>CM046436.1:48797922-49413458 GCA_025506505.1 Flaveria sonorensis
TCATAAACTTGATGAGTAAATAAGGAGTTTTATCCAAAGATTCTAGAAAGAAAACCCATGTGAAACTAAATTTTCATTAGTGACACTAAGGAATATGAACAACAATCCAAACCTAACACTAACACAAGACAATAAATCCATATGTAAGAGTTCTAGGACTTATTTGATTGAGTTTTGTGCAACGGGTTATGAGAAAGTTCGTGTTCCTTACCATTGGAACAAGACAGATAATGTTCAACAAGATGAAATTCTTTTTGAGGTAAGCCCACAACATGATTCCCTCTAACAAGTTTGTTCACTGTTTTGAGGTTAATATGTCCTAAACGATGATACCATAACATGAAATCACTCTCCGGTGCCTTTGAAAACAAGCAAGAAGCTATAATTAAAGTAGAAGAACTATTCATATCTAAAAGATTTGCGTCATTGTCTCCCAAAATCCTTACAAAATCCATTAAGTGGGTATTACAAATCTCTGCTTAATTATTAAACATTCCTTAGCAGTGAAATGAGTTGACTAGTCTTTATCACTAGTCTGTGAAATACTTAACAGATTAGGCTTCAACTTCTCCACATAGCTAACATCTTTAAAACTTTACACTCAGTTTGTCACCATGCGTTTTTTGTAATCTTTCCTCCTTCATCCCAAACGAATATCATATAACCATCATTTTATGATTGAACATTTGAAATAGTAATATGTTCGGCATCATGCACCTAGAACAACCATTATCAACATGCCATGAGATGTGGATGGTCCTCTTTGGTTGTCTCTTCATATATATATAGGTTACACTAGTAAAATCCGTTTATCATTAAGCACCATTCTCCATTCTGAGAAAGTGGTGAAGTGTAACATTTTCTTTCCCATCTTTTAAGGCTTTGTGAACCGTTTCCCTTCGACATTTGGTTTTTCCACTTTTACCAATTTTTGTACAGTTATTTCATTGTCAGCTTTTTTCATCTTGTCAATAACTTATGGTTTATCTGTTTTCTTTTGTTTTATTATTGATTTATTTTGAAAACTGGAATTTGATATGATATTAATCCAATTTGGCCTTTTAAATGCTTCTTTTTAAAAAATATAGGAATTAGCCTTGTTTTTGTTCGTAACTTTATATTTTATGATATTTGGTTGTGATGAAAATTGTTTTCTTTGGTTTATTCTTTGATATCGATCTTGTTGTTGACTTGGTGAGTTGAAGCGATGAATACAAAATCTGACAATGTGATTTGGCTATCCATATATGAAAGAATATATTTTTGGTGGTAACAAATTTTGACTTTATTGTTCATGTCTCACATTAGTCATTCTCTTCATTCTGTGAGAATAAGAGAAAGACTTAAGTGACGACCTGTCATTCTGTCTAAAACACTCGTGTTTTCAATTCTTTTTCATATTGTGTATGACAATCACCAAAGATGTCATAGAATACGGCTTTAGTATATCTTTGGACACTAATTGTTTATTAGTATACTTGCACTCATCAGACATTTGTCTTTTCTAACTTGATTTTTTGCCTTTAAGCTTGATTTTTTGCTTTTAAACTCTGATATGTTGCTTTTGTGGCTTGACCTTTTGCTAATTTGAGTTCTTTCTGGACCTTTGTGGGAAGTGGACTAGCTCACTATTTAGTCGGTTGGTTTCCAATGCGAGCTCATCATTCCGTTGAGAGAAATAGGTTTTAGCACATTCTTTGTCATCATTCTGAAGCTAGTTCACACTTGTTGTCATTATTAAGTCCATGAATTTTATCTTTATATCTGTTTTATATTTTCTATTTAAGTATTGAAGTTTTTCAATTTCTAAAATCATATTTTCATTGTGAGCTCTATACTATTGAACTTTCTCAACATAGTTTGAAGAAAAAAGATCCTCATATACTTCTGTTTGACCTGTGAAAGATTTAGGATGTTAGGGATTTCATTCACCATGAATGCTATGAAAACTTGCACTTTCACAATCTTTTCATCATTTCTGTACCGAAGGATGCTCAGATAGTCAACAACAACTGTTTCATTCATAGCTTTTTGAACTAATCCAAACACTTCAACTTCTTCAACCTTTTTAGAGATTTCTTCAATAATCATCTTTTGACCAACCTTAGTATCTTCTTCACCTTTATCAACCAACTTCATGGAACCTCTTCAATATGAACTTCTACTTCTTGAATGACTTCCTCCTCTAAAGTAGGATCAAATAATCCATCCAACAAATCTCATGACATAAACTCAGCAAATAAATCTTCAGCATCACCTACTTTCACAACTTTATCTTTCTTAATCTTAGTAAATAAAGTAGTGCTTATCTTTATTTCCAGTAGTTTCATCTGATCTGATAAGTCATAACCAATGGTTGTTTGAGACATTAATGCTTTGTTTTTGCTTGAGGGGCTTCCCTTGTCAGCTAATGATTCGACTTTAATAGTTACAATCTTTTAGTTACTATTAGTTGATTAGTCGTTGGCTTTGTGCATTCCTAAACATAGTGCCATGGTTTGTCACAATTGTAGCAACGAAGAGAGGACTTGTCAAAATCGATCTTGCTGTTATTGTTGAGGCAGAAAGTCTTTCTTCCTGTTCTTCTCACAAAATTCTTGGCCTTATAAACCATCATAACCATCTGATAGTTGATGCCATTCTATTCTACATCACTTTACTTGCTAAAGATCATCAATTAAAATGTTAGGTGCACTGAGTCTTTTTATTATGATTGCTTCATAACTGGACATGAATGTAGTAAACAAAGCTAAATGCTCTTCTTTAATTTGAAATGTTTGCTTATGAAGGGTAGAGCTTTGTTTAGCAACATAGGCTTGATGCACATTATATTATGATTGAGCTGGAGAATAGTATGCTTGAGAAAATGATGAAAACTTATGAACTTGAGGTTCTTGGATTTCTTGCATAGTTTATTCCCCTGACTATTACTACTGACATAACAATGTATAAGACATGTAGTAATTTGGGTTGCTTCTCATCTTAGCATACAATGCAGTTGCTTTTGGAATCATCGAATTCAAATAATTTGCAGTTTGTTGCTTGTCATCCATATCATAAGATTTGATTGTAGAAATCAAATCATTTAGAGAAAGAGTAAACAAATCTTTAGTTCTTTTGATGGATGTACAGTTGTTGTTCTAACTTTTAGGCAATGAATTTAGTAGCTTCTTGTTTACTGTAATGTTTTTTAAAGTTATTTTAGCACTTTTCAATTTTATTACCAGCTTCACAAATCTAGCAATTTGAGCTGCAAGGGTTTCTCTAATGACATGATTGTTGAATTCTTGGTTCAACATATCCTTTTTATTTTCACGGATATCTTTATTCCTTATAATTTGAGCTTCCAATGCATCCTATAAAACTTTGGCACCCTTAAATTCTTCGTAATTGTGATCTCAATAGATAAAGCCATTGTGATAGCTACATATGCTTTGTTGTCAAGCTCAAACTTTTTCATATACTTTTCATCCCAAAGATGTTAGGCTTCTTTGTCTCTCTGGTTTTCATTTTTATACATAGGAACATAAGGTTCAAATTTGATTGACCCCCACATGCTCGTTTTAGTATAAATGACATGATTCTCAAAAAGATATGCCCTGTCAGCATCGCCTTCTTCATTAAGCAATCTCAAGGGTTTCATTCTCGAAGTGATATGCCCACTCAACGTGGTATTAATATTCTTCATGTAGATGTTGGTTGCCATTTCCAAACTAAATTTAACTTTGAAAAGTTTCTCAAAATCATAGAAGTTTTTGCAAATCCCAGAAGTTTCACACCAGTGAAGCGAAAACTTTTAACACTCCAAAAATCACTCAAGTTTTAACAAAATTTCAAGCGAGAACTTTCAATAAATATTCACCTCAAGCGATAACTTCACCCAGTAACCATTAGATGCTAGAACTACTGAATCTCAAACAAAAACATCAAGTTTTCGCTTCGGTTCATGATGTTTCATAGTTTTGCAAGCAAGAATTTCAACAATTTGATCAAAAATTAGTTTATTTAACCAACCAATTTGTCTAGAATTCCTTATCGTCTAGATGATGTTAACTAAGTTTAATTAACCACTTATTTTTCTCTAAATCGATTCAATATGTCCAATCTTAGGTCCGACAATCTATTTTTACAAAACTAAACAATTTTTCCTCAAAACTTAACTCAAATCCAACCAAATCTCAGTCGTAATCCATCAAATCTTCAATTCGAATACAAAAATCTTCGAATCGAGCTTAAAAGTGTCACTAAATCAATCAAGAGCACCAAGCCATGATACCAATTGTAAAACCTAGGATTCTCCTTTAAAGGATTACAATCTGATCAATTTCAATCCGTCAAACATGAAATGAATATGATTGGAATGGTAAACACATAATCACAAGTCAAATTTGAAGTAAAATTTTAGTTAAATAAATTTTCTCTCGATTGAATACTGATTGCCAAAAGCTTTACAATGCACAAAAAATGACAAAAGTTTCAAGTTACAAAGCGAAACATCTATTTATACTAAGTATGAAGTTTTTGCTCCAAGCGAAAGTTCTCACCCCGTATGTTTTTGTTTTAATTCTTTTTTTTTTGTAGGATCTTGATTTATGATTTTTCGAGCCTCAAATCTTGACTTCTACAAATTCTTAATGAATCACATTATGATTAAAATATATAATTTTCTAAAAATACAATTATGTCAGAGTTACAAGAGTTTAACATAGAAGTCTTCAAGTCGTCTAGATGTATCCAAGCTACAATGTTCATGCAACTTATAACCAGTTTTGAACATTAGCAACTCATTTACTTGAAAATATTTTAAAAATAAAACATCCATATGAAGCTAGTGAATCATTTTACTAGATTTTAAACAACAAGATTAGTATTAAAATCATCATCACAAGTTGGTTTATAGTTGCCCCATTTATTGACAAGACCATACCGGGTATCTAGTATACACTAAAAACATTTAGTTCATATGTTGGAAATGAGTTTAGCCGCATTATGGCATAACACAAAGTCACCCACCAGTATGTGTATCTTTGATCAAAGTACATATATGTCATCATCACACTTAAACTTTTGCTTGACTAAATTAATACCGCCTAATGCTGGTTTTGCATGAACATAAACACTGATAAATGAGCATTTCATAAACATGCTTTAAAACATAGAATAAATGCTTTTGCACATAAGAAATAGGAGGCTAATAAAGTTTCGTAACATTTTCACCTTATTGACGAGCTCAATTCATGATTAGAGTCTCTAGAATATCAAACATCACCTCTACTAGAAATCCTTGCTTTATGGGGTAGTATACCAGCTTAGCCCGGGTATTATAAAGGTAATATGCCTTAAAATTGGTTAAAGATCTCAAAAGAACTTATAAAATCATCTGACATATGGACACTTTTATAGCTTGGTCAACCCTACCATTGTGAACCGCTAAGTAGCTTGGTCACGATCTATGACCAAGCCATGATGACTGAGAAGCTCAAAAACAAATCAAAATTCGACATATGTCGACATCAGATAGCCATGATGACTGAGAAGCTCAACAACCAATCAAAATTTGACATATGTCGACATCATATGCTTAGGCATCAGAAACATGTCATTTCAAGATGATATGTGTCATTATTTTAGTTCTCGTTAGCATGCCATATGCCAATTCACATGGGATTTGCTTGATGACCACAGAGTGTACCACCAAGGAGTCATTAAGGCTGTGAAGCAGTCAGAACTCCCTTCCCTTCAGTTGGTTAAAAAGAGGAATGTTAAGCCCTCTGGTCGTGATTCGCGCCCAGGATCAAAACCCAAATTTTATAAATTTTCATTTCTAACCTTGGATTTTCCTATTTATCATTTTATATACATACATTTTTGAGGTGTTATTGTTTATTAAACGTGCCATGTTTGGGTTGACCTGTTTACCAACTCAAACATCTCACTCATGGAGTAAGCTCATGTCACCCCCTAACTAATATGCTTGGTTTATATTCATAGGAAAGATGAAACTTGTTCGGGGTGTTCTGCGGTCTTTTGCTGTTGCCATTTCACCTAGTTGTCAGGGGTATTTAATCTGTAGGACTTTGGCTACAAGTAGTTCTTCGGGTACCTTGGTTTTGTTAACCGTAGTGTAGTAACAAAATATTCATTTTTCTAATTTGTTTAAATACTTTAACGTGCTTTCCTATGGTACTATTATATAAGTGGTTTCTTTATATCAATATAGTAATTGACACGTATGGAAATGCGAACTTGTTATAGACAACGAAGGACTACAAAAGAAGCATATATAGTTAGTGATCTTCCAGACAACAGCCTGAGTTCAAGTTCATTTTTCAAAACTTAGATCAATAGAGAATGGTTCATGAACAATCTATAATAATTTAAGGTTAATAGTTCTTGAAAATCAGGATTTTGGATGGTCTAGATGAGAGTTTCACAACTTTGACTCACGATTTGGATAAGATTTTAAAAGAAGTTGCTACTTATATTGCACAAATGTCGATTTACTCAAGATCTTGATCTTACAAAATTTGGCTTTTTTTCATAAACAATCTGAAAGATTAAACTTAGAAGTATCAGTAGAGGAAGTTCTACAAAAAGCTGATTTTAGGCTTAGAAACTTTATACCTGGTTTTTAATAAAAGCAAGTTTAGCTTGTTATTGTAATAATAGTTATTAGACTAATCATTTAACTATTTTAATTATTGGACTAGAAGTTGTTTGTACCTCAACCAAACGTAAATAGATTAACCTGTTTCAACCTATATAATAATGATGAAAATCCTCTTATATCTCAATTCCTCAATCCAACAACATTCCTTTTAGTGGGCTAATAGTTGTTTGTGTTTATTTTTTATAGGATTAAGCAAGCTTGGATTGGCTTGTTAGGATAGGTCTTGGGCTTGCAAGAGTTCTTTCTGGTTTGCTTGTCGAGTCTTTGTCTACTCATTTTCTCTCTAATTGATATGCGGGCTTAAAGCTAAGATGGGTGCCCGGATGAGTCTTGAATTCTATATGAAGGGTGAGAGAGTGCTCATCTAATCACAACTTAGATTCACACACACACACACACTCTCTCTCTCTCTCTCTCTCTCTCTCTCTCTCATGACAATATACTTTGGTCTCATTCATCGCTTGGATCTTAGATCGATCTAAGGTTTATCACTTCGATGATTACTATTTGTTCTTGACATTTATATTGTTCAGATCATAGTGTTGATGATTTGATATTTTTTTGTCATGATTTTAGTAGAACTCCTTCTATCATTGATAGTATTGTCTTGTTTTATGTTGAATCGAGTTAGTCTATGTGTTATTGGGTCTTATATTAGATTATCTTGAGATTATCAACTTTTGACATGGTATCATTGTCCTAACAGCTCTGGTAAGGTGTCTTCTCTTCATTTATGGTTCTTCCACTGATTTCGTATTAATTAAAACTAAGGTTTCATATTTAAACCATTAGTCTCTGGTCATATCTGGTTTTATGATATCTGATCTGGTGGACTTGCTTTGGATCTAGGATTTTAAAGTCTAAAACCTTGTATGATGAAAGGAGGTGTCAGTTGTTACTATCTATAATTTATTGTTGGCTATTCGAGGTATTCAGCAAAGCAAGTATCTATTGGTGTGAAGCTACTACTATCTTCTATTAGATCGTGTAAGTTTAGGTGAAGGTTAAAAATTTGATTTCTTCTAGAAGGAGTACCCTAACTTGGGCGACCCTTGGTAAGATTATTTCATCTATATCTTTATTTTTCTAGTTTCTTATTGATTATTTTGATTAGGCATTATTGTTTGGGTTAGGGGTACCCACATCTGTTTCATTTACCGGGAGATTCATCCCTTGTATTCTTCTAGTGTTGCATATTTGTGTTCATAATCTTTGATTCCTATCTATCGTAGAATATATCTTCTTTTGCAAGATCTATGTGAATCACTTGTGGGTTAAATTCTTTTTGTGTGATTGCATAAGTCGACTCCATTAATCCTTGATCTACCATCTTGAATGGTGTGAAAACCTGGATCTGACTTGGTCGACCTTTTTGTGTGTGCTTGCGTAAATTCATCTTAGTTTGTGGTTCTTATTGAGTGATTAGCAATGACTAATGTTGTAGTAGTCCTTGAAACCTTAATTAGCAAACAAGATGCTAGTGATCCTATTATTTACACCTTAGTGAGTCAAGCAATTTAACCATATTAGAGCATTCACAGTAGATTCATTATCTTTATCTATATAATTACACTAAAAATCACTATTTTCTCTCTCTTCTTTTTAATTAAATAATATTTTTATACCCTTATCGTTACTTTTTTCTCTCTCCTTCATTCACAACCACTTTTAAAAATATTAAAAAATTTATAAGGATTGAACAATGATTCTTTAAATATATCAATCAATAATAATATTTTCTCTCTTCTTCACTTACAACCACTCAAAACCATTCCATATAATATAGGAAACACATTCATATCCTTTTAGGGATCTTTTTGGGATTCCACTATGAATGCTCTTAAGTATTGAACTAAAGGCAAGTGTATACAATATTAGCATCAAAAGTTTGGTATACTTAAAATTAAACATATGATAAGGTATATAGGTCGGTTGTGTTTAGGTTATATAAAAATCGTAGCTTAAGTAAACCCGTGTATTACATAGGTTGAATAAGTAAAATATTAGATATAATAAAAATTTATTAAGTATAAAAGGATAGTATGAGTATGAACTTAAGTAATAAAAGAATGATGTCAACTTTTTAAACTTTATTTTTCAAAAAGACTTAAAAATTTTGTTTCGAAACAAAACGTATTAAAATTGTCATTTTAAAAGTTTATAAATATACTCCTAATTTTAATTGTTTTTAGTTTATAAAAAATTTACTTGTTAAAAACACTAACTTTAAAATTTTTATATTTTAAAAAAAGTTTGATATTTTAGAAAAAAAAAATCATAGTTTATAAAAATTTGTCTTTCTAGAAATAACATTAATAAAAAGATCTATTTATTAATTTATTAAAAAATTATTTTCGAACTAAAAAAATAAAAATAAAATCAAGTGTCGAAACCCATAGTTAATTATTAAATAACATAAAAATAAAAATAAAATCAAGCGTGTTATATATTAAATAAGACATAACAAAGTTTGATTATAAGATCACAAATGAGCAACAACATCCTTATAAACTTGTGACAAGATGTCATAAATCTGATCATGCGTAAAAATAGACTCTTTCAACTATAAACCGACACTTGACAAATATTGACATTAACTTTTGTTTATTGTTACAGCAAAATATACAGTCAAAGAAAACTGTTTTTTTTTAACTTAAAAGGAATACTTTTGACGGGTCAAATAGTGAGCTAGATATTGAGTGAGTATGAGGATATTAGTATAAAAAATTAAGATTTAAATAATATACACTGAAAATTTATGTGCAATAATTAGATCAATTTTGAATTATTTTGACTCTGTAATTAAATATAGATATATAATATTGAATCGGGTTTGATCAGATTATAAATGTTCATAATATCTCTGATTAGTTGTTAATTATTATTTATTTAATACTAACTTTAGTAAACCCGTGTATTATACGGGTTGAAAAAATAAAAATATTAAATATAATAAAATTTTATGAAGTATAAAATGATAGTCTAAAATAAGATATGATTAAAATTACATATGAGTAATAACTATAAGTAATAAAATAACGATATCAATTTTTAAACTTTTGCTTTTAAACTTTCTTTCCAAAAAAAAGTTAAATATCTTTTTCAAAACAAACCGTATTAAAAATGTTATTTTTTAAAATTATTTATTATAACTCTGAATTTTAATTATTTTTAGTTTATAAAAAAAATTTACTTTTTAAAAATACCAATTTTAAAATATTTTATATTTTAAAAAAAGTTAAATGTTTTAGAAAAAAGTTTAATTGTATAAAAAATTGTATTCTAAAAATAACATTAATAAAAAGACATCTTTCTTAATTTATTAAAAAATTATTCTAAAAAAGAATTAAAATTATTTAATACTTTTTAATTTAGGTAATTATTTAAGAGGATAGAGAGGCGGGAAAAATAAACTTAGGGGGCCTAAAAATATGCCAAGTGTCCCCATAAATTACTCTTTTGGTATTAAAAATGTGTCAAGTGTTCCCACGTGTCACTCATAGTTACTTTTTTATTAGAGTAAAAAGAATAATTTTAAGTTAAGAGTAAAAAGATTAATTTTGTAACTCAAAATGGATCCATGATAGTTGAATATTATAATAGGATTAACACTATGTGGAAACAATTTGGTGCAATCATACAGCTACCCTCTTGTTCATGTAACGCTTTAAAAGAATTCAAGTGATCAAACTAATCTAATTTCTTATGGGCGTGGATGACATTTATCAACCTGTGAGGACTAGTTTGCTAACTAGACATCCTCTGCCCTAATATGTTTGTTATCTTGGATTACGATTTAAATCTCATGTCTATGTTTAAGTGAGATCTAAATATATATGTTTAATATAGATATTCTCCTACAGTTAAATAATATTTAGGTTACTTTTTATTATATATTATATCTTAACAGTTCACATTTGTATTTGATGATTTTAAGAGATTATGAGTTAAAACGATAAATTTAAATAGACTTGAAACCGATGGGTAAATAAAACCTAAACAAAGTATGAAAGAAATTTTAAAAACAAAGCCAAACGTAGAGTAAGTTAATTGATTAATATGGCATTTTTTTTTAATTACTCCAGTTGTATTAAACTCAAAATATAAAATCTTTAGTTCAAACAATTTCAAGGTCCACGTGTATGATTTCTTTTGCTTGTCGATTGAATTAATTTGTAGATCTATTAGTTATGTTCAAAACAAGTTCACTAAATGTTGTTCACCAATTAAATTTATTGTTTGCAATTTTCACAAAATGATTTGTTAATTGAATTACTTGTTTAAGCTGAACACAGAAACATCGAATGTGAGAACTGAGATAACAAGCAATTGGGCTTAAAGGCCTAACATCACCACTACATATTTCATACGGGGAAAAGAAAAAAGAAACCTAATCGACTGTGGAGAAGAAGAAAAGCATCGACGGCAGCCGCAGGGAGGAAACGGACGGAAAAAGAAGAACAACAATTGATATTTCATTATTTTCATTCAACTTTGGGAGTTTTAAGTACGATTAGAGAGCAATATTAAAGTGGAGAGCAAGATCAGGTAGCAAGGATCGAAGCATTCTGTGACGACCCTAAAACTAAGGTTAGACAAATTAAAATTTTAGGAATTATTATAAGTTAGTATCATAGTTATACATAGTTGATTAAGGATTGCTAAGATGATTTTATTTGATAAGAATTGTTATCTATATGTTTTAGCATGTATAAGTATGTGTATATGTTTCTTTAACGTGCATGCATGTATAATTATTTACGTATACTATGTGTATATTTGGGGATATGATCGTATAAGTGCACCATAAGATATTTAATACACAAGCATACTACTATTAAATGATAAACAAGATTAAAACTTAAAATAATTTTTAACAAAAGTTCACAGTGGACGTATTAGAGCCCACAACAGACGTATAAAAATCCACAGCGGACGTGTAAGGGCCCACAGCGGACGTGTAAGGGCCCACAGCGGACGTGTAAGGGCCCACAGCGGACGTGTAAGGTTCCACAGCGGACGTGTAAGGTTCCACAACGGACATGTAAGGTTTCACAGCGGATGTATAAAGGTTCCACAGCGGATGTATAAAGGTCCACTGCGGATGAATAAGGGTCCATTGCAGATGTATAACAATAAACTTAAAAACTTAGGCTAATATTAGTCACTTGATTATTAAGATGTTTACACAAACTAATCCAAATCAATGGATTACTGGAATACTTATTTGAAACTAATCATTAACTAAACACATAAACATATTAGCATGAGGAAATGACACCTATCCCCATTGCCACTCAACCCTCTCGGTAGTTTGACACACACCTCTAACTTGACACACATTAAGCCTACATAATACCTCACCAAGGTTAAGTAATCATTACAAGCTACTAATACACTCTTTATCCTTCGGTCAAACCTATCAACACCACCATCACCTTCGTGCACCACCACTACAACCCACCTTTCTCTATTTCTCTCGGTAACCATCACAAACCAAAACAACCTTCTCACCTCCAACACCCTCTCTTTCTCTCGATTGTTATACCACTGAAAAATCATCATCAAAATCCTTTGAGAAATTATCCAAGTTTAAGAACACCTTCCTTCAAGTTTGGAACTCAAGAGATTGAAGTCTTCATCAATTGTCGTTTTCACCTTTCTTTCATTTACAATCAAGGTTAGATTTATGAAACTCTACAACTAAAAAGCTTGTGAAATTATGTAAGTGTGCAACATACAGTTGAACTCTTATATATCATCAAAAACTAATTACAAATTTCATAAAAACATTGATTTCCAACTAAAATCAGTAACTAAGTTTACAAAACAAAAAGTTTCAAAGGTATTAATAAAAACAAAAGATTTAAATAAAAGGTTTAATGTTATTACATGATTAACTAGGCTATACTAAGCTGAATACTCAATTGATTATGATTGTGAGAATAATTTTTTTATATATAAAATAACTAACTGGAAAATATGAAGTACCTATATGAGATATATTGATTTATATAATCGAAATATAAAAATAAAAGAAAATATCAAATAGGAGATCGAGACCTATATGGAAAATTATATAATGATCTCTATAATATACTGAAGTTATAGAATAAAATTCATGAATTAATTCCTTAGTATGATTAAGTTTTATATTTAGAACAATTAATAAGAAGAAAAATAAAAAATAACAGTAAAACAGTAGATAAATCATCAATATTTTACATAAAATGTTAGATATTGTGTAGAACATTCTGTGTAATTTTCAGAATTTTTAGAGATAAATAGCTATTTCTGCTATTAATTTGAAATATTGTAAAAATTTCAGAAAAATACCAGTAAGGTTATATGAAATGAAAATTTTATATGATAATCTTGGTATGAAGATGCTATTGCTTGTAAAAGTTTATAAAGTTTGGAGACTTTTAACTACTGTTTACAAAATTTAAGTCTAAATTAAGGATATTTCTGATTATTAGAATAAAAAATTATTCTAACAAATAATTGTTTTATAGAAATATCTGATCAATTTGCTGAAACTAAGGTAAGTAACATAGCCCCTTTTTATTTATAAGTTTTAGGGGAAAAACATATTGTGTATTTTACTGTTGATGTTAACGTGAATAAGGATTTTGATAAGTTATTGTCATTAATTGCCATAAGTCACAACCATTAATTCGCATACGGAACCGTCAGATAATGTAGGCAGCGCTACTTAGGAACATGTTTCCTGCACCGACCAGACTCAGTTAAAACTGTCAAATAAGTGTCGTGATGTTATATTATTTGATTATGTGATTTATATGTGTGACAGTTATGAATCACTTGGCATGTAAGTAGGTTTGGTTGTAGTTTCGTTTATGTTGCATCAGTAAGAAAATTTTGTTAAGTTATTTAACCTATGTTCTCACCAACTTTATGTTGACTGTTTTGAGTATGCTTTTTCAGGAAAACAACATGTTTTATAATATTATTTACACGTTCAACTTGTTCAATGAATGGCATGAGTACATAGGGCGGCTGTGCGTTTGGTTGACAGTAGATTTGATGGATTCCAGCCTCTTTGTGGACGTTCACGTCCATTATTAGCTGGGAAATATTAAATCTTTTGATGATGGGTGATAAGAACTAATGTAATAGTCTAATGTGAGACAAATTTTGTATTATGATGTAATCCATAATATATATATATATATATATATATATATATATATATATATATATATATATATATATATATATATATATATATATATAATGAAAGTTTGGTTTATTTAACTGTTTTAAATGTATGTTTTTGTAATCAATGTGTTATGAGACAAAAGTCACACCCAAGCATCTCACGCTTCCATCGGGATGTGACACATTCAAGCATTGAAAATCATTCGGTTTCGTCTCATTATCGAATATTTTTCTTTGTTTTATTGATTATCTCATTTATGTTATTAAAGTTTGCAACTTTATTATTGTTATTGATGTTTGTGAATGTTATGAGTAACTAACTTTTTAATACTACCTAGGTTGGGTTGAAAACTATTCATGTTTTGATTAAATATTTGGTTTCAATTTCTTATATTAGTTTATTAATCTTAGAACTTGATTATTTTCTCAATTAAATATGGACACATGTATTGTTTTATACTTAAAAGTTATTGCCATGCTCGTGTATGTTTGATCTTGATTGATTGCGTGACATCTAGATTAGGTTTTTGCACGTTAAAATTAATTATTTTGTGTTTTTAATTTTAAACTTTGATTAGAGATAATCTTAGGGGTTTTGGCTATGATTTTGATAGTATTTGCACTGTGCTACCCTATCTAGAACCTAGGGGTGATAGATATTGCTTAAAACCTCCTACCTATTGCTTGTTAGGTTTAGATTTCGCGAGAGCCTGTTCAGCCTTTCATTTGTGGTGTTAGTGTTTTAGGGAATTTAATTATATTTAGTTAAGTGTTCCTTGGGCTTAGGGTTGGAATGTATAATCTTAAAGATATTATGTTAGAAAACCTAGGGGCGATCTTTCATTGGACATTTTAATAAATCTATCTAGTGCTTTACACGTGTCTTTGGTTTTTTTATGGAGTACCAACATACCTAGTTAACCCTAGATCTGAACTTTTACAAATAGTCATACTAGTTATTACCTTTATGTCATCACATGTCAGTTGGATTCCTACCTAGGTAGTTATTTCACATATTTGATCGTATTCAAGTTTCCAAGTTTGATTTCTTATTTGTTTATTTCATTCGTTGTGTTTAGATTAATTAATTTTAGTTAAATTGTTTATTTTGTCAATTAATAATTACTTAAAATAATTAAATTAATTTGGTTAGAAGATGTGACAACCCTGATTTTGGGCCCAAAATTTTTTTTTAGAAACCATAACGGGCCACACAATGATCACAACAGAAGCCCATGTAATGGGCCCAACAAGATCAAACTCCTAGAAATGTATACACACACACACCATAATGGGCTTAGGCCCATCAAACTTTAAACTGGTCATTGGGACACAGTGCTAATTGGGCTTCACCCATAAAACCCTAATAGGCCATTGGGCCATGTTATGAGATTGTTCGTGAACTACCAACACTAGTAGGCTTTAGGCCCGATGTCCTAGTGAAATTATGGGCCAATTAGACTAATAAACGAAAATTACATAAATAATCCTAAGTCTATAAGCCGTCCGCTGTGAACACTTAGATACGCATGCATGTCCGCTGTGGACAGTTTAGTCATCCGCTGTGAACACTTTAGTCATCCGCAGTGAACACTTTAGTCATCCGCTGTGAACACTTAGTCATCCGCAGTGAACACTTTAGTTATCCACTGTTAACACTTTAGTCATCCGCTGTGAACACTTTAGTCATCCGCGGTGAACACTTTAGTCACCCGCTGTGAACACTTTAGTCGCCGCTGTGAACACTTTAGTCATCCGCTGTGAACACTTTAGTCATCCGCTGTGAACACTTTAGTCATCTGCTGTGAACCCTTTAGTCATCCACTGTGAACCCTTTGGTCATCCGCCGGGAACACTTTAGTCATCCGCTATGGACTATGGATGATGGTTAAGTGTAAAATCTTCCGAAGCCAAATCTTCCGAAGCCAAAACTTCCGAAGCCAAACCCAAATCTTTTGAAGCCTCAAAGGTCGTGTGTTGTAACACTTAGACTCATTCTGAAATTCTTGGAATAGAACTTATGTACAACCGAATACCGAACTACATTTAAAGAAAATCTATAAAACCCAATTACGCGTATTACCAAACTAAAAGTTTGTCAATAAATAAAAACCTTTGCAAGACATAACCTATATAAACAATAACAATAATGGTAACAATTTTTAAACTAAATAATAAACCCATCTAAATACTTACACCTTATTAATAAAAACTAAAAAAGATAACTTTACATAGAATAATATGTAATAAAAGATTTACCTCACCCATAAAATACATGCATTCATGCATACGTATAATCCTACAACGCACACACATGCCCATTCGATACACACACCTTACAGTATACACACACACTTATATGAACAGATACATTTATTTTCTTTTTTTAAATAAAAAGATATGCAATTGGACTTGTCTTTTCACCACCCAAAGTGACCAATGCATGGCTTAGCTTCTCATTCCATGCTAGCTTGATCCATTAACCAAAATCTCTCAACTCCCAACCAAATCTTGGGAAATCCAAGACTTTGAGACTCCCCAAACCTCCTTTTCCTCCTTCTCAGCCGCCCATATCACACACACCCCCACACTTTACTTCACTACACAAACTCATCTCTATACATTCTCAAAAATGCCTCTCTTGAAGCAACTAGCAAACAACCACTGCACACTCAAGAACTCCAAGTTCCAGCCCTTTTTCTAGACATAATCAACCCATAGGTGAAGCATCATTGACCATTATTGTCACACCCTCAAAATCCACGTGTGGGGTTTTACCCCGAGGCGTGTGACATACCAGGATCTCAGTCATTAGTTACTCAGAACGACTCTATATGAACAAACACCCAAAGACAGAGTTTAACTTTGAATAATGCAAAAGCGTTTAATAAACTAGAAAAACCAAAGTAAAGTAACATAATGTAAAATGCGCAAACACACGTGCCTAAAGTAGTACCAACAAAGACTTAAATGTTTAACAATCAAACCAAATACAAAATTTCAATCATGCTAACAACTACAATGATGCTGACCCGTGCACGTGCTCCTAGGCAATGGTAACCTCAACCTGAGAATAGCATACTAAAAGAGTCAACACAATGGTTGGTGAGTTCAAGAGTTTTAGTAAAACATAACTGTATCAGTATAAAATATAAGAGTACAATATATGAGTGCATGAATTAGATAGCTAGTCTAAAATCACAAGTAATAATCATAGTGATTTCGCGATCGAAGTTGACTGTGTTTCGTTTGTTGCCTCCCGTCACGACTTCCCAGGTAGTGACAATGTTTACGTTAGGACAAAATTGCACCCATTTGACCTCGAGTAGTACAGGTAGGGCTCATCAGTCCCAGTAGTACTACCCAAGATTTTCTGCTAGTTACCATTATTAACGATCCGAAAGTGTGATGACTTTCATGGTATTTAACACTATATCATACTTTACACATCTTATAATAATAAAGCGTTTGTAATCAGTATGCTATCTCCCCCAAAAGAGAGTGTATAAAAGAGCGGGGCATGAACTCACCTGGTGTGCACAAGAAAGAACTTAAGAGCTTAACTTGAAAGAGAGGACAGACAACCTTCAGAGGTTACCTAGAACACGCAAGTACATGAGTACGTGTACATAAAACCATTATGAAACCCTAAGTGCTCTATAAGCCAAAGAACTCAAGGTTTTGGAAAAACAAGACACATTGACCCAGTTGACCCGTTTGACCCATTGGTGACATCATAGGTGAAATTACATTCAATCAAACATGACAGTTCATCATACAAGGTTATCATACAAGCTGTTCACGTATGCCACCTCATTAGCCACATGTACTATCTAGATCATCATACAACCAGATTTTCATACAAGTCATGCGAATCTCAAGTAATCATCATGCTCAACATAGTTATACCATCACTAGTGCATCATACACAGAATCCAATCATGCACAACATGCCATGTGAAGCCACTCACGACTTCACACCCTAAATCCTGCCAATCCTACTAAGTAGGGGCCTCAGATTCGCACGCGTGTATGACAATCATCATCACACTAATCGACAGAAATCATGCCAACCAGAACATTCAATAGTGATCTATTACAACCCCAAACAATAGTCCTATCATAACCCATATGATCCATCGCCATATATAACCACCAAGAGGTCAAATCCCCCAAAAACCAAAAAAGTATTCATACAACCCAAACAATTCATTCCACCATATTAGAAATCATCCATGAACATTCTAGCATGATCCTAATGTCATAAACATGCATGAATCATCATATCCAAGATTTTGTGCAAATAAAGTTTCCCTTTTAGGAAAGTGCATCCCAAAATCTATTCTTTCATGAATTACAACACATAATCATCAATAACATACCCTATCTAGCTCATAGAGATCATAAGCATTCATCAAATACTTGCAAACCATCCAACCACAACTCTTCATACATAAAAGTTTCAACTTTTGGCAATGTATGAACTACATTATCTATTCTTGGATTCCTAGCACAATCATCATCATTCTAACATCCATACAACATCATAAACACCCTAGTAACATCAATTCATCACCAAATCACCATTTTCATGCAATTAAAGTTACTATTAATAGCAATGTATGAACAACGCATCAAAATCATGAACTTCTTGCATAATCCACGTAAACTAGCATATATACAATCTAACTAACATCACATAATCATCAAATAACCCAAAATTGACGTCCAATTCATCCAATTTGAACTACAACTCTCGGCCATAACAAAATACATGAAAAACCCATAAAAATCTAACCTTTAAACGTGTAATGGACAAGATTCGATGCTTCTAACGTGTTTTATTGCTTGTATTCGATCAAATCCGATGGTTTCTTACTTGTTCTTGGTCGATTTCGCAAGTGTGTGTGTGTTTGAAGGTGAGTCGCGGCCGATCTTGGTGTTTAGGGTTAGAGTTTTTATTTTAATTAACCTAATTTAGTATAATTACCATTTAAACCTTGTAATTTGTATTTTATAAAAACTAAGCTTTTAAATACCTTTTAAAAAGGTTCTTAACTAAAATAATAAGCATATAAACTAATAATAATAACTATATGCATTATCTTTACTAGTTACAAAATACACGAATAAATATAACACGTTTTCACATTACGCGATAAAATTCACAATTAATATTTAAATCACGTAAGCACATAAGTACAACTTAATAATCACATCACCAGCTAAATTATTATCTGTTTATCATTATTAATTATTATTAAGTCACCAACGTTCAACGACAACTAGTGTGTGCTCACGACACATGTATGCAAGACTTAACGGAACTAACGGAGTTTGGTATCGGAAAATTACCGGATGTCACATTATCCCCATGTGGAAAGAATTTTCGTCCCGAAAATTGCGTTACATGGTATGTGTTCCATCACTGGTCTACTGCATTGGCACAAAGTAATCAAGTGAGTTTCGGGTGAGTTGTCACATCATCCCCATGTTGAAAGAAATTTCGTCTCGAAATTTAATCAATACCTTCGCCGGCTGACACCGTCTTTTTGAATAGTTGAGGATACTTAAGCTTCATCTGATCCTCATGTTCCCACATGAATTCTGGTATACGTCTTGAGTTCCAACGAACCTTGACTATGGGTATCTTGCTTTGCTTAAGTGTCTTTACCTCACGATCCATCACCTCGACCGGTTCCTCAATGAAGCGTAATTGTTCATCTACTTGGACTTCCTCAAGCGGTATGATCATCGTTTTGTCGGTTAAACACTTCTTCAAATTTGAGACATGAAATACATCATGGATTCCACTCAATGAATCAGGTAGGGCTAGTTGATAGGCCACTGGACCTATTCTTTCCTATATCTCAAATGGTCCAACGTATCTTGGATTTAGCTTTCCTCTTTTACCAAACCGAATCACGCCTTTCCACGATGAGACTTTCAATAAGACTTTGTCACCAAACTGGAACTCTAGAGGTTTCCGTCGCTTATCAGCATAACTTTTCTGTTTGTCGCGCACTGCAGCCATACGGTTCCTTATTTGTACAACCTTCTCAATGATCTCGTGTACCAACTCAGGACCCGTTAGCTGGCTATCACTAATTTCAGCCCAACAAACTAGTGATCTACATTTTCTCCCATACAAAGCTTCAAAAGGTGCTGCCTTTATGCTAGTGTGATAGCTGTTGTTGTAAGAAAATTCCACCAATGGTAGGTGAACTTCCCAGTTATTCCCGAAGTCAATCACACAAGCACGTAGCATGTCCTCCAACGTCTGTATAGTACGCTCACTTTGACCATCGGTGTGCGGGTGATAAGCAGTACTCATGTCTAACCGCGTACCCAAGGATTTCTGCAACGACTGCCAGAAGTGCGATGTAAAACGAGCATCGCGGTCGGAAATGATTGAAACCGGTACACCATGTCTTAAAACTATCTCCTTCAAATAAAGTCAGGTTAATTTCTCCATTTTGTCTGTTTCCCTTATTGCCAAGAAATGAGCAGACTTTGTTAATCGGTCCACAATAACCCATATCGTGTCACAACCAGTAGGAGTCCGAGGTAGCTTGGTAATGAAATCCATTGAGATCTGTTCCTACTTCCACATAGGGATCTTAGGTTGTTGTAATAGCCCAGATGGTTTCTGATACTCCACTTTTACCTTTGAGAAGGTCAGGCACTTGCTCACATATGTAGCTACATCCGCCTTCACGTTAGGCCACCAGTAGTACGCCTTCAGATCATAATACATCTTGTCAGATCCAGGATGTATAGAGTACTTAGACTTGTGTGCCTCACTCATAACCAAGTCTCTTAGATTTCCATGCAGAGGTACCCAAAGTCTGTCCATGAAGTAACGAATTCCATCTGCATTTACTTCCAATTGTTTTTCCATTCCCCTTAACGATTCAGACCCAATGTTTTCTGCTGTCAAAGCTTCTGTCTGAGCCTCTCAGATTTGTTTCGGTAACTGTGTGCTAATGGTAAGTTGCAAAGCTCGCACACGTCGAGGCTTAGCGGTTTCTTTCCTACTCAGCGCGTCAGCGACTACATTTGCTTTCCCCGGATGGTATCTGATGGCACAATCATAGTTGTTCAGTAGCTCTACCTAACGTCTTTGCCTCATGTTCAATTCCTTTTGCTCAAAGATGTGCTGAAGACTCTTGTGATCGGTGTAAATAGTGCATTTGGTACCGTACAAGTAGTGTCTCCAGATCTTTAAGGAAAAAACTACCGCACCCAGCTCCAAGTCATGGGTGGTATAGTTCTTCTCATGAACCTTTAGTTGTCTAGAGGCGTAAGCTATCACCTTATCCCGCTGCATCAATACACACCCAAGTCCTTGAATGGAAGCATCACAATAGACTGCAAAATCGTCACTTCCTTCTGGTAACGCTAATATCGGTGCGCTACACAGTTTCTGTTTCAGCAACTGGAAAGCAGATTCCTGACTCTCTATACATCGTTCCCTTGTGAGTCAAAGCTGTGAGGGGTTGAGCAATCTTAGAAAATCCTTCGATGAACCTTCGATAGTATCCTACCAGTCCAAGAAACTGTCGTATCTCACTTGGCGTCTTAGGAACAGACCAAATCTTTATCGCTTCAATTTTTTCCGGATCAACATGTATTCCTTTCTCGTTAACAATATGACCTAAGAATTGCACTTCGCGTATCCAGAAATCACACTTAGAAAATTTGGCGTACAGTTGTTCTTTTCTAAGTAATTCCAAGATTAACCGTAAGGGCTCTCCATGTTCTTCCTCAGTCCTTGAGTAGATCAATATGTCATCGATAAAGACAATAAGAAACTGATCAAGATAGGGTTTGCACACGCGATTCATGAGGTCCATGAATACCGCTGGTGCATTCGTCAACCCGAATGGCATGACCAAGAACTCGTAATGACCGTAACGTGTACGAAAGGCAGTCTTCGAGATGTCCTCCTCTCGAACTCTCAGCTGATGATACCCAGACCTCAGGTCAATCTTAGAATAATAGCTTGATCCTTGCAGTTGATCAAACAAATCATCTATACGAGGTAAGGGATATCTATTCTTGATCGTGACCTTGTTCAGTTCCCTATAGTCAATGCACATTCGAAATGTACCATCCTTCTTCTTGACAAATAGAACTGGCGCTCCCCAGGGCGACGAGATGGGTCGGATAAATCCTTTATCCAACAGTTCTTGGAGTTGAGCGGATAATTCCTGCAGTTCGTTTGGAGCTAACCGGTAAGGTGCTCTCGCAATCGGAGGGCTCCTGAAGTCAAATCAATTTGGAATTCGACTTGAGGATGAGGTGGTAGTCCAGGAAGGTCCTCTGGAAACACCTCGGAAAACTCACAAACCACGGGATATCCTCTATCTTCTTTTCCTCTGTATGTTTGTCTGTGACAAGTGCCAATATGGCTAGTCGACCTTTCCGTAACAACTTCTGTGCCTTCATGAACGAGATGAAGCCCATCACTGCACCACTCCTATCGCCTTGGACCGAGAGAATTTCTTCACCGTTAGGAATCCGTATAACCTTCTCGTGACATATGACTTCCGCTTGCTTGTCAGAAAGACAATCCATGCCGACTACTACATCGAAGCTCCCAAGTGTGATAGGCATGAGATCTATGTCGAAGGTATGACCAGCAAGTTCTATCTTGCAGCCTCTAAGGATATGTGTCACCTGAATCTGTTTACCGTCTGCTAACTCTACGGTGTACTTAGATTCTAATGTTGAAGGCATATCACTTAAAAGACTACTAAACTTAGTGGAAATAAAGCTTCTATCAGCTCCAGTATCAAATAATACGGTAGCAAAACGACCATTAACCGAAAATTTACCAGTTACAGTTGTAGGGTAGTTTAGAGCCTCACCTGAGCCAATTACGAAGGCTCTTCCTTTGGCTCCATTGTTATTGCCACCATTGTCGTTGCCATTTCCGGTGTTGTTGTTGTTCTCGTTGTTGTTGTTGTTGCCATTGTTTTTCCCACCATTTCCACTCCTTCTGAGCTGTGGACAATTGCGCCGGTAATGGCCTTGTTTTCCGCACTCGAAGCACCCTTTTGGTGTTTCTTGAGGTTGTTGAGGCTTCCTTATTAATTCACCACGGCAATCCTTCGCTGTGTGACCAACTTTACCACAACGTTGGCATCGAAATTATCACACCTGCCGGTGTGGTGGTAATTGCATCGGTTGCATTTGGGATTTTTCCCAAAATAGCCTCCTTGTCCCTGTGGTGCTGAAGATGACTGATTAAAGTTACGATTGTTATCGAACTTTCTTTGCTGTTGGTGAGGTTGGTGCTTCTGAACGTACTGCTGCTGTTGTTGTTGCTAGTTGCTGGAGGATGACGATCCCTTATTGCCTGGGCCGTCCCACTTGCGTTTATTGTCGGGCACACTTGCCACAGATCCCCGCTTGGGTAGTTTGCCTTGCTCTACCGCTTGATCAGTAAGTTTGTGGGCTAGTCAGATCACCTATTGAATAGTAGGGAGGTTTTCAGCAGTCACCATGCTCTGTATCTCCAGAACCAAACCACGTAGATAAAGCTCAATTCGCTTAACCGGTGTGTCGATCATGCCTGGGCAAAGCGTTTCCAACTCGTGAGACCTCGTGGTGGAGACCTCGATCTCAGATTCCTTCCATCTTTAATTGCCAGAAAGCCTCCAACTTCTGGACTTCATCCAGTTCTTCCTCCGGATCTTCTTCTGGTTCTTCCTCATTAGGGTCTTCCCCAGATGCAGGGGCTTCAACAATCTGAAGCACTGCTAGCTGTGCCTCTAGGTCAACAAATCTATCATCTACCACTATGTTATGATGATCATGCGTGTTCATGTGCTCGGTAAGCGTTAGCACATTTCCTGCTAGAATATGATGCCCACTAACGACCATCGAAAGTCGCTCCTGTTGCTTCTCTACCTGGAAACGCAACTGACGCATCTCATATCATAAAGTGGAGTTCTCATCAGTGAGTCCTCTAATACACTACCGCTAGGTGTCTAGAGTGGCCACTAAAGCTGCAAACTCCTGCTCGAGAGGGATGTCCAAGGTAGGAAGAGCAGGCAATGCAGAGGCTGTTGATGACCTAGTCCTAGGTCGGGTAGGAGCTACAGGTGGTACACGCTCTCTATAAGCCATACGACGTACGTAGGTGGGGTAGAAATCCCAGTTCCGCGGAGGATCGAGCTCAGGCAGTATGAAAGGCTGATCCCAGTCTATCTCGCCAGGAGGATAAGGATGCCGGGGCCAGTTAAATCCCCTATCAGGTACGAGAGAAGTAGGAGGTGACTCAAATCGTGCCGGTCTCTTGCCCAAATCACGGGATGACGATGCCATGCTACGAAGTACGTGTTGCGTATGCCAATGAGTATATAGTAAAGAATAAGTGACAAGTAACTAACAACTGTACGGTTATAGTCTAGTGTGTGTATGCAGCCTATTTCCCTATAACCAATGGCTCTGATACCAATCTGTCACACCCTCAAAATCCGGGTGCGGGGTTTTACAGCGAGGCGTGTGACATACCAGGATCCCAGTCATTAGTTACTCATAACGACTCTATATGAACAAACACCCAAAGACAGAGTTTAACTTTGAATAATGCGAAAGCGTTTAATAAACCAGAAAAACCAAAGTAAAGTAACATAATGTAAATTGCGCAAACACACGCGCCCAAAGTAGTACCAACAAAGACTTAAATGTTTAACAATCAAACCAAATACAAAATTTCAATCATGCTGACAACTACAATGATGCTGACCCATGCACGTGCTCTTAGGCAATGGTAACCTCAACCTGAGAATAGCATACTAAAAGAGTCAACACAATGGTTGGTGAGTTCAAGAGTTTTAGTAAAACATAACTGTATCAGTATAAAATATAAGAGTACAATATATGAGTGCATGAATTAGATAGCTAGTCTAAAATCACAAGTAATAATCATAGTGATTTCGCGATCGAAGCTGACTGTGTTTCGTTTGTTGCCTCCCGTCACGACTTACCAGGTAGTGACAATGTTTACGTTAGGACAAAATTGCACCTATTTGACCTCGAGTAGCACAGGTGGGGCTCATCAGTCCCAGTAGTACTACCCAAGATATTCCGCTAGTTACCATTATTAACGATCCGAAAGTGTGAGGACTTTCATGGTATTTAACACTATATCATACTTTACACATCTTATAATAATAAAGCGTTTGTAAATCAGTATGCTATCTCCCCCAAAAGAGAGTGTATAAAAGAGCGGGGCATGAACTCACCTGGTGTGCACAAGAAAGAACTTAAGAGCTTAACTTGAAAGAGAGGACAGACAACCTTCAGAGGTTACCTAGAACACGCAAGTACATGAGTACGTGTACACAAAACTATTATGAAACCCTAAGTGCTCTATAAGCCAAAGAACTCAAGGTTTTGGAAAAACAAGACACATTGACCCTGTTGACCCGTTTGACCCGTTGGTGACATCATAGGTGAAATTACATTCAATCAAACATGACAGTTCATCATACAAGGTTATCATACAAGCTGTTCACGTATGCCACCTCATTAGCCACATGTACTATCTAGATCATCATACAACCAGATTTTCATACAAGTCATGCGAATCTCAAGTAATCATCATGCTCAACATAGTTATACCATCACTAGTGCATCATACACAGAATCAAATCATGCACAACATGCCATGTTAAGCCACTCACGACTTCACACCCTAAATCCTGCCAATCCTACTAAGTAGGGGCCTCAGATTTGCACTCGTGTATGACAATCATCATCACACTAATTGACAGAATTCATGCCAACCAGAACATTCAACAGTGATCTATTACAACCCCAAACAATAGTCCTCTTATAACCCATATGATCCATCGCCATATATAACCACCAAGAGGTCAAATCCCCAAATAACCAAACAAGTATTCATACAACCCAAAACAATTCATTCCACCACACTAGAAATAATCCATGAACATGCTAGCATGATCCTAATGTCACAAACATGCCCAAATCATCATATCTAAGATTTTGTGCAAATAAAGTTTCCCTTTTGGGAAAGTGCATCCCAAAATCTATTCTTTCATGAATTACAACACATAATCATCAATAACATACCCTATCTAGCTCATAGAGATCATAAGCATTCATCAAATACTTGCAAACCATACAACCACAACTCTTCATACATAAAAGTTTCCACTTTTGGCAATGTATGAACTACATTATCAATTTTTAATTCCTAGCACAATCATCATCATTCTATCATCCATACAACATCATAAACACCCTAGTAACATCAATTCATCATCAAATCACCATTTTCATGCAATTAAAGTTACTATTAATAGCAATGTATGAACAACGCATCAAAATCATGAACTTCTTGCATAATCCAGGTAAACTAGCATATATACAATCTAACTAACATCACATAATCATCAAATAACCCAAAATCGACATTCAATTCATCCAATTCGAACTACAACTCTCGGCCATTACAAAATACATGAAAAACCCATAAAAATCTAACCTTTAAACGTGTAATGGACAAGATTCGATGCTTCTAACGTGTTCTATTGCTTGTATTCGATCAAATCCGATGGTTTCTTGCTTGTTCTTGGTCGATTTCGCAAGTGTGTGTGTGTTTGAAGGTGAGTCGCGGCCGATCTTGGTGTTTAGGGTTAGAGTTTTTATTTTAATTAACCTAATTTAGTATAATTACCATTTAAACCTTGTAATTTGTATTTTATAAAACACTAAGCTTTTAAATACCTTTTAAAAATTTTCTTAACTAAAATAATAAGCATATAAACTAATAATAATAACTATATGCGTTATCTTTACTAGTTACAAAATACATGAATAAATATAACACGTTTCCACGTTACGCGATAAAATTCACAACTAATATTTAAATCACGTAAGCACATAAGTACAACTTAATAATCATATCACCAGCTAAATTATTATCTGTTTATCATTATTAATTATTATTAAGTCACCAACATTCAACGACAACTAGTGTGTGCTCACGACACGTGTATGCAAGACTTAACGAACTAACGGAGTTTGGTAACGGAAAAGTACGGGATGTCACATTTAGTGCCAAGGTAAGCATCACTTGAACACACACACACACACCCACACGTCTTCAAGTTTACATCTCCATTCCATTGATCTTATAACCTAAACTAACCCACCATTTTAAACATCCTTCTCTCACCATTCCAAGCTCCTTTGGCAGCCCACGCATCCATGACACCAACCTCACACGACAAGGCAACCTATTGCTACCCGAAAACACGCGAAATAACCCGTTTCATCACGTTGGTGACTCAACCAACCCCACGACACCCCCAACATCTTATGAAACTTTAAAACACTAAATTTTTCAGCAAGTAAAAGATACACAAAGTATTCTCAAACCCTTTTGCTCACAAATGCGGTTGAGCAAATATAGCTCACCCGAAAACCCGATTTTTGCAAAAATATAAAGTGTGATATCTAAGTTTAAATATGTAAGGACCCGTTCCCGGAAACCTCACAATTGGTCAATCACAGCATTAATTATATAAAAATACATACATATCATAGAACATAGCAGCAGATTAATTTTAACAACAGCCATTCATGCATTAATATTTAATGTTACCAAATAATACATCATTGTATTTTAGGAGTTACAAAAGACTCGTTCAGTTGCGTTATAAAACAACAATATCATTATGCACAAATGGATGTCAGTCTTGTCCGCCAAGTAGCTTCACCCGCGTGCCATCCCCAGCAACAAGTTACCTGCCAACTGAAAATGCATAAAAGTCAGCGTTGCTGAGTGAGTTCTAGTGTTTAGAATTAAAATCTCTTGTTTACATATATAAAAATTATCATTTTCTTAAAATACTTCCTTTTCATAAATCCGTTACTTCCGTACGTGATCACACATCATACGTACAACAAGATAATATTCATTATTATCTTTCATCATTCTTCTCATTCATTTCGTATTTTCATTATTATCTGTCACTTTCTACCAGACCGGTGTGCAATACCCCGAACATTGTGCACGAAGCGGGTACTGGGCCGAAGTCTATAAATAGATCCCTAACATTGCGCACGAAGCCTAACCCAGTACCTAGGGCATGCCACAAGGTTCCCGTCAATCTCAAAGATTGACCTTGTGTGCATCCTTCGGGTTAGCTAAACCGAACACAGTTGAGCTAACTACAACATCGTCGTGCACCTCCATTCAATTTGCTTGCAAGACTTTCACTTCATTTAAGATCGTACTTTACATATATGAGCGTAAACACACCACGTAAAGTCACGTAATAATACGTAATATGGAACATAAAATAGGCCATAAACAAGCATAATACCAACAAACATAACCACCAAAGCATCCCAAGGTTAAACCCTAAAATTTCTATTTCCCAAAATTTCAGAAATTTTTCTAAGTCTTTTAGGCGCATGAGCACTATGTAGGCGCATGAGTACTATGCAGGCGCACCAACACTTAGGCGCATGAGAAAACTTAGGCGCATGAGCACTTAGGCGTCTGAGCAGTGGGCGCATGAGCTGGTACTATTTGGGCGCATGAACAACACTTAGACTACTGGGCAAAATTTCTAGGCGCATGAGGTACTGTTTGGGCGCATAAGAAAGGACTTAGGCGTCTGAGCTAAATTTTAGGTGCATGAGCCTTATTTGGGCGAATGGGCAGCAGACATACGTGTTTCTAAATTATTTCCAGTCCCAAACATCATTCTAACATGCTCATAACTTAAATCTATCATTCTAAGCACCTAAAACAAGCATAAATCAAAGAAATACAACCAACCAAACACAACATACATACAAGTTAAAAACATTTTTACATGCATTTTCAGCCCCAAAGAAGTTTAAAAACACAAAACCAAGGATCTAGAACTCACCAATTGTAGCCTTCAAGCAAAACTCCACCGAACTTGAGGGCACAAAGAGTTCAAACAACCTAAACACACCAAAACACACAACCAAGCACAAAGAACACATAAAAATCGGCCCCCAAGCTGAAAACTCAGCTGAAACCGAACCAAATACACAAGAAAATACTCACCTTAGCAAAATCAGCTTCTTTCTCTCTCTAGAACCGAGAGAACTTCTGTTCTTCTTCTTCTTTCTTGTTCCCAGCCGAAAGCAAATGAAAAAGCAGTAGCATGAGCGGCCATGTCCTTTTAAATAATAGAATAATAGTTTTTGTACTTTGTACACTTTACCCCCTCTACTTGTGTCCATTATCTTTTCTTTCAAGATACTTTTCTTTTCCTTTCTTTTTATTAAAATTTTTGGGTGTTACAAGTCCACCCACCTTATATAGGTTTCGTCCCTGAAACCTATTATTCTTCGAACAGTTGTGGGTAATGCTGTCTCATCTCTTCCTCAGTCTCCCATGTAGACTCGGATCCCTTCCCGTGCTTCCACTGCACTCGCACCAGTGGAACCACTTTATTTCGTAACCTCTTCTCTTTTCTATCAATGATTGCCACTAGTTGCTCTACATAGTTGAGCCGTTCATCCACTTCAATGTCTTCCAGTGGTACAATCATGTATTCATCAGCTAGGCATTTTCTCAAATGAGATACATGGAATGTTGGATGAATTCTACTTAACTCATCAGGTAGCTCTAATCGATAGGCCACCTCTCCTATGATAGGATCAGTGATCTAAGTTTGATCAATTAGAGTTGAATTGCAGCGGAATTAGAACAAGAATTAGACAAATATAGCAAGAACACAATAGATATTCAATGGAACAGTACACGGTTATAGAGAAAGAGGGTTTTCTGCAAAAGGGATAATATCATTCATGCACAAATGCTTCGGTATGGCGGCCGCTAAGCTTTGCTAAGTTTCGCTATAGCTGCTCACCTTACAATTAGGTCAACATTCCTTATATAGAGGAATGTGACGTATGCTGATGTCACTTGATAGTGACATCTAACAGAATTATTACAAACAACTGAAAGTAAGCAAACTACTGAGAATGTTCACAACAACTGAGAACATCTCAGAGTATGCTAAGTACAAGATGAAACTAAAACTACTGAAACTACAAGTACTGATTACAAGAAACATAAAACTACTGAAAGGAAACCATCACAACTACTGAAGAGGTCTTCTTCAGCTGTTGTGACAACATCTGAAACTTGGTCTTCAGTCTTTGTCTTCAGCTTTTTCACTTCAGACTTTGTCTTCAGCTTTTTCACTTCAGACTTTGTCTTCAGCTCTTTCACTTCAGACTTTGTCTTCAGACCTTGTTATCAGTTGATGTCTTCAGCTGTTGCAGACTACTTCAGTTGTTGTAATGTCAGTGGGACTTAAAGGTTTTTCTGATCAGGCTCATTGGTTCTTTTGGTCCAACATCCTACTCGTGCAACAATTCGGAAAGGTCCTATGTACCTCGGACTGAGCTTACCCCGCCTCCTAAACCGGATGATTTCTTTCCAAGGCGAGACCTTCAACATGACCCTATCGCCCACATTGAATTCAATTGGTCTACGTCTCTTGTCGGCATACGACATTTGCCTATCTTTCGCCGCCTTCATGAAGGCCTTGATCTTCTCCAATTTCTCAGTCATAACCTCAATACTGTCCATCTCTTTCTGCCCGATGTCTCCCCAACACACAGGTGTTCTACACCTTCTACCATATAGCATGATAACTATTGTTATATGAGAATTTAGCTAACGGTAAGTGTTCATCCCAACTTCCTCCAAAGTCGATCACGCATGCATGGACCATATCCTCAAGTGTCTGGATCGTCCTCTCAGACTGACCATCTATCTGGGGATGGTAAGTTGTACTGATATGCAACATTATGCCCATTGCATCATGAAACCTCTTCCAAAAGTTGGATGTAAACCGAGTATCCCAGTCCGACACAATAGACACCGGTACACCATGATGAGCTACAATCTCCTTAATAAATAGATCGCCAACTTCTCAAATGAAAACGTCTCATGGATCGGCAGAAAATAAGCACTCTTCGTCAAACGGTCTACTATCACCCATATGGCATCATACCCTCTTGCCGTATGCGGTAACTTTGTAATGAAGTCCATGGTGATGTGTTCCCACTCCCATTTCCACTCGGGTATATCTAGAAGTTGGATCTTCACGTATGGCTTCTAATGCTCTGCCTTCACCTGCAAACAAATAAGGCACTTACTCACATACTCCGCTACATCACGCTTCATACCCGGCCACCAGTAATCTTTCTTCATATCATGATACATCTTGGTAGCACCGGGATGAATGGATTATCGTGTCTTATGAGCTTCATCCATGATCCGCTTCCGTAAGCCTCCATAACGAGGGATCCACATCCGCCTGAAGCGGGTTCTAACTCTGTGAGTATTTTCACCCAACTCCGTGACTAGACCTCTCATCCTTTCAGAGTTAAGGTGATCTTCTTTCAATGCCTCATCTTAGAACTCCTTGATCTGTGTATCAGGGGTCATAATCAACTGGTAAGCTTTCACCCGGATTATCTCGAGTCTCTCTTTTCGGCTAAGGGCATCTGCCACTACGTTGGCCTTGCCCGGATGATAGTGGATCTCATAATCATAATCCTTGATCAATTCCATCAACCTCCTTTGCCTCATATTGAGTTCCTTCTGCTCAAAGAAGTATTTCAAGCTCTTATGGTCAGTGAAGATAGTGCACTTCGTCCCGTATAAATAGTGTCTCCAAATCTTTAATGCAAAGACCATAGCCACTAGCTCCAAATCATGAGTGGGGTAATTAGCCTCGTGAATTTTCAACTGTCGGGACGCGTAGGCTATTAATCTTCCCCTCTGCATTAGCATGCAACCCAATCCTGAATATGATGCATCTGAATAGACCACTAAGTCTTCGTTCCCTTCGGGCAACATCAAGACAGGAGCTTGAGTCAATCTCATCTTTAACTCCTCAAAAGCATCCTCCTGTTCCAGACCCCATACAAACTTTACGTCCTTGTGGGTCAACTTGGTCAATGGTGAGGCTATCTTAGAAAAGTGTTGGATAAATCTTCTGTAGTAGCCCACCAAACCCAAGAAACTGCGAATCTCGGATGGCATCTTTAGAGACTTCCATTGCATCACCGCCTCAACCTTTGCCGGGTCTACCATGATTCCTTCGAAATTTACCACATGGCCCAAAAATTGAACTTCGCGCAACCAGAAAGCGCACTTAGAGAATTTAGCATACAACTTCTCTCTTCTAAGCGTCTCCAATACTTCGCGTATATGGCCGACATGTTCTTCTTCGCTCTTTGAATAAATCAGGATATCATCAATAAACACAATCACTAATTTATCCAACATTGGCCGACACACTCGGTTCATCAAATCCATAAAAGCAGCTGGCGCGTTAGTTAGACCAAAAGACATAACGAGAAACTCGTAGTGTCCATAACGCATGCGAAAAGCTGTCTTAGGAATATCTTGCTCCCTCACCTTCAACTGATGGTAACCAATTGGAGGTCTATTCTTGAGAACCAACTAGCACCATGGAGCTGGTCAAACAAGTCATCAATTCTAGGTAGTGGATATCGGTTCTTCACCGTTAACTTGTTTAACTCACAGTAGTCAATGCACATCCTCATACTACCGTCTTTCTTCTTTAGAAACAAGACCGGAGCACCCCAGGGAGAGATGCTCGGTCAGATGAACCCTTTGTCCAACAACTCCTGTAGCTGCACCATCAGTTCCTTCATCTCGGATGGAGCCAATCGAAAAGTGCTTTGGCAACGGGCTGAGCACCAAGTATCAAATCGATCTGAAACTCGATTTCGTGGTCCGGTGGCACACCTGGTAAATCTTCTAGGAACACGTCTAGAAAGTCATGCACAACTGGTACGTCGGACAACTGGGGTCTTGACGCATCCACGTCCTTCACGTAAGCCAGGTAGGCACTACATCCCCGTTTCATGCACTTTTCGGCCACCACCATTGAAATCACCTTCGGGACCGTAGTAACTCGGTCACCATAGACCGTTACCGAACTTCCATCGGACGTAGTTAATCGAATCATCTTCTTGTGACACATAATATTTGCCTCATAGGCTGATAACCAATCCATCCCTAGAACTACATCAAATCCTCCTAAGGGCATCACAAATAGTTTAGCAGAGAACCTATGGCCTTCTAGTTCTATGTCACAATCCTCTATCATTTCAGAAATTCTGGTAAACTTACCAATAGCAGTTTCTACATCGAAGGGCTCATCAATACTTCTACTACTAACAGGCAACTTAGCACAGAAAACAGCAGAAATAAAACTCCTACTAGCACCAGAATCAAATAATATAGAGGCACAAGTTTGGTTTACTAGAAACATACCTGACACGACATCGGGGTCCAACCTGGCCTCCTCCCGGGTCATCGTGAATGCTCTAGCGCTTGCCCTCTGTCCTTCATTCTTCATGCTCTTCTTTTCCCCAGAACTCTCCGCCCTCGGCTTCTTGCAATCCCTACTCACATGACCTTCTTCACCATAGTTATAGCACCTCAACACCCTACAATCCCTTGCCAAATGACCAGACCTCCCATACTTGAAGCATACATTCGATCCCCACCTGCACTCTCCAGTGTGTTCCTTTCCACATTTGCCACACTTCTTCATCCCCGAGCTTGATGACACCACCCTTCGGTCATCCACCCTCATCCTCTTGTTGTTTGGAGTGAAACCACCACGTCCAAACCATTTTCCACTCCAGTTCCTGTCACCGCCACCCGCCTTTCTCACCTCTACCACAGCCGTTTCCCTCTCATCATAGAGTCTCCCTGCCAGATCCACTGCCGATCTAAAGGAACAATCAGGTGCCTACAGATATCCACTAAAAATCCTTGAATATACCTCTTGATCTTTATCGACATTGGCATCACCTGATCCGGCACCAGCCTTGCCATCTCATTGAACTTGGTGGTGTATTGTTGATGGGTCATGGTTCCCGCTTCTAACTACAGGAACTCCCTCTCTATCTTGTCAAGCTCCCAGTGAGGACATAATTCCTTGATCACCAGCTTCTTCAGTTCTCCCCACCTCATCTTCCCAATAGTCCTGCTACCCTCGGCCTGGACAATGTTGTCCCACCAACACAAGGCCGAGTCAATGAATGAGTGGGCGGCGAACTTCACTTTTTGGTCCTTCCTACACTCGCTTATCTCCAACACCGCCTCCATTTCTCTAACCACGGGTGAGCAGTAGCAGCATTACCATTGCCATCGAAAGTCGGTGGTTTGCATCGTTGGAAAGCCCTATAGCTGCACCCCTTCGCGGTCTCCCGCACTACCACCTCCTCCTCATCACTGGAGGCTACTATCTTAGTGTTTATTTGCTCCCCTTCACCATGATCTCTATCATCCCCTCTTCTCCTAGTAGTTTTCCTTCGCTCCTCCTCCCTCTCCTTCTTGTCATCCTCCCTCACCGCACGGATGACCTTGGTCACCACAGACAGTAGGATCGTCTGCATGACCTGATGTACTTCCTCCACAACTGCCTCCTTTACTGATGCTCTTAAGTTAGCACTCTCATCACCGCCCTCCTGGTGATGAAGCTCGGGCTCAGCAGGAGCCGTCTTAGCTGTCTTCGTCTTGTTCCTCGTGACACGTGGTCTAGCACCATGGCCACCCCGTGCTCCACCTCAAGGAGCTTTCGACGATCTACCACCAGCCATCCTGTAAACACTATAAGATTCAAACACCAACACGGTCATTCAAGGTAATAGCTCAATTTATGTCAAGTATAGAAGTCCCTAATTACATTGGCCAGTTGTGATTAGCCACTTACTTTACTCTTCATCCCCCAAGCATTTCCCATCCTGACTACATTAGTATCCAAATCTACTAAGAGCACATAAATCAGATAGCACACGCACATAATACCAGTAAATATCTAAGAAAAGAAATACCTGATGGCACGTAGCTACTTGGTATGGCATCCCTCCATTCGGTCCCATTCTCAGTTTAAGTTTAGGTTTTGAAAATATTTTTACCCATTTGTCTTAAACTTTGGCTCTGATACCAACTTGTAAAGCCCCGTTCCCGGAAACCTCATAGTTGGTCAATCACAGCATTAATTATATAAAAATACATACATATCATAGAACACAGCAGCGGAATAATTTTAACAAAAGCTATTCATGCATTAATATTTAATGTTGCCAAATAATACATCATTATATTTTAGGAGTTACAAAAGAATCGTTCATTTGCATTATAAAACAACAATATCATTATGCATAAATGGATGCCAGTCTTGCCTGCCAAGTAGCTTCACCCGCGTGCCATCCCCAGCAACAAGTTACCTGCCAACTGAAAATGCATAAAAGTCAGCGTTGCTGAGTGAGTTCTAGTTTTTAGAATTAAAATCTCTTGTTTAAATATATAAAAAATATCATTTTCTTAAAATACTTCCTTTTCATAAATCCGTTACTTCCGTACGTGATCACACATCATACGTACAACAAGATAATATTCATTATTATCTTTCATCATTCTTCTCATTCATTTCGTATTTTCATTATTATCTTTCACTTTCTACAGGACCGGTGTGCAATACCCCGAACATTATGCACGAAGCGGGTACTGGGCCAAAGTCTATAAATAGACCCCTAACATTGCGCATGAAGCCTGACACAATACCTAGGGCATGCCACAAGGGTCCTGTCAATCTCAAAGATTGACCCTGTGTGCATCCTTCGGGTTAGCTAATCCGTACACAGTTGAGCTAACGACAACATGGTCGTGCACCTCCGTTCAATTTGCTTTCAAGACTTTCATTCATTCGTTATGTTCCACTTTTCATTATCATTAATCTTTCGCTTCATTTATGATAAAACTTTACGTATACGAGCGTAAACACACCACGTAAAGTCACGTAATAATACGTAATATGGAACATAAAAACAGGCCATAAACAAGCATAATACCAACAAACATAACCACCAAAGCATCCCAGGGTTAAACCCTAGAATTTCTATTTCCCAAAATTTCAGAAATTTTTCTAAGTCTTTTAGGCACATGAGCACTATGTAGGCGCATGAGTACTATGCAGGCGCACCAACACTTAGGCGCATGAGAAAACTTAGGCGCATGAGCACTGCTTGAGCGCATGAGCCTTACTTAGGCGCATGAGCACTTAGGCATCTGAGAAGTGGGCGAATGAGCTGGTACTATTTGGGCGCATGAACAACACTTAGACTACTGGGCAAAATTTCTAGGCGCATGAGGTACTGTTTGGGCGCATTAGAAAGGATTTAGGTGTCTGAGCTAAATTTCCCTATTTGGGTGCATGGGCAGCAGACATACGTGTTTCTAAATTATTTCCAGTCCCAAACATCATTCTAACATGCTCATAACTTAAATCTATCATTCTAAGCACCTAAAACAAGCATAAATCCAAGAAATACAACCAACCAAACACAACATACATACGGTTATCATACATACAAGTTGTAAAACATTTTTACATGCATTTTCAGCCCCAAAGAAGTTTAAAAATACAAAACCGGGGATCTAGAACTCACCAATTGCAGCCTTCAAGCAAAACTCCACCGAACTTGAGGGCACAAAGAGTTCAAACAACCTAAACACACCAAAACACACCAAAACACACAACCAAGCACAAAGAACACATAAAAATCGGTTTCCAAGCTGAAAATTCAGCTGAAACCGAACCAAATACACAAGAAAATACTCACCTTAGCAAAATCAGCTTCTTTCTCTCTCTAGAACCGAGAGAACTTTTGTTCTTCTTCTTCCTTCTTGTTCCCAGCCGAAAGCAAATGTAAAAGCAGTAGCATGGGCGGCAATGCCCTTTTATATAATAGAATAATAGTGTTTTGTACTTTGTACACTTTACTCCCTCCACTTATGTCCATTATCTTTTCTTTCAATATACTTTTCTTTTCCTTTCTTTGTATTAAAATTTTTGGGTGTTACAAAATATGTTAAACCAAATATTTCTGGAAGTTATTTGAGACTATCTTAAGCTAAAGTGAAGTTTCATAATCTAAGTGTTGTATTTCACATTTTATAAGATATACAAAACTCAAGAATATATGATTTTGAGATAAATAAAAGAAAGAGGTTGGGGAATTGAGCTACTAAAATTAGAGGATTATTTATAAGCTACTTATGACTTTAAAATGTTTGGAAAGGGGAAAAATCAGATTAAAACACTTAGAAATCCAAAACCGGGACTTAGCGGGCACTTAACGGAACTAATCGGTAGAATTAACGGAAATATCAAATAAGCATATAATCCGAATGTACAAAATTTCAATAGACTCATAATGATATGAAATGCCTAAAAAACTAATTTTATAATTTATAGAGCTTGTTTGCTTGGTAAACAAAAATATAAAGTATATTCATGCTAAAATAGTAAAAATTCATAAAAATGTGCTCTTAAGATAAAAACATAAAATATTCAGAACCAAAATTTACTCTAAGTATATTAAAGTATTATATGACTAAAGTGGACCAAAAAATTGACCTGAACCTGAGAACCCGTTAAAAGTCGAGCCTCGAACGTTAAAATACTAAAACCAACATAAAACAACCTAAGACTTGAAAATATGGTAGCTAATGGACTAATAATGATAAAAGTAAGTTACAAATCAAATATTATCAATTATAGAACTTTCTATGAATTTATACAAAATATAACATTAATCTAAGAAACCTCTTAAGGTAACTTCATAAAATGCCCATACCGAAAACAAACTCTTGAACCTGTTAAGAAAGACCTAAATGGAATAAAAACTAATGTACTATTGGGATGAGGTGGTATGGCGACGACACCAACACTACGACATAATGAAGCAAGAAAGGGATGAGGCGGTGTCCGTAGTGAAACGGATGAGTAGGAAACTCTACAGAGCTGCCCAGAAGTGTGTGATCGACCCGTGGTCCCGTTACTGCCGCCGTCGTCATTGATGTTGCTTTACTTTCCTTTCATTTGTGTTATTTAATTAAAAGAACTATGGAGTTAATATTCACTCATGTCACACCGGATTGTATTTGGACTTAATTTGCTTTGTACCCATAGCGGTTTCGCTATGACTTGGACTTTTACGCTTGTTTGGGCAAATTTTGTTTATTACCTATATGTTTCGTGTGATGATGATTGGAGTACTTAATGTCTAAAACTTTGACTGATAGTGTAAACTAAAATCTAAAATGAATGTTATAGCCATGCCAAGGGAAAGAGGTCAAGGACGCGCTCCCAACACAAGAACAGGTGCCACCACTCGATCTAGGGCACGCACCAACCTAACCAATGAAACCTTAGGTGAAAACACTAACGAAACCAATGACCTTAACAACAACCATAACACCAATAACCCTACCAACACCCAAAATGAAACCAACCAAGAAGCTAGACTCCAACAATTGATTGTCGAGGCCATCGCCAATGCCCTACCCGCCATTGCTGCCCATGTCAATGTTGAACGCAATCAAGAAACACCTACAGGGGGCAACAATGATGATGAGAATACTAATACAAACAAAGAAAATCATGAAACGGCACTAGTGCAAACTGGGTGTGCATATAAGGCCTTTATGGCGTGCAAACCAACCGATTACTTTGGAACCAAAGGTGCCACAGGAACCATCCGCTGGTTAGAAGAGAAGGAAATTGTACTTGATATTAGCGACTGTATGATCGAGTGGTAATAATTCAAGGTTTAATTGATCTAAATGTTTGATTTTACATCATGATTATGGTGGAATAGTTTCAACTTGTTTGTGTTTTGATTTATAGGTAATTGGAGCTAAAGGAGGCTTATTTTGGAGAAAAAGGAGCCAAACACGAAACTACAAGGACTAAAGATGTAAACATCAAAAGTTACAAATAAAAGGCACAAAAATAGGCATACCGGCGTATCATACGCCCGGTATGGGCGTATAATACGTCGGTCAGCGTATGGGCGGCGTATCGATGGGCGTATTTGACAAAAATTACAGAAAGTTGGGCGTATGAAGCTGAGAGGAACGTATGATAAGCCGCCCCTGGGCGTATCATACGCCGGTCTTCAACAAACTCCCAAATTTTGTAGATCTTGATGTCTACTTAAACTTATCCAACCCCAACTCGAAGGACAACTTTTCCTAGCCGAAATCTAGCAAATTCAAGGTGATTTTGGGTGCTTTCAAGCTTCCCAACACACACCAAATCATCATTGATCATCATATAATCAAGATTGAAGATTCAATGAAGACAATAAGGGGCTAGTTCTTTCTTGATTGCTTTTGGGAGTACAGTTCTTGTCAAGTGAGGCAATTGGTATGTTTGATTAGGGTTTTTTGTATTGAACAATGGATTAGTGAATGAAATTTAATGTTTTGATTTAGTTAAAAGGTTTACTTATAAATAAATTTGTGTGCTTGATTATCAGTTTTCGGTTTCCTTGCATCGTGAGCTCATTAAGAAAAGTAGACAATGTGATATAGGTGAATTGGTAACTTTGTGAATGAACGAGTCTTAAAAGATTGTTCTTTGTCACCACTTTAATCAAAAGCTAAGATCTTTAAGTATTGTTTCTTACAAACCCTAATTTAAAAGTATCAATTGTGAATTTTGCGGAATAGGAAACCCGGAAGTGATTGTTTCTTATTATTTAATCAAATTCGTTTCAAAGATTCTTGCTTTTTGCAATAGTGTTCGTTATTTCATTTAAAGTTTCAATCTTTAATTATAAAGTTTGTGTCTTTTAGTTAATAGAGTTACAATTGTTAAACACTTTCCACATATTCCCTATGAAAACAACCTTACTTACCCTTACACAATAAAGATAGCTAAGACTGATATAATAAATTATTTTTGATCAAGTCTCAACAACCAAATCAAAAATGGCGCCATTGCCGGGGAATTAGTGCGCTTAGTGTTTAATAGTTTTATTTGCTTTTCTTAAAAATTTTATAAAAACCCAAAAAAGATTTTTCTTTTCTATTTTTTTTTCTTTCGATTTGTTTTTATTGTTCGGTATTACGCGAGGTATTTTGTGTTTTCTTATTTGCAGGTAACCATTACATTAATGCACACAAGATTTTCAGGAAGGACCTCACCATTACAATTTGATCTAGAAATCGAGAAGGCTACAAGAGCGAATCGTGTGTTTCAAAAAGCATCAAATTCGTGGTCAAACAAGATCGGAAGAAGGTACATCATCAGCAGCAACAGCTCATCGGATATTAAGCAAACTTTCAAGAACACCCGAAAGTAACCAGTCAAGAATGATGAACAACCCAGAAAACCAAAGAGTACCACAACCCAACCAACCTTTGGGAGATATTCCATTACCCGTATTCCTTCCACCTGATGATCCTCCAACTCAACCACAACCAGTGCAACCTCAACCTCAGGGGCCGATCCCTGTAAATCAAGGTGTGCAAAACCAACTTCCGCCCATGAACTTCCAATCGATGCCAAATTTCTGGGTTCGTAATCAAAGTTTTCAGCATGACGTGGAAGGGAGCCATCATAGCAATGAAGACTGGTTTTCAGTCGAAGGAAGTCACCATACTAATTATGTGGAAGAGTGGTTTGAAGGTCAAGTCGACATGGACGGACCAAACCAACATGATTTTGGGGATTATGGGAACCAACCGGGCTATCAAAACCGTCAACCAAATCGGAATCAGGGTGGTTATGCTCAACCACCCATTCGTAATAATGTTGAAGGTCAACCATTTAATGGCATACCGGCCAATCTAGGAGCGCAACATTATGTACCAGCACATGGTGTGGATAGTCATTTTCGTCCCACCATTGCCATCAATTCATCTTCTATAGTTTCACCAACACAAAGGGGATGAGCTTTTGAAGTCCGACCATAATGCTTAGGAATTCTCCCTCACTTCCATGGTATGGAAACCGAAGAACCCTAGTTGTATATATCCGAATTTGAGGCATCATGTAGCACCATTGGTGGCTAAGGCTTTTCACCGAACGAAGTTAAATTGGTCCTATTCTAATTTACCCTTAAAGATAAGGCCAAACAATGGTTCCTATCTCTACCATCTGCAAGTATTCACACATGGGTACAAATGCAACAAAAATTCTTGGATGAATACTATACTTCCCAAAGGACAAGTGATGCAAGGCGAGCCATTTGAGGATTTACACAATAATCAGGTGAAAAGTTCCATGAAGCTTTTTACCGATTCAAAAAGATGTTAAGAACTTGTCCACATCATGGCATAGCTAAGTGGGAGTTGATTTCAGCATTCTATGATGGGCTATCACCAGAGGATGCTAGAGATGTAAATTCCACAAGTGCAGGAACGTTCACCTTAAACCATGAGGATGATGATTAGGGAATTCTTGAAAGGATGAGTGTAATCTCAAAGAAGCGTGCACAATCAAGTCGGAGGTCAAGGGGTGCAAACATAAAGATGGTGAATGATCATGTGGCCATGGATAGAATTGCGATTCTAAAACAAGAAATTGCAAGCCTTAAAGTTGGAAAGAGTGGCGTGGCGAACATATCTAGTGAGTATGAAGTGTGTGACATGTGCAATGACATCGGCCATACATCGGTCACATGCTACTTGAATTTGGGGAAGAGTGAAAGTGTACATCAATTTCAAGGCCAAGGAGAAAGGAAGACATATGACATGAATTCCAACACTTATCATCCCGGTCTTAGAAATCACCCAAACCTTAGATATGGTAACAATACTAATCAACTAAATCCTCCTTTTCAGGTACCAAATCAAGGAAGCAACCAATATCAAGGCCAACAACAAGAATACAATCAAGGTGGTTATCAAAGGAACAACTACAATCAAAGAAACTACCAACAAGGCGGTCAATATAATCAAAGGAATCAATAACATCAACAAGGTGCTTATACTAACAATGGCAATGACAATGTAATTTTGTCAGCAATTCAAGACCTTGCAAGGAGATGAAAGAGTTTAAGCAATTCAAAGAGGTGCAAGAAAAGACCAATGAGGCCATTGCCAAGCAATTGGGGCAATTAGCAGAACAATTGTCCAAATGAGAACTGGGGAATCTTCCAAGTGATACAACAAAGAACCCTCAACATCAAGCCTCAAGTTCACAGAATGTGCACATCAATTCGGTTAGTATCCTTCCTAAATCTAAATATATTGATTATGATTTAACCTCTACTCCTCAAGTAGTTGTAGGTAACAAGAAAGAAGTAGATGAAGAAGAAGGAAGTGACCCGGGAGCACCAATCATTCCCATTCAAGTTAAGAAATTTAAAATCAAGCGGGCACTTTTGGATTATGGAGCCGGTGTGAGCATCCTTCTGGGGAGTTTGTATGACCAATATGACTTTGGTCCATTACATGAAACTGACAAAACAGTGGTGCTTGCTGATTCGACATGGAAACAACCCCGAGGGATGGTTAAGGATGTGATCATCAAGCTTGGAGAATTCTACTACCCGGTGGACTTTATAGTGCTTAATTATGCACCAATAAGGACAAACAAGCAACCAAAGGTAATTTTAGGTCGACCATTCTTGGCAACAGCAAAAACTCAAATCAATTGCCGAGATGGAATTATCGACATGACATTCAAACCGTATGTTGTTCTTTAATGCGTTTTCAAAATCAATTACATATGTAGTTAACAATGACTATTTTGTATCAGATGCTACTAACGGGTGTGCTCCTCTTTACATTTTACATGTAAGCAAGGACATCACCAAGAAGAATGGTTTTGATCCTTACAGGTTTGAGCTTGATAATGTGAAAAAGGAGGAGAATATGAAGGTGGAGCCACCAAGGAATGAAAATCCGAGATGAAAGTTTAAGATGGGAAAACCACCGGATCACAAGAATTCAAGGATTAAAGAAACAATGTTTAGCCAAAGCTTGAGTGAACAATAAAATCAACTAAGATGGGATAAGCAATTCTTTCAAGATAAATTTAGAGAGAAGCATCCAATTCGACCACCATAAGTGGTCTCAAGTAAGGTCTTGCTGAAGACCTAAAACTTAGCGCTTACGGGAGGCAACCCGAGAACTTTGTGGGTGTGTTCACTAGAAACCCTCACGAGACAACTCGCACACTTGGGTCTACCGAGGGGGTTTAAAGGCTTGTTGCATACGCTAAATGCAATCGTGATTCCTACAAAAGTGAGTTTTAATTCTTTTATTAGTTTTTTTCTTTGGTTTGCTTTGTTTTGTTTTGATAATCAATCACGAGACGTAAGCACTTAAGTGTGGGGAGGCACAAGTCGGTTAATGAAGGCTCTCACTAACAATCAGGTTCATGTGCTCTTTCCACTACTTTGTCTTTGAACAATATTCTTTTCATGCTTTCGTTGAAATTGATTGATAATATATTAGCATGTGGCATACTAGTCTCCCTTCACAATGAATTGTCTTGTTTAGAAATAATAGGAATGAAATTAAGAATTTACTTCCCTATGTTATGAAAATACCAATTGTGACTACCATAAATTGAGGACAATGTATCTCAAGTGTGGGAATGAGGGAAGAATTGAAAAAATTGGACCCTTTTGAAAAATAAATCTTCTAATAAGCTTAATTGTCCATGAGACCTAAAAAATTTCATTTTTCATACATGGTTAATTGTCACTTGTTTGTGCATGTATAGATCCCTTGGCATGCTTGTTTTGAAATTATAGTAAGAAAAGCATCCCAACATGAGTTTTTATAAAAATTTAGGTAGAATTCCGAGGAGGCATAACAAACTGGTTGTAGATGACATATGTGCTTCATATTATTAACCCTTTCCCACCATTTCCTTTAAAATTTGAGCCGAATTGAGCAATTCATAGCATATGTTGATTTGCTTAATATTTTTGCATAATGAGGGAAACCATAATGTGCATTTAAGTTAGAACTCGTGTAATTGATACGTGTCAAGATCATGAACCAATATGTGCATAAATATGATAGAGGCATTAGGAAAGAACCATTTGCTTAAACCTTTTCTTTTAAATCCCTTACCTTGATAATCTTCCTTTAGACACCATGTTGAGCCCCAACTTGTCGTTTGAATAACCCAACACAATAAGCCTATAAAGCCTTAGCCTTTTTATAAAACATAGGGTGATGAAGTCCAATTCATGATATGTTTAGAAGTGTTGCTTAAGTAATAGTTCAATAATAGTATGATTGGTTATGAATATGAGAAAATAATGAAAGAAAAGAAAAAAAAGAAGGAAAAAGCTAAATATGAGGTCAAAATGACCAAGATATAAAGCAACAAAAATGGTGTGGGAAATAAAGAATATTATTACAGCTAGATGATAGAGATTGATAAACAAGACATCTAGCATGTTAAATTGGATTTCATGCATCGTAGCCACTCAAAAATCCCTATTCTATCCCTCCTTAAACCTTAGCCTAACATTGCAACCCATAAAAGACCTCTTGATTTATGTATTATATTGTGTTAATTGATTGCTATATGATTAATACATGAGCTTATGATGAAGATGTACAGTCTTGGTTTGAGAGTTCCAAATATACTAGTATATAATCACTAGTCCACAAACAAACCGAGAGGAGTGTTCATCATGAGAAATGTGAATGCATGCATGTTTGAAGCCAAAGGTGAAGTTATGCCAACTAAGGTGATTCTAAGTTTAAAACATGAATGATATTACATGTTGGGTTGTGAATCTTACATGATGAAAGTTTAAAAGTAAGTATGCCTTGTGACATCAACTTATACAAAGTTGTGATAACTTAGCATGTTTGATGTTTGTTTGAGGGCAAACAAAAGGTTAAGCGTGGGGATGTGATAGAGTGGTAATAATTCAAGGTATAAATGATCAAAATGCTTAATTTTACATTATGATTGTGGTGGAATAGTTTCAAGTTATTTGTTTTTTGATTTATAGGTAATTGGAGCTAAAGGAGGCTTATTTTGGAGAAAAAGGAGCCAAACATGAAACTACAAGGACTAAAGATGTAAACATCAAAAGTTACAAAAAAGGCACAAAATTAGGCATACCGGCGTATCATACGCCGGGTATGGGCGTATAATACGTCGGTCGGCGTATGGGCGGCATATAGGTGGGCGTATTTGACAAAACTTACAGAAAGTTGGGCGTATGAAGCTGAGGAGGGCGTATGATACGCCGCCCCTGGGCGTATCATACGCCGGTCTTCAACAAACCCCCGAATTTTGTGGATCTTGATGTCTACTTAAACCTATCCAACCCCAACTCGAAGGACAACTTTACCCAGCCGAAATCTAGCAAATTCAAGGTGATTTTGGGTGCTTTCAAGCTTCCCAACACACACCAAATCATCATTGATCATCATATAATCCAGATTGAAGATTCAATGAAGACCATGAGGGGCTAGTTCTTTCTTGATGGCTTTCGGGAGTACAATTCTTGTCAAGTGAGACAATTGGTATGTTTGATTAGGGTTTTTGTATTGAAAAAAGGATTAGTGAATGAAATTTTATGTTTTGATTTAGTTAAAAGGTTTACTTATAAATAAAGTTGTGTGCTTGATTATCAGTTTTTGGTTTCCTTGCATCGTGAGTTCATTAAGAAAAGTAGACAACGTGATATATGTGAATTGGTAACTTTGTGAATGAACAAGTCTTAAAAGATTGTTCATTTGTTAACACTTTAATCAAAAGATAAGATCTTTAAGTATTGTTTTTTACGAACCCTAATTTAAAAGTATCAATTGTGGATCTTGTGGAATTGGAAACCCAAAAGTGTTTGTTTCTTATTATTTAATCAATTCATTTCAAAGATTCTTGTTTTTTGAAATAGTGTTCATTATTTCATTCAAAGTTTCAATATTTAATTATAATGTTTATGTCTTTTAGTTAATAGAGTTACAATTGTTAAACACTTTCCACATATTCTCTGAGGTGACGACCTTACTTACCCTTACACAATAAAGGTAGCTAAGACCGATATAGTAAATTGTTTTTGATCGAGTCTCGACAACCAGATCACTGTGCTGAGGAGAACAAGGTGAGGTTTGCTACACACTCACTTAAAAATAGAGCCTTGAACTAGTGGAACACACTGTTGCAAACTTGAGGGAGAAACGCAGTGAACCGGATGAGATGAGAAGAGTTCAAAAGCTTGATCGTGGAATGTTACTGTCCGATTAATGAGATTGAAAAGATGGAGGCTGAATTCTTAAGTTTGGAGATGAAGGGCACGGCACATTTGGAATACACCAACTGATTTAATGAACTGTCATTGCTGGTACCGCACTTAGTGACTCCTGAATCCAAGAAGATCGGCATGTATGTGTGGGGTTTAACTCCGAAGATTAGAGGAATGGTGAAGCAGCTAAGCCAAGGACATTTTAGGAAACAGTGGAGATTTTGGCAACATTAAATGATGAGGTGGTAAGATGCAAGGGAGTGAAAGGAGTAGAGAATGCAGAAGTTATGAGAAAATTAGAGAATTTTCAATCTATGAGTGGAAGTTCAAGTGGGAAGAGTGTGGTTAATCGATAGAAAGGAGGGAAGAAACCCTACTTAGGGAAGCAACCATTTTATGGGAAGTGTGGACTCCATCACAAAGGGCAGTGTAAGGTAAGGATGGTGGTTAAACCGCAGGTAAAAGAGGGCAAGACCACCGGCTACAAATCAACAAACCAGGTCATTTCGCAAAGGAATGCAACTCTATGACTACAGGACCCGTGAGATGCCATGAGTGTGGTGAAGTCGGGCACATCCGCCCTGACTGTCCCAAACTGAAAGCTAAGAAACCAGCGGTAGGACGCCCTAAGGGGAGAGCATTTGTGATGAATACAGAGGTTGCTAGGGAGGATCCCGAAGTTGTGACTGGTACGTTCCTAGTAAACAATCATTATGCTTATGTACTATTTGAAACTGGGGCCAATAGAAGCTTTGTTTCTATGAGCTTTAGACCAAGAATTGAATTAAGCTCCTCTAGGCTAGCCGACACGTATACCGTAGAATTAGCCAATGGAACGTTAGTCAAAGCTGATGAGACAATCGTTGGGTGCATGATAGATTTGGATGAGCATGAATTCCCCATAGATCTAATACCCATAGAATTAGGAGGGTTTGATGTAGTGGTAGGAATGGATTGGCTGGCAAAGAATAAGGTAGAAATTGTGTGTGATAAGATGTTGTTAAAAATACCATTACCGGAAGGAGAAACTCTCATAGTTTACGGGGAAAGACCAAGATAGGTCATGAACATTATATCATGTATGAAAGCCAATAAGTGTCTACGTAAGGGATGCGTCACGTACCTAGCTTATGTAATGAGTACTGAGGAAGAGAAACGGCTCGAAGACGTCCCTGTTGTGTCAGAGTTCGTAGATGTGTTTTCTGACGAACTACCAGGATTACCACCACAGAGGCAGGTTGAGTTTCGATTCGATTTGGTACCGGGAGCAGCACCCATAGCCAGGGCACTATATAGGTCGGCCCCTTCGAAAATGCAAGAGCTAATGATCCAGCTACAAGAGCTCATGGACGAAGGGTTCATTAGACCAAGTTTTTCGCTATAGGGAGCACCGGTCCTGTTTGTTAAAAAGAAGGATGGAACCCTAAGGATGTGCATTGACTATCGAGAGTTAAACAAAGTCACAATCAAAAACCGATACCCACTTTCGAGGATTGATGACTTGTTTGATCAACTCCAAGCGTCACGATACTACTCCAAGATAGACATAAGGTCAGGATATCACCAGTTACGAATCAAGGAGGAGGACATACCAAAAATCGCATTTTGAACTAGGTAAGGGCACTAGGAATTCTTAGTGATGCTTTCGGTTTAACCAACACGCCTGCAGTATTCATGGATCTCATGAATAGGGTGTGTAAGCCATACCTAGACAAATTCATGATAGTTTTCATAGATGACATTCTGATATACTCCAAGACCGAGGCAGAGCACAAACAACATTTGAGGTTGATTTTAGAGTTACTGCGAACTGAGCAGCTATACGCCAAGTTTTCAAAGTGTGAGTTCTGGATGCGAGAAGTGTAGTTTTTGGGCCACATAGTAAGTGAGAAAGGCATTCAAGTTGACCCCGTCAAGATTGAGGCTATTAAGAAGTGGGAACCACCTAAGACCCCTACTGAGGTACGACAGTTTTTAGGGTTGGCCGGTTACTACCAAAGATTTATAGAGAACTTCTTAAAAATTGCCAAACCGTTGACGTACCTGACCCAGAAAAGTACTGAGTTCAAATGGGAAACCAAACAACAGGAAGCTTTTGAAACCCTTAAGCAAAATCTATGTAGTGCATCAAGTTTGTCCCTACCCGAAGGAACAAAGGATTTCACCGTCTACTGCGATGCGTCACGACAAAGACTTGGGTGTGTATTAATGCAAAGAGGTAAGGTAATAGCGTACACCTCACGACATTTAAAATTTCATGAATAAAACTACACCACCCGTGACCTAGAACTTGGAGTCGTGGTTTATGCACTTAAAATTTGGAGGCACTACCTGTACGGCATAAAATGTGTGATCTTCACCGATCATAAAAGTTTGCAACACATCCTTGACAAGAAGATGTTAAACATGAGACAAAGGAGATGGGTGGAACTACTCAATGACTACGATTGTGAAATCAGATAGCACCCCGGGAAGGCAAACGTGGTGGCCGATGCATTGAGTAGTAAGGAGAGAACAAAACCATTAAGGGTTCGCACACTACGAATAGAAGCCCGAATCAATCTAATGGATCAAGTATGAAGGGCCTAAATGGATATCTTAAAAGCAGAGAATTACAGCAAGGAAGGATTAAGTGGAATGAAGAAACTATCGAGTACCCAAGATGTGACCTCTCGTATTTCTGTTAAACGTTTGTTAAACTTCGTTATCTCTTGTAGGGTTTGCTTTGTTATTAATGCAAGTACGAGGACTTATTTGTAATTTCTTGAAATCATTATAATTTGAATATAATTAAATAATTAAATAATAATGATAATCATAATAATAATAATAATAATAATAATAATAATAATAATAATAATAATAATAATAATAATAATAATAATAATAATAGCAAACATAAAAGAAAATTCTAATATTAATGAGAATAATAATAAAATGATAAAATAAAAATACTAATAATAATGAATAATTATAATAAGTGTTGAAATTGAAAATAAATAAAAACAATATAAGTTTATAGTTTTAAAAACTTGTAAATTATAGGTTTAAGCATAAAATGATAAACTTTAAACCACAGGGACTAAAACTGAAAATTTAGTTTAAATTAAAACTTGAATTCTGGTTTTAAAATAACAAATGCTAAAACCTTAGGGACCTAATTGTAAATTTCTTTTTAAACCCAACCCATCCCCGCATTTCCGGCCTGTTCTCCGGCCAACTCCGGCCAAGGGTCCGGCGACCCCTAAACCCCATGAAAACCCCACTTTTAACACACAAAAACGAACCCAACCGGCCCTGTGACACATTTCGAACTCAGGAACCTGATTTAGTTCGAAATTAATAGAGATTTCACTAACATTCAAAGTTGAAACAGAAACCACATCAAAGGTCAATCCGTTTCACTAGTAAACCATGATATTAATCCAATTAATTAAACATATACGTTCGCGCAATCAAATGTAAATCAATGATGGGATTAAATTCACCTGAAACCACTTAAAACCCGTTTGATTCAACCTGAAACCCCCGACATTTACCTTATAGCCGTTGGGCAATTAATCGATCGAATTGAGGTATATAAACAGAGGGGAAAACTTCAAATCGACTTTCTTAAGCTTTCTGCATTGTTAATTTTACCAAAACACACAAACACATCACAATTTGGTCCGACAAACAGGCGCGACACTAGTGTGAGTCGCATATATCGAGTCCACAACCAAATCAGGTAATTAAATACATGTTGATACTCAATTTCACATGGGAAACAAAAGCCCTAATGTTAATTTCATTATGGAATGCGTTTCGTGGGTCAATTGGAGTGGAATCGGAGTTAGGGTTCATGTGATTTTGGGGGAATTTTGTCGGTTATGTTTTTAAATTAATATTTCTGTTATTGGACACTAATCAGGCTGTGGCCTGGTGGTTTGTACGCCTGTTGCTTTGGCAACGGGCCCGGGTTCGAACCCGAGGCCCTGCCATATTTTTTTAAAAAAAGTTTTTTTTTTAACATTTAAAATGCAGTAAAATATTTAAAAATCATATAAAATCATTTTTAATCAGAAAATAAATAAAATCATTTTCTTTTAAATTTTCTCAAAAATTTAATTAAGGAATTTCCATTTCTTTTATTTCAAAAATCATAAAAAAAAATTGTACTAAATACAATTTATGATTAATCTCAAATTGTAATGAGTTCACTTATTTTTTTTATAATTTCAATTAAATAAATTCTTTATTGTTGTTGTTACACATTTATTTGTTTATATTTTTTTAAGAAAATAAATATACATGTACATATTTAAAATGTACACTTATTGTAATTAATATAATTTTAATCATTTAAATCTACAAAATTACTATTTTATTTAAATAGTAAGTAATAATCATTTGATAATAAAAGTCTAACTTTTATTAATAGTGTTAATCATTAAAATTCTTATTTAATCATTTAAATACTAAAATAATAACAAATTGTATCTATTTAATAATTTAAAAAGAATCATGGGCTAAATGGTTTATAAATATAACACCATAATTATCATAATTAACTTAACACGATGTTCATTTAGGTTGAATGTTAACGAATCCTCGGCATTATATACAAGACTTCTTATTTGTCATCCTTATTATCCAAGTGAGTTTTCATACCCCATTTTATATTATTTCACACTTTTAGGGTGAAGCATGTTAATCTTATATGTAACACACTTGTAAACATGTTTTTACCCTTGTAACACTTATGGAATTCATCTTATTTTGTCATGGTTATTTGAACTCTTGTAACTATCATGTGATGTCTCTTGTAAGATACAATCATTAACTATTGCTAGCCTAGCGACGTCATAGATCTATGGGCCTGACAAGCCTATTTGGTGCTAAAGCCGAGGTGATTACCGGCTCCTAGTGTCGTATTCTTGAGCACTATGGGAACCAAATACACTTAGCTAATCGTTTAATCTTGTAATGGCCATATTTGTCAAGGTTTGATTGTTACATTTGTTCATCCATCTTTATTTACTTTATTCAATAACCTATGACATGAATTGTCATCTTTTGATATATATATCTATGTATGAAAAACCTATGGAAACTCAACAACATATTGTTGACTTTATTTTTTAACATGTTTCAGGAAATAATACTGCTTAACTTGCTTTTGAAGACTTGTTCACATCTAGGATTGGACCTAGATTATAATAAAAAGACATTTATTGTCACATGACGCTTGAAAACTTTTGAATTTGATTGTTGAACTTATGTTATTTCCATTATGTATGTTATGAATCTTGATATTTAATAATATTGTCATTTTTAATTTAGCGTTGTGTGGCATGAACAATCTTAACCCTCACACCTCGACGTTTTCGCCGTTAAGGTTGGGGTGTGACAAATTGGTATCAGAGCCCATAACTATAAGGATTTAGGTTATTAGAAATGGTGGCCTAGACTATGGTTAATTTAGGGACCCTTTACATGACATTTGTTATAATCTTGTAAGTATGCTTGTATGCCTATCACATGTTGTTACATGTTGCATGATAAATCCCTTATGTGCTATTTGCTTTTATTTAGAAAATAGTGCCTTAGGGATATGACTTGAACCTTGTATACCCCAACTTCCTAATCCTCTTCGTATGCCTTTAAGTTCTACCGCGTCTAATCTCTTCTAAATCTTATTCTCGACTACGTGTGGAATTCTACGCATCTTATCGAGTGGATAAAAATTCCTTAGACGATATGTCTAAATCTTGAAAATCGCATCGAGGTTTTAATTCTAATAGCCTACAGGGACGTGTGTGACACATAAACACCTGTATTCTGGATTTCCTGGCAAAAGGCCCTCGGGCTAAGGCAAGCATTTCGTATAAATCCCATTGCGGCACCTGTTATGCTTACCTGGGGATTTCCGGGATGAGTGCTAAATTATGGTCAACATACACCTCTGCCTCAAGGTAAATGGGATTAAGTCACCTCGATGTATCCATGCTCCTATTGGCTTTGTGTTACCAAATGGAACAATCCTGAATATGTTTATTAAATCTTAAAAATGTACTCGTTATTATTGAACTCATTTTACTTCTCAATTCCTATATTTACACATTATTATACGTCATGTGCCTCATGTGGCTATCGCTATACCTTGATCAATGCGTATATAAATCTCAGTACATATTTAAAGGCATTGTGTGCCTAAATCGAATGGTTTTCAAAACTTTAAAATGTTACTTATGGTTTTCAAATCTCCTTAAAGTGTGTCCCATAATTGAATTCATGCAATGCTATAAAAGTGGGATACCTGTATCTCGGGATGTTTTGTCTAGGCAGGGTATTCATATTAATCCAATTCGACCGATGGACCCATTTACCCTACCTGGGAATCCATGAGGTGAGTGTCCGCTAATAGGTACGCGTGTCTTCAATAAATTTGTGGTTGACCTAACACTTTGAGAAGCCAACGTATTCCCTTTGGTTTGCGAATCAAACGTTTACATTTGGAGCATCTCATTGTTGTTTTGAATCGTTTTTGTCATTGATTTCGTTTTCTAGACTTAAACCGTTCAAGCTTTGAAAACCTATCATGATTGATCTAGTTATTCCGAACTATAACCCTGATCCTAGCAAGCATGATTTCTCTCTTGTTAATGTTACATTGAAGTAACTAGACGTTTTCTGAGTTTCTAACCGATTTTTTTTTCTTTTCGTTTGCTAACTCGAGCTTTGTAATAATATTGTGTGATAAAATCTTTTAATCATTTTGCACCATAGGAAATGCAAGAGGTTACAAGTCAACTTATGACTAAGGACACTCGTATCTTCTAAATGAAACTATCTCACCAAAATAGGAGTGAATCCCGTACTTTGGTAACAAATTTCAATTCTCGATTGTTTTTCTTATTATTATGAAATTCCATCATCAAGATGGGAGTGAATTCCATACCTTGATGATAATTTCACTCATCTAAATCTTATGGATTTGTATTTCCTCAAATAAAATGACCTCTTCAAAGTAGGAGTGAATTATGTACTTTGATGAAGATTTTCAATTTGCTATACTTTGTTTCTACAAAATTTCACCGTTAAGATAGGAGTGATTTTCCTTACCTCAATGGCAAATTACCACATCTTATTCCTGTGGATCCTTAACAATGAGTTAGGATCAAACTTTCATTTTAGTAAGTTAAGTGTCATGTTTCAAGAACTACACCACCAAGCTAGGAGTGATAACCACACCTTGGTGACTGTTTCCATTCCTTGATTTCAATTTTACCAAGGTCTTAAGATTTCTATTGACAAGAAACATGTGGTAACTTGAAGGGGGGAATATCGTTACCTGATTTATCAGCGATAGTATTCCAACCTATCAAGTCAAAGCATGATTCCTGAACTCAAAAGACGTCCTGACCACCTTAGGATAATCTTAGTTCCACGACTGGAACATTTAAATCTTAATCGAATTTTCTCACGCCTTTATGTTTCAATTTGTCGTCTGATCTAGCTTTATGGAACCATTTATTTCTTACTTATCGATCTTCAGTCGGGTTATCATCAAACTTTATTGCACGATGATAACACTCCTAAAACAATCTTTCATACAAGATAAAGTTATCCGATCATGAACGACTATATTCTTAATTATTTAAATTTTAATCTGATCCTGAACGACATCTTTGTTTTATCTTTTAACCATAACTAAAAATGCAATTCCTATTGTTTACATCACTTCTTGGATCGTCTTTGAATTCCTAATCTTGTTAATCTCTAAATCTCTATCATGATTGTGACTTACAAGACTTGTTATTACATTCATCTCGATGCGGATTAAAAGGTTCATGAATTTTCGCGATTAGTATTCATGGTTGGCATAAAGGAAAAGAGGACATAGCTTGGTATATGTCCAAGTGCCTCACCCGCTCAAAAGTCAAAATCGAACATCGGCATCCCTCTGAATTTTTTTGTTTAACTTGAAGTTTCTATGTGTAAAAGGAAACATTTACCCATGGAGTTCATCACCAATTTGCCTCTTATTTTTAGATATCATAATAATATTTGTTTCATCATTGGTCGAATGACTAAACTGGTGCAATTCATATCGATTCTTGAGGCATATCGAGTCGAGAAATTGACTCGTATCTACATCGACGAAATAGTCAACCATCGTGGTATGTCTTAAAAATCTTTGATCGGGATGGTCTACTTATCTTTCGTGCTAGCCAAACCTTTAAATCGTCTTCGAAAACACAAGACAATCTTAGTACAATTCATCATTCGCTGACCGAAGCGGAAAGAACGATACGACCTTTCAAGATATGCATTGAGCTTGTGTCATTTTATTTAGTAGCTTTTGGGATTCTCAGTTTCCGTTGATCAAACTTTCATACAATTACAGGTTTCCATCAGCATCAAGATGTCATCTCATTATGTAAGTTCCTTCAAAATGCTTGAGCGTATTGAGAAAGTGGCTTATAAGCTTAAACTGCCCCAATAATTCAGCATTCTTATCCAACATTTCATATGTCAAATCTCAAAAAAAAAATTATCTTGTCAATGATAACTTTCGTATCCTACTGGAGGAGTCCAAATTGCATGCATCTTGTCGAGAAACCTGTAAAAATTCCATAATTCGCAAAGTGAAGCAACTCCCCCGTAACCGAACACCAATCACAGTTCGTTAGAATTCTAAACGTGCCCTAAAAATTCGCATGGGAACGTGAAGACCAAATGAAATTCAAGTATCAAAATGGCACCATTCAAAACTTTATATGGTCGAAAATGTCGTTCTCCGATCTGCTGGACTGACATTGGAGAGAATTTCATTACTGGTCCAAGAACTCACTCAAGAAACGACCGTTAAAGTCTCCAAAATCCGTAATAACCTTGAGGTGGCTAGAAGTCGTCAAAAGAGTTACGCGGGTAAAAGACGCAAACCATTGGAGTTTCAAGTCAACGACATGTTTCTTCGTAAAGGTCTCACCATGGAAGGTTGTTGTTAGCCCCACGTTTTGTAGGACCTTTCAAAATTCTGAAAAGAGTTGGGAAAGTGGCTTACAAACTTGAACTACCTACCGAACTTAGCGGGGTTCATCCTGTCTTCCATGTCTCGAACTTGAGGAAATGCCTGGCCGATGAAAATTTGCATGTTCCTTTGGAGGAAATCCAAATTGACGAGTCATTGCATTTCGTTGAGAAACCTGTCGAGATTATGGACCGAACGCTGAAGAAGACCCGAACATCTACCACACCAATAGTCAAAGTTTGCTGCGAAAGCAAACGTGGAGCTGAGTTCACCTGGGAACGCGGGGATCATATGAAGAAGAAATATCCCAATCTTTTCGTTTAGCCTTGTCTTTAATTTCGGGACGAAATTCTTTAAAGTTGGGGAGACTGTGACCTCTCGTATTTCTGTTAAACATTTGTTAAACTTCGTTATCTCTTGTAGGGTTTGCTTTGTTATCAATGCAAGTACGAGGACTTATTTGTAATTTCTTGAAATCATTATAATTTGAATATAATTAAATAATTAAATAAATAATGATAATAATAATAATAATAATAATAATAATAATAATAATAATAATAATAATAATAAATAATAATAATAAAATAGCAAACATAAAAGAAAATACTAATATTAATGAGAATAATAATAAAATGATAAAATAATAATACTAATAATAATTAATAATTATAATAAGTGTTGAAATTGTAAATAAATAAAAACAATATAAGTTTATAGTTTTAAAAACTTGTGAATTATAGGTTTTAGCATAAAATGATAAACTTTAAACCACAGGAACTAAAACTAAAAATTTAGTTTAAATTAAAACTTGAATTCTGGTTTTAAAATAACAAATGCTAAAACCTTAGGGACCTAATTGTAAATTTCTTTTTAAACCCAACCCATCCCGGCATTTCCGGCCTGTTCTCCGGCCAACTCCGGCCAAGGGTCCAGCGACCCCTAAACCCCATGAAAACCCCACTTTTAATACATAAAAACGAACCCAACCGGCCCTGTGACACATTTCGAACTCAGGAACCTGATTTAATTCGAAATTAACAGATATTTCACTAACATTCAAAGTTGAAACCGAAACCACATCAAAGCTCAATCCGTTTCACTAGTAAACCGTGATATTAATCCAATTAATTAAACATATACGTTCGCGCAATCAAATGTAAATCAATGATGGGATTAAATTAACCTGAAACCACTTAAAACCCGTTTGATTCGACCTGAAACCCCTGACATTTACCTTATAGTCGTTGGGTAATTAATCGATCAAATTGAGGTATATAAACAGAGGGGAAAACTTCAAATCGACTTTCTTAAGCTTTCTGCATTGTTAATTTTACCAAAACACACGCACACATCACAATTTGGTCCGACAAACCGTCGCAACACTAGCGTGAGTCGCATACATCGAGTCCACAACCGAATCAGGTAATTAAATACATGTTGATACTCGATTTCACATGGGAAACAAAAGCCCTAATGTTAATTTCATTATGGAATGCGTTTCGTGGGTCAATTGGAGGGGAATCGAAGTTAGGGTTCGTGTGATTTTGGGGGAATTTTGTGGGTTATGTTTTTAAATTAGTATTTCTGTTATTGGACACTAATCAGGCTGTGGCCCGGTGGTTTGTATGCCTGTTGCTTTGGCAAAGGGCCCGGGTTCGAACCCGAGGCCCTGCCATAATTTTTTTTTTAAAGTATTTTTTTTACATTTAAAATGCAGTAAAATATTTAAAAGTCATATAAAATCATTTTTAATCAGAAAATAAATAAAATCATTTTCTTTTAAATTTTCTCAAAAATTTAATTAAGGAATTTCCATTTCTTTTATTTCAAAAATTATAAAAAAATTGTACTAAATACAATTTATGATTAATCTCAAATTGTAATGAGTTCCACTTAATTTTTTTTATAATTTCAATTAAATAAATTCTTTATTGTTGTTGTTACACATTTATTTGTTTATATTTTTTTTAAGAAAATAAATATACATGTACATATTTAAAATGTACACTTATTGTAATTAATATAATTTTAATCATTTAAATCTACAAAATTATGATTTTATTTAAATAGTAAGTAATAATTATTTGATAATAAAAGTCTAACTTTTATTAATAGTGTTAATCACTAAAATTCTTATTTAATCATTTAAATACCAAAATAATAACAGATTGTATCTATTTAATAATTTAAAAAGAATCATGGGCTAAATGGTTTATAAATATAACACCATAATTATCATAATTAACTTAACACGATGTTCATTTAGGTTGAACGTTAACGAATCCTCGGCATTATATACAAGACCTCTTATTTGTCATCCTTATTATCGATGTGAGTTTTCATACCCCATTTTATATTATTTCACACTTTTGGGGTGAAGCATGTTAATCTTATATGTAACACACTTGTAAACATGTTTTTACTCTTGTAATACTTATGCAATTTATCTTATTTTGTCATGGTTATTTGAACTCTTGTAACTATCATGTGATGACTCTTGTAAGATACAATCATTAACTATTGCTAGCCTAGCGACGTCATAGATCTATGGGCCTGACAAGCCTATTTGGTGCTAAAGCCGAGGTGATTGCCGGCTCCTAGTGTCGTATTCTTGAGCACTATGGGAACCAAATACACTTAGCTAATCGTTTAATCTTGTAATGGCCATATTTGTCAAGGTTTGATTGTTACATTTGTTCATTCATCTTTATTTACTTTATTCAATAACCTATGACATGAATTGCCATCTTTTGATATATATATCTATGTATGAAAAACCTATGGAAACTCACCAACACATTGTTGACTTTATTTTTTAACATGTTTCAGGAAATGATACAGCTTAACTTGCTTTTGAAGACTTGTTAACATCTAGGATTGGACCTAGATTATAATAAAAGATATTTATTGTCACATGACGCTTGGAAACTTTTGAATTTGATTGTTGAACTTATGTTATTTCCATTATGTATGTTATGAATCTTGATATTTAATAATATTGTCATTTTTAATTTAGCGTTGTGTGGCATGAACAATCTTAACCCTCACACCTCGACGTTTTCGCCGTTAAGGTTGAGGTGTGACACAAGATGACGGGATAATGAGAATGAATGGAAGAGTGTGGATTCCAAAGCAAGGTGAGTTAAGAGAGATGGTGTTGCATGAAGCTCATAAGACCATGTACTCCATCCACCCTGGGAGTGACAAGATGTATAAAGACCTGAAGATAAACTACTGGTGGCCAGGTATGAAGAAAGAGATAGCCACCTACGTAGGAAAATGCTTAACTTGCTCTAAGGTTAGAGCAGAATATCAAAAACCTTTAAGGTTGCTTCAACAACCCAAGATACCTGAATGGAAATGGGAGCATATCAGCATGGATTTTATCACCAAGCTTCCTCGAACTCAAAAAGGGCATGATGCTATATGGGTAGTTATAGATAGGCTGACTAAGTCGGCACATTTCTTAGCAATAAGAGATGATTATAAGATGGAAAAGCTAGCCAAATTATACATCGATGAAATCGTATCCAGGAACGGGGTACCACTATCGATAATCTCCAATCGCGACAGCCTCTTCACTTCCAGATTTTGGCAATCCTATCAACAAGCACTGGGCACACGATTAGACCTAAGCACTGCATACCACCCCCATACTGACGGTCAAAGCGAGAGGACGATTCAGATGCTTGAAGACATGTTAAGGGCTTGTGTGATTGACTTTGGTGGAAGTTGTGACACTCACTTGCCACTAGCCGAATTTTCATACAACAACAATTTCCACTCAAGCATTAAGGTCGCACCGTTCGAAGCACTCTATGGGCACAAATGTCGATCTCTAGTTTGCTGGGCAGAAATTGGAGAGAGTCAGCTGACTAGACCAGAGATAGTTCATGAGACGACCGATAAAATCCATCGAATTCGAGAATGTCTTGCCGCTACAAGAGATCGACAAAAGAGCTATGCCGATAACCTACGCAAACCCTTGGAATTTCAAGTAGGAGACAAGGGTGATGCTAAGGGTATCTCTATAGAAAGGGTTAATCAGATGTGGAAAGCGGGGAAAATTAAGCCCGAGGTACATTGGACCCTTCAAGATTCTCGAGAGAATCGGACCCGTTGCCTATAGGTTAGAAACCACAACGGGCCATACATTGATCATAACAGAAGCCCATGTAATGGGCCCAACAAGATCAAAGTCCTAGACATGTATACACACACACACCATAATGGGCTTAGGCCCATCAAACTTCAAACTGGTCATTGGGCCACAGTGCTAAATGGGCTAGACCCACGAAACCCTAATAGGCCATTAGGCCATGTTATGAGATTGTTCGTGAACTACCGACACTAGCAGGCTTTAGGCCCGATGTCCTAGTGAAACTATGTGCCAATTAGACTAATAAATGAAAATTACATAAATAATCGTAAGCCTCTAAGCCTTCCACTGTGAACACTTAGATACGTATACATGTCCATTGTGGACACTTTAATCATCCGTTGTGAACACTTTAGTCATCCATAGTGAACACTTTAGTCATTCGTTATGAACACTTAGTCATCCGCAGTGAACACTTTAGTCATCCGCTGTGAACACTTTAGTCATCCGCTGTGAACACTTTAGTCTTCCATTGTGAATACTTTAGTCATCCGCTGTGAACACTTTAGTCATCCGCTGTGAACACATAGTCATCCGCAGTGAACACTTTAGTCATCCGTTGTGAACACTTTAGTCATCCGCTGTGAACCTTTAGTCATCCGCTGTGAACACTTTAGTCATCCGGTGTGAACACTTTAGTCATCTGGTGTGAACACTTTGGTCATCAGGTGTGAACACTTTAGTCATCCGCTGTGAACCCTTTAGTCATCCGCTATTTAGGCTATGGATGATGGTTAAGTGTAAATTTTTTTGAAGCCAAACCCAAATCTTCCGAAGCCAAACCTAAATCTTCTGAAGCCAAAACTTCCGAAGCCAAACCCAAATATTCCGAAGCCTCAAAGGTCGTGTGTTGTAACACTTAGGCTCATTCTGAAATTCTAGGAATTGGACTTAAGTACAACCGAATACCAACTACATTTGAAGAAAATCTATAAAACCCAATTACGCGTATTACCAAACTAAAAATTTGTCAATAAATAAAAACCTTTGCAAGACATAACCTATATAAACAATAACAATAATAGTAATAATAATAGTAATAATTTTTAAACTAAATAATAAACCCATCTAAATACTTACACCTTATTAATAAAAACTAAAAAAATTAACTTTACATAGAATAATATGTAATAAAAGATTTACCTCACCCATAAAATACATGCATGCATGCATACGTATAATCCCGCAACGCACACACATGCCTGTTCGATACACACACCTTACGGTACACACACACCCACATATGAACACCTACATTTATTTTCTTTTTTTTTACTGAAAAGATATGCAAATGGACTTGTCTTATCACCACCCAAAGTAACCAATGCATGGCTTAGCTTCTCAATCCATGCTAGCTTGATCTATTAACCAAAATCTCTTAACTCCCAACCAAATCTTGGGAAATCCAAGACTTTGAGACTCCCCAAACCTCCTTTTCCTCCTCGGCCGCCCATATCACTCACACCCCTACACTTTACTTCACTACACAAACTCATCTCTATACACTCTTAAAAATTCCTCTCTTGAAGCAACTAGCAAACAACCACTGCACACTCAAGAACTACAAGTTCCAGCCCTATTTCAAGACATAATCAATCCATAGAAGAAGCATCATCGACCATTAATGCCAAGGTAAGCATCACTTGAACACACACACACACACACATCTTCAAGTTCATATCTCCATTCCATTGATCTTATAACCTGAACTAACCCACCATTTTAAACAGCCTTCTCTCACCATTCCAAGCTCCTTTGGAAACCCACGCATCCATCACACCCACCTCACACGACAAGGTAACCTATTGCTACCCGAAAACGCGCGAAATAACTCGTTTCATCACGTTGGTGACTCAACCAACCCCACGACACCCCAACATCTTATGAAACTTTAAAAAAACTAATTTTTTCAGTAAGTAAAAGATACACAAAGTTTTCTCAAAACCCTTTTTGCTCACAAATGCGGTTTAGCAAATATAGCTCAACCGAAAACCCGATTTTTGAAAAAATGTAAAGTGTGATATCTAAGTCTAAATTTCTGGAATTTATTTGAGACCATCTTAAGTTAAAATGAAGTTCATAATCTAAGTCTATGTATTTCACATTTTATAAGATATACAAAACTCAAGAATATATGATTTTGAGATAAATAAAAGAAAGAGGTTGGGGAATTGAGCTACTGAAATTAAGGGATTATTTAGAAGTTACTTATGACTTTAAAATGTTGGGGATGGGGAAAAATCAAATTAAAACACTTAGAAATCCAAAACCGGAACTTAGCGGGCACTTAATAGAACTAACCGGTAGAATTAACGGAAATATCAAATATGCATATCATCTGAATGTACAAAATTTCAGTAGACTCATAATTATATGAAATGCCTAAAAATCTAATTTCATAATTTATAAAGCTTGTTTTCTTGGTAAACAAAAATATAAGGTATATTCATGCTAAAATAGTAAAAATTCATAAAAATATGCTCTTAAGCTAAAAACATGAAATACACAGAACCAAAGTTTACTATAAGTATATTAAAGTGTTATATGACTAAAGTGGACCAAAATTTTGACCCGAACCTGAGAACCAGTTAAAAGCCGAGCCTCGAACGTTAAAATGCCAAAACCGACATAAAACAACCTAAGACTTGAAAATACAGTAGCTAATGGCCTAATAATGATAAAAGTAAGCTACAAATCAAATATTATCAGTTATAGAACTTTCTATGAATTTATACAAAATATAACGTTAATCTAAGAAACCTCTTAAGATAACTTTATAAAACGCCCAAACCGGAAACAAACTCTTGAACCCGTTAAGAAACACCTAAATGGCATAAAAACTAACTTACTATAGCAGCTTAATCCAGTTTATACAATAAAACCCATAGTAAACAGTTAAAGTTCAAAATTCCAAACATAAGGGTTAAAAATGGTTAATTTAGCAAACTTGAGGGACCAATCTTGCCAACAAATGAAACTTCACTGTTTTGGAACCAAATATCAACTTAACAAATTGTATAATCTGAAATCATTATTTAATGACTCAAATGTAACCAACCGCCAAATCAAGACTTCAAACTTCAAATGTTTGAACCAAATTACACATATGTAATATAAATCACCTAACCGCTTAAGATAAACCTGAACTAGAGGGGTTGGGCTTAGTCAACTGATTGAAATGAAACTAATATCTATAAAATGAACTTAGGAACCTTGCCGGTCGGTAGCTCTCTTGACCACGAACACCCACTTCAGAAACAAGCTAATGTGAGTCTCATGAACCCCTTTTTACTTTAAAACTTTTAGGGTGAAATACATACTCATTGGTTATTGTTTTCACGGTGCAATACCAGCTGCTTTGTCCCCCAACGGAGCACAATCATTAACTCCATTAGGAGCCACGTGATTTGTGGATAGTACTATTTGGGGAATCCCCCGCACATAATGGGCCCTAAGGACAGGGAAACCCCCCATTGAGATTTAATAACCATTGTGTCATGAATTAGCGCAAATTATATGTGCTTAGCAGGGCACACTGAAACCCATAACAATAGGGGGTATGGGTTAGGGGATGTTCTAGTACTCGGGAGGGTCACACGGGTCCAGGTTTGATTGTAATACTTTTTTTGTGCACCATTACTATTGTTATCTTATGTTATGAATTACGTTAAGTCTTGTTTCATAAACTTATGAGCTCACCAACATTATGTTGACGTATTTTGGGTGTGTATTTCAGGAGAAGAATGAATTTACCAAGTGAACATGGATAGGAGTGACCTAGTCGGACATTTGGAGTTTAGCCGCCACCCTATTTCTAAACGTTATCATTTGATACATTTGACTAAATTTTATGTATTTGGGATTTAGAAAACAATTGACTAGTATTGGTATTGTTATGGATGATTGGATGTTAATTAATTAAGTTATGTTTATTCTCCGCTGTATTGTGTTGATATTAGTCGGTCACAGTCGGACCCGGTCAACGGGGTGTGACAGAAGTCGATAGAGGTTTATTATCTAGAGCCGCCAAAAGTGTCCACGGATTCGATATCCGGACATACCTAAACTTTACTATATCACGACCGGTACACTTGCCGTTTGTGTGAAGTTTAGTTAGGAATTTCCTTTTTAAAACTAATTTGTGAAAATCATTTTTATAATAAATTAATATATATATTTTTTCACACATCATTAAGTTAGCTTTTGATAACTAAATTCTAGTTTTCTTTAATAAACATGTGTTATATTCAAGATCCACACACAAAACCAGCTTGACGGTTTATATCTGTGACGTGATCTGTTAGCGTGTATAAAAAATGTTCTTTTAACTCTCATAATGTGTCTTATTTGTGGAATTCTAGATCAGGTCATCCGTATGATAATGCATTACGTATTCTGGAAGAAAACTCAAACATAAAATTACAAAGAGAGTCCGGTCTAGTGATGTGCGTCATAGGGCAAAACAACATCATACCCCATTTCCCTTAAGTGACTGTAAATCTCCCACGTTTGAAGACTTCTATTACATCAAATTAAATATATAAAACTGGTTTGAAGATGAAAATTATATTATTTTATAATGTCTTAATAACTTTACTTAACAAAAGACTTCTACTACATCAAATTAAAATATATAAAACTGGAAAGCACAATTACAATTTATAAATCTCTAAACGATTTTTTGTACACAAGATTTGTTGTATTTGTATTCCATCCTTATCATGTATTTATAGCACATGGTCACCTTTAGTTTTAACTCTAGATAATACCACATATAATAGGCCCTATGTAAAGACTGGTTCTTTTGAAAACAAACTAAACTTACATATAATAATTGTCGTTGACTTTTATTTATCATTATAACAATACATACAATGAATAGAACTGTATTTCTTTATCATTAAGAATATCTTGTGAATACAAACTCACATCAAAGTGAAAATAAATTTAGTTAACTTACAAGATGTAGAGGAATACTATAATCATTTATATTTGGTATACATTTTAACTTCATCAAGTTCAGTAATGTGTCTGAGTTTAGTATTTTTAATAAAGTCATCATCTAAGAACATCTTTATAGAGAGAATGGTTGAACGATTCAGTGATGATGCATCATTATCATTAAAATCAAGCAAGCTGTTAAGAAAAAAAGTATTTTTAAGTATGAATTTGTAATATTTAAAATGTGAACTTTAGTATATTATTATCATAGTAGTTGAACATATTTCAAATGATTCAAACTTTTTCTTAAATAAATTTTTATCTGGAATGTCCTCATTGAGTGTGAAGTCCGTTAGTGGACGACATGTAGGTTGAGACCGCCAAATCAAACCACTCGTAACATCTTGATCGATGTGGTGGTGTGATGATGAAGATGGTCGAGTGGAGACGATAGTTGACTTGGTTGCAACAATAGCGGCGACAGGATTTAGTAGTGTTGTGGTGGATGTGGACTGTGGCATCGTGGATGTGACGGTGGAGGTGGTGGGGGAATTGAAGTGTTCCATAACAGCAGGAAGAAGGGGAGGGGAAGAAGAGGGGGTGGGTGGGGTAAAGTGGATGAGTAGGACCCACTTTTAAATATTTATAGATTTGTTTTAAATGTAAAAGAGTATTTTGGTAATTTCATACACACCTAACTGAAAAACTTAATGATCATCCAATCTAGAAATCAATCGTATTACAGATTGGTAAACAGTTGGGTCCAAAGCTATAATTTTAAAAATTGAGATCAATATTATAATACGACAAAACACAGGATCAATCGTGTAACTAACTCTAAAAATAAATTAACAAAAAAAAAATAAGAAAGAACAAAACTAAAGTTTGTGGGACCACCTAAGTTGTCTTCCCTACACACCGTTCTTCCTAAAACGCAAATTCCATGCCGCCACCGTTTTCCCGGTGATCTGGTCAACCCCCTCTCCCTTGGCCCGTATCTCGTTGTCATCTCACGATCATACTATGTTTCCTGTATACCGAATACAGACCCTCTACAACAGAATACAAAGCTTTAAACCTTGATTTCTTGGTCGTCGAAAGTGAAGAAATGTGATGGTAGTTTTGAATTCTGGATTTGGGACTCTTGGGGTGGAATTGAGGTCACCGGAATATTCAGGTCATCGGAAACAATGGTGATTTACAAAGCATGAAAAGATAATCCGTGTAGGTGGCTATTTGTTTGAACTTTGATCAGTGACCATGAGTTTGTCTTGATCTCAACGTGGTTGATTAGGATCTAATTGCAAAAATAAAAAAGTTGACGGCGACGAAGGTAAACGTGGAGGAAGAAGTGTTGGTGGGACCTTTGGATTATTAAAATATTGTATACCAGGTTATAAATTCGTGTAAAACACTAATCGAATAAAATTACTAATTCAAAATAAAAATGGTAAAAAATACAAGTAACAAAATTCATTAAATTGAATTGATCGATTGTATTGTCAATTAAAATTACCTCTATTAGTTTATTCATTTTCTTTTTAAAGTCTTAGTTAAAACAAATATTTCGAATCAAGTTTGACTTTTTTATATTATACAAATAACAAAATTAATTGACGTGTGTTGTTGGTTCGGGCGGAAAAAACATTTAATGGATTTATAGAATTGTGTCACGTGACACTCAAGTTAATCATTTATTAGAGTTTAGTACGTAAATCCACGTGTTATGAGAGACTCTTATGGTTTAACATTTTGAATTTAATGTCCATACCAAACGGAATGAAAGTGATAATCTGTCTGAATATGATTATGAGACTTCATTGCATAAAAACAAATTAAAAAAGCTATCATAATAACCAAAAGTATAAACACAAGACGTATATACATGTTTTTAAATATATGTTGAATATTTTAAATTTTTTCTTTCAAAGATAGATTTTGATAGTTTACAAGGTTCTCAACTTTATAAAGATGTATGTATTTACTATATAAAAATTTCATTTGAAGCGGCCTATAAAAAATATTAGTAGCTTTCAAAACATTTTTTAATTATCAAAACTGCAACATATCAAATTAGCACTAATATTTTCATACTCTCGTTATCTCCCAAGTGATTCTCTTTAATTGTATAGATTGTATTAAATCCAAGATAATATCTTTTTTTAAGGTTACCAATAGAGCTTTGCAACTCCTCTAACTCTCTAAGCATAGAGATTTTAATATTTAATATTTACCCCAAATGATATACACAAATCTATTTTTAAGAATCAAACACTTTTGCTTCTGAAATTTGAATATATAGCCTGTTTTTAAACCGTTTAAGTAACAATGTTTTTTAAATATGTTTAGAAAAATTAAAAAAATACCTTTAATTATTAAAGCAACTAAACAATTAGAACTTTGGCAAAAACCCACCATTTCACCAAAAGTGGGATGGCAGTTTGTGATTTTAGAGGTTAGTTATAATATTTGAAATTTAAATACGTTGTTATCTAAATAATAATTTATGTTTTGAACTTCATATGTTGACTTCATTGGTACATTTTTAAAATAGTTTATATATAAATTTAAATATGTTATTATCTTCGCTTAAAGGAGAAGACGTTCCGACAGGAATTTAAAGTTGAGAGTGACTGTGAAGATAACATGTGTCCTCGATTATAAAGGATTATTAGTATAGATTTATTGTTTGTTTATTCAAAAGTGTGGGCTCAAGACAAATTAAAAAATATTAATTGTACAAGTATTTAACGGAATGTTTTAACGGCAGTTAGGGCTAGGGATAAAAAGTGCTACGTGTTTTCAAACCTTATGACAAAAAGTGCTACGTTTTTTCAAAGCTTAACGGCAGAAATTAGTATAACATAATTCATATATTAGGTTAAATAATTTATATAATAATGAACAAATCATATAGAAAATTTAACTCAACTAGTAATACTATTGGTAAAATATATCTTAGAATTATATATATTGGAACGAAGATGTCGCAGGCACCAGACCTTTTACGCAGATGGGTTGTAATTATTGGGCTTATCAACCTGCTATTTATTCAAATTTAAAGATAAGAAATAGAAATTCGTTGGGTATGTGGTTTGGACTGGTGACATCAGTTTGCAAGAAGCGGGCTTTAACCACTGGACCAAGTAATTAATTGTATACAAAATACAAGGTCCAACATTCTTTTAAACGCCATTATATTTAAACAGGTGACACAAGAACGATTGGTTAAAATACTATTCATTTACTAGAGTTATTATTTGTACTACGGAGTGAGATTTGTAATTTTCTTTGGCATACTTATAATCGTAATGGCAGTTGAAAATTCACAAACGCTTATAAAACGTGAGTGGTAGAAAATAAAATCTACTTGGATACTATAACAAAACTTAAAACAAATAAAAGAGCCTAGAAAAAAGGAAACTGAAAAACAAAAAAAATGAAAAAGTTAAAGAAAATATCAGATTAAAAACCTCAGCACGAACCCGGGTGGAAAAAAGTATGATTCAGTGCCTATACATGTCTTGGGTTTTATCTTTTCATTATACTCTCAAATACATACACTAAAATCTATGGAAATAGACAAAAAAATGAGAAAGTTTGAATTTGTAATCCTATCAAAAGAAGACACGTGAACAGACGGTCCAATTAGAAGAATTGTGACACTATTTTAAGAGTTTTGTTTAAATCATGTAGATAAAATATATTATAACACTAAGATACAATAAATAAATGAATTATCTTGACTTAAAAGAAATTATAAATGATATTAATATTCCAAGGAAGAAAAGTCTGATTTATAGTATAATTTTTGGTTTACTTTAATAATATGTAGGTGGAGTAGCTTTTATGGAATTTGGACTAAAAGTTGTTTTGGAGCAGGCGTGGTAGGTTTTTCAACGTTGTTTGCATTGCAAGTGTTTTTCTGCCCAACTACTCACTAAGAATACACCAACTGTAACATAAATAAGACACAGCCCAATGTAACCGTTCCACGTGGCAGACATATATTATTTTGATACGTCAGTGACGCAATTTAAGTCACAGGCGTTTGGACGGAAGAAAGTGGTAGCAAATGCCAAAAACGTCATCAAGGTGCCGGTACGTCCACGTCAGCCTCCGTGGGCCCAGTTGAAAGAAAATAAGTAGTGCATGATTACGAAACATCGGTCCAGAAGGTCTTTTCTCCACCACCGTCATACTAATCACTATCAAGCCTTTATTAAGTTTTTCTTATAGTTTTTCAAAAAGATATTATTTAAACACATTCAATTTTATTAATCCAAATTATTACATTAGCCGATAATAATTCATATTATAAATTTGGTTATTCAAACTTTTGTTTTTATTGCAAATGACAACTCTAATAGCACAATCTTAATAAATATACACTTTGATTTCCACTTGATTTTGTTCACGATGATAATTGTGAATAAAAAATAAGACATACAACGAAATAGAATGAAAAATAAAAGAAAATTAAATGTAAATGAATGAATATTATGCTACTAGGATTTTTACTGGCAACAAAAATAAAAGTTTAGATTATTGTCCACCAAATTGATAGTATAAATTATTATCGGCCAATAAATCATAGTTTGAATTATTAAAATCTAATTCGTTATATTTTATTAATAATTTATAGTGTAAAGGAATACTGTTTTGCTTTTAGTCTAACGTATATGAGTTACATGCAGAGTTGTAAACGAGCAAAGTCGAGTGGAGTTGAATAAAGAGGTGGACTCAGGCTTAACTCGTCTAAAAATCAAGATAAGCTATCTTATTTGTTAAAAAATAAAAAAAAATTACAATCGTTAATATGTAACCCAAAACAATAATATTTTTTGAATTTGTTTATCTTATCATTAAAAAATGATAGGAGATATTTCATTAACTATGATCATGATTAAACTATACAAGATTGATGAAGAAATTGGTAAAAGAAAGACCACTAAATTTCACAAGACTAAAAATGCTCTTTATTAGTGTGGAAGAATGTTTGGTGATCCAAAGTTTAAACTATCTAGATGTTGATTAACACGTCAAAAATTTTACACACAAGTTCATAATTAGAAATAAAAATTTTAAGTTGGGTTTTGACTCTAGTCGCGGTCTACTACCAAAATAAATGGCCACTAATGGATTGAACTAGGGTTTTGAGCATCCTATTGCACATAGCATGTTGAAAGGACCGAGAAGGTGACAAATGTTATCCTAGTGTGGCATGTGTCTAATGATGAGGTCTCTGGTAGCGACACGTGTTGATGCATGTCCAAATTTGATTGGTTGAGAATATTCTGAGCCGATTAGTCGCAGACCACAACCACCCCGGGTGATGGTCCGCGATGGTAGGCCCGGACAGACTATAAATACATGTACAATTCAGTTGCAAAATGTGTCTTTTCTAAAATCCTTTTATACGTATACCTCAATTGTAGCACGTTCAAGCTAGTGTGTAGGACCGGTTAAAGGGTTGCTCAATACAATCAGTCTCACAATGAGGAGAGTGTTAGAACACTTAACAGAACAAATAGAGAACCAGATTTAAGTGAATGATACTAAGAACACAAGTAAAGCAATTGAGACAGAACTAAGAACAAGAACAAGCAAGTATGATTTTCAAGGATGTTGTATATTGCTCTCAAGTTCTTTTACAAGTGTTACAAAGCATAAAAAGAAATACAAGGACCTGAGATACTTTATACTACATCCTACAGCCGGCCATACTTTGAAGGCCAGGCAGAAAACACTAATCTAAACAACAAGATCAATGTAAAGTTAAAAGGCAGATTGTCTTTTGACTAGTGACTATGACATGCCATAGCTCACATCCTAATCTATTACAATAAGGATAAAAGATACAAAGTAGAAAGTTACAGACTAAAGACCATAATCTATAGTTTACAAAAGCATGGACCTTTTTACCAACTCATGCAAGTTGGTGAGTATTCAGAGTTGCAGCGGAAAGTGAGTCAGCTTTATGAAAAAGTAGATCGGAGAAAGCATGTCCGCTCTGTCTTCGGAAGAAATCATTCTTCACTTCATTGGCTTCGGAAGACTTTGTCTTTGAAGCTTCGGAAGACTTCATCTTTGGCTTCGAAAGATTTGGTCTTTGGATTCGAAAGATTTTACACTTAGAATAATTTCTGTTGAGGAGTGTAAAACTCTTGAAGTAACTTCTACCTTGTACATTAGTGCATGCATGCAGGAAGCTCCTTGGTTGTTTGGTTTCTTTGGTTGCATCAGCCTTATGATATAACATTACAAACTCCCCCTAGGCTGATGCTACCAAAATACAGAAGTTATTCAGATGTTGACCTTATTAGGATCAAGACCATTCCTTTCTTCATCATCTGGTCGGGATCCCTCAGACTCTCATAATACCTTTTCATGTCATAGAGATCATACAGAGGAAGATCAAGCATGTCTTGCTAGAAATAGGCATCTTGACCTCCTTGATCTCTGATGACTTATCATCTATCTGGATTAGCAGCAAAGGTCCAGGACAAGATGGGTCTTCCATCTACAAGAGGCTCTGATTGAATTGGAGTTGGTTGAGCAGCCTTTTCATGCATTACCTCAGGATGCTCTGACTCATCTTGAGGTTTGGAGGTGGATGCCTTTGACTTCTTCTTGGGAATACTCTTCATGGCCATCTTTTTCCTCCTCTTTAAGGTCTTTAACTAAGAGGAATGGCCTTTAGCACCAGGTTGTTCTGTTGTGTCTCTCTCAGTTGGGTTCTCTTTTCTCACAGGTTCAAAGGGAGAGGGAAGAGGACCCTACTGTGGATTAGAAGATGAAGTTGGCTGAGATGCAGCTCTAGGTCCAGGTTGTGTTGTCTCAGGGAGTTCAACCTTAACCTCAACTTCAGGTTGAGCTGGACTTGGTGGAGAATGAAAGTCAATAAGCTCTCCCTTTTTAATCTTCTGCTTGATCACCCTGATATGCTCATCCATAGTGGATAGAGACATTGGACCAAGCCTCCTTCCGGAGAATCCATACAGCTCCAAGAAGCTCATCATCCTTTATCTGTCAGCAAACTTCTTTTAGCTCTTTTGGATGATGGCTCTTGACTTTGCAGCTTCTTCCCTTAGCTTTCTCTTAGCAGCCTTTTGCTCTTTAATGACTTGTTGCTCCAGCTGCTTAAGATATTCAAATTCAACATATTCATATGATAAGGGAAGAAGTGCAGATGCTGATAGAGTCCTGTGGCACTCAGGTAGTTGATCATGTTTAGTCTTTCAGCTTCCTTGTCTACCTGAGGTTGTACAGTTACCACAGCCTCTGTCTTAGGTCTTTCTTGAACTAGAAAAAAGGTAGAAACATGTTTGTAGAGCCTTTTCAGTCTCCTTTCTTCTTTGTTCTTGAGGAGCGATGCTGTATCCTCTGCTTCCTTCCTCTCTTTTAACAACTCTGTATCTGCAGTTCATTTAGTTGCTCTAAGGGAAGAGATATGAGTTTATCAATGTGTAGTTCCTAATCCCCAGATAGTTTAGCCTGGCTGCCGTCAACTCATCATCCTGAGAATTTGGCCGGGGGGGCAGCCCTGATGGCAGCTTCCATGAAGCCTAGAGATCCTCTTGAATTCTCTCCCCTTAGCTTCCTCTTCCTCTCTCCCTCCTCCTCCTCAATCTCCTCAGGAGTCATTTTCCTTTTTACTTTGTCACTCACAGACCTTGGTGACTCAAGGTGGAGAGAGCTTTGGCCTTCATTGCTTAGTTCAGCAATCAAGCTCTTGCCAGAGAGAGACTGTGAAGCACCTTCACCAGCTGGTGCCTCACTGAGGGTACTGGGTGCAGAAGAAGCTCCTGTCTCAAGGTTCACAGGTTCAACTTCTGGGCCTTCATGTCACACCCTCAAATTCCACGTACGGGGTTTTACCGCAAGGCGTGTGAACAAACCAAGATCTCAGTCATTAGTTACTCAGAACGACACTATATGCAACATTTAAAATAATTCAGAGTTTGAATCTTTAAAACATTTGCGGAAGCGAAATTTGAGGAAGCATTTTGTAAAAAATTCAAACATAAAGTAACAAATGAAACTGCGCAAAACACACGCCCAAACCAAAGTGTAAAAGTATTCAATATGACAAAACAGTATAATGTTTGTTCAAGGAATGCATGACTCGTGCGTGCTCCTACGGCAAGCTGCTAGTATCGATCTTAGAAAAACATACTAAAGTGTCAACATGATTGTTGGTGAGTTCAAGAGTTTGTAAGCAATCATAAACAGTTGCGTTAGTAAAATATAAACAAGTGCATTGAAATAGATAGCTAATCTAATTTCATTAGTAACAACAATAGTGATTTCGCGATCAAAGCTGACTATGTTTGTCTGTTGCCTCTCGCCACGACATACCAGGTCGTGACGCTATTAGTTGTTTAGGACAATATTGCACCCGCTTGACCTCCAGTCCTACGGGTGGGGCTTCTCAGACCCAGTAGTACTACCCAAGATTTCTCGCTAGATTCCTTAATTAACGATCCGAAAGTGTGTGGGCTTTCAATGGTATATTACACTATGTCTTACTAAACACATGTTATAATAGCAAAGCAGTTCAAAAATAGTGTATGCTTTCTCCCCTAAAAAGAGAGTAAATAAAAGTGGGGTATTGAACTCACCTGGTGCGCTAACTAATGATAACAAAATCTAACGATGAGTGGAAAGACAAACCTTCAAAGGTTACCTAGAACACGCAAGTACATAAGTACGTGTACATAGAAAGCTTAACAACCCTAAGTGCTCAACAAACACATTGACCAAAGGTTTTGGAAAACACGACTCATTTGACCTAGTTGACCCGTTTGACCTGTTGGTGACATGTCAAGGTAGATTCTTGTTTGATCAAGTATAGCATCTCATAAATTATCATACCATCACAGACTACTATGCAAGTTTTCTTATAAGCCACATTGCAACACTTGAGTTTTATCATGCTTTTCATGCTAACTTAGGTTATCATACAACGCACACAAACCAATTTATCATACAACACAGGTTCATAATTAGATTCACAATACACATTGGGTTTAGTCACTCACAACGTGCCATGTGAAGCCACTCACAGCTACACACCTAAACCCTGCCAATCCTACGAAGTAGGGGCCTCAGATTCGCACACGTGTATGATACCCATCATCACATGCTCCAATGTAATTCATACAAGCCAGTAGCCAACATAATGATATCAAATTACCATATTGCATCACAACCCATAAACTTGTACATACTACTATACTTGCACATTTTCCCAGAAACCCTATATGTTCCCATAGTTTCATCAACTAACCATATGACCCAATTATCACAATCCAACACATTAGACATCATCCATGATCACTCTAACATGCTTCTAACATCCTAATCATGATCAAAACACAAAATCACATGTTTCATACAAATAAAGTTTCCCTTTTGGGAAAGTGACATCCCAAAATCTATCCTTTCATCAATTTCAACACAAATTCATCAATAACATACCCTATCTAGATCATAGCAATCATAATCATCCATTTAACATCAACAATTCATCAAAACACGAATTCTCATGTAGAAAAGTTTCCAATTTTGGCAATGTATGAACTAGATAACAAAACCATGGATTTCTTGCATAATCTACGTAGAATAACATTCATACAACATAACTAACATCATATCATCAACAAAGCATCATCAATTTCGACTTCTTCTATAAAAATCGAACTAGGAATCATCAAGCATCAAAAACCATGAAAACCCAATAAAAATCTAACCTTTAATCGCGTAGGAATCAAGAATTGGCACTTGCTACACGTTAGAATCACTTGGAACTAATCAAAATCGATGAATGATTGTTGTTGTTGATCAAAATCGAATTGTGTGTGTGTTTGAGGTATCGGCCGCAATGGGGGGTTTGGGAGGGGATTTAGGGTTTAATTTTGTTAACTTTAAGATTTGTAGTTTTTACAAATTAACCCCTCCTAGATCACATTTTATAAAATCTTAATCTTTTTAACATTTTTAACAACTTCTAACTACAAAACTCATATATTGTTATCCAATAATAATAATCATATATTTTTAGCTAGCAACAAAACACACAAATCCAATATAACACGTTGGCACGTTACAAGGTAAAATTCACAAATAATACCCAAAATTTACAAATCACATAACTACAAATTAATAATCAACATTATTAATTAAATTATTATTTGATAATCATTGTTAATTATTATTAAATCACCAACGTTCAACGACAACTAGTGTGTGCTCACGACATGTGTATGCAAGACCTAACGAAACTAACGGAGTTTGGTAACGGAAAATTACCGGATGTCACATTATCCCCATGTTGAAAGAATTTTCATCCCGAAAATTGCGTTACATGGTTGTGTTACATCACTAGTCTACTGCATTGGCACAAAGAAATCGGGTGAGTTTCAGGTGGGTTGTGACATCTTTCCTATGTTGAAAGAAATTTTGTCCCGAAATTTAATCATTACCTTCGCTGGCTGTTGTCGTTTCGAACAGATGAGGATACTTAAGCTTCATCTTATCCTCACGTTCCCATGTGAATTTCGGTCCATATCTCGAGTTCTAACGAACTTTGACTATAGGTATCTTGCTTTGCTTAAGGGTCTTGACTTCACGGTCCATCACCTTAATTGGTTATTCAATGAATCGCAGTTGTTCATCTACTTGTACTTCCTCAAGCGGTACAACCATCGTCTCGTCAGATAAACACTTTTTTTCAGTTAGAGACATGAAATACGTTGTGAACTCCACTCAACGGATCAGGCAGGTCAAATCGATATGCCACTGGACCTATTCTTTCCAGAATCTTAAATGGTCCAACGTATCTCAGATTTTGCTTGCCTCTTTTGCCGAACCGAATCACACCTTTCCACGGTGAGACTTTTAGTAAGACTTTATTGCCGACCTGAAACTCCAAAGGTTTCTATCACTTGTCTACATAGCTCTTCTGTCGGTCACGTGCTGCAGCCATATGGTTTCTTATCTGTACGATCTTCTCGGTAGTCTCGTGCACCACTCGGGGCCTGTTAGCTGACTATCACCAATTTCCGCCCAGCAAACTGGTGATCTACACTTTAGCCCATACAATGCCTCAAATGGTGTTGCCTTAATGCTGGTGTGATAACTATTGTTGTAAGAAAATTCCACCAACGGTAGGTGAACTTCCCAGTTATTCCCGAAATCAATCACACAAGCGCATAACATGTCCTCCAATATGTTTTGCTTGGGTTGACAAGTGGAAGATCAATCAGATGGATGCTCTTATAGAAACTCTGGTTTGAAAAGTTGAAGATTTTTCGTTGACCCTGAGATCTAGAGATAACTAGAGCCTCTATCAGTGTCATACCTCCATCCCATGATTGGATTCTCAGAGTGAGGAGATGGGGTAGACATAGCTCTGGGAATACCCTCCTCAAACAGACTTTGTATGAGAGAGTCTACATCCATGTAGACTTGAGAAGGTCGTTGAGTATGGACCATTGCAAGTGAGGGTGGTGAGTCCTCAAAGTCCATACTCTAAGAAGAACTCCCAGGTTTTTTGATTGCTTGGACTTTCTCCCCTTTTTTGGTAGCATCACCTTCTTGCATAGGTGAGCTTGGGGTTAGGTCTATCATATCCACAAGTTCTTGTGGACCTGGTTGAGAACTTCTGAGTGGTCTCTCAGCTAACTTGCCCTTGAGATCGGTGATTTCAAGTTGCTGGTCATTGAGCCTCCTTTGTAATACAGTCACCTGAGATTCCAGGTGACTTATCTTTGAGACTAAATAGGTGCATCTGTTTTTCAGTTGTTACACCTTTAGTTTCAGACTCCCTCATCTTCATCAGAAGAATCATGGGGGATGAGAGAATGGACCAAGGTCTTCTTCCTTATCACCAGCACTTGGTTCTTGGCTGGATTTCCCCTGCATCATGACAACTTCAAGTGAAGTGTCAAGAGGCTGGGTTGCCATGGTTGAGGTCTGAATGATGTAATCACTTGCTGAAGTAAGAGCCCCTTCCATATGGACCTCCTAAACAGGTTTAGGGAGATCCACCTCAGTAGTAGGTGGATGATATGGGCTAGAAATAGGAACAATAGGAGTACTCATCTCTCCTTGAGTAGGGGTGGAGAAGTGAGACTCATGATACTCACTGAATCCCATATGTTCATCATCATAGAATTCAAGGTTAGGGATTGGTTGATTCAGATCAAGAGGCTAGGGATGGTAACTGTCCCCTGAAGGTTGTTTACTAGAGTTTTGAGACTCTGAATGAAGGTTTAGGCTGTTGGGGTTGTGAGCTCATCATGCTGAGCATGAGGAACCTCAGCACTTATCATTGGTGAGATGGGAGTGGTTTGATCCTCAAGAGAAGTGGGAGCTCCAGTGTCCACTTCCTCCTATATGGGTGAGGATATAGGGGCCTGCATAAGCTGAATAGCATGTGCAGGGTTTCGTTTGGATTTTCTCTGGTAGGTTATGGTTATTTTTAGCTGTATTGGTAGTTGGGAAGTAGAAGGTGTGGGTTCAACACTAGCTGGTGCTGTTAGGTTGTCATCTTAAGCAATGAGCTCTAATATTTTTGGGAAAGGGCTGTTTCTATCCCTGAGAAGCTAGCAGTTGGCTGCTGGATGTCCCCTGCATCATGACAACTTCAAGTGAAGTGTCAAGAGGCTGGGTTGCCATGGTTGAGGTCTGAATGATGTAATCACTTACTGAAGTAAGAGCCCCTTCCATATGGACCTCCTGAACATGTTCAGAGAGATCCACCTCAGTAGTAGGTGGATGATGTGGGCTAGACATAGGAAAAATAGGAGTACTCATCTCTCCTTGAGCAGGGGTGGAGAAGAGAGACTCATGATACTCACTAAATCCCATGTCTTCATCATCAGAGAATTCAAGGTTTGGGATTGGTTGGTTTAGATCAAGAGGCTAGGGATGGTAACTGTCCCCTGAAGGTAGTTCACTAGAGTGTTAAGACTCTGAGTGAAGGGTTAAGGCTGTGGGGGTTCTGAGCTCATCAGGTTGAGTATGAGGAACCTCAGCATTGATCATTGGTGAGATAGGAGTGGTTTGCTCCTCAGGAGAAGTGGGAGCTCTAGTGTCCACTTCCTCCTGTATAGGTGATGATATATGGGCCTGCACAAACTGAGTAGCATGTGTAGGGGTTTGTTTGAATTTTCTTTAGTAGGTGATGGTTATTTTTAGCTGTATTGGTAGTTGGGAAGTAGAAGGTGTGGGTTCAACACTAGCTGGTGCTGCTAGGTTGTCATCTTAAGCAATGAGCTCAAACATTTTTGGGTCAAGGGCTGTTTCTACCCCTGAGAAGCTAGCAGTTGGCTTTCTCATAGTCTTGAAGATGTCAGGCTTTATCTATCCCAATTTTAGAACATTACCTGTTCCCCTCAATTGTGAGACCAGTTCACAGTTGAGAATGTGCTGGACATATCTAGGGAACATGTAATGTCACACCCTAAAATTCCACATGCAGGGTTTACCGCGAGGCGTGTGAACAAACCAGGATTTCAGTCATTAGTTACTCAGAACCACTCTATATGCAACATTTAAACAAATCAGAGTTTAAAACTTTAAAATATTTTCGGAAGCATTTTGTAAATAACCCAAACACAAGGTACTAAAAGTAAACTGCGCAAAACACGCGTCCAAACCAAAATACGTAAGTAAATGCTAAATTAAAAGTAAACATTATTTGAACAAAGCATGCTTGACACGTGCGTGCTCCTAAGGGCAGCTGCTAGAAACAACCTGAGAAAAGCATACTAAAAGTGTCAACACGATGGTTGGTGAGTTCAAGAGTTTGTAATCAATCATAAGCAGTAGCGTTAGTAAAAATATATAAGCAAGTTCATTGAAATAGATAGCTAGTCTAATTTTATTAGTAAAGAACAATAGTGATTTCGCGATCAAGCTTACTATGTTTGTCTGTTTGCCTCCCGCCAAGTTAAGTTCTTGCTTGATCAAACATAACAACCAATAATTCAACAAACCATTCCAAATTACTATGCAAGTTATTCTCATAAGCCTGATTATAACACGTAAGGCTTATCATGTTTTTCATGATAAATCAGGTTATCATACAAAGCACGTAATCCAATTCATCATACAACACAGATTCTAATTTATATTCCTTTACAATGCACATTGGGTTTAGTCACTCACAACATGCCATGTGAAGCCACTCACGGCTACACACCCTAAACCCTGCCAATCCTACAAAGTAGGGGCCTCAGATTCGCACGTGTGTATGATACCAATCAGCAATATACCACATATAACTCATGCAAGCAAGAAATTAACATTATAATAATCGATAATGACAATTCATCCTAACATATAACATGTATACTTGCACATTTTCCAAGAAAGCCCATATGTCCCCATAGTTGCACCAACTAATTATATGACCCAATCATTACAATCCAACACATTAAACATCATCCAGAAACATTCTAACATGATCCTAATATCATAAACAAGTCTAACCCATAATATCCAATGATCTTCAAAATTAAAGTTTCCCTCTTGGGAAAGTAACACCCAAAATCAACCTAACACCCAAATCATTCATGAGTTCATCAACATCATGCTTAATCAAGTCCATAACTATCATCTAGACACGACCAATATCATCAAATCATCATAATTCACAAATCTCATATCCAAAAGTTTCTACTTATAGTAAGGTATGAACTACATGATCAATTCATGGATTTCTTGCATAATAATCATAACCCAACATTTATACAACATCATTAACATCACAACATCATCAATCTATCATCAATTCATCAAGTTCATGCCCAAAAGCTACTATTATTAGTAAGGTATGAACAACGCATCTAAACTATGAATTTCTTGTATAATCCACGTAAACTAACATCAATACAATCTAACTAACATCATACAATCATCAAACAATCAAAAATTCGACATTCTATGCAAGAATCGAACTAGGGTTCGGCCAACCCAAGAAATCATGAAAAACTCATAAAAATCTAACCTTTAATCGCGTAATGGCTAAGAAATGATGTTGTTAACGTGTTGTAATCCTTGAACTCGATCAAAATCAAAGCTTGGGTCTTGTTCTTGGTTTTAAATCGAAATGTGTGTGTGTGTATGGTGATGGTTATGGCCGAAAGGGTGGGGAGGGATTAGGGTTGGGTTTAATTTTGTTAAGTTTTAGTTTAAGGTAATTACACTTAACCCCCATTGTTTATATTTTATAAAACTAATATTTTAACACTTTTTAAAAGGTTTTAACTACTAAACTCCAAGTATTATAAACTAACAATAATAATCATGCATAATTTTCACTAGCTACAAAACACATGACATAAATATAACACATTGCCAAGTTGCAAGATAAAACTTACAAATAATATTTAAAATTATAAACCACCTAAGTACAACTTAATAATCAACATTATTAGTTAAATTGTTATCTGATAATCATTGTTAATTATTATTAAGTCACCAACGTTCAACGACAACTAGTGTGTGCTCACAACACATGTATGCGAGACTTAACGGAACTAACGGAGTTTGGTAACGGAAAATTACCGGATGTCACATGTAATATTCTAAGGAGTCTAAGTTTGCAAGTAAATTGGTATAAACAAATTATGAATATCTAAACTTGACCCCTTGAACCATCCCATGGACTATAAAGGAAAGGTCTTTAGGAATTTGGTCCCAACCTCCATGTTTGTTAGATAAGGTGTCGATAACTACATGGAAGAGGTACTTCCACTAAGAGGAGACCTTCCCCTTTCTATAGGTCCTGACTGAGAAGTCACCTTCATAGCGCATCTGCTCAAAGGAGTGGTTAACAGCAGATTTAGGAAAGGAAAAATCACCTTCTATATCATCCAGCTGAAGGTGGGTGTTTATGGAGGCTGGAGTGATGAAGATTGTCCTCCCCTGCACTGTGACAAACAGTGCCTTTTCCCCATCCATGGTGACCTCTTGGCAGGTCCTCCAGAATTCCAAAAGCTGATCCTTATAGAGAGGAGGATCTATGGTGAGGGAGGTGAAGTAGTTTGTCAAAGAAAGGTAACGGCAAACCTCTGAGAAACCAGGATCTTTCTCAGAGTCTAACAGAGCAACCTGAGTATGTTGCCTATGAAGATGCATGGAGAAATCAGGTTGGTTTCTGGGGTCAAGGTTGGCTATTTGAGGAAGCTTTGTAGTGAAGGAAGATAAGAACAAAGGCGGTTTGTGGGTGAAATTAGGTTAGAGAAAAATGCAGATGAAGAAGATAGTGAGAAGAGGGGAAACCATTAAGAGTATATATGAAATGGATTTGAGACAAAGTTAATGCAAAAGAATAAACTTTGAAATTCTAAAGTCGGTCCCACCTCTGAAAAAGTGCCCAAAAAGATAGTTTTCTTGGAAGTTAAAATCTTTCGAAGGTAATTTTGTCTTCGAAGTTTTGAGAAAAGGCTATTCATAAGTTTATGAAAATTTTGCTTCGGAAGAAAAATACTTAGAGAGTTTTTACTTTCGAGACATGTTTGGTTTTGGAAGAGATTAAGACGTGGGAGATTTATCTTCCGAAAAGAATAAATCTTCCGAGACTTAATTGCTTTCGGAAGAAAATTGTCCTTCAAATACATGTAAGTACTTAAAAGCATATTTAAGCTTCGGAAGATATTTCAGAATTTCTTCTGAAGGTAAATTTCTTATAAGTAGTTAGTTGATTTGAAGACATAATTTTCTTCCGAAGACAATTTGAAATCTTCCAAAAGAAAATATGTTTGAAAATTTTTCAAAGATTTAAGGAATATCTTTTAAAAGATTTTCTTCCAAAATAAACTGGGCTTATAAAGGTGATAAAATAGACAACTTAGGACACATGTGTTTTAGAAATAAAGTTGATTTAAGTTTTAAGAAAATCTACTCAAAGTTAATCATCCCAATAGCTGATAGTGCTCTGATACCAATTGCAGGACCGGTTAAAGGGTTGGTCAATACAATCAGTCTCACAATGAGAAGAGTGTTTGAACACTTAACAGATAAAATAGGGAACCGGGTTTAAGTGAGTGATACTAAGAACACAAGTAAAGCAGTTGAGACAGAACTAAAAACAAGAACAAGCAAGTATGGTTTTCAAATATGATGTATATTGCTCTCAAGTTCTTTTACAAGTGTTACAAAGCATAAAAAGAAATACAAGGACCTGAGATACTTTATACTACATTCTACAGCCAGCCATACTTTGAAGGTCAGGCTGGAAACACTAATCTAGACAACAAGATCAATGTAAAGTCAAAAAGCAGATTTTCTTTTGACTAGTGACTATGACATACCATAGCTCACATCCTAATCTACTATAATAAGGATAAAAGATACAAAGTAGAAAGTTACAGACTAAAAACCATAATCCATAGTTTACAAAAGCATGGACCTTTTCACCAACTCATGCAAGTTGGTGAGTCTTCAGAGTTGCAGTGGAAAGTGAGTCAGCTTTATGAAAAAGTAGATCAGAGAAAGCATGTCCTCTATATCTTCGGAAGAAATCAGTCTTCACTTCATTGGCTTCAGAAGACTTTGTCTTTGAAGCTTCGGAGACTTCATCTTTGGCTTCAGAAGATTTGGTCTTTGGCTTCGGAAGATTTTACACTTAGAATAATTTCTGTTGAGGAGTGTAAAACTTCCGAAGTAACTTCTACCTTGTACATTAGTGCAAGCATGCAGGAAGCTCCTTGGTTGTTTTGGTTTCTTTGGTTGCATCAGCCTTATGATATAACCTTACATAGTGTAATACCCCGCTAATCTCAAAGAACATAAGTGGTGGTGGCACTGCTCGGGAATCTAGAAGCATTAAGCTGAAAATATAGCTCGTCAGTTACGGTGAACATGTTTACTAAACTTCATGTGCATGCTATATTAATGTGCAAAAACGTTTATGAAATGTTTTCAAGCGTGTTTATAAAATGCGTATTTTCAAATATTTATGTTACTAGTTTAGAAAACCGTGAACTATACGGGTTGATTGAAAATTATTAAGTAATAGTTATTTATTCGTAATTAGAAATTCTGGTATAAATTTTTGAGATAAAACATGATTAAATTACGTAGAATTAAATACTTTAGGTAATAAATCAATAACAATAATTTTTCAAATTTTTGTCTTTAAAAAACTTTTGCTTTATAAAATTATTTTTTAAACACTCTAATTTTTTTAAAAATATTTTTTTAAACAGTGTTATTTTTTAAAAGTTCTTTGTATTGAAAAGCTTCATATTTCATAAATTTTTTTTTTAAAATTATGTTTTTTTAGTAAAAAGAATCATATTTTTTGATTTATTAAAATATGTTTTATTATTTGGAAAGTATATAAATAATCATTAGCATTTAATGTATCATTAAATAGATAACTTTTATTCTAGTAATGACACGTGTTTAAATCTTAGGTAGAGTTTAGCTGGACAATATAAAAAAATAACATGTGGCTTCGATACATTTTAGTTTATTAGTATAGATTACAAAACCAGCATGTAGTTGTATGAAATCAGTTAAAACAAAAGTTTAAGTGACCATGACACAGTCTACGTATATCAATCGAGGATACGCATATTGATGGTAATTGTGTATTATGCTACAATGTGGCTGAATTTTTTCCAACATATATAAACTTGATGATTTCAATGTATACTAACTACTCGATATTGGCCTTGTTAATGAATTGGACAACTCTAAAACAACTTGTGATTGAGGATTTTAATACTCATCATTTAGTTATAACATATCTAGTAACATGATTCACCAGCTTTATTAGCATGTATCTGAAAATAAGATTTAGGCTTTAAGTAAACCTTTCATCTTAGAAGCAACCATTGAGAGATGTGAAGACTTATAGTTCGCATTTATGGCTTTGACTTATCTTGTAGTACATTTTAAAGTCTAATATTTCGTTATAAAACAATGTAAATTATTAAGAACTGAAAATCCTTATTTTGAAATTTATCGATATTTGAATTAAACTCCTTGGGTTGAAATACCTCTTGCGAAAGGATTTGATTATTTGATCACTCAATAGTATTGATTATCTTAAATTTGAGATATATATTTTGACATGTAAAATGAAAATTAAATGACAAAGTAGATCATGACAAAAAGCTAAAAGCATTTTTAAACACTTTCGTTGAAATTGAAACTTTGATTGATTTTCAATAAATAAATTTGGGACCCTTTACTTGATACCAACCTATACGGCTCACTGCCTAGGGTGACTTGAATCCGGGTTATGACATCTGTTGGTATCTAGAACTATAGAGTTTAGTAAATTATGTATTTTTAGATTAAGCAAATATCTAAACTTTAACCGAGCCTAAAAGAATACGATGGTTTGGGTATAGGTAGCATCCAGGCTTCAAACGTTGCTCTTCGTGGCAAGTGGATATGGAGATTTAGATCCAAGCCTAATGCGCATTGAGTCAAGATCATAAAAGGCATTCATGGTTCTAAAAGAATGGTTGAAGCAATCCCATGGAAAAAGTCTATGTTTGGGGTCTGGTGCAATATTATGAAATCAACAGAGGATTCCAAGATCTAAACATTAATTTAAATAAGTTGATCAAAGGAAGAGTAAAAATTGGTGGATCTCTACTATTTTGGTTAGGTAACCGGAGTGACATTGGGTATGAAATGATACTTTTCCGAATCTATTTTCCCTGGAAAAAAATGTTAAGATTATTGACAGATGCAACGGACCTGTGAAGAATAGAATGCTCACGTGGTCTTGGAGAAAACCTCCCTCTTATGTTTCTGAAGTCCAAGAGCTAATTTCTCTCAATGCCTTTCTACACTTGATAAACTTCAATTTAGCTGATGATGTTTGGTTTTGGGATGGTGGTGGGGCGGGCTCCTTCTCTGTGGCTTCTTGTAAAGAAAAAATAAATAAAGCTCTATTCCCGCTTCCATAATGAACTTTGTTTGGCTGAATTAGATCCTAACAATGATCACATCCTTTGTTTGGCGCGCGGCTCAAGGCCGAATACCATCCCTTTTGGGTCTAGCAAAAATAAACGTTCCAGTGTCATCTACGGTTTGTAAAGCTTATGGAACTTATTTGGAATCCACATACCATCTCTTTATTAAATGCTCCTTGGTGAAATCTTATCGAACAAAATTCAATCCTGGCTTAGATGTAAGCTTACCGGTGTGGATAATGTTCAAGACTTGCTCCATATTTCAATTAACATGAATGGTGATAGTCTGGTTAAAAATGCTATATTGGTGATTCTACATGCTACCATTTGGCACATATGGATATGGAGGAATGATTGTGTTTTTAATGAGGGCAATATAGGAGTGGATGCGATATTCGAAGATGTATTGGTGTCATCGTTCATTTGGATAAAATATAGGGGAAAATTAATCCTTTAGATTAGGGCAGTTGGTGTGATTTTAATATTTCTTCTTTGTTTATGTAATGTTTTCTTTCTAACTCCTCGCTAGTTCTTAATGAAATTTTCCACAATTCAAAACAAATCTAAACTTTAACCTAAAATAAGATAGAATGTTTTCAAGAAAACCGCCTTTAGAAATTTTAAGATCTATGTAAATCTGCTTTATAGAAGATTTAAGTTCATACAACTATTAAATGTTATAGGATGTATAAGTATTACTACAACGATAACTACAATTGATATTACGCTACTTATGATGTTCCACCACCGTATGGATCCGAAAAATTCCTCATTGAAATCACAAGCGACAACAACAATATCTACCATCCTACAGAAGAAGATATGGAAATTGAAAGTCAATGAATTGGAGTGACTGATTTAAGATATCCAATGCAATCAGCATAACCGACTCCTTATCTGAAAGGTTCAAGCAAAATGAGGAAAGCAAGGATTCAAATTCCAAGCACTTAGGATTTTTTAAGATGCCTACAAAGAGGAAATGAGAAGAATAGATGAAAAGATCAAGAAAGATGATGAGGAGGACGAGAAAAGAGACCCAGTATAACACAAAGAACAAAAGGAAGATCCATCTCTATTTTTATCAATTTCAAACAGAAAGAGGAATGTTTATAATAGAAAGGAATGAAGTATGGCCTGAGAATTCAGTCTATAAAGACATTCAAATGGGAAGAAGGAACCCTCCACCCCTCCATGAAGATATATAAACCATCCAATATCCTTGTAAGAATATTTGGATAGATCTCTCCCTAAGACAGATGAGATCAAAAAGAAGTTATTCCGATAGTGGCAAGGAACCAAGAGTTGGGTGACAAGGGCATCAAGTAAAGGAGTAAGAGCATGGAGATGGAAGCAAGGATAGTCTGCAGACATAGGATGTATTAAAAGAATAAAGTTGTATACTGTTCATGTTGGTTGTTTCTTAGTTAAGTTAGTTTTTAGTTGTTATTTTAATAGTTTGTAATATATGTCAATGAAGATTGATGTGGTGATAGATTTTGATGTCAGTCATGATAGGTTGTTTTAGTTGGATGAAGTTAGTTGGTTGTGACCAAAGTTTTGATAGAAGTTGTAATCATTGTATGATGGATGTATAATACATATAAGTTCCCTATTTGAATTGTTAAGTGATCTTAAGATCCTCCTAAGTGTGTTAACTAAGTGCAAGCTTAAGTACCCTTTAACGGTCCTGCATTTGGTATCAGAGAATTCCAGGCTCTTGATTGTAAGATCTCACCATCTTCAAATCCTCTTAGTTACACACATCACATAACTCTTCAAATGGCAGCTATCTCCAAAGCTGATATGGAAACTGGAACTATGACAAAGTCCCCATTGATCACTCCTGAGGATTTTGACACTTGGTGTCAAAGAATGGAAGGCTTTATCAAGTCTCAAGATTCCAGGATGTAGGAGTCTGTTGTCAATGGACCTCATGTACCATGCACTTCTTCAGCTGCTGCTGGTGGTGGTATGATACCAAAGGAAAGGGCTGACTTTTCTAATGAAGACTGGAAAAGAATTGACATTGATCAGAAAGCCATGACAGCCTTCCAAACTGCTCTTCCAAACTCCATCTACAGAGGTTTCAAAAAGTGCAAGACTGCTAAATAGCTATGGGATGCACTGAAACTGATGTATGAGGGTTCAAATGAAGCCAAGGAGAACAAGAAGGATCTCCTGAAGCAGCAGTTTGAAAATTTCACCTTCAAGACAGGTGAAACCATGACTCAACAATACTTCAGGTATGTTGAGATTGTGGATACTCTGGCTGATGTTGGGGTAACTATTGAGAACAGGGATATTGTTAGGAAGTTCATGTCCTCTCTTCCAAGACAATGGACACACTACTGTGTGGTCATTAAGAGGACTGAAAACCTCAAGACCCTTACTCTCACTGAGTTGTATGGGATACTCAATGGATACCAGATGGAGATGAATATGCAAAATTCATCTGGTAGCTCCAACACTCACCATAGTTCAGCCCTTCATGTGGTTGAAAGGGATAGCAGAGAACCACAATATCATCTCATCTGCTACCCTGGAACCTCACAAAAGGGTCCTTTCATCACCTTCCCAGAGACACCAGAGAGAGCTACATCCAAGGAAGTCCCTTCCAAGAGACAAGTTCTTCTCAAGCTTTTGTCTCCACTGATGAAAGTAGGCAACTTTCTTTCACTCTTGAAGACCTGGACTGTATCCATCCAGATGATCTGGAGTACATGGAGATAGTCCAGCAAATGGCTCTTCTCACTCACAGAGCGCAGAAGTTCTACAAGAGGACTGGGAGAAGGTTTCCTAGCAATGCTGCCAGTGGCAAGTTTGGACTGGACAAGAGCAAAGTCAAGTGTTACAACTGTAACCAGATGGGACACTTTGCTAGAGAATGCAAGGCACCTAAGTCAAATGGTGGCCAAGCTTCATCCAGGCCAAACTACACTGAAGGAGGGAACCAGAATGAGAAGCCAAGACAGCAAGCTGCAGTTGCTGTTGAAGAAGGAGGCTTTGACTGGAGCTTTCAAGCTGAAGATGCATCTCCAAACCAAGCACTCATGGCTGATCATGATAAAGCCAAGGTACTTGAACATCTTTACTCTCCTGAATGTATTGCTAAAGTAAATAGATACAGGTCCTACAACTTGGAAATGAGATCTGATATTGAGTCTTTAAATATTTAAAAGCTGATTTTAAAAGAGCTGAAAATGACTATAAACTTAAGATAGAAGATCTAGAGAAAACAGTTTCAACTCTTAAACATGAGCAAACAAACTACAGGACTCAAATTAAGGATCTCATTACCAAGTTGACTGAATGCCAGGCTGAGCTTGTGATCAGCAAAGCCAGGGCAGAAAAATGTGTTCTTGAAGAAGAGACCTTCAAGAACATGATATCCTCATCTCTGCATGCAAAAGTGTGTTATCAGAATAAGCAGGGACTGGGATCTAGTGAGATAGCTCCTCCACACACTCTACTATCAGTCAGATCTCCTAGGTGTGGAACTGGTCAAGATGAGCTGCCATCCATAGACCCTAGTGATGAAGAGGATGAAGAGGAGAAGGTGAGGGATGACTCTGAGATGAGTGAAGAGAGTCAATCCAAAAAGGGTCACCATGCTCCTAAGGAGGAAAAAGAAGCTGGTTTGAGCAAAACCAAGAGAAAGAACTTGATCAGAAGAGCAAAGAGAAGATCCAGAAAAGCTCAAGAGATCAAGACCACCTTTGATCCCAAACAGAAACAAGTATTTATCTCTGCAGGGTTCAAGGTGATGAAAGCTGAAGATCCTGTCAAGAATTCTAGTACCAAGAGTTCTACTTCAGCTTCAACTCACTCCAGCAACAACAAAAAGACTGATCAGCTGTGTGTCACTGCTACACAGCCTGAACCATCCATTTCAAAGAGCAAGCTTCACCCTAAGAAGCCTGCTGCATCATCTGAAAAGGTGGAGAAAGAAGAGGAAAGTGTTCAAGCTCAGTCTTCTTTGGGAAAGAAGACTCTCAGAAGGAAAGAATTGGATTGTGTTATGTGTGGTAGTACTTCACATCTGGCTAAGGATTGTCAATACAATCCCAAGAGTACTATCCACATGATCAAGAAGAAAACTTCTGAGAAGAAGAAGAAACAAACAGCTTCGGAAGGAAAATCTGTTTCCTTCGGAAGCTCCAAAATGAAGAAGAAGGCAAGTAGGAAATTGCCTTCGGAAGAAAAGTTGGTCTTGGAAGAAAGGAATGCTTCCGAAGCACTGAAGCTTGCTGCAGTGAAAGCAAGATCTTCCGAAGGATTGTCTCCAAAGCTTCCGAAGCTACAAAAGCTTCCGAAGTAGTGAAGGTCAAGCCCAATCTTCCAAAGGTGGTGTGGAAGATGAAGGAAGACCTTGAGACTGAAAGCTCCTCTTCAGCAACAGCAAATGATCCTCAAAGCCTGAACATAGGATCACTTACTGTTTCATTGCCTTCATCTGAACTTTATAAGCCCAAGACCAATGAGGCTTGGGTTTCCAAATGTAACTAAATCATCTCTTTTGTGCAGGGACAGCCAAAGGCAAACAGAAATGTGTGGATCATTGATAGTGGCTGCTCCAGGCACATGACAGGCAATGAGTCCCTACTTCAAAACTTTGAAAGAATTGATGGAGGACCAGTTGCTTTTGGAGGAGATGCAGGAGGTTACATCACTGGTAGGGGCATGGTCTCAAATGGTAAGCTCAGCATTGAGAAGGTAAACTTTGTCAAGGAGCTTGGATACAATCTTTTGAGTGTGTCCTAATTTTGTGACCAAAAACATCACATGCTCTTTACTGAGCATGAGTGCATTGTTCTCAAGCCCGGGGTTGACATTCCTCAAGAGCATATTTTGCTCAGAGCCCCCAGGAAAGGGAACATGTACAAGATGGACTTGCAGGAAACATCTCCCTCTGGAGAGATTTCTTGCTTTCTATCTAAAGCAAATAGTGATGAGTCTTTCTTTGGCATAAAAGAATGTGCCATGTAAACTTTAAGAACATGAATAAACTGATTAAGAATGATTTGGTAACTGGAATGCCAAAGAAAGAGTTTACAAGTGATGACCACTGTGTTGCATGCCTGAAGGGGAAGCAACACAAAGTGTCTCACAAGCCAAAGGAAATGAACTCTATCACTACTCCCCTACACTTGTTACATATGGATCTGTTTGGCCCCACCAGTGTAATGAGTTTAGGAAGGACCTCATACTGTTTGGTGATCACAGATGACTTCACAAGATTCACTTGGGTGTTTTTCCTTAGAACTAAGGATGAAACTCCTGAAATCTTAAAGAATTTCATTCTGAAAATTGAGAATCAATCTGATCACAAGGTCAAAATCATAAGATGTGATCAAGGAACCGAATTCAAAAACCAAATCCTTGATACATTTTGTGATGAAAAGGGTATTTCAAGACAATACAGTGCTCCCAGGACTCCTCAGCAAAATGGTGTTGCTGAGAGGAGAAACAGGACACTTATTGAAGCTGCAAGAACCATGTTGTCTGACTCTAAACTGCCCATCACCTTCTGGGCAGAGGCTGTCAACACAGCCTGCTATGTGAAAAACAGAGTTTTGGTAGTTAAGACACATGGTAAGACTCCTTATGAACTGTGGCACAAAAGAAGACCATTCATTGGTTTTCTCAGAACATTTGGATGTCCTTGCACCATCTTGAATACCAAAGATCAAATAGCCAAGTTTGCTGAGAAATCAGATGATGGACACTTTGTTGGTACTCTTCTCAAGCTAAGGCTTATAGAGTATACAATCTCAGAACTAGAATCATTGAGGAGTCAGCCAATGTGACTTTCAATGAACACACACCCTGTGTAAAAGGTTCTGGTCCGGATTGGCTGTTTGATCTTGACTTAGTTACCAACTGTTTTAACAAATCTTGTGAGAATGTTTCAGGATCTACAGATAACAGGTCAACAGAAGATCCTGATCCAAGATTTGAGCTGAGAAGACCAAACAAGAAGACTACTTCAGCTCCAGTGGTGACTAACCCTGCAATTGAAGCTCCCATCAGCACTAGCATGACAAATACTGCTGATTCAAATGAATTGCCTTCAAATTCTAGCTCAGAGGCTCAGAATTCAGGAGAAGGAACTTCAAATGCAGGAGGAGGAACTGGAGGTGGTGACAGTGATCAAGAATTTCTTGATGCTGAAAACCACTCCATTGAAGACAACATGAATGATGTCACACACTCATTGGATCAAGTCTCTCTTGATAAGTGTGCTGATGTGGTGGGAGACACCTCATTGCCAGATCAGAATTTCTCAAATTTAGATCTGTCTAACCAACTTGCTGTGATCCCTCAACTTCGGATCCACAAGTCACATCCCACCACAAACATCATTGGAAATGTTGACTCAGGGGTAAGAACAAGAGGACAAGCTCATGACAGCCATGTTTGTCTACATTCTTGTTTCTTATCCCAGATAGAGCCGAAGAAGGTTGATGAGGCTTTGAAGGATGGAAGCTGGATTGAAGCTATGCAAGATGAGCTGCTTCAAATCAGAAGACAGAAGGTTTGGAACTTATGTCCTCTTCCTCAAGGGAAGAGTGTCATAGGAACCAAATGGGTATTCAGGAACAAGAAAGATGATAGAGGGATCATCATCAAGAACAAGGCTAGACTGGTTGTCCAAGGATACACTCAAGAAGAAGGAATTGATTACACTGATGTCTTTGCTCCAGTTGCAAGACTTGAAGCTGTAAGAATATTTCTGGCTTATGCTGCATCCAAGGATTTCAAGGTCTACCAGCTTGATGTGAAGTGTGCTTTTCTCTATGGGGTGATTGATGAAGAAGTTTATATTAAACAACCACCTGGTTTGCAGACCCAGATCATCCTGATTATGTCTGCAAGCTTGATAAAGCCCTTTATGGACTGCATCAAGCTCCAAGAAAGTGGTATGAGACACTATCAACATACCTCTGTCAACATGGATACAAAAGAGGTACTATTGATGGGACTCTCTTCATCAAAGAAACAGGAAATGACACATTGCTAGTTCAGATATATGTGGATGACATCATCTTTGGTTCAACTAATCCAAAGCTCTGCAAAGACTTTGAGATGCTGATGAAGAATAGATTTGAAATGAGTGCCATGGGGGAACTCAATTTCTTTCTAGGAATTCAAGTGAAGCAGGTTGAAGATGGCATCTTCATCAGTCAGTCAAAGTATGTACAGGACATACTTACAAGATTCAAGATGACTGACTGTAAGGTTGCAAAGACACCCATAGCCAGAAACCACTCCCTTGGTCCTGATCTTGAGGGGAGTGTGTTGATGAACATCTCTACAGGGCTATGATTGGGTCACTTATGTATCTTACTGCTAGCAGGCCTGATATCATGTTTGCCACATGCATATGTGCAAGATATCAAGCCAACCCCAAGATGTCACACCTAATCACTGTCAAAAGGATCCTTAGATATCTCAAAGGTGCTCCAAATCTAGGCCTTTGGTATCCAAAGAATTCAGACTTCAATCTGTATGCTTATACAGATAGTGATTATGGTGGCTGCAACATGACTGCAAAGTCCACATCTGGGGGTGTCAGTTCCTGGGTGGAAGGATAGTCTCTTGGCAATGCAAGAAGCAATCCTGTGTGTCTGCATCAACTGCTGAAGCTGAATACATCGCTGCTGCCAGCTGCTGTGCTCAAGTGCTTTGGATTCAGAATCAGATGCTAGACTATGGGTTCAATTTCAAAGAGACTCCCATCCACATAGACAACAACAGTGCCATCTCTATTACAGAGAATCCTGTGCAGCACTCAAGGACCAAACACATCAACATCAGGTATCATCTGATTAGGGATAATTTTGAAAAGGGATTGATAAAACTAATCAAAGTTAACACAAATGAACAATATGCCGATCTGTTCACAAAAGCATTTGATGAACAGAGATTTAAATATCTTGTATCAGCTATTGGGATGATTAACTTTAAGTAGATTTTTCTTAATAACTTAATCAATATTATTTCTTAAAACTGTGTGTCCTAGGTTGTCTATTAGATCACTTCATAAGCCCAGTTCTCTTTGGAAGAAAAACAAACTTTAAAATGATATCTCTTAGAATGATGAAAATTTACCTTCGGAAGAAGCAAAAGTTGCCTTCGGAAGAAATTTATGTCTAAAACGTTTAAACAGCTTATCTGAGATTTACCTTCGGAAGAAATTCTTGAAGTATCTTCCGAAGCTTAAATTTTGGTATAAGTACTTAAATGCATTTTAGGAACAAATTTCTTCCGAAAGCATTTAGTCTCGGAAGACTCATTTATTTCTTCCGAAGCCAAAATTTTCAAAACTCTTTGAAATATCTTCCGAAGCAAAATTGCTTTCGGAAGCTTTGATTGCAAAGCTTCCGAAACCAAAATTGCCTTCAGAAGCTTTTTCTACTTCCAAGAAAACTAACTTTTTGGGCGCCTTTTTCAGAAGTAGGACCTACTTGCGGATTTCAAAGTTTATCTTTTTGTCATAACTTTGTCTCAAATCCAGAGTATATCTTCCAAACGGTTCTATTTCATCTCACTTCTCTCATTGTTCCTTAACCTAAAATTACCCCCAAATTTCATCTTCTTCTTCTTTCCTTCACTACAAAGCTTCTTCAAATGGCCAATCTTGATCGTCGTAACGACCCTGATTTCACCATGCACCTACACAGGCAACACAATCAAGTTGCTCTGTTAAACTCTGAGAAGGATCCAAGCTTCTCAGACGTGTGTAGGTATCTTTCTTTGTCTCACTACTTCACCTCCCTTACAATCGATCCTCCTCTCTATGAGGATCAGTTGCTTGAGTTCTGGCAGACCTGTCAAGAGGTCACCATGGACGGGGAGAAGGCACTGTCTGCCACAGTGCAGGGAGGATGTTTTCATCACTCCAGCCATTATAAACACCCATTTGCAGCTGGATGATGAAGCAGGTGAGCTGTCCTTTCCAAAAGCTGCTGTCAACCAATCCTTTGCATAGACGGGCTACGAAGGTGACTTTTCGGTCAAGACCTTCAGGAAGGGGAAGGTCTCATTCCAATGGAAATACCTCCTCCATGTCGTCATCCACAGCTTATCCAACAAACATGGAGGATGGGACCAGATTCCAGAAGACCTCTCCTTTATTGTCCATGGGATGGTTCAAGGGGTCAAATTTAGGTACTCTCAGTTTATATTTACAAATTTACTAGCGAATTTGGATTCCTTAGAATATTACATGTTCCCCCGGTATGTTCAACACATTCTCAACTGTGAATTGGGACCACAGTTGAGGGGAACAGGTAATGTTCTTAAACTTGCACATATGAGGCCCGACATTTTCAAGATATTGAAAAAGCCAACTGTTGGGTTCTCAGGGGTAGAAACAGCCCTTGTCCCGAAAATGTTTGAGCTCATTGCTCAGGGTGACATCCTAGCAGCCCCAGCTAGTGATGAACCAACACCCTCTACTTCTCACCCACCTCAAATAAAACCTACCATCAAAATCACCTACCAAAGAAAATCCAAGCGAACCCCTGCACTTGCTACTGAGCATGTGCAGGCCCCCATATCACAACCCATATAGGAGGAAGTGGAATCTCGAGCTCCCACTTCCCCTGAGGAGCAGACCACTCCCATCTTTCAAACAGTCAGTGCTGAGGTTCCTCATGCTCAACCTGATGAGCTCACAACTCCACAAACAGCCTTAAGCCATCACTCTGAGTCTCAACACTCTAGTGATCAATCTTTAGGGGAAAGCTACCATCCCCAGCCTCTTGATCTCAACCGCCCCATACCCAGCCTTGACTTCTACTCTGATGAAGATTTGGGTTTCAGTGAGTATCATGACTCTCCCCTCTCTACCCACACTCAAGGGGAGATGAGTACTCCTGCTTCACCCTGTCTAGCCCACATCAGACACCCCAAACTGAGGTGGATCTTCCTGTGATTGTCCAGGAGATCCATGTGGAAGAGGCTCTCACTGTTGCCAGTGATTACATCTTTAAGACCTCAACCACGGCAACCCAGCCTCTTGACACTATCATTGGGCAGGGGAAATCCAGCAGCCAAGAACCCCATGCTGGTGGTGAAGGAGCAGACCTCGGTTCACCTCCTTCATCCCCCAATGATTCTTCAACTGAAGATGAGGGGAGTCTGAAACTCAGGGTGCACCAACTCAAGACATCTGCACCCAACTGGTTTCACAGATAGCTCACCTTGAATCACAGGTGACTATCTTGCAAAGGAGGGTCCATGACCAGCAACTTGAGATCACCGATCTCAAGGGCCAGTTAGCTGAGAGACCTATAGGACAAACTCATCCAGGTCCACAAGAACCTGTGGATGTTATGGATCACTTCCCCAGCTCACCTATGCATGAGGGTGATGCTACCAAAAAGGGGAGGAAGTTCTGACAGCCACAGAACCTGGGAGTTCTTCCTCAAGTATGGACATACAGGACTCACCATCCTATCTTGCAGTTGTCCATGCTCAGCAACCTCCTCTAGACAGTGATCTGGAACTGCTCATTCAACAACTGTTTGAGGAGGGAGTACCAAGAGCAATGTCTGCCCCATCTGAGAACCCAATCTGGGGTTGGGGGGTATGACAGTGATAGGAAAGCTCTTGTGATCTCTAGAGCTCAGGGTCAATAAGAAATTCTCAACATCTCCACCCTGAGTTTTTATGAGAGTATAAACTTGGTAGATCTGACACTTGTCAACCCAAGCAATAACAGACAAGCTGTTAGATTAGCCAATCAAATTCAAGACTGGGTGCTGGCAGAATTCAAAAGGAGAACTGCATCATATAGACAGAGGCTAGCAGTTGAAGCCTTTGGTCAACTGGATGTTGAGGTAGACCCCAAGATTAGCTTCGAAGGAAAAGCCTTGACTGAAGGCCCAGAGGCTGAGACTGTGAACCTTGAGACAAGATCTCCTCCAGCACCCCATACCCTCAGTGAGGCACCAGCTGGTGATGGTGCTTCACAACCTCTCTCTAGCCAGAGCTTGACTGCTGAATCAAGCAATGAAGGCCAAAACTCTCCTCAGACTGAGTCATCAAGATCTGCAATTGACAAAGGCAAAAGGAAGATGACTCCTGAAGAGATTGAAGAAGAAAAGAGAGAGAGGAAGAGGAAGCTGAGGGGAGAGAGTTCAAGTGGTTCCCCAGGATTCATGTAAGCTGCAATTCTGGCTGCCCCTATACCAAACACTCAAGAAGATGAATTAAGGGCAGCCAGGCTCAACTATCTGGGGACCAGGAACTACAACATAGATGAACTCATCTCTCTCCCCTTAGAGGAGTTAAATGAACTGGCTGACATTGAATTGTCAAAGGAGAGGAAGGAAGCAGAGGATGCAGCCTTGACCCTCAAACACAAGGAAGAAATGAGGAGAAAAAGGCTTTACAAGAACATTCCTGTCCTCTCCCCAGTTCAAGAAAGTCCTGAGTCAGAGACTGTGGCTGCTGAACAACCTCAGGTAGTTGATGAAGAAGAAAGATTAAAAATGATCAACTACCTGAGTGCCACAGGTCTCTATCAGGCACCTGCACTCCTTCCCTTGCCTTATGATTATATATTATTTGAATACAATAAGCAGCTGGAAGAGCAAGCCAAGAAAGAAAGGCAAGCTGCAAAGAAGAGGCAAAGGGAAGAAGCTGCAAAATCAAGAGCCATCATCCAGAAAAGTCAAAAAAAGTTGCAGATAGGCAGAGGATGATGAGCTTCTTGAAGCTGTATGGGTTCTCCGGAAGGAGGCTTGGTCCCATGTCTCTATCCACAATGGATGAGCACATAAGGGTGATCAAGCAGAAGATAAAAAGGGGAGAGCTTGTGGACCTTCATTCATCATCAAGTCAAGCTCAACCTGAAGTTGAGGTAAAGGTGGAACCTACAGAGACAACACCACCTGCACCTGAAGCTGCACAACAGCCAACTTCATCTTCTAACCCACAGCAGGGTTCTCCTCCCTCTCCTTCTGAAACTGGAGAGAGGAGATCCCAACTGAGAGGGAATCCACTGAAGAACCTGGTACTGAAGACCAACCCTCTCAGTTAAAATCATCAGGGAGGAAAAAGAGGATGGCCAAAAGAAGATCATCTTCAAAGAAGAAAAGAAGAAAGGCATCCTCCTCCCAACCTCAGGATGAGTCAGAACATCCTGAGGAAGTGCATGAAGAGGACTCTCAACCAACTTCTATCATAGTAGAGCCTCTCTCTGTTGGAAGATAAATTCTATCCTGGACTTTTGCTGAAGATCCAGACAGATGGTATGTCACTAGAGATCAGGGAGAACAACATGTCTACTTCACAAGTGACATGCTTGAACTCCCTCTGCATGATCTCTATGACATGAGAAGGTACTTCATGAGTCTGAAGAATCCAGATCTGCTGATGAAGAAAGAATTCTGAAGATCCTCATATGGACTATCCCAGTCTGAAGAACCTCTCTGTTTTGGTAGCATCAGCCTAGGGGGAGTTTGTAGGAACCTCTGAAGTTAAGAGACTGATGCAACCAAAAGATACCAAAACAACCAAGTCTTCCAACATGCACTTCGGAACAAAGGTGAACTAGCTTCAGAAGTTTTACACACTCAAGAAAAATGCTAAGTGTAAAATCTTCCGAAGCCAAAGTTCAGAAGAAACTGCTGCGGAAGCTTTACACTGAACTTGGAAAATATTCTAAGTGTAAAGTCTTTCGAAGCCAAAGACTCAACTCTTCCGAAGGTAAAAGATGAAGTCTTCCAAAGCTCTCAAGACAAAGTCTTCCGAAGCTGTTTAAAGACAAGACTGATTTTCCTCTGAAGAGAGAGAAAAGATACATTTTCCATCAACTTTATCATAAAGCAACCTACTTTCCGCTGCATGCTCTGGTAGTTCACCTGCTTGGTGAAACTTCCATACTTTATGATAAAGTAGATAAGGTCTTCGCCTGCAAGTTTCTGTTTTTGTTCCTTCTTGGCTTTTTGTAATAGGAAAGTCAGTGAGCTATGGCTTGTCATAGTCACTAGTCAAAAGGCAATCTGCCTTTTGACTTTAGGCTGATCTTGTTGTCTAGATTAGTCACTTTCAACTTTCTTTTTGCATATTGACGGTTGTAGGATGTAGTATAAGTAGTCTCCTGTTCTTGTATTCAAAATATACTTGTACAACACTTGTAATAGAACTAGAGAAGCAATATACAACTTCCTTGAAAATTTTATCCTGTGTTCTTGCTCTTGCTTTTACTTGTGTTTATCTTGTATCTTCAGTAAAAGTTCACAGTTCCCTATTTGAATTGTTAAGTGATCTTAAGATCCTCTAAGTGTGTTAACTAAGTGCAAGCTTAAGTACCCTTTAACGGTCCTGCAATTATATTTCTAGATTACAAATTTGGTAGTATCTTAAAAAAGTGCCTCTAACTAAATTAGAAATTGTCTTTGAGGTAAAACTTCGAATGAAGAAGTGATTAAAGTCTCTTAAATCATAAAATTGTTAGATTTTACTTTATGGACATCTCATTCTATGAATTGTTTCTTATGCTATTTGCAAGTTTTGATATTGTCTTAGGCATGGACTAATTATCTCTAACGCTCATATTCTTGCAATAAACAAAGTATAAAACTTCGTACACTAAGGGTGAAAATACTACTGTGGTGGTAAAACTAATCAGTAGATTAGGATATATTTGCATTAGAGGTCACGAATTGTTTAAATAAGGGTTGTATAGCCTATTTGTTTTTGTATCATGACCAATGAGAAGAGAAGGATTGAAGGTGTACATGTAGTAGTTGATTTTGTAAATGTATTTCCAGAAAAAATGTCAAGGTTACAGCTAGATCGTGAAGTTGAGTTCAGAATCAATCTGGTACCAAGAACGACACTGATTGCCAAATCACTATAAAATTGACCCTAACTAGAATGAAAAAGCTGAAGAATCTATTGGATGAGTTACTTGTGAAAGGTTGTATAAGACCAAGTTCTTCGCCATTAGGAGTTTCTGTTCTATTTGTTAAGAGGAAGATGGATCCATGTGAATGTGAATCGCTTATCAGGGTTAAACAAGGTAACAATCAAGAATTGTTACCTGCTTCCAAGAATTGATGAGCAGTTTAATCAATTAGAAGAAGCATGTTTTCTCCAAGATTAATATTCGATCCAAGATTAATATTCGATCATGATATCATTAATTAAAAATAGATAAAGAAAATATTTCAAAAAAGCGTTTCAGATAAGATAACATATTGAGTTTATCATTATGCCATTTGGACTCATAAATGCTCCAGTCGTATTCATGGATATGATGAACAGATTTAAATAAATTCATTATGATATTCATAGACAATATACATATCTATTCTAAGAAGGATCATTGAAAACATCTAAAGACAATACTTGAGTGACTCAGACAGAAAAGATTATACGTCAAATTATTCAAATATGAATTCTAGTTAAGAAATGTATAATTTCTAGGTCATGGTATTAATACTTAGGCTATTCAAGTGAACATGCACAGAATGAGGCTATAACAAGATGGGAATTAAGATGCTCACGAAAGTACGTAGAAATGAGCGCATTTCTATGAGTAGAAACAGTGCGAGAATGATGAATAATGACGAAAAATATATTTATATAAATCATTCTCTGAGGATAAGAAAACCAAATTAAATAGCTCTTTTATCGAAAGTATATATATTTTACAAGTAAGTTGAAAAAGTGAAATTTACGTTTTGTTTAAGAAAATGAAAGTATAACATATATACAATAACAAGGTTAAAAGTAAATTTAAATAATTTTATAGTATTGTCATATCCTTTTAATACAAAGATTGCGTGGACCCATTTTTTGTACATTTCCTTGGGAGTCTTTTCTCAAAAAGTGTAGCTGTAAAATGTTATCAAAAAGTTTTACTTTGAATATTATTTATCAGAATGGGTATAAACATATTTTTTTGTGTTTTTCACTTTTAATTGCATCAGGCAGTAGTTTCTTTGACGATTTGTGTGACCTTCTTCCTCTCATGTTCAATCAGCTCTATGATATAATCTTGACTTGATTCACCGTTCGATTGGCTTTGATCTCGACTTGTTTCGCGGTCAATTGGCTTAAATGTTGACTTGATTCTCAGTTCGATTATGACTTTATTCCAACGTTTTCCATCAGGTACGTGATAAATAAACTTTGCGACACCTGGCAACATGTCATTAGGTTTGCGAATCTAATATTTAGACGATAAAACAAGTGTGCTTGGTTTTGTGATTTGGACACTCAAACAGGTCCGAGCGGTTTGATTTTACTGACATGTAAGCACCAATATTAGTCTCATGTTCCGTTTTAGTTTTAGAGTTCATTGTTCAAATAATCAGTAATAAGTTTGTTATTCATTCTTGTTGTTCTAACTATAGTTCTTTGGAAACTAGAAATTCATGGTTTCATTCAAAATCACAATCCATTAGTTTTTTTAATTTTGCTTCATTCAAATTCACCACCTCAATTCAGTTCATTAGTTTGTGTAGTTCTGTCATTTCTTTTATTATTAAAATCATATCTTTATAATCTTGTATTGTTGTTTAGAATGAATCAGGTTAATACAATACAACACATGATGCAATATGGAATTTTAACATAATTTCTCAAATTGCTATTGTAAACAATGATATGTGGATGAAGAAGATGTGGTTGAAGATGATATGGATGATGAATTGGAAGAAAATATAATTAGAGATGAACACAAAGAAGAAAAAGATGAAATATCGTATGATAATGTTCAAGTGCCTTCAACTTATATCATTTAGAGGAAACAAACCTCACACTTGATGTCAATTGGATGGCATTGAGTTTTGAGAGTAAAAATGATTTTACTTATGAGTTTAGAAAAGATTTTTTTAATGATAAGAAAGAAGATATTAATTCTGTCAAGCTTTACAATAACAAGACACAAACATTTTAAGGTTTTAAATCATGACCAACCATTTGGTCTATAAGATGTAAGCTACATGAATAACTTTACAAATGGATACTTCATGCAAGTAAACTTAAACGAAGCGGATCTTTTAGTATTTTGTTTGTATTGATATGCTTAAAAAGTGAAGATTTTGATTCTTATTAGATGGAAAATTATAATTTTTGTTCATTACTGGAAGAATCGTGAAAAAGTGTCGAATATGTGGCTTTGATAAGGAATTTCTAGATTTGTGCTTGCATTTAATATGCTAAATAACTTTGCTCATTTTCCTAATATATTTGATGCATTTTTCCTTCATTATTGGAACTTAAAGCTGGATTTTTATGGATTTTTATTGAATTTGATCCCGTGACGCAAAAAATAAAAGACAACAATATAAACGCTGAATTTTGAATTCTCTAATTTGTTTTTGATTTAACAATTAAAAGAAAATGATTGATTAGCTAAAATAAAAACAATAAAAAAAACTCATTTTAATACGTAGTTTTTAAAGTACACCAGATTGATAAATATTTTTTAGATACATCACTTTTTGAACGATTAATTGGATCACTGACGGGCCACTGGCCTATCCGATTAGTTTCATTGCTCAAATACGAAATCTGTCACCACCCTCAGAATAAAAGTTACATTATGTGAGAAAACCATTGATCCACCTGAAACTCCCTTTAATTTTTATCACATATGAGACTTGAACTCAGGATATTCATCTATTTTATAAGATATCAGATACTTTTAAATACATCTATTTGCAAAAAAAAAGAAATTGGATTTTAATAATCCAAACTATAACCTATTGTCTGATAATAATCCATACTATCAAATTAACCGATAATAATCTCAACTTTTAATTTTGTTACCAATGACAATCTTAATAACATAATTTTTATTGATTTGTACTCGTTTATTATTCCATTTCGTAGTGCGTCTCCCTGTTTCATTAATAATCAGCATCGTGAGCAAAATCAAGTGTTAACAAATAAATAATTTATATTAGGATTGTCATTGGTAGCAAAACGAAATAAAGATTATATCGATCAATTAATAGTATAGATTAAATCATGTAATAAATTATAGTTTAATTATTAAAATCTAATTTACCTAAAAAAAACTTCATGTTCTTGTTACAAAATTACCGAGAATATTATCCGGCCAGTAGCCGGTTTAAGATATTTCCGATGGATATACACACGTGTCACGACAAAATAAATGCCGATTAAGGAATATAATTATATCTAGAATTTTCCAAAGCTACCACCATCTGTTTCCAAATTTAAAAACCCTCATTTGCATTTGCATTTGCATTTGCATTTGCATTTGAGTTTCATTAGGAGGGAAAATTTTGTAACAAAGACCCCTTCTTGTGTTCGTCTTTTTGACTCCACAAATTCTCCACTGCAACCAACTTTCCCGCAAACCCACCTTCATCTTCCACTTCTGCTTCAAGAAATCAAGGTATTTTTACGTTTGTACGTTGATTTCTCATCATTGTTTGTTAATTTGATCATTGGCTGTGTATTGATTTCAGCTTTCTCCATCAATTTGCAGAGAAAACAGACCCAATTTAATTGTTTTATGATTAATTTGTCTCTTTCGAATCGTTTTTACAGATACTTTTCTTCTGATTAGGATTCTGATGATTGTATTTTTTGTAATTGTAGGTTGTAAGTGAAGATATGTGTTCGAGCGATTTGGTTTCGGACCATAGTACTGTTGGTAATGTCTCAATTTTGCTTGAATTATCAGCTGCTGATGATCTTGAAGGGTTTAGATTATTAGTTGAACAAGAGGGTTTGATGTTGATGAATCTGTTTATGGTACGGTAGATCGATTGGTTCGAAGAAGATGAAGCTGGAGGAGAGAACCCCTCTTATGATTGCTTCCATGTTTGGTAGCATACAAGTTTTGAAGTTTATAATCGGGTTGAACCGCGCTGATGTTACAAATCTTGTGGTTCTGATCGGGTCACCGCGATGCATATGGCTGTTGCTGGTGGTTCCAGCTCATGTGTTGAGGTAGTCAAGCTGTTGATTGATGCTTCTGCTGATATTAATTGTCTAGATGTTCATGGGAATCGACCCGTTGATCTGATTCCGTTTGTGTTTGGTTCTTGCTTTGATTCAAAGAGGAAGTCGTTAGAGCTTATGTTAAATGGTTGTTCTGATAGTAAAGAGTTGCTTGTGTTAACTGATCTAATCGATAACCGTAGTGAGGTGCAAAAGGTTTCCCCTATTGTGGTCAAGAAAGAGTATCCGGTTGATCTGTCTCTACCCGACATGAAAAACGGGATATACAACACAGATGAGTTCAGAATGTATGCTTTCAAGATCAAGCCATGCTCGAGGGCGTATTCACATGATTGGACTGAATGCCGTTTGTTCATCCGGGCGAGAATGCTAGAAGGCGGGACCCACGGAAGTATCATTACAGTTGTGTCCCATGCCCTGAGTTTAAGAAAGGGTCTTGCAGGCAAGGAGATAACTGTGAATATGCTCATGGGATTTTTGAGTGTTGGCTTCATCTGCACAGTATCGAACCCGTTTATGTAAAGATGAAGTCGGGTGTAATAGAAAGGTGTGTTTTTTTGCTCATAAACCTGAAGAACTTCGACCTTTACACCTTCCACAGGCTCTGCAGTACTCTCTCCTCGATCTTTATCGGATATTTCACCAATTAGTCCTTTTTCTGTTGGCTCCCCGTCGATCATTGTGTCTCAAAGTTCCACACCACCAATTACTCCTGCAGCATCATCTCCTCGAGGCGGGTTTATTTGGTCGAATCAGTCATCCCCAACCATGAAAGTTCTCAGTAGCAGGTTCAGGACTGCACCTAGTAGTCAAGATTTGGATATTGAGGCTGAGTTGATGATGGCAGACCGCTATCGTCAGCAACAGTTGATGGATGAGCTTGCACGCGTATCTCCACCATCCAGTTGGAACAATAACTCGAGTTTTTCCAACGATTATTTTGAAGATTACGACACAATCAAGGGATCAAACCTCAAAAGTCTTGAGCTTTTGGCTTCTGGGATTTCCCTAGATTCAAGAATCAATCCATTACATCAAAACATGAACCATTCTTCAGGTCTTCCATCTTCACCACTGAGGATGTCATCATCATCATTTGGAGCTAATCAGATTATGAACTCAAGAGCGGCTGCATTTGCAAAGCGGAGTCAGAGTTTCATTGACCGTGGGGTGGTCAACAGTCAGTCTGGTTCATCTATGATGGCGCCTTCCAAGCTTTCAGGTTGGAGCTCACCTGATGGAAAGTTGAATTGGGGTGTACAGAAAGACGAGCTTAATAAGTTGAGGAAATCGGCTTCTTTTGGGGTGCGTAGATCACCAGAACCGTTGCTGATAGCCAATAATCAAGATCCTGCTGTTACATTTGATGAAGAACAACATTTTTCCCCATGGTTGGAGCAGGAGCAGCTTGCTGCTTGATTACATGACAACATTCATAACCTTTAACACGAATTATCGTTCTTATTCTATGTATCTTGATTTGATAGTTGATTTATTGCAAAAAACTTCAGAAGGTTGAAAGCATCCATCTGATCATATTATCAACCTATATGTTCAATTTTGTTTATATTCATTGTTATTTGATTTCATTTTGAATAAGTTGGACAGTGATCTATGATCATTATAATGATTCAAGTTTCTACAGTTTTTCAGTTTTTGATCCTACGTGTCGATTGGATGATAATCGGAACATGTTATGAAGATCTGCATGACATTTTGTAGTTTGGGGGACGATAAGAGATGATATGGGTATCAATTTGATTGAACATGAACAAAAAATGGTAGGCTGGCCAACCATTATATGATCCTACCTTGGATCTGGTTTATGTTAAACCTTTTAGTTGATGATTCTAAGTGAATAATGTTTGATCTGTTGGCTGGAAAATCTAAAAGGTTTTGATTGCACCTTTTGCATCATATAAAATATATATATGAATTAATGCTTTTCAATTATAACAAAAGATAAATGATAATTTATCAATGTTTTTTTTATTTTGAATTATACTAAGGTCTAGTGGTATCAAGATGTGTCTCGAACATGTGTTACTGGTTGTGAGCTTAAGTTTTGTAGTGAATAAATAGATAAATCCAGAAGTAGAATTAGTAAGTGTGTGAGTTAGTTGTTTAAAAAAAAAACTATAGTAATTAATGAAGCTTGGTTTTTGAATACGAAAGAGGCATTGAGGAGATAGGTTGTCGAGATGCAAACATATCAATTTTCCTACGTGATGCCTAATTTATTTAAACTTTTTTTTTTTATATTTCTCATATTTTTAGAATCATTACTCAAAATTGAAAATAAATAAGCTCTGCATTGGTTTAAGATCTAACAACCTACAATAGTCTAAAAAGCATCTTTTCCAACATCTTGATCCACAAATCCATCCCCTTACAAACAATGCGCCTAAACAACTGCGTCTCATGCCTTCTTTTCATGTGGAAAGCACGCCTCACCAACCTAAAGCGAGCACACTCGCCTCAAGTGTCGCCTCACGCCTAGGCACGCTTCTAAAACCAAGTAACGAAGTAAAAAATATACAAAATAATTTAGATTGATTCTCATAAATACACAAATGAGGTACAAACATAAAAGAGGACCCTATGATTATTCATGAAGACAACAAAAGTTACATAATCGGATCAAAGACTACATTAGAATAAACTACCTTATCAACCTACATTATCTAATAATAGAATGAATGAAATCAGTTTTTCCTAGTATAATTCATTTCTTTTAATTATACACCATATAAATATATTACAAAACACAAACACTACTTGTAACATTTGCATGACATGAGAAACATACCTTATCGACCTTCATTAATTGACGATAAGAAATGGAGTTTATTGAAAAGTCTTGTGCAGAGGTAACAGTAGTACTGGAGGTAAGTGCGGCGGATGAGTTGGTGGCGGTAGTGTTGGTGGTCCACGTCCTCGACGCCCTTGAAGCCCGGGCTTACCAGGAATAGGAAGGGTAAAAGAGTCATCTGATATCATCAGATGAAGTCTATTCATATCAGGCCTATCCGCAACATAGCTTGACAACATAACAACCCTAACTGTATGCACATTAACGCTTCACTAGCGTCACAACTATCAAGTGTTTCATCAACTAGCTCCAGCTGCTTCCCTGACTGGAACAAGTCCATGCCTATTGTACCAAACCAAAGATAAAAACATTTTCAAAAAACTCAAAACAAACTTTTTAAAATTTGCAATCAACTCGACTCCACTAGACTTACATAGGTCAAGAGATCCACACCAAGCTCCCTAGCGCTAACTTTACGCCCACTAACAATCTCCAACACTAAAACCCAAAACTGAACACGTCAGCTTTCACTGATAAATACCCAGCATTGCATACTCTGGAGCCATATATCCACTGTAACCAACCAATCAATCAATGCATTAATCAAAACCAAAATCTTTACAATGGATAGACTGTTCAAGGTTAGGGTTTTTAGTTACTTACTGGGTGCCGGAAATCCTGAATGTATTCACATGTGTATCATCACCTGGAAACAATCTTGCCAAACCGAAGTCTGCGATTTTGGGATTCAACTTATCATCCAGCAATATATTACTAGCTTTAATATCTCTATGAATGATCCTTACAGGGGCTTCCTCATGGAGATACAGTAAACCTCGATCACACCAACAATTATTCGAAATCTTTGAGTCCAACACAAAGATGGAGACTTGTGCTTATCAAACAGGATGTAATCGAGGCTCTTATTCGGTAGATACTCGTAAATGAGCATCTTTTCGGGCCCTTGAACACAGCATCCTAACAACATCACCAAGTTCTTGTGCTGGAGTTTGAGTAGTAATCTCACCTCGTTGGTGAACTCACGTACCCCTTGCCTTGATGTTAGTGCTAGCTTCTTAATCGCTACTTGTTCACCATTGCCCAATAAACCCTAATTCAAACACATTCCCAAATTCAACTCAAACAAACTCCCAAATTCAATTCAAACAGGACCCCGTTTCAATTCAAACATATCCCCATTTCAATTCAAACAGATCCCCATTTCAATTCAAACAGATCCCATTTCACTTAAAACAAATCCCCATTTCAGATCAAACAGATTACCCATTACAATTCAACAAATTCCCAATTTCAATTCAATAAATTCGAAATTTTTATGCAAAATTGAACATGAAATTACCTTGTATACAGGACCAAATCCACCATGACCGAGTTTTGTTGGACTCTGAGAAGAAATTGGTAGCAACTTCAAGTGTTTGGAGGTCGAAAAAACAGACCTGATGATCCATCGTCAACATCTACATCACCGGCGCCGGCGTCGGAGGAGGAGGGTGCTCCGACGCATCTCAGGCAATGACGAAAACGAGAGAGAAGACCCATTGTGGTGTTGTTGCTGATTGATGAACAACAGAAGAAGTCTTGCACTCAAACAGTCAATCATGAAAGCGAAAATCATGATGGGTTTTGGTTCTTGATGTCAATTTTAGATGCATGTGTTATGTGTTGAATGAATCAAAAGTCTAGTCTTGGGTGATGAAACATTGAAATATAACAACTTTTATGATGGGAATTTAATTGTTAATTTATTATTGTAATAAGTTAACTACCTCTCTCATTTTTTTTAATTTATTTTTAAAACTTATTTATTATTTATTCTTGTAAGACTGGAACAAATATTAAAAAATTTAAGAATAAACACAAATGTCAATACACAAAAAACTACCAGCACTTAGAGCATTCACGACCTATTTGGCAAAATCTCCTATATCTTTATAATTTAAGACAAAACTCAAAAAACCAACCAAATAACTTCTCCATTCCATTTCTTAAACTTTTCCTTATCTTTATATTATAGCATTCATTCCTGGCGCGTTGTTGCGGCCCCGTTTTTCCTAAAATTTATATCATAATGTAATGACGTCTTGAGAAATTTAACGGTAATTTCGGAAATTTAAAAAACATTACGTTTGTGCGAAAAAAATTAAATATTATATTTGATTGCGGTAAATTTTGAATAATATCTATATCGAAACATAAACAAAAATATGCACGCTATAATAGAGTATTAGTGTATTTTGATTTTTTAAAAACATTATGCTTTAAAAGCAAAGAGAAAAACCAACTTTAGAAACTTACAATTAACGCAATTAACATCAACTTTAATTAAAAATAAATTAAATAAATGGTTATCTAATATAAAAACATAAAGTATGCATAAAAGCTCAAAAATACTAAATCTAATAAGGCATGTTGTCACTCTAATTTATGTATTAAAATTGATTGGATTTATGGCATTAAAATTGATTGAATTTATGGTAACAGGACTCTTGGTATGATTATGGTTTCATTGATTAATATTAAAGAACCATGAGAATACCACTGTCAGAAGCATGAACTTAAGTACGAGAAGTAAAAATAGTAAAATTTTTATGATAAAATTAGATTTAAGCATGAAGCTTTTGGACTATCGTCTTATAATTTAAATCAAATTATCAAATTACCCTAAATCTATGTATTTTATATTATATAGTAGTAAAGATAAAGAAGATAAATATAAAGATAAAAAAAAAATAAAGAAACAAATTTAAGATTTGTACAGTGAATTGGTATTTACCAATCCACACTGTACACACCGTAAACCTAACAACCTTCTCTTTCCCACCCTTCTCCTCATCTTCTCTTACTTTTGGTTCAAAATTTTGTTCTACTTTGATCTTTCGATCCCTTGTGGTAACACTCCGATCAGTAACAAGGGAAGAAGTTGTGCTTCATTTACAAAAACGAGAGAGGTGGAATAAGGGCGCAATCAAAAGGAAATCTCATTGAAACAAATAATATCGAAGAAATCATAGAGGTGGAAGAATAAGACGACATCAATGGTTGGTTGTTCAGTGCCCTTCTTCATCCGGTTTCACCTCACTGGCGATGGTGGGTGGTTCAGTTTCTTCTTCCAACCCAGGTGATACTTTGACATAATCCACTGTAGTGTTGTTTTTTTTTTTTTTTTTTGGATTAGATTATAACTATTGACTCTATGTTATGCATTCCAAATTTTGATTATAATAAGAGAATGAAAATCCATCTGTACAATATTATTTAGGTTGCTTCTGGTTGTTTTAATTGGATTAGGATATAGTTACGATTTGGGCTTGGGTTATGACTATAGATTATGTTAGATTATATGCCTTTATTTCGATGGAATACACTTTTAAATTTCGAACGGGGTTATCTGGAACATGGTTAGCATCTAGTAGATGAACAGGTTATAGATGATTCTGCAAGACTCTTTGCTCATGTTCGATGAAATGCCTATAAGAAAGGTTGCTTTCAACTTCACCTCGATAGACAATACAGCTCTATAGTACGCCATAAATTTTCCGAACATGTGCTCGATAAATCTCTTGTTATTGTCTGCAAGCACCGCGGTTGAGAGCGTTGAACCCATAGCTCTTCAGCTTTGAAACGGTTAAGAATTTTTGTAGGACTATTTCCCCAGCTTGGACTTATGATATTCAGCTCACAAAATAGTTATGAAAGAGAATGAATCAAAGGATAAGGATGCTAGTAAAATCAGAGTTGCTACCTATATTAGAACTCAGCATATGTCAGGCATTTGGCATCCTGTAGTCATGCTTCCACAACATGTTGCTCCATATGGTTATGCTTCAGTCAAATAATGAATCTAAACTATACATGCTACTTATATTAGAATCAGACATATTGGCATCTAAATCTAAACTATACATGCTTCTTGACAACTAATTTTTTTGCTGCTAGTTAACGGAGGTAATTCTTGTTGAAAGTTAATCCTAATTGTGGTCATATGTGAAAGTTTAGGGGGGAGAATCATCAAGAGTCTAAAGATAGGTTTGTTTTATTTAGTAAGTTTAATTAGCTTTATTTTAGGTAACAATGTTTATGTTTTTGGCTGTGAATGGGCTGTCATTCCAGCTGTGTTTGAGTGGAGTTTTCATTAGTAATTAAGGTTAGGATTAGTATAAAATAGGGTCATTGTCTAAGAGTTTTTGGTGTGGTTTTTTATTCAATAAAAAGAAAAGAGTCGCGGGTATGTTTTCCCACAAAAATGCTGCTGTTGTTTGCTTTTCTTGATCCAGTTGTCTAACAATTGGTATCAGAGCTGCAATTAAGAAGGCTGCTACGATCCAGATTTGTGAAGAAAAACCACCGAAGTGCTGTTAAAGACTAGAAGAACCTGTGACAGGTTTAAACAAGAAACTGATCTGTGATAGATCGATTGTGAAGGTTGTGACGGTCTGAACGAAGGGCTGTGAAGGCTGCTGTGACCTAATCAAGAACTGTGAGGTGCTGTTAGGACAACCTGTGCGACTCAGGTGGTGTGGTGCGATACCGTGTTGAAGAAGTCTATCAATCCGTGAAGGATTGATCAAAATCTGGGCTGATCTATTCACTTGTTGGGGAGAAGAAGTGACCTAAAACAGATTGTTTTTCTGTTTTTGCTGCTGGAGTTTTGGGAGAAGCAATCAAAACAGGGTGAATCAAAGACTGATCTGTAACAGATCGATTGAAGACAGGTTGTGTGACGCAACTGCAGTAGAAGAAGACCAGTGTGATACATGTTACAAAGGTGTGATACCAGTGTGGAGAAGATGTTTAATCCGTGAAGGACTAAACCAAGGTTGCTGTGAAAGCGGGTTCGAGAAGAACTAATCAGTGATTGATCAAAGTGGGAAAACAGGTGATTCTGTGAAGAAACGAGAAACTGATCTGTGTGAAACGACTACGTTTTGCTGCAGTATCTGTGTGAAACAGATTGGTTTATGCTGATTTGCTGTAGAAGTTTGTGAATCAGAGGATTTTTGCTACTGCTGCAGGAACTGTTTGTGCAGAAAAGAGTTTTGTTTTGTGAAAAAAAAAAGGTGTTCAGGTAGTTCAAAAAAAAAAAATGATGACAGAAGGTGCAGGAGCAGTTGTTGTACCCCACCGAGAACCAAGCAATGTGACTTTGCAATGTCCAAAACTGACCACAACAAACTACACTGCATGGTCAATTATGATGGAGACCATCTTAGGTGCACATGGTCTGCGAGAGGCCATAGAACCTGTGAAAGGAAGAGAAATCGATGATAGAAGAAAGTACATGGCTAAGGCGTTGATATTTCAGTCACTACCGGAGGATGTGTTGCTTCAAGTGTCAAAGCATAAGGATCCGAAGAATGTTTGGGATGCATTACGGGTTAGATATGTGGGAGTCGAGAGGGTTCAAAAGGCTCGTTTGCAGACGCTTAGAAGTGAGTTGGAAGCGATGAAGATGACCGAGGTAGGTAGAGACTATTGATGAATTTGCAGGTAAGATAAGTGGGATACAATCAAAGTATAAAAGTCTTGGGTCTTCATTTGATGATGAGATAGTGGTGCGAAAGTTCCTGAATTCCATGCCAAAGAAATATTTGCCAATCGTTGCTTCGATTGAGCAATACTCCGAGATTGAGAAAATGGCATTTGAAGAAATGGTGGGTCGACTTAAAGCTACGAGGAGAGGGTAAAATCCAGAGGAAATTGAAGATAGGCAAAGTAAATTGATGCTCACTTGCGATGATGAACATCCTAAACCAAGAAATGGTAGTGATTATCAACAAGGTTGTGGATGGGTTAATCGGGATGGAAGAGGTCGTGGTAGAAGCCGAAGTTTGGGAAGAGGAAGGGGTCGTGAGAATCGACCCGGTTCAAGAAATGATCAACGGGGGACAACGGGAGAACGAGACAAGTCATGGGTTCAATGCTACCGATGTGAAGAGTTTGGACACTTTGCATATGAATGTCCAAAGTCAAAACCGAAGCACGAAGAGGCCAACTTGGTTTGTGAAGATGATGAACCGACTCTACTTTAGAGAAGGAAGACCACATTAGGATTAAGGGGTGATTGTTGAAAGTTAATCCTAATTGTGGTCATATGTGAAAGTTTAGGGGGAGAATCATCAAGAGTCTAAAGATAGGTTTGTTTTATTTAGTAAGTTTTAATTAGCTTTATTTTAGGTAACAATGTTTATGTTTTTGGCTGTGAATGGGCTGTCATTCCAGCTGTGTTTGAGTGGAGTTTTCATTAGTAATTAAGGTTAGGATTAGTATAAAATAGGGTCATTGTCTAAGAGTTTTTGGTGTGGTTTTTTATTCAATAAAAAGAAAAGAGTCGTGGGTATGTTTTCCCACAAAAATGCTGCTGTTGTTTGCTTTTCTTGATCCAGTTGTCTAACAATTCTCACTGTTTTTATTTATTCTTCTATGCAAATAATGAAACAGTTGGTTGTAAAGTTTGTCAGGCTTGGTTCCTATAAAAAAGGGTTCTTTTATTGAGCATGATCCTCTTAAAGTTTAAACCAAATGGTGGGGTTTTGGTGAGCAATAGTTTCAAGTGAAATAAAGCTATAAGAATGAGAATCTTGATTTCTAATTAGCCACTGTAATCTCTTAAAGTTTAAACCAAATGGTGGGTTTTGGTGAGCAATAGTTTCAAGTGAAATAAAGCTATAAGAATGAGAATCATGATTTCTAATTAGCCACTGTAATTAAAAAATATTGAGTGTTCAAGTGGAATAAAGCTACAACCATTATGTTATGTCTATAAAGACTTGATTTTTTTATTAATTCATATGGTTAATGCGGTCAATTTTGCTGATGCTGCTAAATTGGTTAGGATATTGCTGGTAGCCTTAGAGAATCCTTTTATTTTTTTTGACATGGCTGTTGTCCTTCCAATATGTTGAAGTATGGAGAGAAGTATGTAGAATGGTTTCTGTAAGTTGTCAAAGATGGATAATTCATTGATGGTCATTCCATCCATGCAAGTTAAATTCAAAGATGGATTTGGTTGCTATAAATAGAATTTCTTCTTGGTAAATTTGTGGATGTTAGTTGATATTATGTTGATAATAGTTGTGAAATTTTTTAGATGGGTTAATGATCTTGCTGAATAGTTTATAATGCTTGTTGATGTTTCCATTTGATAAATGCCGATACAATTAACCCGATGTTGAAAAAAAAATAATTGGATAGTCAGACTCATATAAAAGTTTATTGGAAATCAACTTTAAAAGAAAATGATAATAAGACAAAATAATTGGTGGTTAAATTTGTAAAGGTAAGAAAGAGAAATAAATAATAAAAAAAGAATATAAAGATAGAGATAAAAAATAAGATGTGAGATGTTTTTAGAAAATGATAGATAATTTAAGGAATGATTTTTAGTTAAATTATAAAGATAAGGATATGAAATGTGTTGTGAATGTTTTTTAAAGGTAAATAAATAAAAGAATCCTATAATTTATAAAAGAAAAGAAATTACTAAATAGGCTATTTCGGTCCCACTGACTCCCTCCCCTGCATTGATTACCAGAAAATGTTCTGAAGATCTAGTTTGAAAGGATTAGAAGAGATAGATTCGTGTGTGGATCGACAGAAGAATAATATTTTATGATTTTATTACGAGGATTTGGTTTATTACGAGTATCTGTTTTATATAAGGAGTATCTGTTTTATTACGAGATACATTCAATTTTTTTATCATCTTTATCTTTTTTATACATATATATAGATACATGAAAAGAGATATAAATAATAAGGTGTTTAATAACATAAGTCTGTGTTTGTATAACCAATTTGTAAACCTTTTACTTGATGAATATAGGTGAATAATATTGGTCACGTGGCTGGAAAATCTACAAAAAGGCTATGATTACAACTTTCATAGTTTTCGTAAAGAAATAGAATAAAACAATAATTGCATATGTTATTTTTAATAAAATATATTTAAATAGGTAAATTCGTAATACTAATTTTTAATGGAGGGGTTATATGTATTAAATTTTAGTTTGGGTATACATGTAAATGACATGAAAAGGGATATATATAATTAAAATTTAAAATTAGATATATATATATATATATATATATATATATATATATATATATATATATATATAATTAATTAAGTTTATATAAATATGTAATTCTTCCTTTACATTAAAATTGCTATAGACAAGTCAAACTTCAAACATATTTTATTATTACTAATTCTGTTATAGATAAGTTTATAAATAACTAGATTTTATAGTATAATATAATTTTAAAAAATTTAACAATTAAATGAAAGGTGTTAAGGATTGTCTTAAGAACCATCTTTTTTTTGTGAAAACTTTAGGAAATAATATGGGCCACACATTTCTTATCACATGCATGTCATTTTTTTTTTTTTTAAAGTTCATAACTTTTTTTCAGGACATCATTTTTTCAAAAAAAAAATTCTCTATTAATTTCAGTATTTTTTTATTTTTTCAACGCCTACCATATTGATATATATTTTTTTTTTTAAAAATCATCCACTCATTATTTACATATTTATAAATCTGGTTATACATATATGTAATACTGGATTTACACATGTGTAAATCTGGTATTACACATGTGTAAAACGAATTTCGTAAAAAAAGGAGAATTTTATTATTTTTTTAAAGTTTTTATATTTTTTTATAAAAGAGGGAAACTAACGAAACATTTTTGTGTTTTTATTTTTTTTATTTTATGTTATTTTTTGTTTTATAATTTTTTTATTATGTTTTTGTTAATTACCATTTATTATTAAAAACTAGTGGCTCACATTGGTTTTTAAAATTTAAAAAAAAATTGATTTGATTCTTCTCCTATATAGAATTACATAAACTCAAATGAGCTGATATCTTGATTAAAATTTTAAAACACTTTACGGGCAATATGGTAAATTTATCCATTAAATTTTATATACCTTGATATTTTTCCCTTGTCTCTTTCATGTATTTAATAAACATTAGTAATATATTATTTAATAATATGATATATTAATTCACTTAATTAAATTTTATTTTATTTGTGATACTATAAGTTGACATTTTTATTTATATTTACTAATTATATTTTTACAAGTAAATACTATTTAAATTAAGTATTATTTAATTAAATATTTAAGTATTTAACTTCTATATATCTTCGTATTTATAATATGTATAATACTAATATTTTTCTAGGAACATATTGTGAGTTTAATAAAAGTAAAAGAAGGAAGAATGATAATTTACATATGGATTAAAACACCCATATGAAAAATCATGCTTAAATTTTCAAAAAATAACCATTTTATTCCATTTATACCCTTACAACAAAGTATAAGCATATTATGCTTATAATACACATGCTAAAGCATATACACGTGGCCAAACAAAACCGTCATTTACTTTCAATGTCGTTCATTCATTGTGATTGAGCACTAATTCCTCTTTCCATTTTTCTTGTCGGTGTTAACAATTCAATAACAATCAATATGGTAAATTGTAGTGACAATTTCTCCATTAACTTTCTTCGGTCTATGCAAATCACCACCGAAAGTTGCCTCCGATATCATAAAACTCTAACATACATTCATAAAACGAACCCCCCCCCCAAAAAAAATCTACGTAATAAGTGATTTTCAATCACAAATATCACTCATGTTTTCATTAATTTTGTTAGGAAGTTGTCTTAAAGACTTTTGTACTATACGCAATTGTTTCTTTCATTCAATTTTTTAATAATTATATTTTGATTTTTTAATTTACATCATAACGCACCGAGCCGATACTGACTAAAATCGAATTTTCAAAAAATCGTGCAACAGCCGTACCGCTGCAACGCGCGGTCATTTCCACTAGTTTAATTATATAAAGAAGCCCACAAGGTCACAAGAGAATCAAATAAACCCAACTGAAGGAGAATTGCATTAAACAATTTGTCTAGGAAAGCTATTGGGTTCACGCATGAAACTTGAAAATTCATTCACAAACAAAAGAGGCCAATGAGAACCCCGTAATTTACAATGGGGATTTGAGATCGCAATCTTTTAGTTAAATTTGATAACGTGTTTGGTTGATCATTTTTGAAAAAGGTTGTTTGGTTCGTAGAATGTTTTGCAAAGTAATTGAAAATGAATTACTTATTGGTATATTGTTAAATTTGATAACGTGTTTGGTTGATCAATTTTGAATGGAATTGAAATTTTAATTTTAAACATTTTATGGGTAAGTGGAAAGAATGTTAAAAAATGTTCCAATTTCATTGGTTAACCAACCAAACATGATTTTGAATAAAAAAATTTTCCATTTCACTTTCAATTCCTGAGAATTTTGTGAAACAAACGGGGCCTAAGAGATCAAGGAGTTATTTGAAGCGAGTTTAAACGAAAGATTTTGAACCCGAGAGTGAAGATCTATGATTCTTTCGATTTTAGATTATGTATACGTCTAAATTTGTAATGTTGTTAACTGATTTGCTAGTTTATTATTATCATGTGTTTGATGATTATTAGCTTTAGAAATGCCTTTATGTCAACAATTTTGTATGTGGTAGGGTTTTTAGCTTTTGGTGCGAATTAGACTATGAACAAATAAACGAGTTGTTCAGTTTGTAAAACCATGAGATTTTTCTTATCGAGAGTTTACTATCCAAAAAGTTCTTTTGTACTTCATCAACTATTATTAACGTCTAATAAATTATCTTACTATGAATATAAAAACGAAATGTTTATGAACATGATTAATACTCATGTAAAAGAAATTTATAACATATTTTCAATGAATGTCTCCCGTAATTACTTGAGTCACTACTTTAGACCTATGCCTAAGAAACTTTAATGAATAGCATAACTTATGATTTGAGTTGGCACGAACAATACGTCAATTTCGCAAGAAGTACAAACCCACATTTTAAGCATTGCTTACAAAATGTTTGATACTTATCTATCAAGATATGACTACATCAAACATACATGAGTCAATGGTTTTGACAATAGTAGCTCAAGTAAGAACTTAATGTTTGATTTATATAATACTTTAAAAAATGAAGAAAAAAAAATAGTAACGACAAAATGATAACACCTGAAATAATGAACTGCATATGTATAATGGAACGAATTTTCTATCCACTTTAACTCTTTATGAATTTGAAAGTTTTGTTATTTTAGTTTGGTGAAAAGAAATGAATCACAGTTTCTATGTATTTGTAATGAATTTATGATTTCGTAATTTCAAAAACTAAAAGAGTAAGGTGGGTTTGTTTTTCCCAAAAAGGTCTGTGTGACCTCTTATGTTTGCGTCGCGCAGACATAAGGCTCTGCAGTGCGTTTGTTTTTTCGAAGACGTTTCATTAAAAAACGTTTGTGTGAGGTCTTCTTGGTGCAGACATGGTCTTATCACTTCTACGATCTTCAAACCTCTTCTCTTCACAACAAACACCATCACCAGTACACCACTACCGCCGGCACACCATCACCGCATCCAACGTTGCAACACCACCACAACCACATTCAACGTTGCCATACCACCAATCACAGTGAACCTCGGACGACGACGTCATCCACTGGTCTAGTGGACCTCCGCCACCGTAATCATCACCATCACCATCGACATCTTCAACTGATTCGCCGTCATTCTAACTAGAGGTGGTGGTGCGGTGGTGGTGGTGTCGTTCTCGGTTCTCCCCGGAAAACCGTTCTCCAAATGGTGGTGCCGTTCTCGTCGGTGATTAGGGCTCGCGACAGGGAGAGATGATGGATGAACACGAAGATGATGGTGATGGTTGAAGACGTGATGATGGATGAAGATGATGGATGAAGATGAAATGATGGATGAAGTCTCGAAGATGAAGATGAAGACACTGGGGATTGAGAAGTGGTAATGGGAAAGGTAGGGTGTTTGGTGTATTAGACACTCTTTTAATAAGAAAGTAGGGGTTGGTGTATAATAATAATTAATAAGATATAATAATAATAATAATATAATAATAATAATAATAATAACGTTGCAGATGTTAAAAAACAAATACTTTTTTTTTGTAGATGCAGACGTTTGATCTACCTTTTCTTCTGCAGATGTCTGCAGATATAGTGCCGCAGACTGCAGACGTTTACTGCAGAAAAAACAAACAGCACCTAAATACAGGATAAACTTTATTTTATTATTTCTCAATTTAACTTTAATTTTTTTTTTTTTTTTTTTTTGCAATAAACCTAATATGATCTTTTCTAGTTTACCTAAATCTATTTTACATCTTAGTGAGGCTCAACGTGACACCACTTTACTGACATTTGCCACTAGACCAACTCTAGTAAACAAATATTACAAGTTATTTTAACATGAACTAGTTTCAAAAGTAGAACAAAAAAACCAACCTACTGAGCTGGGTTAATCTCCGGTACAAATCGTGTTCAAACCGAAACGATTTCTCTCCAAACCGGTTTTGATTCATATTCACACAAAAAAAACCCGAACCGGTTTCAAACCGGTTCAAGTTTGAAACCGATGAAGACCAGGACCCGTTAGGATAAGGCCAAGTTTAGGGCCAAGGCCGACACCAATCTGGCCTGGGCCTAAATCCGTTACCATTTAGTTAACTTTTTTTTTCTAGTACTTTTCATTTATCATCGAATTCTTCTTATAATTGTACTAGTAACATTTTATAGGAGTCACATTTACCAAAATATATTAAAAGAGTACAACGAAGAAAACAACGTTATTTATAAAACCAATGTTTACATCAAATATTACCGTCTATATTATAAAATCAATACACATGACTTAATAATAATACATAACTTCAAACAAAACAAGAAGCTAACAACCAACATATCTTAGAAACACATGAACCACCTCCTCATACTTATACAATCATAAACCGCTAGCCCTGAATCACGAGCTCAGATGCAGATATATCCATCATCCGCGGCACGTTGTCGATCATGTTTGGTGCTAACTTAACCGAACCAACCGAGCCAACGTTCTTCTTGTACGCGGCGTTATGGACCCGAGTGCAGCCCTACCCGAAGGGTCCAGATTGTTTGACCACGACGCGTCCCACTCGATGGCTTTTGCAGTGCTGCAAGCTATGCTAGCTCCACCCGGAACGGTCAACTTAGCCGAATTCTACAAAAAGATAATGATAAAATTATTCAAAAACTCGGGTTGTCTTAAAAAAATAATAATGTACAAGTTATCAAAGGACAGAACTTGCCTGAGGGAAGAACCGCTCAAAGATCATTCGGTAGTAGTAAGCTTCTTTTGTGACGGGCGTGTTGTGAGGGAAGATGTGCTCGGCGTGAAGCATCATCTTGTCGGTTACATGTTGTTCCGCGTGAGCTTTGAGTCCATCGATCCAGCTATACCCGACCCCGTCACTAAACTGTTCTTTCTGTCTATACAAGATATGCTGCAGGCCATATACGGTTATTAAAAAACCCCGTTAAATGAGAAAACTCTACGGTTAAACGTTAAACAGAGTTTTTATTATCACGATAAGGTACGGATTTTGATACCTTGGGTAAATACGGTTGTTCTTCATCATCGAAAGCCCGTCTAAGTATCCATTTCTCGATCCGTTTTTGATCCATATTGATCTGCATATATGATATAACCTTGTCAAGCTTAGTACTTCCCGACACGAATCATAACTTTATAACCAAAGCCAGTTTCTTACCATTTTGGCTTCAGGGTCGATGCTCATCGCCACGTTGATGAATTCTTTATCTAAAAACGGGACTCGGGCCTCCAAACCCCAAGCCGACGTCGACTTGTTTGCTCGCAAGCAATCGTATTGATGAAGGGCTTTGATCTTGCGACAAGTTTCTTGATGGAATTCTTCCTTGTTGGGTGCCTTGTGAAAGTACAAGTACCCCCCAAATATCTCGTCAGAGCCTTCGCCCGAGATCACCATCTTCACGCCCAGCGACTTGATCTTACGAGACATCAGAAACATGGGCGTGCTCGCCCTAATTGTCGTAACATCATACGTTTCGATGTGGTAGATCACATCTTCTATTGCATCAATACCGTCCTACAAACATGTTTTTACAATAAGAAAGCTAGATCACGAATGTCTAACGAATTGTTCAGCAAAAAATTCGTCTATAGAATAATGAACATAAACATCCGTTCATGTTTGCTACTTTGCTTCATAGATGTCGAGTCAACTCCATAGTTTGGCCCTTATGGTTGTTTACTTTTAAAATGTTTGATCTTGTTACATCTTTTGATGACTAATGGTTTTAGAGGGTGTTTTTAGAATCGGACCAAACTAACCGGTTTGATCGGGAACCCTCATATAACTGGTCCACTTGTGTGCATTTGGACTATTTTCAGTTGGAACGGCCTGACTGATGAACTAGTTAAACCAGACCGGTGATCTGAACGGATTTAACAATTTTTTTTTTTTTATTTTTCTCTTCTGAAAATTTTAATTTTTTGATTAATTTAATCATTTATGATCCATATATATCTTGATAATTCAAGTATTTAAATAGTGTTAAAGGTGTAAATCCAACTTAAACGTATAGTATTTTCATATTTTGTTTATGAATTAAATATATATAAATAAGATTAATAATTTATTATATATAACGTTATCATGTTCTTAATTCTGATCTGACCGGTCCAACCAGTGAACCGTTAAAACTATCGATTCGTTTTTCGGTCTGGTTTAACAAACATAAGTTTTAGACTTTAACTTTAATATTGTTGTTACTATTAAGTATCGAGTCTTTTATGGTTATCTATGTTCATTTAGAATATTAATAAATAGATACCAACATGGTCATTTTATAAAAGAGAAGTCACAAATTGTTTTAGATTCGTGTTGAATAGTCCTTTTCGTGTTTGGTTCGTAAGATACCTGCACGGTGAAATGGAACTCATGATGAAGGGTTCCTAGGTAATCCGCTACTTCTCTCGCGGCCTTGAGATCAGGCGAACCCTCAAGGCCGACACAAAACGAATGCAGCTGAGCACCCCACTGCTTAGCCGCCTTCGTACCCGCCATGTGCCGAGCCGTAATCGACGCCACCAGCGACGAGTCTAGCCCTCCCGACAACAGCACCCCGAACGGGACATCCGTCATCAACCTCTTAATCACCGCCTGCGGTCACATAATCACACAATTAACACAATTAACAATCAATCAATCTTAACCCACATTCAAACCAAAGCCTCACGTTTTCAAACGCTCGCCGGAGAACAAGGGGATCATACGGCGTCGCCGGAATATTCTCCGAGAACCACCGTGGGTTGTACCACCGCTTAAACCCACCGGTTTTGCTTGAATACAAGTGCCCCGGTGGAAACACCTCAAAATGCTCACAATCATCGTTCAATCCCTTCATTTCAGATGAAATCCAAACAGACCCTGATGAAAAAATCACGAAATTTTATCATTTACTCTGTAAATCTGTAATCTTTACAAGAAACAGAGTGATCATTAATCAATCAAGAAATGGAAGATTCAAAGCATTCGAGTGATCGATAAATCGATAATCACCATCGAGTCCCCAACCGATGTAGAGCGATGTGATCCCGATAGCATCACGAGCAGCAATGTAAGTGTTGTTGCGTGTATCAAGCAACACAAACGAAAACATCCCGTCCAACATATCGACGAAATCTTCACCATGTTCTTCATACTGTAATTCATCAACAACTTCAATTACTACCCTTTTACCAAACATTCATCATGACATCATCAGTGATTAGTAATCACTTACTAAATGCGCGATAACGTCGCAATCGCTACCGGTTCTGAACTTATGTCCGGTCAGATTTCGCCGGAGCTCCTCATGGTTGTAAATCTCACCGTTAACCTGCAAATTCCCAACAAAATCAACATCAAAATCAAACATTTAACACATAAACACGCTCTGTTTATGTTATTGAACCAACCGTAACAACGATGGTTTCGTCTTCGTTGAACAGGGGCTGATCACCGGAAGCAGGGTCGATGATTGCAAGACGTTGATGGGCAAGATAGTTATCACCGTGCTGATACAACCACTCCAATCAGGGCCACGGTGCTTCAATCTGCAACCAACATGACAAAAATCGAACATTTTTTACCAATTGATTGAATTTTTAGATCAACAAATTGATCAAAGTGGTGATGAATTTGGGGAACATGCCTGCGAGAAAGCTCGAGGACGCGAACCCTTTTGGCCTGAGAGTCGTCGGAGCAACCCAAGACAGCAAGTATTCCACACATGATGGCTAACGTACAAGTGGCGATGCGGAGGTTACAAGGGTCTGGTTTGATCGGAAGAAAACTATGGGGAAGAAGATGGTCGGAGAATGGGTGAAATGTGGATGGGGTTGTTGGTGATCACCGCTTCGTTCGCCGCGTATTTATAGATGATTCTGGTGAATATGTTGGTGTTTTTGATTATTATTAAATTGGTTCTTTTACGATAAGCGGCGACGATTCTCTGAGTGTGTTGTCATGGCTCTTATTTTCTGTTTTTGGATAAACATGATTCGATGGTAACACGGTGACACGTACGTTATGCATGAGTGATTGTTTGTTTACTTTTTAGATTATGTGTAGTGATTTATTTAGTTAAAATACCACATAAAAAAAATATAAATTTATTAAAATCATTTTAAATCAAGTGTAGTGGGTTTAAAGTCGTTTTTAGTTAAAAATAAGAAAAAATGAATCATTCATATCTTTTAACATCCGTTAAGGGTTTAACTAAAAAAGAGTTTAAAGCCCCTTTTTAACTAGGACGTAGTGGTTTTAACGTAACAATTATGTCCACATCAGCAACTTTGAAGCCCCTTAGGAGCACCACTACGTCTAGTCTTAATTATAAGTGTTCATAGTACAAACTTAGCGGACCTGGATTGAAGTGTGTACGTGTGTAAAAGAAATCGAAATAATCGGTGCAATCAAACCAAAAATAATTGAACCCAATTAAAAAGTGACGGTTTTGGTTGATGTTTTTTATAAAACCGTCTTTTTCGGTTCGATTTTGGTTTTGCTTGTGGCAAAAATTAAAAAAAATCCAAACTGAAACCATACAACCGAACTTTTATTTTATGGTTTATTCATACACTTATAAACGCAATTAGTTTGTTAGTTATTTTTTTTAACTTGCATTGTTTAAAAAGGATTGAATATTTATGTTTCAAGAATACTATAAAAACTTTTTATTTGAATTATTATATTGATTAAGTACTTTTATATATTTATATATTTATGTGTTATTGCATTTTATAGAAGGTAATTTATTTATGTGTCAAGTATCTTATAAATATATATAGATGTTAATATTAAATATCAACTAAGTGATGTAAACTTAAATTTTCTAGCCTAAATTCAATACTTTAAACCAATTCTTATTCAAAAACTCAAAACGCAAATGGTAAAACTGAAAAAACCAAAACCGAAGTGAACCAAAAGCTAAAATGTAACATCCCACATTGAGGTGAACGAAGGCTTCTTTATAAGCGGCTTAAGACCTTCTCCACTGTGACGCGTTTTGCCTGGGCGATGGTGGTACGTCCCGGTCCAGGTGAAAACAAAACCGTGAGGCGATGATGGTTCGTCCCGGCCAAAGCGGACAATATCATGGTGCGGTTACGCTGGGCTGTTACAGATGGTATCAGAGCCAGGGCCGGACCGGTGTGCCAGCGCGGACGCTGGGCTCCCTAAGGGGGGTGGATTGTAACATCCCACATTGGTTGGGAAGGTGAACGAAGACTTCTTTATAAGGGGCTTGAGACCTTCTCCACTGTGACGTGTTTTGCCTGGGCGATGGTGGTACGTCCCGGTCCAGGTGAAATCAAAACCGTGAGGCGATGGTGGTTCGTCCCGACCAAAGCGGACAATATCATGGTGCGGTTACGTTGGGCTGTTACATAAAAACAAAAAAAAAAAAAAAAAACTGAACAGTTTTAAAAACTCAAAAACTAAACTATCGGTTTCTGGTTTTGGTTTTAGGGCAAAACTGAACTAAACCGACCGATAAACACCCCTACTGTGCAGGAACAAGAATGAAAAAGGTGAAATATATTATGTTTACTAATTTACATATGGTTTTATGCATCAATGTAAGTACCAGAGGCACTCATGGGTTCATGGCACGAGTTGTCGTGGCTTGGGCTGGTACATCGTCGCAAGTCATGCAGGTAGTGGGGGTTCCTCAAGCCGTGTGTGAAGTCGCCCTCAAATGGATCATAGAAAGAAACAAACTTCAACCCTAAAAGCAAGCAAACAGAAGATGAGTTTAGCCAACTGTATCAACATTCACAATAATACCCAACCGTAACCTCAACTGTGCAAGGTATGGCTACGCAAATCGCACCAAGTCAATTCACCTATGATTCACTCGATGACTCATCCTTTTACCTTCATGTATCGTGACCTAAACCCTTCCTGCTAAAAACAACCATATCAACCAACCCACTTCATTCCCAACTTGGATGAAAAAGAAGAGTATGACGAGGAAGAACCAATACAAAAAGAAGAAGAGTACAATGAAGACAACAATGTCTTGTTGGAGGTAAAGGAAAATTCCAGACTCAGGCGGTTCGTGCCAAGATTGGGTTCATATTATTGAAGACTACAATATTGGAAATAAACAAAAGTCCGAGTCATTTTGAGTCAAGTTGTTAAACCCTTTAGCTTGCAAGTTCGTGGAAGCAACCACTAAAGGTACCAACTCAATAGAAAGTTGATGGATTTGAATTGCAAGATGATAAGTTTAATGACATCGATGTCCATATGGTATAGTTTTATTAATTTATCATGAATTCTATAATTCTATTAGTTTTATTTAATGTTATTAGTAATTATATAAAAAAATTATGTAGCACCAACATTGGGCTAGTGGAACCGCACTTGTACATATAATTCAAAGTCATTAAAGGATCACAAATTAAAGTATGAAAAGAAAGATGTCCCTCTCTAGGAGACGTGGGGTGTTTCAAAAGACAATGTAAGATGGCAAAGCGCTCAATTGATTCGTGAAAAAGTTTAAAATAATTTCTAATAACTTAAAATAAAACTAATCTCGAAGTTTAGCAAGTATACATGTTTGAATGAAGGTTTCTCAAGCAAGCTACCCAACCTCAATGATGAAGCCACATCGACAAGGCCTCCACGGGAAGGGAAGAAAGAGACCTAGTCATCTAGTAAGAAAAGTTTGGTTGATTCCATAAAACCTCTCTTGTTTGGAAGAATCGAAACACATCGAAATGGTTCCAACCATACTTAATTATGGAAGAATTTGACAAAAATATGTAAATTTGTCCCTTCTAAAAAGATTATCTAGAATAAATGGGCAATAGTTAGGAGAGGTGCTCCAGTGGTGAGTAGAAGCTAGCGATTACAAGAAGATGAAAGAAAAAGAGAAAGAAGAAAAAACAAAATCTTTGACAAAGGGTGGCAGAAACAAAAATTAAGTGAGATGAAATGGCAATGAAAATGATACAACAAGAACAAAAATACCGCGATTCCCAAACGTTTAAGTAGCCGTATGACGGTTTTCCGAACCGCAATTAACAACAAAACTTTAGATTAAACGTGAAATAACTATGAGGTGGGTTTGCTTGTGATTTTTAAGTTTTTTTCTTTTATGATTTTCTATTTCTTTTTATTTCATAATTTTAGTTTTCTATTATTAATTTGTAATTTCTTTATTTATGATTCATGATAATGTTTAATGTTTTTAAACATAAACTTTTAAGAACTATGATGTTAAGGGTTCATAAGGGTTAGGAAAGAAGTGCCCCTCCACCCCAAGGCAAATGGGTATACCATAACACAATAAACGTTAGGGGTGATGTGACATGTGTTAACAAGTGAAACATCACCCATTTTATGGGTTAAGGGGCGTGAGAAGTGACCAGGGTGGTGAACATGTTTCACCTTTTGTCCACATTTGTGCGAAAAAACGGTATCATACATAAGCTCACAGCTCCGTACTCCCCGCAATCAAATGGCATGGCAGAGCGCAAAAACCTTACTTTAAAAGAAATGATGAATGCCATGTTGATAACCTCTGTGATAAGCCAGGACATGTGGGGGGGGAGCAATTTTATCAGCAAATCATGTGCTAAACATGATACCTACTAAGAAAAAAGATGTAACGCCATATGAGTTATGGACGGGAATCAAACCATCATACAAAAACTTACGAGTGTGGGGGTGTTTAGCTAAAGTGGTGGTGACACCACTGAAGCACCTAATAATAGGACCAAAAGTTGTGGATTGTGTATTCATAGGATACACTCGTCCTGATGGTGCACTTCACTTTCTTGTGCATGATTCTAAGAGCCCTGGAATATGCAAGGGTACTGTATTAGAAGCAAAGGATGCATCATGGTTTGAACATATATTCCCATGCTTGGGGAAGGAAGAACAGGGTTCATCATGACCGGTCGAGGAAATTGGTCCAGATGATACGGTTGCAAATGATGAATCTCAAGAACAATCTGAGACTGAAGAGATTGAAATACAAAAAAGTAAAAGGCAAATGATAGAAAAGTCTTTTGGTCCCGACTTTCTTACCTACATGGTTGAAGAAGAACCTCAAACTTACCAACAAGCAGTAAGTTCCTCAGAAGGACCTCAATGGAGAGAGGCCATCAAATGTGATATCGACTCTATCTTACAAAACCATACTTGGGAACTAGTGAATCTTCCTCAGGGATGTAAAACACTAGGATATCGATGGATCTTTAAGAAAAGATGAAATCAGATGGCACCATTGATAAGTACAAAGAAAGGTTGGTGATCAAAGGATATAAACAATGAGAAGGTTTAGATTACTTGATACATATTAGCCGGTTATACAAATAACTTCTATCAGGTTGGTACTTGCCATTGCCGCCATTAGAAATTTGGAAGTTCACCAAATGGATGTGGAAACAGCTTTCTTGAATAGAAATATAGAGAAAGATATTTACATGAAACAACTTGAAGGCTTCATAGCCACTAGGCAAGAAAAGAAAGTGTGTAAACTTGTAAAATCCTTGTATGGGTTGAAACAAGCTCCAAAACTATGGCACCAAAATTTTGATCATGTCATGCTTGATACTGGGTTCAAAATCAACGAATGTGACAAATATGTGTATGTGAAGGAAACATCAGATGGATATGTCATTCTTTGTCTATATGTAGATGATATGCTCATTGCAGGAAGTGATGACAAAATCATAACGTCTACGAAGAACATGCTAAAAGCAAGATTTGACATGAAAGACATGGGTTTTGCAGATATCACACGAAACTAAAGTGGACTTGTTTTAAGATAGTTGGTACTTGCCATTGCCGCCATTAGAAATTGGAAGTTCACCAAATGGATGTGGAACAGCTTTCTTGAATAGAAATATAGAGAAAGATATTTACATGAAACAACTTGAAGGCTTCATAGCCACTAGGCAAGAAAAGAAAGTGTGTAAACTTGTAAAATCCTTGTATGGGTTGAAACAAGCTCCAAAACAATGGCACCAAAATTTTGATCATGTCATGCTTGATACTGGGTTCAAAATCAACGAATGTGACAAATGTGTATATGTGAAGGAAACATCAGATGGATATGTCATTCTTTGTCTATATGTAGATGATATGCTCATTGCAGAAAGTGATGACAAAATCATAACGTCTACGAAGAACATGCTAAAAGCAAGATTTGACATGAAAGACATGGGTTTGCAGATGTGATTCTGGGAGTTAAAATCACACGAACCTAAAGTGGACTTGTTTTAAGTCAATCCACTACGTGGACAAAATTCTTGAGAAATTTAATACACATGAATCTAAGGTAGCTAGAACTCCCATTGACACAAGTCAACATCTAGCTAAGAATAGAGGTAAACCTGTTAACTAGTTGGAATACTCAAGAATTATCGGTAGCTCGATGTATCTTATGAGTTGTACTAGACCAGAATTAGCATATACTATAAGCAAGCTAAGTAGATACATAAACAACCCAAGTTCAATTCATTGGAAATGTATAACTCGATTGCTTCGATACTTAAGATACACTCAGGAATACCGGCTGCATTATAACAGATATCCAGCAGTTATAGAAGGACACTATGATGCAAATTGGATATCTGACACAAATGATTCCAGAGCAACAAGTGGGTATGTATTCACACTTGGAGGTGCACCTATATCATGGAAATCATCAAAACAAACGGTTATTGCTAGATCCACGATGGAATCAGAATTCATCGCTTTAAATAAAGCGGTGAAGAGGCAGAATGGCTACGTCAATTTGTTGAGAATATACCAAGATGGCCTAAGCCTGCATCGGCCATTTGTATACATTGTGATTGCCAATCGGCAATTGGCAGAGCTCATAGCACAATGTATAATGGTAAGAACAGACATATTAGATGTAGACATAATACGGTACGACATCTAATCTCTACAGGAATTATCATTGTTGACTACGTGAAGTCAAAGGATAATATCGGTGATCTACTAACAAAAGGCCTAAGTAGAGAGTTAGTTCAAAAGTCATCAATGGGAACGGAACTGAAGCCCTTGAAAAATTAAAGTTCATATGAAGGAAACCTAACTCAATACACTAGAGATCCCAAGAATTGAGTTTAATACCAAAACCTAATTGTATGAATTGGTAAGGTCACTGTAGGGGGGGGGGATAACCCTGCATATTTAAAAAAAAGGGAATCACCAAGTGTGAGGCTAAGCCTATGGCTTTTAATGATTCGACTAATGTAATCATATGTAGTGAATCACCTATGTGAGAGAGAAGTGGGGTCACTTCGAAGGGTATTGCTTGGGCACAACACTTAATGGCTCTCGCAGAATCATGCATCTATTCATGACCATAACGAACATAACTATAAGGACTTAGCATTGTTAGGGAGAGTCTTGTGTGAAACGTATTGTCGCCTACACAAACGGCAGACGAGTTCAAAGACATCGTCGTCCACTCAAAGCCAGTAGACTAAGTACGCTTCATGAGCGAAGGTTCAAAGGGTAGCACTTACATATCGTATGCAAGTTACAACTGTTGAAATTTAATTGGAATATTAATGTTTCTGAGATCGACCTCCATTAATGTGGGGGATTGTTGGTGTGAAGATTGAATGAGATGTCGAAATCTCAAAGTGTTGTGTGATCTTGATGAGAATTTTAAAAGAATGAATGAGATGTTCCATATTGGTGTGGCAACAAATGATTATTTAGTTTATATGTACAAGCCTTTAAGGCATATTAAATTCTTATGTTGTGTTTTACTCTAGTACCTACCCGCGCGCAGGGGGGATGGGGAGGTGCAGAAAATGGGTTTTTGGCATGCGGACACGAATGCAGCTCCGAAAACCCGGGTTCGCGAGAGGTCCTTTTTACTACTGAAACCGTTATTGAACAACATAGAATTTACGGACGATTACGGTTACATAAGGCGTTTGGCATGCCTTATCATTATTATTTTGAAACTTTTTGCTAATGATGATCATTACTGTCTAATAATGACAATAATGATATAACCGTTCTTTGTATTGAATTGTATTCGGTTACAAGTCTATTCTTTTCGTGTTTATATAGAAACACATCAGAGAGGTCAAAAGCTGTGAAAAACACACCAACACAAACTCAACAACTTCAGTTCTTCAAGTTCCGGATATCTTTCAGGAAAGTTCGAAGTCCTGCAGTGCGCTGCTTTGAACCGGTGTACCCTGGGAACAGGCGACGAATCTGTTTAAGGAACGTGTCAAACACATGCCCGGTTCTCCTCATCTTCTTTTCTGTTTTTGTTCTTTGTTTCGCAAGATTACTTTCGGCTACTAATCGTATTCTCTTTATCGATATTATATCGAATCTGTTATTGAATTTGTTTTCATAATCCATTTATGTATACTGATTAGTGATTTTTCTAACACTCACCACTACGCGACGTTTAGTTCTTCTTTATTCTTGGATTTGTTTGACGATCTTCCAAAAAAAGACGAAATGTGTATTTTTTGTAATTCGGATACCTGGAATAAAGACATACCTTGAGGATAAGTAGGGAAAATTAAGGGATTTTGATTGATATAGGGGACGGTTTTAAAATCTAAATAACTGATATATAGAGAATGTACCCTTAAGCCCATTGAGGGTACTCCTCAACTCTCCTTTTACTATGAAATTATGATTAAGTGATTACAACCATTCATCTAGTGTGATTGGTGTTTTATATTAGGTTTTTGTGGTTTTCTCATTAGGCTATAACCCGAATGATGAAGATGAACTAGTAAAAACCGTAAGACCCTCTTTCTTTCTCAATAATCTATAATTTTAAACTCACAAAAACAACACTATGAAACCTAAGAGAATTTAACAACATTATACAAGCGTTCAAGTTGGTAATTCTAAAATCGAAATGAAAGTCCTATTAGGACTTACGGTCTTAAGGTTTAGAAGGGAACCAAGACACACAAAAGCAAAATTAAAATGCATGCGTGTACAATCTTTCAAACTTGTTACTTTTTTTATAATCATGTTATGTATGCTTCTGCCAAATGATAGAATATAACAATTGGGAAGAGGCATCCTTAATGAAAATTCACGACCAAGAGGTTGAGGAATATAATCCTTCACCTGTTTATCTAATTTTGCTTCTAGAAACCCATAAAATTTTATTTGGAATGCATCAATCTTTATAATTTTAGGTAGGGTTATAGTAAAAAATATATTAAATCTTAAAAGTTTAATAAAAATTATGTGCTTGACACGTGTCATTCTATTGTTTTAAAAAGAAATGCATCAATCTTTATATGAACTTATTGTTATATATCATTGTGTTTTATATTACGAAATAGAAAATAAAATTATTTCACCTATTTATTTTTCAAACTCATAGTGATCTAGATAACACAATGACAATCAAAAAGCACAATTAGACATTGTGTTTTCGGATTGTTATTATGTTATTTTATCATTGTTTTAATTGTATTAGATGAATTATTTGTTAATTTTTTTATTATGATTTATATATTAGAAATACATAACAATATTATTACAACATTATATTTTTTTAAAATTTATTATTTTACGCGCATAGTGCAACACGTAAAGTTTGAATACTAGTTTCAACTAATATCCAATGAAACTAATGTCGTTCTAACTAGATAGTTAATGTAATGAAACTAACTTCATTTTACTAACAAAAGCTGGTTAAATGGAAGATGATGCAAGAGAAATGTTTAAATGAAAATGCTCTTAAAATTTAAAAGTATAAAAAGTAATCTTAACCATCCATTTATTTAATCAATGGTTAAAACTAATTTGTAGGAAAAATTTTGTTAGAGTGATATTTTAGAGATACCCACTTTTATTTCCTTTTTCAAGTTCTCCCATTTTTTTAACTTTCATAACTTTTATGTACGACATCATTTTTTTATAAAAATTGCACCATAAAAACGATTGTTCTTTTATCTTTAAAACTAGTACAATATTTCTATACAAAAAGAAAATAATTTTTTATGTTTTTAAGATCATATCTCGTTATTATGTATTTAGTGCAGTTTATTGTGTATTTTGTTAGTTATCATGTTTTCCTGAATACTTTTGTGTTTTTCTGAAATGATAAATATTAAAAAAAATATAACGGTAAAATAATATTGTTTTGTATCTCTAAATGTAAAACACAGTCAAAAATTAATAACTAATTAATCTAATAAATTAAAAACAATGACAAAATAACACAATGTCTTATTGTGTTTTTTTATCATCATTGTGTTATTTTAAACAATATGAATTTTAAAAAATTGATTGATGAAATAACATCATTGTGTACTTTTAATTGTAAAACACAATGATAGATAACAAGTTTATATAATTTATAAAAAATAATGACAAAAATAACATATTATGTTATCTTTCTGAGTTTTAAAAAATACATTGTTGAAAATATATCATTGCGTATTTCTAAATATAAAACACAATTATAGATAACAAGTTTATATAATCTATAGAAATAATAACAAAAATAATACAAAATGATCTAAAACATAAAACAAAATGATGAATACATATAACAAATAATGTAATATATATGACACAATTAACTGATATTTAACACAATGAATGTTAAGAGACAATGAAATGACGTATTGACATAATACTCAAAATACTATTATTTTTAAAATAATAGAATGACATGTGTCAATCTCATATTTCTTCTTAGGCTTTTAGATTAAACACTATTTTTAATATAACACTACCCGATGATGTGTGTATATATATATATATATATATATATATATATATATATATATATATATATATATATATATATATATATATATAGGGGAGGGATCCCTTGAAAACCATGTTATAAATGAAAACCATAAAAATCAAGGGTTACATATATGTAAGTATGTGTTACAAAGTGTAAAACTACGAGTTACGTATATGTAGATGTTATGTATATTTAAGTACGTATTACAAAGTGCATAACTAAACGTTAAGTAAATGTACCTCATACAAGTTACGTATATGTAACTCGTTTCTTCATCATAGACGTTCGTTGTTGTTTATATCAAAAGATATATAATGACCTCAAAATATAAGATTGAATTTTACTTAAATATGCTTTATACAATTAAAAAGTTAAATCAATTATAAGTTATGTGATTGGATAGAGGTGGTTTTCACGATTTTCAATTATAAACATGGTTTTCATTTTATCCTTCTCCTATACACACACGTGCGCGCACACACAAAAGATATAATAGATACATGCAATTTTACTTGCCTAATACACTTTCTGTCTACATATATATTTAATGTTTTCACATAAATTATACATAAAAATACGTATAAATTTCAACCAAAATATATTAATGTGTATATATTGGCATAATCGTAAATAACATCACTCATGTAATTACATGAGCAAAAACGTGCAGAAAAAGAGATACATGCGCCAAAACAAACAATAGTCTGGACGCAAAACACACAAAGTCTAGACGCGAAGACGCAGAATTGATTATTGACGCAAGAATTATTCTGGAGGCAAAATTGAAAACACATAGAATACAAATGATAACGTACAACTCATCATGCACGTTTTAACAAAAGATGTGTTGTTCAAAAAATAAAATAAATATAACAATACAATACTAATATATATTAAATATAAAGTGTTGTTTTTATTATATAGTTTTATATATTATCTTATAAAAAAGTTATTTAAGCTTTAAAATGATGGTTTGCTTTAGTAAAGTCAATATATATTTGTGGATTTCTAATCTTACCTCTTCAACCCATTTAATTCTCAAAAATCACTAACGTAACAACCATCTAAAGGATTATTCACTTGATCAATGGTTCATACCCATTCTCACTCTTCTTAAGATTTTGATGTTTTTTATTACATCCAATCTCATATTAATTCATCAAGATAATAATATATATAATATTAATTTAATTGAGTTGTTTACATTCACTTATGTTCTAACGTTTACTTCAAATAATTGTTCGATGAATGTCGTAATAAGTTGATCATGTGCATATAGACCTGATAAATAAGATTCAAGGTATCCAGATGGTGAGATGGAATCTACATACATAGTCTATGTTCAAGCATAGTTTCCTATGGTTTTCATAATGTTTTTTTGGATGTAGTCGTTTAATTATTCTTTATAGTTATAGCTTGTTTGAAATAATAAGACAAAAAGATTCATGATGGCCTTTGAATATCTTCTCATAGCTAACTAGATTTATTCCCGAATTACACGACGAAATCTGTAATTTTTCCTACAATTATAATTGTAATTCGCGGTAGCATACTTTCGAATATTGACCGACCATGAGTGTTAAAGTCCGTACCGAAAACATAAGAAAGGCAAGAGTTAATTACATGAAAGGTTCATGTGTTTTAACCTGATTTCACTTTTGATCATCAGGTTTGAAAAACTACAATGTAGGTCCAAACGTTTAGTAAATCGTATCATAAATGGTCATCTTCATGAATAGCCGTTATATTTTTCTGTTAACTTTTTAAGAATTACTGTTATACCATTGTTTAAAAAGATTAAATAAAACAAAACATAATGGGCCACACATGTAATTAACTTAAAAGAAATACTACATTAAAACCTTCCCCTTCCAAGCTTCCATCACTAGCACTCACATCGCCAGCAACCCGTCTCCTCCCATTCGCCTCCCCCACCCCTCGTCTTCCTAGCCCCTATCTCTAGCAACCTCCAGCGTGTGACAGAAACGCGCCACCGTTCACTCTGGAATCCAACTGGGTCATGATTGTTGAGCTCGGGAAGAAAAATGATAAGGTCAAGATAGTGGGAGAAGGTGAAACTGGTGAATTCGATGGATTCGGAGATGACGTCAGGGGTTGCCGGAAGAGGTGGTGATGAAGAAGATGCGATTGTGTTGCAAATGATTGAAGAATTCCTTAGCACCAATTGATGGAATTAAATTATGAAGGGAGGTGGCGGCTGATGGTGGGACGGAGGTGGCAGCCGGTGAGGTTCGGTGATAGTAATAGGTAAAAGAAAAAGATTAAGTGGTGGTAAACACAAACACCTTTCATGTAATTATCTCTAAAAACAAAACATACTTAGATACTACATAAAAACATAAGATAAATTGAAAAGCGTAGAAATAAGAAGAAAGTGGAGAAAAGAGAATTAAAAAATGCGGGAAAAAACAAAAAAAGGGAAGAAACCCTCATGACGTTGACACAATAAGAGTGTAAAATTTTGTAACGTAAAAAAAAAAGAAAAGAAAAAAAAACAAAAGAGTTGGATTAAAAATTAGCGAATGAAAATCAAAAATCATAAAACAATAATAATAATAATAAGTTAAAAAAAACTGACAAATACCACACCCCTTTAGGTTTGAAGCCAGTTGGATTGGATGTCGGGGCGTGACATCAAAGGCGCAGGTTGATCTCTTTGGTTAAGGAAGCAATTCACCGGGGTTGGGGGGGGGGGGGGGGGAGGGGGGATTCATGGTCAGTGTTTACAATCCCTTAAATGTAGTATGTCTAAAATTATTTAATTAAATTGTAAAATAATTAAAATAGTACTAAAACATGTGGAATAAAATAAGGATTGCACTTTGGTTCAGCTTATTATTTTCTCCAGAAAATAAATAAAATGCTCCTCGCACAAAAAGATTCAAATCCTTCCTAACTCTTATTCTATATAAAGGATTATAATTTATGTTATTATTTAAATCTTAAATAATGACTTGACTCCTCAAAAACCCTAATCTTCTCATTTTACTCAAATCATAGAACACAAAAATAGAGAGAGATTAGAGACGCTTGAGAGAGAGCTGACTCAAGTAATGGACCTCTGTCGAACTTAAGCCGGTGGTCGGACCAGTACAATACAACAATTCTTGGTCATGTACATCAATTGTAGGGTAGAGATATGTGGCCGGAAATAGTCATAAAGCACAACAGCAGTAGATATGTGGATTTGAATGGAGATCAACATGTTTCCTCTGTAGGCAGTTCCTAATGACAATAGAGTGTTAGGAAAGATCTAAGGTGGTGATGTTGGTTATGGTGACATTTAGTGATGTTTGGCTGCATGTGTTGTTGGTTAGCGGCGATGACTCTATAATTTCTCTAAAGAACAATCCTAAGATGACTGTTTTGTTAGATATTAGATGTTCTATCATCTATAATATCTACATTACTATCAAGGTACGATCCAAGAAATTACATCTTGGACAACAACAAAGTAATAACAAAATTGTTTTACATTATGATTCACGAAGCACGGTTTTATTAATGGTGATTAATTATTTATAAAAATAATTCATAAAAAGGATTAATTGTTTATTAAGTAGTAGTTAACTAATTTGATGTACAATAATTTAAAAGGCTTATCTAATTAACAAATTTATTAGTAAACCACAAATTTATTAGTAAACCACAAAGGTTTGATAAACCGGAAACCCAAAATGATAAATTTGGGGGCTAAATGTGTAAAATCATTTTACATAAAATAGGATATTAGGGAAACGCTAATCCCCACCCATCCTTGTCCATTGACCACTATAAGTACCCCTTCTTGATTTTCAATCGTGGCCAACCATCACCATAGATCGCCCCAGCTGTCGTGTACCATCACTTTCATGGCCAGAACTTGCATTGGGTTGTAATTTTTGCAAAGTTTGAAGCTCTTCATGATTTCGATAATCTAACAAGATTGTTGGTTGCTTTCAAGGTGCAAATATTCGGTCGTTGTCATCAAGGTATAAACTTTATACCAATCTTCACTTGTATCTGGATACCTGATTTACGTATTTAATTAATATGATTAGTTTGACAAATCATTTCCACTCAATTTGATAAAAAGGTCATATTTTTAGTAACTTTATATCGTTAAAGTTAACCTATGATTCACAATAGTGGTACCAAAGCCATTTTTACGTGCGTTTCAGCGTTATATTTTTCGATCTTGTGTTTTATTTGTCAAAAAACATTTTTTTTTTGACAAAAAGATCGAGTCTTTGATTCAAATTTTGAAGCATTGAGTTAAAGATTAGATCTTCTAAACAAAAAAGCTTCAAGCTTTGATGAAAGTTTGAATTTTTTTACATTTTAATCTAAGATTTTACCTTTGTATTTGCGATTGATTGTGATAGAAATCGAGCACTAGTGACCCATGTTTGGATGTGTATAGTTGATTTTTTAATCGTTGTATAATTATTTTGGGTTTTTTGGAACCCTAATGTAATAGATAGGTTCTTTAGTTTTTATTGTAAATTGTTTATTAAAAATCTTGTAAACCCAGAGATGAAAATGAGAAGACTGAAGACTAGGACACGCGTGAGTCCAGATGAAGATCTTGAATCACGTGGGAGCTTGCAATTGGTTGTGATTCTAATGCAATTGTTTGTGATTGTGATCAATAATTTAGAAAAATAACTAAAAACCTAAAATATTTGAAACTAATTTTTTAAAGGAGTTTAAATACTTGAAAATGTAATCAAATAAAAAGAGTTTTTTTAAGGAAAATGAGTTTAAAATCAAATTTTTTTTTAAACATAGAATTTATAAAAGTTTACTTTTCTTGAATTTGGTTTGTGATAAACGACCAACATAGTTTAAATAAGGTATTTAAAAGTAAAATGAATTTAAAATCAAACAGTTTGATTTAAACATTATATTTATAAAAGTTTATTAGTTTAAAATTTGTATTTGATAAACGACCAATATAGTTGAGATATGGTATTTATAACCGAATCATGTCAAGGAAAGAGTTTCAAAACAACGTTAAAATTGAATTTATCAAAATTGCACGACTTACTTCATGCCACAATTATTCCAATATGTTTTGACACAAACATCATAACATAAAGAAGCCCCAAACTAATAATTGATATTTTATGCCACTAAATTAGTGACACCTCACCTAATCTATCCGAACCCCTAGTATTAGCGTTTACCTTGCACTCTGGCCTACGATTTTGATGGAAGGTACAACCGTGATTCTAAGTCACTTAGGCTGGTTTTACGGTTACAAATTAAGTGCTATTATCACTTAAACGTTTAAGTGGGCGTTGATGGGGTCAAACATACCAATGCTTGATAAAACTCGTCATGCGACCCCAAACTGAGAGTTGTGTATTGACAGAATTGGTAGTCATCACCTACCAGCGTAACCATGCTAGTAGAGAGAAATTTAGCTATTCACTGCGTTTTAGTTAAATGGGATCTCATCCTACTTATAAATATTTTTGCAATTGAGTCTTAAAATTGATTAGGAGCACGAAAATACTAAACAGTCTCTCTTAAATTTTATAGATGTCTAATTAATCGAATCCCGTTACTGCTAAGAATCTAAAGTTTTTTCTCAATGCAGTGAACAAAATATTTGTTCTTGAAGGACCAACTCCTAAAGCACCCACTATTTAGACGGGAGCTAAGCGTAGGAACTGGGAAAGCATGTGGATGACTCCAAAAAAATGCCTACTGGTAGCCTTCGTGATTCTAGAACTTTAGATGAATTAGAAAACGTGCCTACATTCGACATGATTGAGAAGCTGAAGGAAATGTTCTAACAACAGACGCATCATGAGCAGTTTGAAGTGATGAAATCTTTTATAACTATTGCAATGCAAGAGGGTGCTTCTATCAGCACTCATGAGTTGAAGATAAAGGATTTTGTTAATAAATTAGCACGTCTTGACGCCTCATTAAGCAATGAATTAGCTAGGGATATTATCCTCAAATCACTACCAAAATTATATGACCATTTCATTATAAACTATAAGATGAATGCTTGGGACCAGACTCTCTCATAGTTACAACTGATGCTCAAAAGTGCTAAAATAAATATATCATGTTCAAGTAAACCTAGTATAATGCTGATGATCAAGGAGAGGGAAGTTAGTGTAAGGTTATATTAGAAGGCTGATGCAACCAAAGAAGCCAAAACAACCAAGGAGCTTCCTTCATGCATACACTGATGTACAAGGTAGAAGTTACTTCGGAAGTTTTACACTCATCACAGAAATTATTCTAAGTGTAAAATCTTCCGAAGCCAAAGATGAAGTTTTCAGAAGCTTCAAAGACAAAGTCTTTTGAAGCCAATGAAGTGAAGACTGATTTCTTTCAAAGACAGAGAGAACATGCTTTCTCTAATCTACTTTTCTATAAAGCTGAGTTACTTTCCGCTGCAACTCTGAAGACTCACCAACTTATACAAGTTGGTAAAAAGGTCCATGCTTTAGTAAACTGTAGATTATAGTCTTGAGTCATTAACTTCCTACTTTGTACCTTTTATCATTTTTATAATATATTAGGATGTGAGCTATGGCATGTCATAGTCACTAGTCAAAAGGCAATCTGCCTTTTGACTTTACATTGATCTTGTTGTCTAGATTAGTGTTTCCAACTGGCCTTCATAGTATGGCCGGTTGTAAGATGTAGTATAAAGTATCTCAGGTCCTTGTATTTTTTGTTATGCTTTGTAACACTTGTAAAAGAACTTGAGAGCAATATACAGCATTCTTGAAAACCATAATAGTCTGTTCTTGTTCTTAATTCTGTCTTATTTGCTTTACTTGTGTTCTTAGTATCATTTATATAAACCTAGTTCTCTATTTGATCTGTTAAGTGTTCTAACACTCTCCTTATTGTGAGACTGATTGTATTGACCATACCTTAAACCGGTCCTGTAGTTAGGAAGCCTAATGCCAAGAGAAATGACAAAAAGAGGATGAAAGGAAAGGGTAAGGGCAAGGTTGTTTCCATAATGAAATGTCCTCTAAAGGATGCAAAGTGCTTTCATTATGATAAAATCGAGCACTAGAAGAGGAACTATACTAAATACCTAACTGAGTTGAAACAAAAAAAGTTCTTCGGAAGCATGACCCTCGGGTATATTTGTTATTGAAACCTTTTTTTTTCTTTAGCAAATCTTGGGTGTTTGACACTAGATGTGGTTCTCGAAATTCTAATGATTTGCACAGACTAAGGAAGGTTAGAAAACAGAAACAAGGTGACCCGAAACTCAATATTGGCAATGGACAAAATGTTGCCATGAAGGTAGTAGGAGAATTTGTTCTTTTATTTTCTAATGGTTTAGAACTTATATTGAACAATGTTTGTTACATACCTAATTTGACTAAGGAATATTGTTCAAGTTTCTTGTTTACATGAACAAGGCTTTGAATATGCTTTTAATGGTGATTATATTTCTGCATATTTGAATGATGTATTTTATTTAATCGCAAAACTGCATAATGGAATCTATGAGATAGAATTCCTAAACAATAATGATATATACAATATCTCCAATAAACGTATGAGATTAGAGTTTAATGATGTGTATATGTGGCATTGTCGACTTGGACACATAAACAAGAATTGCATAAAGAAAGTTTAGACTACGGGAATATAAGATTTCACATTTCAAGAGTCTTTAGATAAACACAAATTATGCTTAAGTGGAAAGTTGATCAAAACTTATTTTACTAGTGTTAGTCAAAGGACTTAGGATATGTTAGGACTTGAACATATAGAGGTATGTGGTCTATTCACATCAATGGGTAGAAATGAAAAACATTACTTTGTTACATTTACTGATGATTTAAGTAGATCTGGTTATGTTTATTGTCACACCCCAACCTTAAATCATCAGTAAATGTAACAAAGTAATGTTTGAGAAAATAGCAGCTCCTTGAAGTTGGTCAAAAAGATCATCGATGCGAGGAAGAGGGTAGCAGTTCTTGATGGTAAGTTTGTTAAGCTCACGATAATCGATGCACATACGAAACGATCCATCTTTCTTCTTTACGAACAGAACAGGTGCGCCCCAAGGCGATGAGCTAGGACGGATAAAGCCCTTGTCGGACAGTTCTTGAAGTTGACTAGCTAGCTCTTGCATTTCTGACGGTGCAAGTCGATATGGTGACTTAGCCATGGGGTTCGCTTCCGGAATCAAATCGATCTTAAACTCGACTTCTCGCACAGGAGGTAAACCACTAAGGTCATCGGAAAACACTCCAGGAAAGTCTCGTACAATCGGTACATCCTTAAGGTCTTTCCCTTTGACTTTCGTGTTGACCACGTAGGCCAAGAAAGCCATGTAATTCTTGATTAGGCATTTTCGGGCTTGAGTACACGACATGAGTTTGAGTCCTTTGGAGGATTTTTCGCCGAATACTTTCAATGTATCCCCCGAAGGCAAAAGAATTCGAATGCACTTCTCGAAACAAATAATTTCAGCATGATGTTTGGCTAACTAGTCCATGCCAATGATAATGTCAAAGCTTCCAAGTTTCATAGGAATAAGGTCGATAAAGAAATCATGCTCGTTTAGGCTCAAAATGCAATTACAAATAACGACATCAACGGTGATGGGTTCTCCATCGGCGACTTCGACAGTAAGAGGTCTTTCTAATTTCGTATGTGGCTTAGCAAGTATAGGCTCAAATTCTAACGAGACAAAACTCTTATCGGCTCCAGAGTCAAACAGAACGTAGGCATAAGAATTATTCATAAGAAACATACCTGTTCAGTTTTAAAGACGTTTAACAATACAGGTAAAGCAACAAAAGAACTTAGATCATAAAGTTAGGGTTTGACATACCGTTCACCATATCGTTGTTTGCTTGTGCTTGGTTTGCATTGATGTTGAAGGCATGTCCTCGGACTTGTGGTACATTACCCGCAAGACGAGGGCATTATGGGCGAAAATGACTAGGTTCCTCACAATTGTAGCAAGCACGATTAGCAACCAACACGGTATTGTTTGGTGCATGGTGACAAGTAGCCACCAAGTGTCCATACTTACCGCACAGTGTACAGATGCGGAACGGGGTATTACCCGCATGATGATACCTACAGACATTGCACAAAGGTAGAGGACCAGCATAGGCCCTAGTAACTGGTGCTTGTGCCACAGGAACGGGTTGTTTTTGAGGTACCTTGGATGTAGCCACAGCGAAATTACGAGCCGGTGTGAACTTGCATTTCTTGTTGTTGTAAGACGGTTCATTCGTACTCCCTTAGCTGTTCAGGGACTGCCTTTTCAGTCTTTTTAGCACCTTTGACAGACAAGGTGCCCGCTCGAATATGGTTTTTAGTAAGTTGAGCGGTGATGGTAATGGCATCTTCCAAAGTTGTGGGTCTACTTCCCACCACGGCATCTTGGATTTGAGGTGGCACCCCCTTGATAAACTTCTCAATGTTTCTAGGAACAGTGTCAACCATGTGAGGCAACAGGATGCTCAACTCGTGATGCCTAGTTGAATAGGCCAAATGATCTCCACCATCTTGCTTGAGATTCCAAAACTCCTCCTCCAACTTTTACAGCTCACTTCTCGGGCAGAACTTTTGGATGGCAATATTCTTGAATTCATCCCAAGTTAGTGTCAACACAGCATCAGCATCACGGTTCCTCTTCTCACTATTCCACCACGTAAGTGCCCTTTGTTGAAACATACTCGTGGCATAGCGGACTTTGAGCGCCTCGGGACACTCACAGTTGATGAAGGTGTTCTCCATGCTTTCAAACCACTCGAGAAGTCCAGTGGCTCCATCCTTCCCACTAAAGCTACTGGGTGTACACGAGCTAAAGTGCTTGAACGTGCAGGTTTGGTTGTTTCGCCCTTGGTTCGCACTATTCTCTCCTTGCCCATTACCATTGTTGTTGTTACTAGAGTTGGTCATCAAGGTGCTATTCAGTTAGCAACCATGGTCGGAATGACAGCAGCCATTTGACGGGCAATCATGGTGGCTAATTTTGCGATCGGAGCTACCATGCTTTCCATGATGACGAGACATGCTGGATACAAAGTAAGTTAGGCACAGAAATTTGGAGGTAGAAGATAATAAATCAAACAAAGATTATTCAAGACTTGTAAAACACACATGGAATGATTCCATTTGGTAACACATTACCATTTGGAAACGTTGACACGTCAAGGTGACTTAACCCAATTGCCTTAGAAACATCTGTATATTGACCATAGTTTATCACTCATCCCAGAAATCCCCAGGTAAGCATAACTAGTCCCACGGGATTTATGCGAAATGCTTACCTTAGCCCAAAGGCTTTTTGCCAAGAAATCCAGAATACAGGTGTCTATGTGTCACTCAATATTTCTTTAGGTTCATGGAATTAAAACCTTGATGAGATTTTCATAGATTAGACATAAAGTCTAAAGATTTGAACCTTTCGATATAAGCGTACGTTCCCACGTGTCGTCGAGAATAAGTTTAAGAGATTTCATCGTCGAGAGAATAAAGGATTAAGAATAAGTTTTAGGAGAGACAAAACAACCAAGTTTCCCAATTACAAGACAATTCTAACTAAAGGCATCAAGTTGCACATAAAAAGGCCCTCCTAAACAGGTAGCATTATGTAGCATGCTACAAATAGATTTACAAGATCATACAGATTTTTCTTATGAGGTTCATGCATCAACTATAGTCTAGGTCACCATTTCTAATAACCTAAATCCCTATAGTTATGGGCTCTGATACCAATCTATCACACCCCAACCTTAACGGCGGAAACGTCGAGATTTGAGGGTTAAGATTGTTCACAGCCACATAACACTACCATAAATTGTAAATATAATTATTCATAAGTTGAAATAAACATTACAACCAATGTCTCAACGAAATAAAGTAAACAAAGTTCAACTTCCAAGTTTCAAGATATTTATTTATTTTTCCTAGGTCCAAATCCTAAGTGTAAGCATGCTTCAAAAGATAATCATCAACCTTGTGCATTTCCTGAAACATGTTAAAAATAAAGGTCAACTTTGAAAGTTGGTGAGTTTCCATGGGTTAAGCATACATATATATATATAAAAGTTTACAAGTAGCAATTCATGTCAATGGTTACAAGTAAAGCAAGTTTATAGATAACATATAGCTACAATCAAACCTTGACCAAGAATATCATTTACAAGTTATAACGATTAGCTAAGTGTACTTGGTTCCCATGATGAACAAGCGTACGTCATCAGGAGCCGGCAATAACCTCGGCTTTAGCACTAAATAGGCTTGTCAGGCCCATAGATCTATGACGTCGCCAGGCTAGCAATAGTTAATGACTGTCAACATATAATGTCCATCATATAAGACTCACAATATTACAAATAACCATGACAAAAAGTAAAGATGAATTGCATGTGCATTTACAAGTACCAAGATGTTTACAAGTGCAAGTTTATAAAGTTAACATGTCTCACCCAAAAGTGTGAAATAAAGTAAAAGAGGGGCATGAAAACTCACATGATATATATATAAGATGATAACAAGAAATAAACGGTGCTCCAACGATTCCTTTTACAAATTACCTAACGTATATATTTCAAGGTTAAGTTTAGAGGTAATATTAACGATTAAACGTGAACTAGGGTTTCAATAGGAATTTGGGGTTTTTTATAAATAATTAAGGTTAGCTAATAAAATTAAATATATTTTAATCCAATGAAAAGAAATATACCATTTAGGTAATTTAATATGGAGAAAAGAAATTAAATCCCTTATAATAATTTGTAAAGTTTAAATATATGATGTAAATAGATTTTTATAATTATTTAAAATAACATGATTAAACAATAATTAACGTATTGGCCAATAATAATTTATTAATTTAAACTATTATTTAAAATCCATTTTATAAGAAATAATCCAAAAATAACCTTTGTTAAAATGTTTTATTAAAAGAATATTTAATTATTTAAATTTAAAAATTTACATAAAATAATTTGGTGTCCTTAAAAATATTTAAAGTTTACAAAAATAATTTTTATAATTATTAAAATTTTCCATAATTTATTTAAAGGCTGAAAAGCCTTAAAAAAATGTTTGAGGTTGCCCGGGTTCGAACCCGAGACCTCAAGGATGACATGGGAGTGGTTTACCATTAGGCTAGGGCGCCTATGCCTGACAGAAACCCATTCCCATATTTTATAAACACAAATCAGTTGAAAACTCCAAATCACTATGAACCCTAATTCGAAATCAACAAATTGATCACCAACACGTTACTGTTAACGCTAGTGATCATGGGGCTTTTGTTCCCCATATAAAATCGAGCAGGTAGGTGGTTTTAGTTACCCGGATTGAAGTTTAAATCAACAAGAACAGATGATGAACAGGCCGCGACCAACGTTGTGTTTGATTGATGTGCAAATGCTGACGATAATCAAATTAACTTCGTGTGAAGCTTCAGAGGATGTTCACACTCTAAGCCCTTTATCAATTTCAGTTTAGATTGCTCAGAAGGTGGATTTCGATTGGGTTGCAGGTTCGCGATGAAGAAAAAATCGAATGAGATGATTTCGTGTGTTTCAGATAGAATTAAGTTTATTGAAAGTTTAGGAATAGTTTAACGATCATTTTTGGTGCAATTAATTAGATTATTATTAGGTTTCAATGATTGAACGGTTCTATGATTAAAGCTTCGGTTATTCAAACCGATTGTGTTCGTAACCGGCGTTTAAACGCAATTAAAGTGTGTGTTTAAGTTCGAACCATGTTCACGAATCGATTTGGAACGGTTTGGGGTCAAGATTCGAAGGGTTTCGATGGTTTTGGGGTCTCGCCGGAGTTGGCCGGAGCCCCTCGCTGGAATTACGGGGTTGGGGGAAATCTGGTTTGGGTTTTTTTGAATTTTACACAATTGGTCCCTGTAGTTTCTTAACTTTATCATTTTATGCCATAAACTTCTATCTAAAGTTTCAAATTTGACACAAAGACCCCCCTCAACTTAATTAAACTTTAAGTTTTAATTATTTTTATAACTTATCAATTGTTTAACTTTTATAAATTATTAATTTTTATTATTATTTTTATTTTTATATTATATTTTGACTATTATTATTATTTTTATTATCATAACTAAATGTTAGGTTTTAAACAAAAGTTGTAATTACTATTATTGTTATTATTATTTAATAAATTAATTTATTAACTTCTAAATTTACTAATAAACATGCATAAACAAACCCTCAAAGTTTCATAAATGTCATAAATAGTCCTTACAAGATAATAACAGGGTTAACTATTAATTAACGAAAACACGAAAGGTTACATTTATCATATGAAGCATAAACATGACATGTTTGAAAGGTTCAAATAATACTAGAATAAACTACAAAACCAGCTATGTAAAACGATTAAGATACTTCGATCAAATTGAGGAGGGGAATATCTTAGTCAATAATTTGACGAACATCTAAGTAAATATGGGATCGTCTCACAACTCATACCACAGATTAACGTTGTGTCCGAGAGGAGAAATCGATCACTATTAGATATGGTTAGATCAATGATGTCTCATATAACTTGCCTCACTCCTTTTGGTATTTTGCTATTGAGAGTGCTGCTAAAATAATTAATCTAGCTCCAACTAAAAAGGTGGATAAAATGCCTTATGAGATTTGGCATGGGGTTGTAAAGCGTCCTACCTTAGGATATGAGGATGTAATTCTTACGTTACATGTGAATCTTTGGATAAATTGGAACCCTGAGGCATTAAAGTTATTTTTGTCAGAAATCCAAAACTAATTTGTTACTGTTTCTACAATCCTGCTGAAAACTAGATTTTCAAAAAAAGCAGGATTGTCTTCTTAGAGAAGGAGATCCTTGCGCAAGGAATTAGAGAAAATCATGTTGATTTAGATGAAATCCAAGAAATACTTGTAACTGAATCATAGATTCAAACTACTGATCCACCTGAACCTGAGAGGATTCGGGAATCAACTATTATTCCTAGCATCCGTAGAAGTACTAGAGATCGGCAGATTTATTAAAATTTAAGAGAATGCCGATATTCTTATAGTAGATCAGGAGAACCTTCTAATTACAAATCTATAATCTTGAATTTTGAATCCAAGAAATTGCTAGATGACATTGGCGTAGAGATGCAATCTATGTATGATAACCATGAGTGGAACTTGATTGATCTTCCTCCCGAATGTCAGACTACAGGATGTAAATGGATGAAATGGTGCAAACCTATAAAGAATGGTTGGTTGCGAAAGGATTCACTCAAACTTAATGTGTTGAGTATGAGAAAACTTTATCACCGGTATCCATGCTTAAGTCTATTAACTGCAAATTATAACTATGAGATATGACAAATCAATATCAAGACGACGTTCTTAAATGGACAACTTGCTGAAGATACGTCACATCAATGTCAACACCACATTATTAATTGAATAAATCTATTTATGGATTGAAACAAGCATCTTGAATTTAGAATCTTCGTTTTGATTAGAAAATCAAAGAGTTTAATTTTATCAAAAACTAAGATAAGCCTTTTGTTTACAAGAAGGTAAGTAGGAGCTACATTACTTTCCTAATCATGTATATGGATGACTAACTAGTCACTGGAAACAATATGCAAATACTTAATGATGTAAAATCTTGGTTAAGCAAATGTTTCATAATTAAAGTTCTTTGGAAAACCGCATATATTCTACATATAAAGATATATATTGATAAGGTCATTAGATGCTTCTCAGTGGAAGATTACGAGAAAACTTGCCAATGGAACACATAACCACACTAAAGGTAATCAGCGTCCTCAAACTAAGGAACAAAAGAAGAAAATGGAAAGAGTTTCATATGCTTCTACGTTGAGTATGACTAGTAGATATCAACAGAATCCGGTTGAGTTAGTTAAGCATCTAAAGACCTTCTTAAGTACTTTAAAGGATATGTTGTTGATATATGGAGGAGTAGAAGATGAGCTAGTTAAGTGTTACGATGATGCTAGCTTCAAAACAGACCGAGATGATTATTGATCACAATCTGGATATGTATTCACTCTGAATGATGGAGCTATAACTTAGATAAGTTCAAGCATAGCGGGTAGTAGTTCAATTCAGTAAAGAATCTGAATACATAGCTTTATCGAATGCTGCAAAAGAGGCTGCTTGAATGAAGAAGTTCATTGGTGATCTTGATGTGGTGCCCAACATTCGAAAACCTATAGAGATATCTTATGACAACATTGGTGCATAGCTCAGGCAAAGGAATCAAGGTCACATCATAGAAAAAAGCACATACTCAGACAATTCTACTACATAAGGGAAGTATTGGAATGAGGAGACATCATGATGGATAATATTCACATAGATCATAATCTAGCGGATCCCTTTACTAAGCCTATTACTCTAGCTAAACATGAGGAGCATGTAGATAAGATAAGACTAAGATTTGCTAGACAATGGATTTGATCTGCATTAGTATTTGGTGCTTTTGAACATTAACAGTTACATTGAATGTTTATTTGATTTAATGGTAAAATGCTTTATAAACATATGTTTCTATGTTTGAATATTTGTATGTTTAATAATCCTTGAATATTGTATTCTAAATATTTGTAGTTGATCAGATTCATAGGAGTTATTATGAATTAAGACTATATTGAATAGTTGGTTAGCTCATAGAGATGAAAGCTCAAGTGATTGAGGACCAATATTCATTGATATTCATAAGAGAATGATATTAGGACGTAACTCGCTTAAAAAGTTTCTTCATGGATCTAAGTCATAAGAACTATTTAATTCAATATGATCTATCTATCCTTCGACCTAAGACACATACTTGAATCAACTTTGACTAAATATTGCACTTTGATCTTATGTAACAGTGTTCCATATAAGACAGTTATAAGGGTAATGGTTGAAAATAAATTCGAGGTTAAATGGGAATTGTATATGGTCAGAGAAATTCGATGCTCCTGTGAAAATAGGAGTTGAACATTTTGGTCTTCATTAATTTGAAACGGTATTAAACATGTGGCCATGTTCAAACTAAGAGTAGTGTATTAGACCACTTCAAATTAGAAATGAGTACTAGAATAGTTGAATGATATATAAGAAAGAAATATGATCCAAGTCTTTTATTCAATGATGCCTTATACGTACAAAAAGAATAAACTGATAAATTCACCATGGGTATAATACTTGGTTAAGTAAGGAATTAATTGAAAACAAGAAATACATGACGATTATAAAATTGCATACCTTGCTAGGGGTAGTGAGATGCAGGTGGGGTCCATCACTATCTACATTGAGGCAACTAGTCAATAAGGAGTATGTTAGATATTAGATGTTCGATCATTGATAATATCGAAGTTACTATCAAGGTATGATCCAAAGAGTTACACATTTGACAACAACAAAATAATAACGAGAAATTGTTTCACATTATGATTCATGAATAACGGTTTAATTAATAGTGATTAATTATTTAGATAAATAATTAATAAAGGAGATTGAGTTCATTATTTAATAGTTAATTAATTAAACATTTAATGATTTAAAAGATTTACCTAATCATAAGTTAATAGTAAAGCACAAAGGTTTGATTATTAAATGTTAATCGTTGAAGGTTTTAAGTGTTAATAAACCGGGATCCAAAATGATAAATTCGGGGCTAAATGTGTACAATTGTTTTATATAAAATAGGGGATTAGGAAAACTTTAATCCCCATCCATCCTTGGTCGTCGGCCACCAAAAGTGCCTCCCTTTCAGTTTTTGACGGTGACCAATCACCACCATAAATTGCCGCCGCCTTCGTGTACCACCACCGTCACCGCCGGAACATGCTTCAGGTTGCAATTGTTTCAAAGTTTGAAGCTTTTTGTGATTTCTATTGTAAATTAGATCGTTGATTGCTTCCAAGTGCAAAGATTTTGTCCTTTTCTTCAAGGCATAAACTTTTCACCAATCTATAGTTGTAATGGTTTGATCGCGTGTATCTAGATACCTGATTTGGGTTTTAATTAATATAATTAATTTGACAAGTCGTTTTCGCTCAGTTTAATTAATAAAAGTTTTTATTTTTAGTAACTTTAAATTGTTAAGGTTAACCTACAGTACCCAACATATGTTGTTAGATTCGGCTCCACCGATGGTGTTGAGTCGTTTACAGCTGCGTTGGAAAAGGGCCTAAGATAATAGACGATGCGAAAAGCGCTGATGAAGTCTTTGGTTTCTGTCATTAGTTTCAGGCTATGGAGATCAATGGTTTTGTGTTGATCGATCGACAGGAGAAGACATGAGAACATGAATTTGTATAGTATATAATATTAGATACTATAATTACATTTGTGGCAACACACCCTAGATTTATACACATAGTCACTTAACATCGTTGACACTCTATAAATGATGGTTTACACAGAGTAAACTATTATTTACCTGGTAACTTTTGCTACATATAAAATGTCGTTTCAAGGCCCTTAACCAAATGCCTGATGATGTGACATTAATTGTTGTTGGATATAACTAAGTAAACTGTAGTTTTGTAAACTAGCGTTCACAAATTGTAATATTTTATTAGCCAAATAAGATATGTAATTTATAAAACTTGTATTAAATATATGTTATATTAATGTATAAAATCAATATATAATCTATAAAATATGTATTAAATATATAATTTATATAAATGAATAAAATAAGACGTATAATTTTTTTAAATTTATGCTAAATAACTAAAAACATAATAAACACCTAAAAATTATAAAAAAATATATATGAACTAAAATTCATAAAAAAATATAAAAGTAATTGTCTATATAAGTAAATGTTAGGTCTAGATCCTTTGTATAGGTTTAGATGATAATCAACTTGTAATAACTCATTGTAATTCTCTTTTGATAACATAATGTACTGCATGAATTATATGTTAACCCATATTAGTGTGTGTGTTGGTTTAAGTGTCATTGCAAGAAACATCAGACTTGGTAAATTTGAAAAATTGACCAAGTGTTAGAACAATTTGCGGATGAATAAGTGTTCTTCCGTAGATTTCTCCGGGGCATAACTAAAGTCTGTGCTTCCGTAGATCTCCTACGGAAGAACAAAAAAATGCTGAACAAATCAAAGATCAAGTGGAGCTACTGAAGGAGAGCTTGCAGCTGAAGAAGTACATGAACTCCTACGGAAGCACAACCGCTGAAGAACAAATGTTGAAGACCAAGTGTTGCTGCAGAAGACCAGTTGTTGCGGAAGAAGAACTTCCTACGGAAGATCAAAAAGTCAACAAGTCAACATGTCAAAGCAACATCATCAAATCAATGACGACAGAAGATATTGAAGTCAAGCGAATATTCCACGTCACATCAATAACATTCTTTTTGTAATTTACAATTTTCAATGTAAATTGTAAACTCCTATGCCAATAAACAAGGCAAGGATGCACACATATAGAAACAGAATAGCGAAACAGAATACGAGATATTAGCAAGAAAATATGAAACAGAATAGAGAGAGATTGAGAGATATCAATACTCAAATAGGTGCACATATTAATAGAAACGAGATCAATCACGAAGAACTCAAGAAAAATAGCAATACAACAAGAACAGAGAACAACAAAAATATAGCAATCATAAGAACATGAAGAGCATCAACATCAATTGTAATCGGTTCGTTGTGAATGAAAATCAATTGAAAATCATCTTTGTGTTACATTGTGTTTTCCAGTTGTTTTATTTTATTCATCGATTTCAATTTATAAACACTCCATTAAACAGCAAGTATTGATAGTTTCGCGATCATTACTTGTTAAAATCAAATTGATAATTCCTGCGTCGATCCTTGGATTCACAGGTGGTATCAGAGCTAAGTGCTCATTGATCTAGATCAATTGATCTATCAGTTTGATTTGTTTAATTGGTGTTTATTTTAAACAGGTTTGTTAATTTTTGATAATTAGCATAGTTAATTAACATGAGCAATTCAGTGGTTGGCGCTTATCAACCTCTGAAGTTGGAGAACAAATCTGATTTCAAAACATGGAAAATCAGATTCAGAAATCATGTTAATTATACAGATTCTGACTTATGGATGTCTATTACTAAAGGTCCTTATATTCCACCTGCTTTAAGACCTGATTACAAAGATAATAATCAGCCCATAAGTCTAAAATATCTGTCACCTGATGATGCCAAGAAAGTCAAAGTTGACATTAAGGCCTATAGTATGCTTACTATGGCTTTACCTGTAGACCTATTGATCAGGTGTGAAGCATACAAATCTGCTAACTCATTATGGAAAATTCTTCACACTTTGTGTAAGGGAAGTGATGAGATTAGAAGTATTAGGAAGGATACTCTGCGTTCACAATATGAAACATTCCATCACATTCAGGGCGAATCCGTCCCTCAACAACTCCACAGGTTTATGCAACTTGTTACAGAGATGAATATCTTTGAACTGAAGTTCAACATGAGGAGTTAAATAAAAAGATGCTTCGTTCATTATCAGAAAGCTGGACCCATATTGTGTCTTATTCAATATTACTCTTGATCTGAAGTCAATTAGGTTAGACACTCTGGTTGCAAAGGTAGAAGCTTTGGAGTTGGACGAGAAAACCAGAAACAAGAGTGTTAAAGCACCTATAGCACCATACCAATTCAAAGAATCTAAGGGTGTTGGAAGTGCCTTTATCTCTAATGATGATAAAGGTAACTCGTGTTGTGGAGTGACAATGAAGAGGAAACTATGCTGCCAAGCCCTCTAAATTGAACTCTCAAAACAATCAAAACAGAAAAGCAAAAGGAAAAGCTGATGACTCCAAAACAATAAAACCAGCAATCAAACAGAACCAATCACTGTGGTTCTGGAATCAGAAGAACAGAAGGCAGCCTTTGCAGCCTTCAGCTCAAGCTTTCAAGCTTACTTGGGAAGTACCTTGACTCCTGCCCACTTCTATCAGCAAGACCTTGAAGAACTTCATCCTGATGAAGTGGACGATATGGATCTACAATGGCAAATAGCCATGATTTCTTATAGAGCCAAGATGTACATAAGAAGGAACAAAGGACTATCTGTTGCTGGAAGAACAACAAAGATTGGTGTTGACAAATCAAGAGTGAGGTGTTACAAGTGCAATTTGTGTGGACGCTTCTCAAGGGAATGCAACAGCAATCAGCAATCAGCAATCAGCAATCACAATCAACAACACAGACACAAGACAAGCAATCAGAGAAGCTTCAAGCAACCTCAACTAACAACTCATCCGCACCAGCCACAGGTTCTTCAACAGGTACTAGTAACTCTAAAGAAACTGGTTTGATTATTTTGCAGGATGGAACTTGTGATTAGAGCATGTATGAGGAGGAAGTGCAAGAGGAAAATCAAGCACTGATGGCAAACTTGAAAAAAAAAGTTCCTCCAATGACCAGAGAGGTAAGAGAAAGGTTATGTTCTTCCTTATGTGTTGATGAGGTTGAAAGATATAGGGTTCATGCTCAACAATTGGCTGACAAAGTCAAAGAAACTATGCTTTTAAATGAATCTCATGTAAGAGAACATAAACTTTATCAGGTCAAAATCAATTCATTACAAAAGGATTTAGATAAACTTGTTTCTAAAAATTATAATCTGAAAGCACAAGTTGAGCATCTGACCACCTCTTTAACAAAGTCCATATCTGATCATGCATCTACTAAAGTGAAACTTTAGAAGTTCCAACTATCATCATAGCAATATGAGAAACTTTTGAGTTCTCATATTGAATCTAAGAACAGGTCTAGATTGGGATTTTATGCTGGTGCACCACCAATAAATGATAACTACACCACTCTACCTGAGTCCATGACCAACAGTCTATCAAATCATTTTGCGTCTAACAGCAAAACTGAGTCAAAAGTTGAAAATAATGAATTGGTAAATGATGAAGATACTGAAGTCAGTGAAACTGATTCATCTGAATCAAAATTTTCAAAACAAAATGAATCAGAATTTGACTTTGATGACTGTGATGATCTGGGTGAAGTTGATGAGCCTAATGAACAAGAAAGGGCTGGTTTGGGTAAGTGTAAAAATGTAATATTTGAACCAATAATTCCCAAAGTACTTGATGAAATCAAGCTACCTTATCCCCCAAAACAAAGGAATTTGTTGAAGACCATCTACACAAGAATTGGTCAGCTGAATGAAGGGATTCAGGAGCTCAACAAAAAGCATAACAGTCAACCAGCAACAAGAACTATGGAGGAAGAAAAGAAAAACACTTCAGCAGAACACCTGCGGAAGAAGAAGATAGGTCCTCACACATCTGTAGAAAAGCAAAAGAAAAATGTTCCAAAGTCAACATACGTAGAAGATCTACGGAAGAAGACAAAACAGTCTTCCGTAGAAAATCTGCGAAAGAAGAAATCATCAGAACCAAAATAGTCATCCGTAGAAGATCTACGGAAGAAGAAAACACCGGCTGATTCAACTGCTAACCAGAAAGATAAACGACAAAAAGGAGATCTTTCAGCTGCTAAGTTTGAAAAAGAATTGAAGCAGCAAAAGAAGACAATCATGAAGAAACAGACAAAGATAGAAGCAGACTCTGACAGTGAAGCTGAAGAGATGTATTTCAAATGGTATGATATGCACAACCACAGCACAGAAGAATGCTACTTTAGCAGCTATTGCTCCATATGCAACATGAACAATCATATGACTTCTGATTGTTACTTCAACAAGTATTGTGCCATATGTAACAAGAACAATCATTCTACTCAAGAATGCTTCTTCAACAAAAAGAACAAAACAAAGATTCCAAAGAGGCAAAAAGCTGAGATTGCTGAATCAGATTCATAATCTTCTAAGAATGATGAATCAAAAGTCCAAAAGAAAAAGAAGCAGCAACCAAAGCAGAAGATCTCAAAGACAAAGCCAACATCTGCTGATGATCAAGCAATGAAGAAGAAGGAGAAGCAACAATATCAAAGCAAGACTCCTCACAAGAAGGTAGTGTTGCAGGAAGATGAAGCCTTCTTTGATCACTTTGAAAAGGGTAATCATGTACCTCAATCAAAAACAAAATTATGCTAAAACTTTTTCTAACAAAGCATCATCTTCAAGTTTGAAGAAAAAGGTACTCAAAGAAGAAGTGACAGAAGAAGTAACTGTGAATCAAGATCAAAGTGCATCAAGTTTATCATCAACAGAATCATCCTCAACCCAAAAAGAACATAATGAATCAATTGAGGCTAAAAGCAATCTTGAGACATCTAAGCTCATTCATGATAGAGTAACGATCCTAGAAAACAATGGCAAGCCCAAGACCATTAAGGCTTGGGCTCCACTTTCTAATTGATTTCATTATTTTGCAGGAACATCCATGGAAGACTGACAACAAGTGGTATGTTGACAGTGGTTGTTCCAGGCATATGACAGGAAACTGTTCCCTCCTCCATGACTTCAAACATAAAAATACTTCATATGTAGCATTTGGTGGGGATAAGAAGGGAGGTAAAATTGTTGGTGAAGGAATGGTAACAAATGGAGTACTCAAATTTAAGAAAGTTAATTTTTATGAAAATTTACAATACAACTTACTTAGTGTATCTCAAATTTGTGATCAAAATTATACCACTTTCTTTGATAACTCTTTTTGTTACATTCTTAAGCCAGGGTTTCAAGCTCCAACATATTGGATCCTTCTTAAAGCACCAAGAAAAGGAAACACTTATGTTTTGGACATGAATAACACATCTATGACAAGCAATGAAACCTACCTGATCTTTAGGTCATCAGAAGATGAATCACAACTGTGGCATAGAAGGATGGTTCATTCCAATATGAAAAACGTAAATAAGTTGGTTAAACATGACTTAGTCATTGGCCTTCCCAATAAAGAATTTTATTGTTCTAATCGTTGTTCATCATGTTATAGGAAACAACATAGGGTGTCACATAAGTCCAAAACAATCAACACAAACACAACACCTCTCAAACTGCTACAAATGGATCTTTTTGGTCCAACCAATGTGTTAAGAATTGGTAAAAGGCAATATTGTTTGGTGATTATTGATGATTTCACTAGATTCATATGGGTCTTTTTCTTAAAACATAAAAGTGAAACATCAGAAATATTAATGAAGTTTATCACTAAGATTGAAAACCAACTTGATTTAAAACTTAAAATGTTAAGAAGTGATAATGGAACTGAATTTGTTAATCATGTTTTAGATTCCTTTTGCAGGGATAAAGGAATAGCCAGATAATTCAGTGCACCAAGAACTCCACAACAAAATAGAGTTGCTGAAAGAAGAAATAGGACTCTAATTGAAGCAGCAAGAACAACGCTAGCTGATTCACAGTTTCCTATCACATTTTGGGTAGAAGCAGTGAACATAGTATGCAATGTTCGAAATAGAACTTTAAATGTCAAAGAACATAATAAAACACCTTATGAACTTTTCTTTAAAAGAAAACCTTTTATAGGCTATCTTAGAGCTTTTGGGTGTCATGTGTCAATTTTAAACACCAAAGATCAATTAGGAAAGTTTGATGAAAAAGCTTATGATGGTTTCTTTGTTGGTTACTCATCGACATCTAAATCATATAGAGTATACATTCCTCATCATAATATTATAGAGGAAACACCTAATGTATCTTTTGATGAATCCTTATTTCCAAAATCTGTAAAAGGTTCATCTTGGTTGTTTGATATAGATGCATTAACAAATTCATTTAACTTTGGTTATTTGAATGTTGCAGGTCCTGCGGATACATGTTATCCTTATGTACCTCCAAGTTTGAGCGAAGTGTCATTGTCAGCTGATCCTCCAAGATTACCCCAGAGTCATACTTCAACTGTTGCTGATCTAGGACCTTCATCTCAAACAAGCAATGAAAACACTAATAGACATGGAAATTCAACTTCAGCAGAAGTTAACAATGCATCCGTAGAAGATCTTTCTACATCCGAAGATGTTCCATCTTCTTCCGGACATGATTCATTGCCTTCAACTGAAGTTCTCATCAGGAAACATTCCAACAACATTCAAGTCTGCAGATCAACAAACTACAACATCCGTAGTTGGTCCTGTAGCTATTGCGGAAGCTGTACCTACATCTGCGGAAACACAAAATCATGAAGATGGAGTTCATTCAGCATCAGAAGGCCTAAATAATGAGAATTATGATCACTTTGTCAATTCCCCATCTCAGTTGGGTCTATCTCCATCAACCAACATTACCAACTTGGAATCATCCATTCCAGTTGAATCAGTACCAACAACAAGAATTCATAAGTATCATCCTATTGAAAACATTGTTGGTGATCTTACTAAAAGAACCACAAGAAGTCAAGGGGGAGCTGCCAATATCTGTATGTTCTCCTGTTTTCCTTCACAAGTGGTTCCAGCCAACATAACTGCAGCATTGAAAGACAACAGCTGGATTGAAGCAATGCAAGAAGAACTTCAGCAATTCAGAAAACAAAAAGTCTGGAATCTAGTTGATCTTCCTGAAGGCCAATATCCAATTGGCATAAGGTGACTTTTCAAGAACAAACTAGATGACAGAGGTATCATTGTGAGAAATAAATAAAGCAAGGCTGATAGCACAAGGCTATACTCAAGAAGAAGGGATAGACTATGATGAAATTTTTGCTCCTGTTGCCAAGATTGAAGCCATTAGAGTCTTTATAGCCTATGCATCACATAAGAAGTTCACAGTTTACCAGATGGATGTAAAATGTGTCTTCTTATATGGTAAAATTGATGAAGAAGTCTATGTTGCCCAACCACCAGGCTTTGAAGATCCTGATTATCCATACAGGGTATACAAGCTTGACAAAGCTTTGTATGGTCTTCATCAAGCCTCAAGAAAGTGGTATGAAACATTGTCTTCCTTCTTACTCAAGCATGGTTACAAAAGGGAAACAATTAATCAGACTCTCTTCCTGAAGCATGAACATCAAGATCTCTTAGTTGTCCAAGTATATGTAGATGATATCATCTTTGGATCAACAAACAAGAGATTGTGTGAAGAGTTTGAATGTTTGATGAAATCTGAGTTTCAAATGAGTTCCATGGGAGAATTAACATTTTTCCTTGGTTTGCAAGTTCATCAGAAAACAGATGGCATTTTCATCAATCAGGAAAAGTATGTGAATCAAATCTTGAAGAAGTACAACCTTGCTGATTCATCTTCATGCAAAACACCAGCATCAACAATAGATAAGATTGTACCTGATCCTAAAGGGAATTCAGTTGATCAAAGATTATATAGATATATGATAGGATCTTTAATGTACTTAACTGCCAGCAGACCTGACATAATGTTTGTTGTGTGTGTTTGTGCTAGGTACCAATCAGACCCCAAGGAGTCACATATGAATGCAGTAAAAAGGATATTCAGATACCTTAAAGGGAAGCCAACTCTAGGATGTTGGTATCCCAAAGAAGGAGAATTTAACCTCTACTCATATTCTGATAATGACTTTGGAGGGTGTAATAACAATAGAAAATCCACAACTGGTGGATGCCAATTCATAGGACCAAGACTTGTTTCTTGGCAGTGCAAAAAGCAAACAAATGTATCAATATCCACAGCTGAGGCTGAGTACATAGCTGCTTCAGTTGGTTGCTCTCAAGTTTTATGGTTGCAAAATCAATTACTTGATTATGGTTACAATTTTTTTAAGACACCAATACATATTGATAACTCAGCTGCTATGTTCATCATTGCTAATCCAGTGCAGCATAGTGAAACAAAACACATAGAAATCAGATACCATTTTTTGAGAGATTGTTCAGAAAAAGGTTTAATCAAGTTGATTAAAGTGGAGACAACAAATCAGGTTGCTGATTTATTCACTAAAGCCTTTGACTCAGTGAGATTTAATTTCTTAATTGAGTCCTTAGGCATGATCAACTTAGATTAAATAATCAACATAAAGAAAAGCATGTTCTGTCCTTTTAAATTTCTCAATATTAAAAAGGCAAAAAATTCATAAAAATAGTCTTATTTTCATGTTTTCTTGAATTAGCAGTTCATACTTTGGGAAATGATAGTACACTATACCTTTGCTTAATTTCCTGAATTTTATCACATAATAAAGACTGATCAGATGTGATTTGATATGTAAGTAGGTTCAGCTTGAGTGGAAAATAAACAAGTTCATGCTTAACATAATGTCAAGGTGACAAATTGTGGCCAATTCCATTTTGAGGAGCAAGCAAGTCTTATCCTGCTGTGATCAACTTACTCACCTAAGCACACTATGTTGTCACACTTTATAACCTATATCTTTACGCATCATGAATTCTCTATTTTGCATAAGCAAAAACCTGAGTTCCTAGGCACCTCTGTTTTACGTAAGTAAAGACCTAGTGTCCTGATGCTGATCATAAAAAAGTTCTAAAAAGGAACAGCTCTAAAAGAATCCATTGTGATCAACTGTATATTAATTCAAAACTTACAAATCATATAAGTATTAATAAGATTTCAAAGAAATCTTAAGATAGAGCTTATAACTTAAAGAACATAGTTTTAAATGTGAAAAAGTGATAAATTGACTCATAAATGGAGGACAAACTCTATTGTGAATTGAATGTGGAGTCCATATTTGTCTATCTTTAATCAATACCAAAACATGATAAACAACATGACAAGTTGAAACTACACTCTTGCTTGAATTTATATGGATCATAATAGTTGCAATCAACACTAGATCTATGTATTCTATCATCAAACAAAACTGGTTCAGGAAGTTGCTTAGTGTCATAGTATGATCCCATTGTATGATGCAAATGCTTGTAAATAGTTTTTTTTTTTGCCAATAAGTTGGATAGATAATTGTTTTTCATGCTATTCTCTTAATAAATTTTTGATAAATGCATAAGTTCATCATTAATCATAAATTTAGAGGGAGTAGTAATCAGCATGAAAATCTGAGTTTAATGTGTTTTATTTTTAAATGAAGAAAGTTGGAACCTGAGCACTAACTTGGTTGCAGGATATCTGTAAGTTTTTAACAAACCATTTCTTGCACAATTGCCATGAAGCAAAGTCAACAAGGTCTAATAGCAAACAACAAATGATCTAACATTATGTTAAGATCATACATCAAAAGAGCAAAAATTGCCTTTCCGGAGATTGGTAACCTACGGATAAAACAACAAATTCATAAAATTTTGCCTTCCGTAGATATTCCTGCGGAAGAATTAATTAAGGATAAAACATCTAAGTTTTGCCTTCCGTAGATGTTCTGTGGAAGAATTAACTAATCAAAAATAAAAATTGTCTTTTGTAGATGTGCTGCAGAAGAATAAAAATAAAACATCAAAAACGAAAGTTCTGCTTTCCGTAGATGTGCTGCGGAAGAGTAAACTTGTGGATAACCACGAAAGGGTAATTAGGGTTAAGGGTCCCACAACATTAAATAAAAGGTTTTAATAGTGTCTGAGGGAGTATAAATGATAATCCGACCGTTGTCATTTTTATTCACGTTTTTAGAACCCCTTTTCAGATCTAGAAAAACTCACTCAAACCAAAAACCCCTTTCTCTACCAACATTCAAATCATTCATACCTCAACAATCCTCACCTAAATCACCACTCCAATAACATAAATATGGCTAATCGTTTTGCTAAGGATCATAATGTCTGTGCGTTTCTTAATCCAGATGATTCAGTAGCCGATGGGTACCGGGATATTATCAGATATTTGAGACGATTTAGATTGTTCTATGCTTTATCTGCAGACCCTGTTATCTATCAAGATCACATAATCGATTTCTGGAACTCAGCATGAATTGAGGAGGAGCAGGATGAAAAGGTAATCTATGCTACAATCAGAAACGAACAGCTGAGGGTAGATGAATGAACAATAAGGAGGGTTCTGGAGTTAGGAGAAGGTGAAGAAGGACACCCTGATGTATTCGACCATGAATACATTCAAAAGTTTTTCAACTGATGGGATATGATGGTGATTATAGAAATGGTGAAATCAAGAAAAGAGGTTGTGTAAGCCGTATAGATTTCTATGCCACACTTATCTGAAGTGTATGTCCCACAGGAAGTCAGGGTTGGCCAGATTTTCAAGGTATATCTCCTCCGGAATCATTGGTATATTTGAAGGGAGGACATACAATTATGCTAAGTACATTCTGGGATGTTTATGTGACCACATAAGGGTGGAAAAGGAAAACAAGATGTATATGTTCCCAAGGTTCCTTCAGCTGATCATAAATGAAACTATGCCCAATGTTGATAAATAAGGTGATGTCTTTGTCCAAACTCACCTGGGAAGATCTGTACTCAACAAGTTGAGTGGGCAATATCAAGGGGAAGATAAGGAGATGTTCCCACATGTGATTGATGAAAATGCTAATATACCTCAGGAACTCCTATTCCCTATACAACCACGGCAACAAACAACATCATCTGAGTCTTCTGATCAACCACAACAACAAACTACATAGGCTGAATCCCCTGAACCACCACATCATGAACCCAATCCTCCTTCACCACCATCCTTTACCAACAAGAAAAAAAAATTGGCTTTCCTTATGATATGGTTGAAAAAATATCTCCAGAAGATGTGATTGAACTTGGAGACACCCTAAAAAGAAGATGTGATTGAACTTGGAGACACCCCAAAAAGAACAAAAACAATATCTCCAGAGCACACACCACCAAGTGAACCCATTAAAGTAGATAGTGATGATGAGTGGGAAGAATTAACAAAAGAAGAGCCTACTAAAGCTGCTAAAGAAGCAAATTCTGATGACTTGCTATCAACTGAAGACATCCTTGAAGAAAGATCACAATCTGTCATGTTTATGGACTTGATAAACAATGGCTTTCCTTATGATATGGCTAAAAGAATGAACATGTCTGAAATGATTCAAGTTTTGAAAGAGTTTGATGCTGTAAGGCTAATGCTGTCGGTGTGCAACTATGAAACATTTTCAAAATACAAAGAAATGGAAAAGATAAGGAATGAACTAGGCCATTGTGACACAAAGAAGCTGACCAGGTACAACATGACTTGTTGGTTACAAAGTCATAACTATGAGCATCATGTTAAAGGAAGAACAATGAGTGAATTGAGAGCAATGATGGGGCATGTAACGAAGGTTGAGCTAGACACAGGTGTAAGATTCAGGACTGGGGCTTCTAATCCTGCATACAAACAACAAGCAAAACAAACTCCTGCGGAGCCAACAGTAGTTGAGAGCAGAGACATGTATAAGGGAAAAGAAAAGTTGATTAGAGAGCCAAGAGAGGTGATACCCAACAAAATATGGCTATTGGGCACTGCTGTGAGAGAGATAACTAAGGAAAAGACTACATCGATTCAACTCTTTGAACTGATGACCACTCCTAGATCAGCTGAAGAAAATAGGATAATAGCATGGAGATTTGATGCAGAGTGGAATTGTACCATTATAAAAAGAGCATCAGGGATGGTTCAATACTATCCTTGGATGGAGTCTCTCCTCTCTCTACCTGATGCTGATCTACAATGCCTTCAAGATATTCCTATCACCAATTATCCCATCAATCCAAGAGGAAGGGATTTCTCCGGATTAGTTGCAAAGCTCAAACATAAGTTCAAAGGGGATGCCTTGAAAGAAGCAAGAAGAGAAGATGAAGAGCAGAAAAGAAGAAGACAAAGACAGAAGAGGCCTCATACCAGTTCTTCTCAATTCATAGATGATGAATTCTTAACAAGAATTGGCTATGAAAACAAGGCAAAAGTTTCAGTTAAAACTATAGAAGGAAATCAATATTCGATCCCTATCACAGAGTGGGGTTATGTAGAAAGAACCAAAGAGCTGGTGCTGCTAAGGAATGATCCACAGAAGAAAGGTTCAAGCATAAGACTTTTTGACCCAATGGAAATCAAGCTCCTTCATCTCAGTTACACTTCATATCTACATGACAAGTACTTCCCCAAGCTAAATGACCAAAATGCTCAAAATGATCTGTGCTTGTATGTTCATATCATTCAAGTTATTGACAAGCTGCATGCTAAAGCTCATAAGAGAAGAAAATTTGAAGCGGGGTAGCTGATGGGAACAAAAATTCAATCAATCACCAAGCTAAGAATATCAGAACAAAATGAACTTGAAGTGGTTTCAAATAATAGTGTTGTTACAACACTTACCACTAAAGAGGACATCCTGGGTCTGAAATACAAGACGTTGAAGAAAATGAAGAGGATGAAGATTAAGTACTTGTATGATGATCAGAAAAATGCAGTTGAATACTTCACAACAAGAATTTTAGAAAGAATTCAAGAATTAATAGCATTAAACCAATGATTACAAGAGTCTAAACCTATAGGGGGAGTAGATCCTTTGTATAGGTTTAGATGATAAATCAACTCTTGTAATAACTCATTGTAATTCTCTTTTGATAACATAATATACTGCATGAATTATATGTTAACCTATATTAGTGTGTGTGTTGGTTTAAAAGTTATTGTAGGAAACATCAGACTTGGTAAATTTGAAAAATTGACCAAGCGTTAGAACAATCTGCAGATGAATAAGTGTTCTTCCGTAAATGTTCTCCGGGGCATAACTAAAGTCTGTGCTTGCGTAGATCTCCTACGGAAGAACAAAAAAATGCTGAACAAATCAAAGATCAAGTGGAGCTACTAAAGAAGAGCTTGTAGCTGAAGAAGTACAAGAACACCTGCGAAATCACAACCATTGAAGAACAAATGTTGAAGACCAAGTGTTGCTGCGGAAGACCAATTGTTGCGGAAGAAGAACTTCCTACGGAAGACAAATTACTATGGAAGATCAAAAAGTCAACAAGTCAACATGTCAAAGTAACATCATCAAATCAATGACGACAGAAGATATTGAAGTCAAGCGAATATTCCAGGTCACATCAATAACATTCTTTTTGTAATTTACAATTTCCAATGTAAATTGTGAACTCCTATGCCGATAAACAAGGCAAGGATGCACACATATACAAACAGAATAGCGAAACAGAATAGCGAGATATTAGCAAGAAAATAGTAACAAAATAGAGAGAGACTGAGAGATATCGATACTCAAATAGGTGTACAAATTGATAGAAACGAGATCAATCACGAAGAACTCAAGAAAAATAACAATACAACAAGAATAGAGAACAACAATAATATAACAATCATAAGAACGTCAAGAGCATCAACATCAATTGTAATTTGTTCGTTGTGAATGAAAATCAATTGAAAATCATCTTTGTGTTACATTTGTTTTCCAGTTGTTTTATTTTATTCATCGATTTCAATTTATAAACAATCCATTAAACAACAAGTATTGATAGTTCCGCGATCATTACTTGTTAAAATTAAATTGATAATTTCTGCGTCGATCCTTGGATTCACAATAAAAAATATGAAAATTCACCTTTTCAAAAATATGATAGTCATCCTAGTTATTAATGAAATCTTTGAGTTTATATAATTAAATAACAAGAAAGGAAATTAAAAACTTATTTAGCAAGAAAGATCTAGAATATAAACCTAAGAACTAAATAAATATATAAATATATAAAATAAAAAAACAAACAATTCAAATATTTGCTAATCAAACCGTATTCAACTACTAAACAAATTCCTATTTAACAACAAAACTTAAGCAAACATACGACATTTTCATATTCATATTTAACAACATGAATTTTAATATATTACTAACTGAATCTTACAACTAAATAAATTTGTAGAATCCAATCATATAGAATCCAAGAACAAAACAAAAAGTTTTTAATCAAATCATATTCAACAACTCAACAAGTACATATTTAACAACAAAAACTAAACAAACACACAACCTATTGATATCTAACAACACAAATTTTAGTATATTACTCACTAAAACCTAGAACTAAATAAATATATAGAATCCAAGATCACACAATACAATTTTTTTAATTAAACCATATTTAACAACTAAAGAGGTTCATATTTAACAACAAATGTAAACAAGCATACAACATGTTCATATTTAACAACCTAAATTTTAATATATTACTCATTAAACCCCACAATTAATTAAATATATAGAATCCAAGAACAAACAATACAAAACTTGCTAATCAGACCATAAACAACAACTAAACAAATTCATCTTTAGTAACAAATATACGACACATTCATATTTAATAACATAAAACTTGAAATATATAATTTATATGCATATGCATTTAGAGGGTTGAATGTGAGCACAATCGATCCTAACTTTTAAAAAGGTAAAAACTCATAAACTATATACACTAAAAAAACCACTTTTTATCATAACACATATACTAAACAACATATTATAAGACAAAAGTGTCTGAATAAATAGTTACTAACATTTTAATGTTGAAAAAGTCTTCAAACGAGATCAAAAATACCTTAAAGGTTGGAAGTGCTTCATAGTTGAAGGTGGCGGCCGTTTTTGATGAAATAGGATTTTGGGAGTCGTTTATTGGGGAAATAAAAAGGGGGCGAAGTGGGCAGAAATAATATTTACCAGGAACAATTAGTTCACTTTTGATTTGTTGGCGTTGTTCGAACATTTCCTCATGCCTATGTACGTCAAACCCCTGGTACAATCCATATTAGTTGACATATCTCACGCATTTCCCTTATGCTAGTGCCAACTCTTGGGGTTACCCAATACCTTTTCCGACAATAACCGTAACTCCAAATAACAATAATGACAATAACAACAACAACAATAACAATAATACATAAACTTAAAGAAGAACATGCCTGAAACTTATCTATGACAATTTGAGATTTAGAGTAACCCCTACTCGTGATCCTACTTGAGCAACAAAATAACGACACCTAACGGGGCATCGAGTGCTCGAGATTCTCTTTATATTAGAACGTTCTTACGAATACATATACTATTAAGCAGCTAGCCTAGCTATTTGCTTACTTATATAATTAATTCAGTTAATTCACTCGTTTTTCTCTTATAACTTTTAAAATAAAAAGTTTTATAAAATTTCAAATATGTCGTTAAGACAAGCTCATTTTGTTCTATTAGTCGGCCTAAGTTTCGTTAAAAAACGGGAACAGATTCAAATATAATATTATATTTAAGAGATCTCTTGTGACACTAAAACTCATACAACAATCTCAAATTTTAAATATCCATTTTATTTTTCACTTATTCCTTTGACAATTTGTGAAATATAAGTTCATATTTGATCATCTTTTTAATAATTACATAAAGGTTAATGGTATTATATAATCTCTTTTGGCTTAATGCAAGTTCATCTGACCCGAAGACTCGAGATATAACATTAACCGCAGTTACTTTTTATTTATGCTCTGACAATGACGAGGAATTAGTGGCACACTAATTTAGGGGGTAAGCGACAATTTACAATATTAAACGATCGTTTACTATATTTTAACTAGTCAAACAAATATATTAAACCCAGGTCCCTTGCAATTATATTTGTAAATTTAAAATGTTTGTAAATGTTATAAGTTGATTTATCATCATAAACATGCAATTACAAGTCTCTCGATTGACAACAATCTAACAATATCACATGGACACACCTATTATATCTATAGGAACATGCTCTTCACTCTTACCAATGTAGACCTAAACGTCATTGTGCCCTAGAATTAAGGACTTGATCCTTATAAACCAAAGGACTCATCATCCTAAAGAGTTATTATGAAATTCCTTTATCTCTTACACTTCAACAGTTTTCTCTTATATATAGGTGACATGTGTTGGGTTCATTGGTATCTTGGTTAGGTTTATTTTATTAAAACGATTTTGAAGTAATTATTAATCATATTAATAATATATAACGCAGCGGAGTAATAAAGAAAATACCAAAAGTGAACCCAACAGAATCTGGGTTACAAACAATGCAAATACAGAATGTTATTAACCTACTGATGAGATAATAATATCTTTGTGGTTAATAATTAACCGTTTGAGACACCGAGGGGAAACGAATTAAATGCTAGATTGAACGAACCGAACGGGAACACAAAACAAGACGCGTGGTTCTCGGGTCTTGATGTTGCGTAGCGCCAGCCGTGAGTTTTGTGCACCAATACGCAAGTCCAAGAACAATTGAAAAAACAATTGTTCAAGAGTTGCAGTCGTGGATCGAATCAAAAAGTGCAGCAGCCGTAATGTTTGACCAAAACAAGAAGTTGCCCTTGATGGTTTTTCAAAAAGAAAATCGCCACCCTTTTGTGATCCATATCCATATATATATAGGCAGAAATAAAAGCATCATCAAAAACGTACTTGAATCATTGTTCAAACAATAAAGAAACTAAAATAATGTTTTTGGTTAAACCAGGAGCAAACAAACAATTATCTAAAGTAATTACAAGGCCAGATGGACAAGAAAGATAATATGTTCCGGTTGCAAGAACCGGTACTCTTTTCCCATCACCAACGATGAGCTCCATGTCGCCTTGTTTAAGTTTCTTCCACTTTTCAGGCTCCTGCAAGACATTAATGATATGGTAACCACATTCGGTATCAAATACCCATGTGTTGCCGGAAACAGTGAAAAGTTCAATAACATAAATCAGAATACCTGAAGAAGAGCCTTCACCAGTGGCCTTCTTCGCCTTCAGCTTGGCTAGATAGTCAGGACAGTTACGTCTCCAATGCCCTATCTTATTTCATTCAAAACAGTGTCGCTCCTCAGGGGGGGTACTGCTTTGTTTTTAGCCAGCTGTTTGTTGTTGGTGGCAGACTTGGCAGCAACAACTTTACCTTTTCCCTTATTGTTATAAGCTTTCTTCTTGGGGTTTCGCTTTCTAACACTAGTAGATCGAACCATCAACATTTGACTGGCTTTACCTGGTATGTTTTGCTCAGTAGTTTTGAGCATACCGTGTAGTTCAGCTACACTCTTAACCCATGCATTCATATTAAAGTTCATTATGAACTGGTCATAAGAACTAGGCAGGGAGTTCAAGATAAAGTCTGCTGCCATTTCATCCTACATAGGATAACTAAGTTTGGCCATTTGGTCGATGTACCATTTCATTTTAAGCACATGGGCACTCACAGGCGAGCCTTCTTGCATTTTGCAGGATATAAGCTGCTTCATGGTATCATAGCGCTCTTGTCGGACCAGTTTCTAAAACATGCCCTTAAGTTGCTCAATCATGTCAAATGCAGCCATGTCCTACATGTTCTTCAGGAGATCAGGGGACATGGTGGCTAGCATAAGGCAGGCTACCTCATCGGTATCCTCCTTAAATTTTTCTCAAGTTCTACGGGCAGCGGCCGTATTGTTTTCAGGCTCGTTAGGAACAGCGCTATCTAAAACATAGAGCTTTTTCGCCATCTTGAGAACAATTCTCAGATTGCGGTGCCATGCGAGAAAGTTGGTGTTATCAAGTTTCTCTTTCTCAAGAATAGACTTGAGAATGAAGGAGTTGTTGGTTTCTGAAGACATCTGTTTAAATAAGCAAAAATAAATTAATTAGTATTTTCAATGTATCATTTCCTTATTTTAATTAATGACCCATTTACAGTAATTTTAAATAAGAAATGAGAATCTGGCTTGGTCAGTTACTAAAGGCAGCTGGGGCACGCAACATTAGTAAGTGACTAGGAAGACTAACAACGCTTATCAATTGTGAAAATTGCACAACTCTCGGGTATGAGGCCGCAACGATAACATTTGTCAATGCATTGATACTTTTAGCCTCATCTATGCCCATTTTTCTCTCTAGACAGCTGTGGCACGTAACAAGAGAGAAAAGTAATAGTCATCCTAAAATAGGTACGTGTGGAAGGGCCAGATGTGTCAACGAAACCCTTGCACCTTGAAAGAATAAACTACATATCAAGTGCGGTGCTGTGGCACCAAACACTGATGGTTCGCTTAATGTTCCAAGTGTTCCTTATAATAGGGTGGCATAGACTACTAATTTTATCTATGAGATCTAATTTTAGTGTTTACCGAATAGGGTCAAACACAACGTATAATTAAGTCATACGTGCGTTGTAAAAGCCAGTTTTACAATATTCAGTTCGTGATAATAAATGACGAACCCTTTCATCTCTCAGGACACCAAATTTTAATACCCTATTAAAACTAGGTTTGTCGCGAGATAGATAACCGATTTTAAGTTGATAATTTTAAATTATTAAGTTTTAAGTTTTGAAATTTAAACTAATTCCAAATTTGAAAACTTATCTAGTTATTCTTTTAAATAGATAATTGATATTAATTCAAAATTATCAAGTTTTAAGTTTTGAAATTCAAATTAATTTTTGAATTTGAAAACACTTGTCCGGTTATCCCTTTTTTAAAACAAACAATTTGTTTTTCATATTTTAACAAGTTGTAAAAATAAGTTTAAAACTTGTTATTTATTTTGATTGTAAAAAAAATATTTTTAATTAGTTTGATATAACAATTATAAAATAAAGCAACCATAATAGCAAAGTAATATGTAAATCTAATGGTTATGATTGTTTGATCTCGCTAGAGCCAATTAGCAAGATCAAACCAGGTCACGGGGTCAAAACACAAAACAACCACATGGATGGACCTAAGTGCATCTAGTTGTCTTGATGGGCTCCCACTGACTCCTTGATTCATCTTGTTTCCAGTTTGGCTTCGGGTCTTCAAATATTACAATATTTACAAATGAAATACAAAATAAAAGAAAACCCTAATCTATTACAAGTTTGAGCCATCAAATGGGCCAAAACTATAAAACCAAAAACTTTAACAAAAACAAATCACATCACAACCAGTCAACCACAGGGTCTAGCCAGATTTACATATTAAAACACAATTAAAATAAAACAGGCAATCTTTTGGTTAATAAATATATAACCAAAATATATAATTGCCCTCAATAATAAATCAGAAACTTTAAATAATTTTAAAGTTTGTGATCTATAACCGGTTAACAGACCGAATCTGATTTGCATGTTGTAAGCGTGGCTCTGATACCACTGTTGGGTTCAGTGATATCTTGGTTAGGTTTATTTTATCAAAACGATTTTGAAGTAATTATTAATCATATTAATAATATATAACGCAACGCAGTAATAAAGAAAATATCAAAAGTGAACCCGATAGGATCTGGGTTACAAACAATGCAAATGCAGAATGTTATTAACCTACTGATGAGATAATAATACATTTATGGTTAATAATTAACCGTTTGAGACACCGAGGGACAACGAATTAAATGCTAGATTGAACGAACCGAACGGGAACGCGAAACAAGACGTGTGGTTCTCGGGTCTTGATGTTGCGTAGCGACAACCGTGAGTTTTGTGCACCAGTACGCAAGTCCAAGAACAATTGAAAAACCAATTGTTCAAGAGTTGCAGTCGTGGATCGAATCAAAAAGTGCAGTAGCCGTAATGTTTGACCAAAACAAGAAGTTGCCCTTAATGGTTTTTCAAAACAAAATCGCCACCCTTTTGTGATCCATATCCATATATATATATATATATATATATATATATATATATATATATATATATATATATATATATATATGTAAAAATTAGTTTTTTTTAAATCTAATTAAACATTTAATTAATATTAAACTGCTCGCGGGCCTCAGGCCCGGTTAGTTCAATATTAACCCACGTAATAACGGAGATTCAAAATAATAACGTTTAACGCTTAAACGTTTATAAATAATTTATAACTTTTATAAATCATTTAAACCCGATATAGTTCGTAAACGCCAGTTAAATAAAATAAGTGGACTTAATATTCGTTGCCCAATGTGTAACTCTTACGGGTCATGGCTCGGTTGGTAACGTGACGTAACCGAACCCGTACATAATCCAACAACATGAACGTTTTAGGTACATGCTTTTGAAAGAGAACACATGATCGTTTGATTCCAATGTCTCACATACTTTACAATCATCATAGTTATGCATGATCATCATCGTCATTCTATTTTGCTAAGGTAAATCAAAAAACCAAAAGAGAATAAAAAATGCATTCACCAAAATATCTTCCTTTTTTACATAGGGAAATATGTTTCTTTATTTTAATCTATTAAAAATATATTAAAACAACACTTTAACTGGTTCAAGTTCGAAAATGACATACAAACTCGATGTTATCGGTGAGTTATGTTCTCTTCGATGTAGTTTAACTTATTAATTTGACCTCTTTAAGTATCTTCTTATAATTTATAGCTTGAAGTGTAAAGAGTTGGCAAAACGTCATATTCTAACATCCATATTTTTATTTTTGTTTTTTGTTGTTCGTGTTTCTTATAAAAGTAATTGTACAATCATCCCTTTATAATGTATAAATTGTTGAAAGGAACACTTAAATTTGTTAAATCTTACGATTTATACTACTACTAATAATATTTCATGTTGTTGAAAAACTTGTGACCGTAATAAAGACATCAAACTAATTCTGGACTTAATAATCTTTTATAAAGTTTGTTAATTTTAGAAAATAGATGCTGAAATGTGATGGTGTTTATATTTACTATTCTAGAAGTATTTACTGAGCTATTATTTCTTAATTTTGATTACTGAGAGTTGTTTCACTTTTAAATATAAGTGTAAATACTGAACTCATAGTTTGCTCTTTTTTTAAAGTCACCACTAACTTTTGATAGTCACAATAAGCTCCATATTTTGACGTTTTATCATACATTTAGTTCTTGCCTCTTGGCCCATCCGAAACACTGAGCATGTCATCAACTCATTTTCTTTTTGTCCTTTAAGTTTTTGTTTATTTATACTATACCATTTAGCAAAGTGGATCTACAATGAATTACAACTCTAGCATGTACAAGGTGTTAATACATGTGCAACTGTTGTACAAGTATTATAAACTAAAATTCAAAAATAAAATAATATTAATACATTTAACAGATCCGATTCTATCATACGGCGGATGAATGGGGACCTCCAAATATGAGGGATCATACACGGGGGATGAGACACCCGGCGTGGGAGTAGATTTACATGATTTTTCATATTTCTCATTTTTAAAGATGATGGCAAAGATAAAGATGCTTAGGTGAATGCTCTAATACCTATCATGTCCTTAAGCTGAACCAAAAATATATCTACCTTATCCTCACTCAATTTTTTGTTCATCATATGTCGCTCTACTTTTCTCAATACAAGATGGACGAAAACGGTCGTTAATGGTGACAGATGTACCACCACAAGTGAGCACTTGAAACACATGTTGAGAGACTATGAGAAGTATCATCACAACAAACATAGAATAATTAGAAACCCTAGATTTAACCGTTTTCCTAGTAACCAAAAAGCGTTATAACATATCTTAACAAAGCTATCTCTTTCGTTGATCTCACATGAGTCGAGATTCACCCTATCCCTATTTCATGACCCTCAATTCCATGTCACGGGTGAACGCTATAATCATTACTATTCCACTTTTTAATTTCTCTAGAGTACACCATCGATCATCTACGTATTTTTACCAATGTTTCTGCCTAAATCCACAAAAGAGTGTTAGTGATAAGAGGATACATCAAACATAACCAAAATAAATCTCCCTGGCTAGTCCCTACAGAAGAGAGCACTGTTAGTCTCGTTAAAAAGGACATCAGGGTGTCGTCATGACCGGTCTTTGATGCGATAATAACTTCTTGTTTAGGAAGGTGTTTAAAATTAGAAAGTTGAAATTTTCAAATGTGAAATTTTTATTTATTAAGAATATCAAAGGATACAAAGGTACATATACAATAGTCGAGGCTAATAGAATGCCTAAGGAAAATGGAAATACAAAAGAATAAGAAAACTAATAAAAGAAAAAGATACACAAGAATCAATCCCTCTTAATACTTTCCTTCAAGTTAAAGCATAAAGGTTGCAAATACTCAACTAGTATTGAAAATAGTGTTAGGTGTGGAGCCTCAAAGCTTTGGTAACCAAGTCAACAATTTATCAACATATAATGGTTTTACATCTTTAGAGTCAACATGTTCCCTTACGAAATAGCTGTCCATTTTTACATGCTTTGTATGTTTATAGATAAATAGTTTATTAAGATGTGTTAGACTACCATGTTATCACAAAATAGTTGTGTTGGACTATTTAGTTCATAACTTGTAAGGCCCCGTTCCCGAAGACCTAACGGTTGGTCAATCATAGCATTATACATATAAAACATTATACATTATACATTTCATAAGATTAAGCAGCAGATTAAGTTAACAAAAACCATTCATGCTTATAATTATTGTTGTCAAATAATACATCGTTGTAAGTTAGGGTTACAAAACAATCAATTAGTTGCATTACAACACAACAAAATCATTTGCATGAATGGATGCCAGTCTTTCCGCCAAGTAACTTTACCCGCGTGCCATCCCCAGCAACAAATTACCTGCCAACTGAAAAATGCATAAAAGTCAGTGTTGCTGAGTGAGTTCTAGTTTTAAACCATTTAAAACACCTTTATTTATATACGAAAATATCATTTTTATTAAAATACTTCCTTTTCATAAAATTCATTACTTTCGTACGTGTTCACACGACATACATATAGCAAGATAATATTCCTCATTATCTTTCATCGTTCATTTCGTACCTTCGTTATTATCTTTCACTTTCTATCAGACCAATGTGCAATACCCTAAACATTGTGCACGAAGCGGGTACTGGGTCGGAGTCTATAAATAGACCCCTAACATTGCGCATGAAGCCTGACCCAGTACCAGGGCATGCCACAAGGGTCCCGTTAATCTCAAAGATTGACCCTGTGTGCATCCTTCGGGTTAGCTAAACCGCACATAGTTGAGCTAACGACAACATGGTCGTGCACCTCTATTCAATTTGCTTGCAAGACTTTCATTCGTTATGTTCTACTTTTCATTATCATTAATCTTTCACTTTCTTTATGATAATACTTTACGTATACGAACATAAACACACCACGTAAAGCCACATAATAATACATAATATGGAACACAAGAACATGCCATAAACAAGCATGGAATAAACAAACACAACCATCAAAACATCCCAGGGCAATTCCTTAAATTTCTTTTTTCCCAAAATTTCAGAATATTTTCTAAGTGTTCTAGGCGCATGAGCACTATGCAGGCGCATGAGTACTGCTTGGGCGCATGAACCAACACTTAGGCGCCTAAGAACCAATCCTAGACGCATAGGGTACTGTTCAGGCGCATGACTAACACTTAGGCGCCTGAGAAAATTTCTAGGCGCATGACTACTATATGGGAGCACGGGCTGGTACTTAGGCTATTTTGGCAAAAATTCCAGGCGCATGGGAACTATTGGGGCGCATGAGCTTCACTTAAGTTTTCCAAGTCAAAATTTCAGGCGCATGAGCCCTATTTGGGCGCATGACCAACAGTTATGCATATTTCAGACTTATTTTCAAACCCAATCTGCATATTAACCTGTTCGAAGCTTACTCCTATCATTTTAAGCATCAACAACACATAATCAACCATAAAACACAAACATAAACACACATATACATACGGGTAAACATAAAACAGTTGTAAAACCTTTTAAACATGCATTTTCAGCCCCAAAAGTTTAAAACACATAAAAACCGGGGTCTAGAACTCACCTATGCAGCCAACAAGTAAAACTCCTCCAAACTTGAGTGCACAAGAGTTCAAACAGCTAAAAACACACCAAAATAAACAACCAACCATATAGAACACATAAATATCGGTTTCATGGTCAAGTACCCAACAAAACCGAGCCATTTATACAAAGAAACACATACCGAAGGCAAACATAGTTTCTTCTTCTTCTTGAAACCGAGAGAAAAGTTTCTGCTTCTTCCTTCTTCTTCTTTTGGTCGAAAAGCAGGAGTGAGAACTCCAAATGGGCGGCCATACCCTTTTATTTAATAAAATATTGGATTTTGTACTCTTTTACACTTTGGCCCCCTCCACTTTGGCTCCTTTTCCTTTCTTTCGAGATACTTTTTATTTTCCTTCTTATTGCTTTCTTCTCTTTAACTTGACAAAAATTTCGGGTGTTACAAGTCTACCCCCCTTAAAGAGGTTTCGTCCCCGAAACCTGTCACTCTTCGAACAACTGTGGGTAATGCTGTCTCGTTTCTCCTCAGTCTCCCACATAGACTCAGAACCCTTTCGGTGTTTCCACTGCACACGCATAGGTGGAACCACTTTATTCCGCAGTCTCTTCTCCTTCCGGTCGATGATTGCCACTGGTTGCTCTACATAATTAAGCCGTTCATCCACCTCAATGTCTTCCAGTGGTACAATCATGTCTTCATCAGCTAGGCATTTTCTCAGATGAGATACATGGAATGTTGGATGAATTCCACTTAACTCATCAGGCAGTTCTAATCGATAGTCCACCTCTCCTACTCTTGCGATAATTCGGAAAGGCCCTATGTCTCTTGGACTGAGCTTACCCCTCTTTTTAAACCGGATGATCCCCTTCCAAGGTGAGACCTTCAACATGACCCTATCGTCCACATTGAATTCAATCAGTCTACGTCTCTTGTCGGCATACGACTTTTGCCTAACTTTGCCGCCTTCATGAAGGCCTTGATCTTCTCCGATTTCTCAATCGTAGCCTCAATCACTTCAATACTGCCCTGTTCTTTTTGCCTGATGTCTCCCCAACACACGGGCGTTCTACACCTTCTACCATATAGCATCTCATATGGTGGCATGCCAATGCTGGCATGATAATTGTTGTTGTATGAGAACTCGCTAACGGTAGGTGATCATCCCAACTTCCTCCAAAATCGATCACACATGCTCGGCGCATATCCTCAAGCGTCTGGATCATCCTCTCAGACTGACCATCTATCTGAGGATGGTAAGTTGTGCTGATGTGTAGCCTCGTCCCCATCACATCATGGAATCTCTTCCAAAATTTTGATGTGAACCGGGTGTCACGGTCTGACACGATAGACATCGGCACACCATGACGAGCTACAATCTCTTTAATGAATAGATCGGTAAGAAGTGGGCACTCTTTGTTAATCGATCAACTATCACCCATATGGCATCGTACCCCTTTGTCGTACGGGGTAACTTCGTGATGAAATCCATGGTGATATGCTCCCACTTCCACTCGGGTATATCCAGAGGTTGGATCTTCCCATAAGGCTTCTGATGCTCTACCTTTACTTGCAAGCAAGTAAGGCACTTACCTACATATTTCGCCACATCACGCTTCATACTAGGCCACTAGTAATCCTTCTTCATGTCATGATACATCTTGGTAGCACCGGGATGAATGGAGTATCGAGTCTTATGAGCTTCATCCATGATTTTCCCCTGTATGTCTCCATAACAAGGGATCCACATTCGCCCAAAGAGGGTTCTAACCCCGTGAGTATTTTCACCCAATTCCGTGACTAGACCTCTCATCCTTTCAGAGTTAAGGCGATCCTCCTTCAACGCCTCATTTTGGAACTCCTTGATCTGCGTCATCACATCGGAGGTCATAATCAACTGGTAACCTTTCACCCAGATTGGCTCGGGTCTCTCTTTTCGGCTAAGGGCATCTTCCACTACGTTGGCCTCGGATGATAATGGATCTCACAATCATAATCTTGATCAATTCTAGCCACCTCTTTTGCCTCATGTTGAGGTCTTTCTATTCAAAGAAGTATTTCAGGCTCTTGTGGTCAGTGAAGGTGCCTCCAAATCTTTAACGCAAAGACCACAGCCGCAAGCTCCAAATCATGCGTGGGGTAATTAACCTCGTGGATTTTCAACTGTCGAGACGTGTAGGCTATTACCCTTCCACGTTGCATTAGCACGCAACCCAATCCCGAATAAGAAGCATCTGAATAGACCACTAAGTCTTCGTTCCCTTCGGGCAATGTCAAGACAAGAGCTTGAGTCAATCTCGTCTTTAACTCCTCGAAAGCATTCTCCTGTTCTTGACCCCACACAAACTTCACATCCTTGTGAGTCAATTTGGTCAAAGGTGAGGCTATCTTGGAAAAGTCTTGGATAAATCTTCTGTAGTAGCCCGCCAGACCCAAGAAACTGCAGATCTCGGATGGCTTCTTTGAAGACTTCCATTGCATCACCGCCTCAACCTTCGCCGGGTCCACCATGATTCCTTAGAATTTACCACGTGACCCAAAAATTGAACTTCGCGCAACCAGAAAGCGCACTTAGAGAATTTGGCGTACAGCTTCTCTCTTCTAAGCGTCTCTAATACTTCGCGTATGTGGCCGGCATGCTCTTCTTTGCTCTTTGAATAAATCAGGATATCATCAATAAACACAATCACTGATTTATCCAACATTGGCCGACACACTCGGTTCATCAAATCCATAGAGGCAGCTGGCGCGTTAGTTAGACTGAAAGACATAACGAGAAACTCGTAGTGTCCATAACGCGTGCGAAAAGCTATCTTAGGGATATCCTGCTCCTTAACCTTCAACTGATGGTAACCAGATCGGAGATTTATTCGCCAGAACCTACTGGCACCCTAGAGCTGGTCAAACAAGTCATCTATTCTGAGCAAGGGATATCGGTTTTTTCACCGTTAACTTGTTCAACTCTCAGTAGTCGATACACAACCTCATACTACCGTCTTTCTTCTTAACAAACAAGACTGGAGCACCCCAGGGAGAGATGCTCGGTCGGATGAATCCCTTGTCCATAAACTCCTGCAGTTGAACCATCAGTTCCTTCATCTCCGTCGGAGCCAACCGATATGGTGCTTTGGCAATGGGTTGAGCACCGGGTATCAAATCAATCTGAAACTCGATCTCACACTCCGATGGCACACCTGGTAAATCTTCTGGGAACACGCCCGAAAAGTCACACACTACTGGTACATCAGAAAATTGTGGTACCGACACGTCCACATCCTTCACATAAGCCAGGTAGGCACTAAATCCGCGTTTCATGCACTTCTCTGCCACCGCCATCGAAATCACCTTAGGAACCGTTGTCACTCGATCACCGTAAACCATCACCGAACTTCCATCGAGTGCAGTTAATTGAATAATCTTCTTGCAACACATAATATTTGCCTCATAAGATGCTAACCAATCCATCCCTAGAACTACATCAAATCCGCCTAGGGGCATCACAAATAGTTTAGCAGTGAACCTATGGCCTTCTAGTTCTTTGTCACAATCTTCTATCATCTCAGAAATTTTGGGGGACTTACCAATAGCAGTTTCGACTTCGAAGGGCTCATCAATACTCCTACTACTAATAGGCAACTTAGCACAGAAAGCAGCAGAAATAAAACTCCTACTAGCACCAGAATCAAATAATACAAAGGCATAAATTTGGTTTACTAGAAACATACCTGACACGACGTCGGGGTCCACTCTGGCCTCCTCCCGGGTCATCGTGAATGCTCTAGCGCTTGCCCTCTGTCCTTCATTCTCGGTCCCCTTCTTCACCCCAGAACTCTCGACCCTCAGCCTCTTGCAATCCCTACTCACATGACTTTCTTCACCACAGTTATAAAACCTCAACACCCTACAATACTTTGCAATATGACCAGGCCTCCCGCACTTGAAACATACCTTTGATCCCCACTTGCACTCACCAGTGTGCTCCTTCCCATATTTGCCACACTTCTTCATCCCCGTGCTTGATGACACCTCCCTTCGGTCATCCATTCTCATCCTCTTGTTGTTTGGAGTGTAACCACCACGCCCAAACCATTTCCCTTTCTAGTTCTTGTCACCATCACCCGTCTTGCTCACCTCAACCACAGCCACTTCCCTCTCATCATAGAGTCTTCCTGCCAGGTCCACTGCTGACCTAAAGGTACTCGGTCGGGTAGCAATCAGGTGTCTGTGGATATCCACTGGCAATCCTTGGATATACCTCTTGATCTTCCGTGACACGGGTGTCACCTGGTCTGGCACCAACCTAGCCATTTCATTGAACTTGGTGGTGTATTGCTGGTGGGTCATGGTTCCCGCCTCTAGCTACAGGAACTCCCTCTCAATCTTATCGAGTTCTCGATGATGACAGAATTCCTCAATCACCATTTTCTTCAACTCTCCCCAGGTCATCCTTCCGATGGCCCTGCTACCCTTGGCTTGGACAATATCGTCCCACCAACACAGAGCCGAGTCAACGAATGAGTGAGTGGCGAACTTCACCTTCTGGTCCTCTCTGCACTCACTAATCTCTAACATCGCCTCCATCTTTCTCCCAGCGGTGAGCAGCGGCAGCATTACCGTTGCCATCGAAAGTTGGGGGCTTGCATCTCTGAAATGCCTCATAGCTGCACCCCTTCGCGGTCTCCCGCACTACCACCTCCTCCTCATCACTGGAGGCCGCCATCTTAGTGTTCAGCTCCTCCTCATCATGATCTCCCTCATTCTCCCTTCTCCCAGTCGTCTTCCTTCTCTCCTCCTCCTTCTCCTTCTTCTCATCCTCTCTCATAGCACGGATGACTTCAGTCACTACAGACGGTAGGATCGTCTGCATGACCTGATGCACTTCCTCCACAACTGCCTCCTTTACTGAGGCTCTTAAGTTAGCACTCTCATCCACACCCTCCGGATGATGAAGCCCAGGCTTATCAGGATCCGTTTCTGCAGTCCTTGTCTTGTTCCTTGTGGCACGTGGCCCAGCACCACGACCACCTCGTACTCCTCCTCGGGAAGCTTTCGATGATCTACTACCAGCCATCCTCTAACACTATAAGATTCAAACACTAACACGGTCATTCAAGGTAATAGCTCAGTTTATGTTATGTATAGTAAGTCCCTAATTATAGTGTCCAGTTGTGATTAGCCACTTACTTTACTCTTCATCCCCCGAGCATTTCCTATCCTGACTACATCAGTATTCAAATCCACTAAAAGCACATAAATCAAATAGCACACGCACATAACACTGGTTAACATTAAGAAAAGAAATACCTGATGGCACGTAGCTACTCGGGCTGGCATCCCTCCATTCGGTCCCATTCTCAGTTTAAGTTTAGGTTTTGAAAATATTTACCCATTTTTCTTAAACTTTGGCTCTAATACCAACTTGTAAGGCCCCGTTCTCGGAGACCTCACGGTTGGTCAATCATAGCATTATACATATAAAACATTATACATTATACATTTCATAAGATTAAGCAGCGGATTAAGTTAACAAAAACCATTCATGCTTATAATTATTGTTGCCAAATAATACGTCATTGTAAGTTAGGGTTACAAAACAATCAATTAGTTACATTACAACACAACAAAATCATTTGCCCGAATGGATGCCAGCCTTGCCCTCCAAGTAGCTTTACCCGCGTGCCATCCCTAGCAACAAATTACCTGCCAACTGAAAAATGCATAAAAGTCAGCGTTGCTGAGTGAGTTCTAGTTTTAAAACATTTAAAACATCTTTATTTATATAAGAAAATATCATTTTTCTTAAAATACTTCCTTTTCAAAAAATCCATTACTTTCATACGTGTTCACACGACATACATACAACAAGATAATATTCCTCGTTATCTTTCATCGTTCATTTCGTACCTTCGTTATTATCTTTCACTTTCTAACAGACCAATGTGCAATACCCTAAACATTGTGCACTAAGCGGGTACTGGGTCGGAGTCTATAAATAGACCCCTAACATTGTGCACGAAGCCTGACCCAGTACCAAGGCATGCCATAAGGGTCTCGTCAATCTCAAAGATTGACCCTGTGTGTATCTTTCGGGTTAGCTAAACCGCACACAGTTGAGCTAACGATGACATGGTCGTGCACCTCTATTCAATTTGCTTGCAAGACTTTCATTCATTCGTTATGTTCCACTTTTCATTATCATTAATCTTTCACTTTCATTATGATAATACTTTACGTATACGAACATAAACATACCACGTAAAGCCATACAATAATACATAATATGGAACACAAGAATAGGCCATAAACAAGCATGGAATAAACAAATACAACCATCAAAACATCCTAAGGAAATTCTTTAAATTTCCTTTTTCCCAAAATTTCAAAATATTTTCTAAGTGTTCTAGGCGCATGAGCACTATGCAGACGCATGAGTCCTGCTTGGGCGTATGAACACATTGTGGGAGCATGAACCAACACTTAGGCGCCTGAGAACCAATACTGGGCGCATGGGGTACTGTTCAAGCGCATGACTAACACTTAGACGCCTGAGGAAATTTCTAGGCGCATGACTACTATATGGGCGCATGGGCTAGTACTTAGGCTATTTTGGTAAATATTCCAGGCGCATCGGAACTATTGGGGCGCATGAGCTTCACTTAAGTTTTCTAAGTCAAAATTTAGGCGCATGAGCCCTATTTGGGCGCATGACCAACAGTTATGCATATTTCAGACTTATTTTCAAACCCAATCTGCATATTAACCTATTCAAAGCTTACTCCTACCATTCTAAGCATCAACAACACATAATCAACCATAAAACACAAACATAAACACACATATACATACGGGTAAACATAAAACAGTTGTATAACCTTTTAAACATGCATTTTCAGCCCCAAGAAGTTTAAAACACATAAAACCAGGGTCTAGAACTCACCTATACATCCAACAAGTAAAACTCCTCCAAACTTGAGTGCACAAGAGTTCAAACACCTAAAACACACCAAAATAAACAACCAACCACATAGAACACATAAAAATCGGTTTCATGGTCAAGTACCCAACAAAACCGAGCCAATTATACAAAGAAACGCATACCGAAGGCACACACAGCTTCTTCTTCTTCTTGAAACCGAGAGAAAAGTTTCTGCTTCTTTCTTCTTCTTCTTTTGGTCGAAAAGAAGGAGTGAGAACTCTAAATGGGCGGCCATACCCTTTTATTTAATAAAATATTGGATTTTGTACTCTTTTACACTTTGGCCCCCTCCACTTTGGCTCCTTTTCCTTTCTTTCAATATACTTTTTATTTTTCTTCTTATTGCTTTCTTCTCTTTAACTTGACAAAAATTTCGGGTGTTACACAACTAAATCTATTAGAAGCCGTTGAACCATAGAACTTCATTAACTTTTATGGCCATTGCCCGATACTTGACTTCAACTGAGGAACACGATACCATCAACTGCTTTTTTGACTTTCATGATATAGGAGCTCTATCCAATAATAATAAATAACCACTTCTTGACCTTCTTGAATTAGAACATCTGACCCAATCCGAGTCTGTATAAGCAACCAGTATATTCCTCCCTAGTAGAGGTGTTCAACAAATCGAATTTCAAAATCACAAATTATTCTAGTTTTTGAAACTGGATTCGAATTCGATTAGAATTAGAATTGGAGTCAAAAGATTCGATTTGTATTCGATTTTGAATTCAGGATCATGCTTGAATTTAATATGCCCGAGAGAAGTAAGGGCTTTACCCATCTGGTTTATATCTTAGAGAAAGTTTGGCTATACTACATTTTACTTTTTTTTTTCTTTTTTCATTTTAACTACTTGATCTAACCTCTAATTTGAGATATCGAATCTAAAAGACTATGACTTTAGATTGATCAACTTGAAGATATGTAAACCTCATTGGAGTTTCGTTGATGATTATATGCATATACCCTATAATAGGTTGAGGAAGGTGCACAGGTAAATGTGGGTGAAACAAATGTGAACAGTGAGTTAAACAAAATGATAGAATCCTTTTCAAATCATGCAGTCTCATATATTTCATTCAGATATTTCTTATGGAATATTTTAATGTTAGAGTTAAATACATGAATTATTTATGTGGTTTGATCAAAATAGCATTTTTAGTTTTGAGTATAAAAATTGTTAGTGAATTTAGTGTCATTTAGGTATAGTTTGATTTACTTATTAACTAAAGATGGAGAGCGTCTTGGTTGGGTTTTAATGGGGCACCGTCCTTACTTATTGGCAAAGCCCAGGTTAGGATCGAGTTACTAAGAGTTTCTTCACTTGAAATTTATTAGATTTGCGTAAATGATGAAATCTGAATCGAAAATCTAAACTTAAAATAAGTTTTTTCATCAATAGCAAATTTGTTCTTCTGATTCGTTACTTTCTACGTAAGTAACTACCAAATCGATAATTATAACCCTCAAATATCCGACTATTTTGTGAAGAGTTGTGAATTTTTAATGATACATTGTGTTGTTTCACCCCATTATGTGTGTTTGTGTTATATGTATATATGTATATATATATATATATATATATATATATATATATATATATATGTGTGTGTGTGTGTGTTATATATATATATAGAGAGAGAAAAGTTTAAAATACAAAATACGTTTTTCGTATAGAGGGTTTTGAAATTATTACACAACAAGACTACACTTGTTTGAATTTATTACGCAAGTATAGAATTACCACGTAAGAATTCATTCTACGTGATAATTCCATCATTACATGATAATTCTATCTCTATGTGCTACTAGCTTTAGTAAACTTGTGTATTATATGAGTTAAATAAATAAAATATTAAACAGACAAAATTATAGAAAACGTCCTTTAGGTTTATATAAAATTACATGCATCATCCTTTATTTTCAAAAATTACTCTAATCATCCTTTATGTATACTTTTCATAACAGATTAAGTCCTTTAGAATAACGGGCGTTAATTTTCTCCGTTAAGTCAAAGGCATTTTAGTCTTTCTACCCCTTAAAGGACTATTTTTGAAACTTTAAACCTAATTTAAAGTACGTTTTTCGTAATTAGTTTTTATTTCAAAATTTGTTATACATGTAATTTTTTAAATTATTTTATTTTAAAAGTTATAATTGTATATTTCATTTTATTTAAAAAAATATAAACGTTATAAAATTTTTATAAAATTCATTTATAAGTTTAAATTCTATAAAAATTAGTTTAAATAAAATATAAATTATTTCAAATTATTTAAACTAATACTTTTGTAAAACATCTAAGTAATCAGTCTTTTAATTAATTATTTATGTGACCAAGTATTTAACAATTAATTATTAAATCCACTATTATATTTTTACTAATTAGTATTCAAACTCTATTATTATAAATTAAGTATTAAATAATACTATTTCACTAATAATTTATTATCATTTCCAATCTTATCATTTAATTAATTTAGTATTTTTATTTAATTAAGACATATAATTAGTTTATTATTTTAAAACTAATTATTTTAAAACTCAAATCCCAAATTGAAACCCTAGTCTTTCGAGTCAGTAGTCATTATATAGTTTATAATCTAAGATGCCTTTCCTTAAGTTAAAAATATAAAGAAACCATTGGTGTCTAATCTAGCATAATATCACTCAAATTACATTCAAATATCAAAGTGAGTATTCATTTCCCATTTTATATGGTCATTATTTGGGAAAATCATATGACACTTATACAATCAATTGTTTTTCATAATTATTCTATTCAAAAATCCAATTCAATACATACTATGTTATCACTTGCAATTATATATGTATAGTTAGATAAACTAATATGATAACACAATTATTAATTCATACAACCATGATAACAATAATAAATCTATCAGTTTCACAAACCCATCCCATTTGTTTATTCGCGTGGTGATTGAAACCGGAATTATACATTCTATAAGTTTTCGTCTGTGTACCGAGTCAATTTAGTCATTAGGTTTGATTATGTTGGTTTGTCTTTTATGTTACACTATTGCCTTTAGCTAGCTTGCACTTTTTATATGATATCAGAAAATGCAGTTTAGTGGATTTTTTCATGTTCATTTAGGATTGGGCTTAGTAAAAAATAATGACAATTTTATTATGTTGTTTGGATTATTACTGCATTGTAATAAATTATTTGATTTGTCTTATTCAATTGAAATGGTGATTAATATTATTTCAACTTATTTAATTTCATGTGTCATGAACAATCGATTCCAGCCCCGATGATTCCGTCATCGGTTGGGGTGTGATAATTACGTATGAAACGATATTTTAAGATAAGATATGATTCAAATTACGTATGAGTAAAAATTTTAAGTAATAAAATAATAATATCAGCTTTTTAAACTTTAAAAAAAGATTAAATATTTTGTTTCAAAACAAATTGTATTAAAAAATATATTTTTAAGAATTTCTTTATTATAACTCCCATTTTGAATTATTTTTTGTTTATAAAAAATCTACTTTCTAAAAACACTAAATTTAAAATATCTTGTATTATTAAAAAAGTTTGATGTGTTAAAAAATTTATTGTTTTATAAAAAACTATTTTTATAGAAATAGAATTAATAAAAAGATCTTTTAATATAAAAAAGATTTAAATAATGTTATTTGTAATTTAGTTAATTATTTAATAGAATAGAGAAGTAGAAAAATTTTGGTGAGAAGAAATATGTTATTGTCATGTGTGGTCTATAGTTACTATTTTATTAAAATAGTAAGATTTCTATCATTTACGTGATAATTCATATCTGTGTTTTCATTCTTGAGTGGTAACTTTACTTTTTACGAAAAATGGAATTCGTATTATAACTTTCTCACATATAGTCTTTCCTAAGATTTTGATACATTTTCACTGCGCCTAATGATATCATATATTTTATTATTTATTTGCAAATTCTTAAAAGACATATTAAAACCAAATGATCTGAACAGAAGTTCAATATGCTATTTAGTCTTTTACGTTTGCTAGTTACCTAAATGGATCTAAAATTAAGGGAAAATGTATAGAATAACAATCAAGTTTTAAAATTATTTCAATCGGCTCACTTATACATATTTTATCCAATTTGAATCACTAAATTATCATATTGAATCATCATCGAATTATTTTGAGTCAATAAAGAAATAGATTAGAAGATGTCGGGTTTGGGATTTTCAATATATGTAATTATATTTAAATTTTTTGAAAAAATGTAAAAATATATTTAAAAAAAATACTTGAGTTCATGTCACCCTAAACGTCTGGATCAAAAAGAATATATATATTTCCTAATTGAAACAAAAAGAAAAAATGTTAAAAGAAATGCTAAAACCTTTAATTTAAATAAAACATAAAAACTAAGTAACTTAACTAAAGCATTTTTTAAACTTGAGTGAATCAATTGTAACACTTTCAAAACTTGATTAATCTTCTGATAAGTTACCCTAAAATTAAATGATTTAAAAAAGTATAGGGTAAAACTAAATGGTCTAATGTAACACAGGATAAACTTAAAACACTATTTAGTTTTTGTACTGTGATTCCTTTACTCCTAATACCACTTGAACTTACACTTTTAAGGATATAAACTTACACTATTTTTATGAGATGTGATCATTAATGTTTTGAATGATAACACTCAAAAAATATTTACAAAGCATCCAGTTTCAAATTTTGATTAAGAGTAATATAGAAGTCTCAAAAAAAGTATTGTTGTTTAATGAAAAAAATATACCATGACTTATACTTTACACGATTACCTAAATAGTTAATATTTGATTAAGAGTAATATAGAATTCTCAAAATGAAGCATTGTTGTTAAAAGAAAAATATACCATTTAGTGACTTTTACTTTACACGATTACCTAAATAGTTAATATCTTATAGCCAATGTCATAATTGTTATATTTAAGTCATTTCAATTTACCATCTTCTGAATATTTAATAATAATAAAATAATAATCTCAAAGTGACTCTTAAAGTAGATTAGGAGTCTATCTGAAAACTAAAAGTAATAAAATAATATTAAAACCTGTATTTTATATTTATAATGAAATATTGAATTACGTTTTAAGTAACTTTAGTATAACAATATTAAAACTATGATTTATCCCTTTTAAGCTAGAATTCTTTGAATATGAAGTATGATTAATTGAAAGCACAACCTTTTATATCATATATTTGATAATTAGTTACAAAAATGGATGTTCATATTTATCGTTTTGGTTTCTATTTTTGGACCCGCAAGACATAAAGACAAGAAAAACCGAATCCTCTTCTTCTCCGATCACTTATCTTCGCAGACCAGACTACAACAAATTATTTATTGTCGTTCGCCATCACCCCTCCCCGCTTTTTGGTTTGCAGATTAATATTTGTTTTAGGTAATTGGTTTGTAGGTTGCCATTCAAACACCACCATCACCACTCATCAACCCTTCTCTAGTCACTGTTCTCACTTGAAACCATCCTTACTGATATTAAGGTTAAGATCAATTTGCTGAGCAAAGAGACCACATGTCACAATCAAAATTGAAAGATCTATTAATAGGACGTCATCCCAACACCACCTTCGCCATTGGTCCACCCCTCCTTAATTATTGTTCTACATGTACTTCGATTATCCGGTACCATAGATTTTGAAATCGATTTGCATGCCACCATTTCAACACCATCATCGTGTGTAGATCCACATCTCCCAAAACACTCTCTAACAGATTAACACATCGTTTTTGATTCATCTATGAATATGCATGAACTTTAAACATCGCACACACTCATTGAAATAAATTGTGTTGGGATATTTGAGGGAAATGTTACATAAAACACATTTTATCTATTGATCAATCCATTTGGTGAAAAACTACGTATGAAAGAATAAAGTGAGAGACTTTGTACTGTTGATACATACACTCCTTCCGATAAGAAATACACTTCTGACAGCAATTGCGATCCTAATAAACATTCAACTTCTAACGAACTGTCTTGCTTATTTGGAAAACGATTTTGTTTGTCTTGTTTGTTACTTTTTGTAAACCAATTAGACAACACAATCGTGATAAACCAATCATAGGACACAATCGTGGTTTACCTCATTATGCATAACAATTACGTTTATTCATCTACTCATTAGCATAACACTTTTGTTTGTCTTGTTTGTTACTTTTTATAAACCAATTAGAGAAAAAAATCTTGGTATACCACATTATCAAAATCAATGATTTTTGTTAGACATTGATCTCAAACACTATAGTATATGTTCCAGCTAGTTGCCTGCGTGCAGCTGGCTGTAGTATTATTTTTTTTCAGCTGAAGTTCTTAGTATATGATATCTTAATGTAATAGTTTACAGGTGGTGCTTTCATACTTGTTATTTTGCTATTGTATTGTAATCTACAATCAGATGAGTGAAATATACAAAAATCTTGAAGTAATACCCGTCTATTGTTTCATACTTCTTATTGTATTCTGTGCGTGTTGCTAGCCTTGGTTAGCAAAGATTTTGTATCTTAATTATTATCATTAAAACTATCTTGTTCTTAATTCCAACACGATCCAACACTTTGTTTTAATCTTTCTTTTGTTTTTATGATTTTGTTTATAAAATTACACATACACATTCACATTTAAAATAGATGTATAGCTTTATTTAGTTTAACTTTAGATTTGGATATAGTGAATTTCTCATGAATTTGTCGTTCTATGTTTCAATCAATTGTTAATGTTATCATCTCATTTTTTTTTATTTAGATTCACTTAAAATTAAAGGTGTATAGTACACACCTGGTCAAGACTATTTTATATCTGATGTTAGGAGACGTATTGTAACACCCGGCCTGTCACACCACCAATATTGTCCGCTTTGCCCACGAGGAGCTCACGGATTTGCTTTTGGTTGCCCGGGTGAAAACTTCCCAGGGGGGTCACCCATCCCTGGATTGCTGTCACCTGAGCACGCTTAACTGTGGAGTTTTCCTCTCATCCACAGCCAATGCGCCCAAAACGCGTTGGTGATATTGGAGACCAGACATTACTTATGAACCAGGAAACTCTCCTGTCCACGGCCAATGTGGGAATATGTAGGGTGTCACAATATTGTAACATCCCACATTGGTTGGGAAGGTGAACGAAGGCTTCTTTATAAGGAGCTTGAGACCTTCCCCACTGTGGCGCGTTTTGCCTGGGCGATGGTGGTACGTCCCGGTGTAGGTGAAAATAAAACCGTGAGGCGATGGTGGTTCGTCCCGGCCAAAGTGAACAATATCATGGTGCGGTTACGCTGGGCTGTTACAGATTGGTATCAGAGCCATTGGTTATAGGGAATTAGGCTGCATTTAGTAAGCCTAGACTATAACCGTAACTCATTGCACTGCATTAGTATAGTATGCATTAACCTTACTTACATAATTGCACTAAGTATTGCCTTGTCATAGAGATGTCGTCTGCATCAATGCCGATCTGCGTTTTCGACTCGGACGAGGAGTATGAGACGGCATCTCCGACCTCATCTACGGGATCTACACCTGCCATTCTGACCCCTACGCCTGACGTCGTGCTTCAGCCTACTGACCCCACGGAGGTCGAGACCCCTGTACCTCCCCATACTGCTATCCCCGTTCCCATTTCGGACCCTATTTCTGACACCATTGAGGTCACACCCACTGCCCGATATTCTGGGTTACCTCCTCCTCCCCCAGGCACGTATTGGTGGATGCCTGAACCCGAGATTCATGCCAGTCTCGCGGAGGAGCTTATTACGGGAGTCACACGCATCATTGGACCGATGATGCCGATGGCCATTTCGATGACCGAGTCACACATCTTTACCGAGCCACCACTTAAGCATACCCATGTGACCACTGATGCCCAGCCAGCTGACCCAGCCCCCGAGCCAGTCGATACCCACCCCAAACCTACTGATTTCACCCCTCATCCAGCCGACACTGAGGTAGTCGACCTTGATTCTGAGACTACTGATTCTGTCTCATAGACGGCTGACACCGACCCAGTGGATTCTGACCCGGATCCTACTGAGTCCATTCCTCGTTCTATGGACTTTATCCCACTGCTAGTTGACCCGACCCCCCAGCCTACTGATTCCGCCTCACAGCCTACTAAGCCTACTCCCTAGATTCCTGACACTGACCCTTGTGATCTCACTCCTGAGCCTATTAACCCCTCCACTGTAGCCGCTATTACCGAGACAGTGGCTACAGATGCTCACCGTGACGTCGCTCCGATGTTACCACCACCGTCATACCGCAGATATCGGACCCATCCTGGAGGTGCACTCCGTTCACATACACCTAGGAAGCGGGTTCGTATCCTGATCCGCCCTACTACACCTACCCGTGACCTTACCCCCGAGCCGGTGCCTAAAAGGCGAAGGATCGATATCCGTCGGTGGGAATGGATGCCTAGCCGATTGGATAAGTGGAGGGGTATAGAGGGTATACCCTCTACCTTTGAGGTGGGAGAGTCATCTTGTGCCCCAAGACCCATACCACTCACCCGAGAGCCCGTGGAGCACACGGTACTGTTGCTCGTGGCGCGTGTTGCGAGGCACGACCACCAGATCCAGGAGTTACGGGGGGAGATTGCCCGGACTTCCACCCCAAAGACAAGTCGAATTTCGTATTGACTTAGTACCTGGAGCTGCACCGGTAGCACGATCACCATACCGACTAGCACCATCAGAGATGCAAGAGTTGTCTAATCAATTACAAGAATTGTTAGATAAAGGATTCATAAGGCCGAGTTTCTCACCCTGGGGAGCTCCGGTCTTGTTTGTCAAGAAGAAGGATGGATCATTCCGAATATGCATTGATTACCAAGAATTAAACAAGCTCACTATCAAGAATCGGTATTCACTTCCACGAATCGATGATTTATTCGATCAACTTCAAGGTTCTAGCTATTACTCGTAAATTGATTTACGTTCAGGATATCACCAATTACGAACCCAAGAAGAGGATGTCCCTAAGACCGCTTTCCGAACTCGTTATGGTCACTACGAGTTCATGGTCATGCCATTTGGGTTAACCAATGCACCAGCCGTATTCATGGATCTTATGAACAGAGTGTGCAAACCCTACTTGGATAAATTTGTGATCGTCTTCATCGATGACATCTTGATATATCCACGAACCAAGGATGATCATAAACAATATTTAAGGTTAATCTTGTAACTACTCAAGAACGAGAATTTGTATGCAAAATTCTCAAAATGCGACTTCTGGATTCGAGAAGTGCAATTTCTCAGGCATGTGGTTAACAAGAGGGGAATACATGTTGATCCATCCAAGATAGAGGCCATTAAGAACTGGGAAGAACCGAGGACTCCAACCGAGGTGCGACAATTCCTGGGTCTTGCAGGTTATTATCGACGCTTTATTGAGAATTTCTCCAAAATAGCCCAACCATTGACGACCTTGACCCAAAAAGATAAGAAGTTTGATTGGGGTGATAAGCAGGAAGCAACGTTTCAATTGTTGAAGCAAAAACTATGTTGTGCACCTATTTGTCCCTACGAGAGGGAACTAATGGTTTTGTGGTGTACTGCGACGCATCACGACAAGGACTCGGCTGTGTTCTGATGCAACACGATAAAGTTATCGCTTACACTTCTCGACAATTGAAAGTGCATGAGAAAAATTACACTACTCATGACCTCGAATTAGGAGCTGTCGTTTTTGCACTTAAAATTTGGAGACATTATTTATATGGCACCAAGTGTACTATATTCACCGACCATAAAAGCCTTCAACACATTTTCGATCAAAAAGAACTTTATATGAGACAACGCAGGTGGGTTGAGTTACTAAATGACTATGACTGCGAGATTCGTTATCACCCAGGAAAGGCAAATGTTGTAGTAGATGCCTTGAGTAGGAAAGAACAGACCAAGAAAATGCGAGTACGAGCGTTAGGAATGACAATCTGTATAAATTTAACCACATAGATTCGTGATGCTCAGCTTGAGGCACTAAAAGAACAAAATTTGAAAGAGGAATCTCTTGAGGCATGGATAAACAATTTGAGATCAAGTCTGATGGAACTCACTATTTCATGAACCGAATTTGGGTACTGAATTTTGGAAGTTTTAAGGATCTTGTGATGAACGAGGCACACAAATCCCGATACTCCATCCACCCGGGCTCTGATAAGATGTATCAGGACCTGAAGGAGTTATATTGGTGGCCCAACATGAAAGCTGACATAGCCACCTATGTTAGCAAGTGCCTCACATGTTCAAAGGTTAAGGCAGAATATCAGAAGCCATCAGGACTACTACACCAACCAGAGATTCCACTGTGGAAATGGGAACAGATCTCCATGGACTTCATAACAAAACTACCCAAGACATCCACCGGATGCGATACGATTTGGGTAAGTGTAGACCGACTAACGAAGTCTGCACATTTCTTACCAATTAAGGAAACTGATAAAATGGAAAAGCTGACCAGGATGTATCTCAAGGAGGTTGTCTCAAGACATGGTGTGCCAATCTCCATTATCTCTGACCGAGATAGTCGATTTACCTCTAGATTTTGGAAATCATTACAAAAAGCCTTGGATACACGTTTGGATATGAGTACCGCATACCACACCTAAACAGATGGGCAGAGTGAAAGAACCATCCGAACATTGGAAGACATGCTTAAAGCTTGTGTGATAGATTTCGGGAACCGTTGGGATACTCATCTACCCTTAGCTGAGTTTTCTTACAATAATAGCTATCACACTAGTATCAAAGCAGCACCGTTTGAGGCACTATACGGTAGGAAATGTCGATCTCCTCTATGCTGGACAGAAGTAGGTGACAGCCAACTTACTAGTCCGGAAATCATACACGAGACGACAGAAAAGATTGCTCAGATTCGGAACCGACTCAAAGCTGCGTGTGACCGTCAGAAAAGTTACGCTGATGTGAGACACAAACCATTGGAGTTTCAGGTAGGAGACAAAGTGCTACTAAAAGTCTTACCCTGGAAGGGAGTAATTCGTTTTGGTAGGCGGGGTAAGCTAAACCCTAGATACATCGGACCGTTCGAGATCCTAGCGAGGATTGGTCCCGTAGCTTACAAACTCAAACTACCACAGGAACTTAATGGTGTTCATGATACTTTTCATGTGTCAAATCTGAAGAAGTGCTTGTCAGATGAGACTCTAATTATATCACTCGATGAGGTTCAGATCGATGAACAACTCCATTTTATTGAGAAACCAGTGGAGATCCTAGATCGAGAGGTAAAGAAGATGAAACGAAGCCGCATTCCCATAGTGAAGGTCCGGTGGGATTCCAGGCGAGGACTCGAATTTACTTGGGAATGCGAAGACCAAATGAAGCTCAACTACCCTTACTTGTTTGAAACCCTGGCATCTGCAGACAACCCTAACTGAATTTCGGGACGAAATTCTTTCTAACATGGGGAGTATGTGACAACCGGCAATTTCAGGTCAATACCCGACCTTGACTTGGTTATAATTATAGTTGTACTACTTGATTTTCAATTTAATTACATTTATTGAAGTCATTTTATACATTGCAAACTTTCGCGCATAACATTTCATGCATCGGTAATTCGCCGTAATTACCATTTTTACACGAGATACAAGCACACACGAACGTTGGGGATAATTAATATATATATACATACCAATAAATACTTTAAAGTGATTCAAAGTATTTTAGATTGCAAATTAAGTACATTGGAAAAGCTTAAACTCACAAATAAACCTAATCGCGTAAATTGATATATTACCCGGAACGAATCCTTTTAACGCGACTACTAGACACATGAGTTATTATTTATATATCATCAATATTAAAAATGTATTATACTATATGATTTCTTATGATAATCCTATGTATTTTAAAAAGTAACAAGTAAAATTATAAAAATATATAAAAATTACCATAGTGCAACAAATACCACCCAAATACCCAATACTACTTAAAAGCAAAACAAAACCCCTATTTCCCCCCTCCCTTGGCCGTCCACCCATGTATCACCTCACCTTTCTCCTTTTCAATTTTCCCATGCAAGATTCCATGTTGACATTGTGTGAAGTTTGAGACTTTCCAATTAGATGAAATTACTTTTACAAGGCTTAAAGACATGAACCTCCATTACCACTTTTGTAATTTTTATTTTGAATTAAATTTATGCAAAAAAATGGTGATTTCATCTAGTGTGTGTTTAAAAGGGGCATGGGAGGCAACCCTTGCAACCACAAATCACCAACATCACAAACACAACTCTTCTCCCTCTTTCTCCCTTCAAATTTGGGCCAAGACTCCACCCCCACCACCTCATCTTATTTTCAACTCTTTTTTTTACAAATTTTGGGTGATTCAAGTGCTATAATTTAAGATCAAGTGATTTTTGAAGCTTCCAAGCATCCTACAACATCTTCTCCACTTTTCCTTGCTTGGTTCATAGTTCAAAGGATCAAGTCTTTTTCTTTGCATTTCAAGATTATCTTCTCCTTCTCCTTGATTTTTTAAGGTTAGCACCTTGTTCCTAATCTTCCATACATATACATTCTAGGGTATGTCGTCGCCATAGAGTTTGTCGCTATAAATATACATTCTTGTAGTGTTAATTGCTCAAAATTTGTTGGAACCTTGCCCGTGGACCTACACAGCACCGGTCGCTGTCCATGGTTACACGCGCTCTAAAACACATTTCTAAACAACTAAAAATACTCAGTTTAGCTATATTATTTTAAATGATTGATGTATTAATATTATGTGTTTGAAAATGAATTTAAAGTAAAACCGTTGTTTTCCTCATTCTGGTTTGGTTACATTTATCAATTTTATTAAAAACAGATTTTTATTTTACTTTATTTTTGGCATCTTGCTCCCCCAAAATTTTAAAAGAGTTATAGTTTTCATCCAAAAACATTATTTTTGTTAATTTAAAAATGTAAAAAATGTGGATTGACAAAATTATCTTTTAAAATACAAAGCAAAATCCCACCACTACATAACCATAATTGAGTAGAACTAAATCACGATATATGGGAGATGGTGACTACACGATTGTCTCTATTATACAACCTATTCGCAACGGATTCCTACCGCCACCAGAAACTAGTTCCATCCTCCTTTTCCCATTAACGAAGCCGACAATCTCGTGATTCTGTTATGATGAAAGGTTGGAAGATGAAAAAAATGAAATATGTTGGTTTCGTGAATGGAACAGTAAAACATGAATGAAATTTTCACAACACGTTAACATAAAATTCGATTTTATCTTTATATACAAAATAACATAATCACCCTTTTTAATCATAGATGATTTAATAGTTTAAATTAACATAGTTAATGTTTTTAGATGAAAGTAATTTTTTAAACCTTGAGGAATCAGATGGAAAAAAAATAATAATAATAAATAAATAAATAAAAACTTTTTTTGAATAAAAATAAAAAATGTGATCAAACCACATCATGGAAAACTACAATTCATTCTTTAGTTTAATTTTATCTTTTCGCTATGTGACATGAACAGAACCAAAACTTGACTAAATGAATAAATTTAATACTTAATAATACAGAGTCAAGCTCAAAAGCATCCAACCTCTATTAACAAAATTGCTACAACTTTCAAATGCTACAAAACACGATATAAAAGAAAAACTAAAAGAGATAATAACAGTGATCAAAATGATACGTCTCGGTGGATTGTGACGATTAAATATGTAGTTCCACAAAATATGAGAATTGGACCAGAATACGAATATACCGATCATCCGTCTAGATGGTATCAACTTTTTTTTTGTTTTCTATATTTTCCGTTCAAAAACGATATTTTTTTTATATTTTATTGAAGTGTTATCCATTCAAAATTCGTAACATTCACGTCAGCAACGTGGCATGTCTTGACCAAATGTTAGAAAAGCCCAAAAGTCATGTGATGTTATGCCACGTGTCGGTGCACTGCATAACAGTTTGATAAGTTTATTGAATATGTCAACTGTGGATAACTTCTTTAAGGTTTTGAGTTATACTGCAAGGGAACGTATCTTCCTGGAAAGAAGGAGATATGGGCTGTGGGCCCAACCTGTGTCCTACTTACCCAACGTTATCTTTTCTTTAGAGCATACTTATCATAAATGTTTATAAAAATCATTATTTATTTTTATCTCCTTACTGATTATTACTAGTTTTTTTATTCCCCAATAGTATAGAACTAGTGTATTAGACATGCGTTTTGTTACGATTCGATTTTGAACGTATAACAAAATGTTATTATAATAGTTTTTAAAGTTCTTTTGATTTTGGTGAGTTCAATTATATGTGTATTTGTATTCTTATAAACATATACACATGGTTTAGCAATTCATTATCATAACGTCATGATACTATTATTAAAATATAGTATTTGATAAGTCGTTAATATCAATTTAAACTAACACCTTAAAAGCTTTATATTACAAATCTCATTAAATGTAGAACATTGTTTTATGAGTAAGGGTAAATTAGTATTAAATTATTACTAATACAATAACAGGACAAAACACAATATTAAATTTAACTAATGGAATTATTAAATATTGTGGTTGTTAAATTTTTTATACTTATTATTAATAGTAATAGTAGTATTATTGTTGATATGATTATATATATTATTATTGTAATTAAACAATATTAAATAATTTTTAACTAACAAATTTACTCATAAACATTAAAATTATCAAATACCCAAAATGCGCCTAGAAATATTATTATTATTATTATTATTATTATTATTATTATTATTATTATTATTATTATATTATTATTATTATTATTATTATTATTATTATTATTATATTATTATTATTATTGTTATATTATAATAATATTTAGTAGTTATATACTTAAGTATTTAAATAAGATAATCTTTAATTTAAATAGTATTTAATTATAAAAATACATATAGTAAATATAAATTATTGTTATTATTTTTATTACTACTACTACTAACTTTATTTTTATTATTACGCATTGGTTACGACAAAGGTTGTTGTGGCGGTCGAATGGTGGGTGCACTAGCAATCTCCATAATGGTGGTGGTGGTTGTGGTACGTTGAACTTGTTTGGAGAGGTGATGTTTGTTGAGAGAAACTGAATTTCGGACGCTATGGCAATATTAATGACGAGCGGGATAATCAGATTTTAAGACATTCTAACTATTTATATCTGACTCGCCCGTTAATCCATTAAAACCCACAAATATTCAAATGTATAAAATCGTTACTTCTAACTCGGCGCCTAAACTGCAAGTCCGCAAGGTCCAAATGCAACCTAGTTAACACCTCTAGGGATGGAATACAAAGAACACAAGCCATAACCGATTAAAAATTATCAGATAATTTGAATCCAAAACTACCCAAAGGGGTGAAATGTAATGAACCTACATACACTCATGGCTTCGACACAAAGAACACACACATTTAGGGTAGTAAAATACGAATTTGCATAGTAAAACGGATGTCCAAAACAATAAAAAATAAAAATATATAGATTTAATATTTCTAAATTATAAAAATAACTAATAAATAATTAAAATATTAAAAAGATAACATCTAAATATAGTATTTAGCATTTTGATTGGAATTTCTTATATTTAAAAATATATAAGTATTATATTTTAGATAGTCAGCACATCCAAATTTTTTAAAATCACTATCCAAATTCAAGATATCTGAATTTCAGATTCCAAAATTTAGATGATTCGAGTTTAGAATTTCAAATTATTCATTTAGATATTCAAGTTTGGATAAATTTTCATAACACTACACGCTTTGTCTAAACTTAAAAGGATTCATGAACCTAAGATCACTACCCGAATACACACTCGACACCCGAGAACAATTCCATCCGCCCTAAGATATTTAACACATACTAGTAGACCGTTTTAAAATTATACCTATTTAGATATTCTGAGAAGAAAAAGAATAATGAATATGCCGAAAAGAATATTCATGAAAAGATAGGAACTCCAGCAAAGAGGATGCGATTTCGGAAAATGGGCGCCGCGTCGTCAAATGTAATTATCTATCACGTCTTTCTTTTTTTTTTTCATTTTTCTTTTCTTTTCATTTTTATCTTTAAAATATATTCTGGCTATCGTGTTTACACTTATATAGATTTCTAAAATATCAAGATTACAAATAATCACATTAAATAAAACTTGTCCAACATGTAATGGGTCAGGTGGTATACCTCCAACTGCATAATGTAGATGCGGTGTTTCTAGACGTGAAGTATGTTTAGAGAAGACTCTGTGAATTCATTGGTAGAAAAAACTTTGTTCCGTGAGGACACATCGATGGTAAATGGTGTTTCTTCTTAACAAGGGTTGAGTGCTTGTATCCTATAACATTTAAGTTTGACGATGTTAGTTAATAAGAGTAGCTTAGATGTCAATCAATAAAATAAAACAAAACTTCTTTAATACGTCATGATGAGCAAAATATAAAAATTAGGCAATTTGGATTTTGTATAATCCAAACTACTTTTTATTTATCGATAATAATCCATATTAATAATTTAAATAGTAACACTCTCAACTTTTACTTATTTTATCAATAGCATTCCCTAAAACATAATTATAAGCTATTTGCACTTAATTTTGACCCAGAATCAAATAAAAAAACACACAAGCGATGTCAAGTAGAAAATAAGTTCAAATACAGTGTGGATATATGATAATTATGTTACCCTGATAATTATTGATAACGATAATGTATGTTGAGACTGTCACTAGTTAACTTAATAGAATGGAATGTTATTAGTCAATAGTAATATTTAGATTATTAAAATTCAATTTTCTTAATTAATAAAACCATATCTAACTTCAACGTTGTGAAAGTCGATGTAATTAAATGTACGATACTACTTTAAAGTCATGGATTGGGACCGTAATGAGACAGGTTAGGATGGGTATTAGTAAACGCATGTTATATATATATATATATATATATTATATGTATTGATATGTTATAAATACCCATTAAAAGTTATAAAAAGAAATTTCTTACCATTCTAATTTTATATACTTTATGTATTCAACAACAACAAATCAAGATATTCTAAATTATTGGTATGGTTATTATATAATAAGGTATTAAATCTAAAACGTACAATATTGATTTTGGTTTTGACATGTGTTTCTTTTATTATTTTTAAAAAGAAAATCATTTTAGTTATTGTGTCAAACAAGTCGGTTCATTATGTTAAATATATTAGATCGCTTTATCTTTTTTCACAATTTATTATATGTGTCATTGTGTTTTATGTTTTTGATCATTTTATGTATGTTTTTTTATATTTATATATTTATTATTTTTATTATTGTTTTTATAATTATAAGTACACAATGATATTATTTTACCATTGTTTTTTTCCAAACTCATCAATTCAAAAAAACAAAATAGTATTTTAAAAACACAATGACAAGAAAAAAAAACACACTAAGACATGCTATCATTATGTTTTATGTTTTATATCATTTTATGTTCTTTGTTATTGTTTTCAATGTATTAGATGAATGGGTTGGTATTTTATCATTGTGTTTATATACTAGATAGAAGTACAGAATTGTATTATTTTACCATTATTTTTTCAGAAGTTATCATTTTAGAAAAACATAATACTGTTAAAAAAAACACAATAACGAATAAAAAGATATAATGAAGTGAAGGAAAGACACAATGTCGAACAATAATCACATGAGTTGAAAAAATATACTTTTATAATGATATGTATTTATTTTAAAGATAAAAACACCCAGTTTATATTGTAATTTTATAAAAAAAGTTAATTTTGTATATTAAAATTATGAATGTTTAAAAATGTGAGAAAATTTAAAAAAATTCAACAAAAGGGCACATTACTAAAATATCATTCTAACAAGCTTTTGTCCTACAATTTGGGATTAACCATTGATTACAAAAATTAATTGTTAAGATTATTTCTTACACTTTTTTTTATTAGAAACTCATTTTACTTGAACTCTTACATAAATTATATACATATCATTATCATCATAAAATGTTTGATAATATTAAAAATAAAATTCATAATGATATCAACAATAAAGATAAGTTCACACTTCATAGCATAAAAATATAAATAATATTATTAAATATATATCCCAAAACAAAAGTTTATTTTTCACATAATGAAGTCACTAAATAAAGTTACTCTTTGTTGGTATATGATTGAGAAGCAAGTAAAAGGTTTCACTAAATTGAAATGGTTATCACCTAGTACAATACCTTACATGAATGCAAGAATGTTTTTATCAACACACACCAAATACTTGTCATGGATGTTTTCTAGTATTTCTGTCCAGTTTGGGTTCTTTTACCATCTCAAGTCATAGATAGTTGATCAATGCTATTATACGTTATTTGTCACACTCTCAAAATCCACTTGCGGGGTTTTATTGCGAGACATGTGAACAAACCAAGATTTTAGTCATTAGTTACTCTGAACGACCATTATATAAGTTTTCAAAACTACCATCAGAGTTTAAAACTTAAGCATTGCAGAAGCGTAAACCAAAATATTCAAAACAAAAACCATTTAATGTAATTGTAAATACACAAAGACACACGCAAAATCAAAAGTTTAATGCAAGTCATAGTTAATGTTGTGAAAATGTTTGTGTGCCGTGAGACCATGCTATGCTCCTAAGTGCACCTGGAATTTAGCGACCTGAGAAAGATATACCAAAGTGTCAACGCAGGGTTGGTGAGTTTATGAGTTTGTAAATAAGTAAAAACATTTGAGTTAGAGTAACATAAGCAAAGTGTAATGAAATTGATTGCTAGTCTACAACATATGCATAAACAATAGTGCTTTCGCCATCGAAGCTGATGATGTTTGTTGTTTGCTTTCCATCATGACTTACCAAGTAATGAAAATGTATTTGTTGTTTAGGACAATGTTAAATCCGCTCGACCTCTAGTCATATGGGTGGGGTTTGTCTTTCCTGCTAATCAACCTTAATTAACAATACAAAATGTAAGGGCTTTCAGTGGTAAAATTACACTATGTGACATGCAAGACACAAACTTATAAAGCAAAGTGTTTTAAGTATGCTTTCTCTCCCAAAAAGAGTAGATAAAAATAGGATAGTGAACTCACCTTATGCGTATGCAAGACAATTTAATAATGCTAGACTGTAAGGCGACTCGTCACAAACTACCATAAACATATGAGTACACGAGTACATGAAGGAGGGTTTGGTTCATAAACCCTGCAAGTGTCCAATCGATTCCATTAATTCATGCATTTTAGAAAGGCTGGCTTAGTTTGACCCGATGACCCGTTGGTGAGACGTCAAGTGAAATCATGTTTGTTTGTAGTTAACCAATCTGTCATTCATGAGTTTAGTTCAATACATTGGCACATCAGACATATTGAGTTCTACACTCTAGCAAGTTTCCATAGTATGAAAACCTACCATAAAATACATATGAATCCACAATAACATCCAGATTGTAGATTTCAAGTCATCAAATAACTAACTACTTCAAGTTTCCTCATGTGATAACTACCTAAGCTACTATCATGTAACCTAGATACATATAGGTTTTAGACCATTCATCACATGCCATGTGAAGTAAACTTGTAACTTCACACACTAAACCTTGCCAATCCTACTAAGTAAGGGCCTCAAATCTACAGGTGTGTATGGTATTCATCATAACATTATAACATACAAAGTATAAAATTGATTTAAAATAGAATTTCGAGTTTTAACATGTAAATCAAGTACACACACATATCCATAACAAATGTCCATCATGTAAACCTGTTTTTCAACTTTATTCTAGTCACGACATCACCACATTATCATCTTGCATAAAACATAAAATCAATCATTCTATTTTCTCATATTCATCAAGTTCAAGTTTCCACCAACATCAACTAACATACATGTCCAACACATTTAGCATAACAAACACATACCATTATTCCCCAACAATCATTCTAGCATGATTTTATGCTCCCATGCATGCTCAAACATTGAATTTTATTTATCTCACTAACAAAAGTTTCCTCTTTAGGCAATTATGATCTAGAAAACTCAAATTTCAACAAAACAACTCATGATTCATCACTCATATGATCTATCTATCCCATAATCAATATCATAGCATAAGAAATACCATTAGATATCACAATCCAATGTTCTTGGAAACTAAAAGTTTTCTCTTATAGTAAGTTACGAACTACACGTTAAAATCAAAATTTGCTTGTACAATTCATGTAAACTATCAACAATAACGTCAATCTAACCCAACTAAAACATTTAATTTCATCAATATTAAGTTTTGGATTGAGTGGATGAACTAGGGTTTGTACATAATCAAAATTCATGAAAAAGTTAGAACATTGATGATAATCCTTACCTAGCTCACATAGCTAAGCAGAAATAAGACTCCTTAATGAGTTGTAGTGGTCGATTGAAGAAAAAATCAATGGGATTTTGGTGTGTGTGTATGAGTGGCCGAGATTGAACAAGAGAGAAAGAAGGAGGGGCGGTCATGACTTGGGAATAGGGTGCTAGGGTTTTAGGTTTTTTTTATATATATATTTTAAATCTTTTATAAAGCCCTCCTTAATCCAGTAATTAATAATAAACTATACTTGAATGTTTATAAATCATTTTTCTTACAAACTTTGAGTTTTATAAAATGAAAACACTTATTATACCATATACTTGTAAGGAATACACTTAAAGGCTGATGCAACCAAAGAACAACCAAGAGCCCTCAGCATGCAGAAATGAAATACAAGAAAGTTACTTTGGAAGATTTGATATAACTCAGAGAATTATACTAAGCATCAAATCTTTCGAATCCAAAAGACCATATCTTCTGAAGCCAAAGATGAAGTCTTCCTAAGCTTCAAAGACAAAGTCTTCTGAAGCTAAAGACTGATTTCTTCTGAAGACAGAGAAGACATGCTTTCTCTAAATCACCTTTTAACAAAAGCTGAACCACTTTCCGCTGCCACTTTTGAAGACTCACCAACTTATATGAGTTGGTGAAAAGTCCATGCTTTTGTCAACTGTAGATTAAGGTCTTTTGTTTGTAACTTTTCAACTATGTACTTTTATCCTTTTTGTAATAGATAAGGATATGAGCTATGGCATGTCATAGTCACTAGTCAAAAGGCAATCTGCCTTTTGACTCTACATTGATCTTGTTGTCTAGATTAGTGTTTTCAGCTGGCCTTCAAAGTATGGCCGGCTGTAGGATGTAGTATAAAGTGTCTCAAGTGCTTGTATCTTATTTCAGGCTTTGTAACACTTATAAGAACTTGAGAGCAATATACATCATTCTTGAAAACCATATTTTGAGTGTTCTTATTCTTGTTGTTTTACTCGTGTTCATTGTTTCATCACTAGCCAGTTCCCTATTTGATCTGCTAAGTGTTTCATATCTCTCCACCTTGTGAAACTGTTGCATTGACCACCCTTCATGGTCCTGCAATTGGTATCAGAGCATTTCAGGCTCTTGATTGTAAGATCTCACCATCTTTGACCGGGTATGAATTTGAATCTGAGTTGATATGAATCAACTAGGATCGAATATGATGATTGAGGCAATGCTTGTGTAGCAGAAATACAAAATCAATGATCATAAATGCCAAAAATACTAATAAATACTTTGTATATTGATATTGATGAATAAAATACAAAGTGTGCTAGAGTTTGTAGCAAAAAGCTTGTAGCACCAAAAAAACTTATAAATATAGTGTATACTATTCTATTTATAGGCAGATACAATACCTGTACAAAATAACTAAACTACCCTGAAAACTATACATCAGAATACTTGTCTAAGTACAAAATAATGATCCACATTTGTATTGTACATCCGCATTAGTTATTGCGGATGTATTGATCTTTGTCCGCACTTCTTCTATTGAGCATCGGCATTAAGTATGTCGTCCGCATTGAGTAATGCGAATGAACAAATACTTACTCGGATTTGATTTTGCTTATCCGTATTAGTAAATGCGGATGAACAAATACTCAGCTGTATTTGTTCTTTCTCATCCGTATTGACTAATGCGGACAACCGATACTTGGCCTTTTTCTTCTGTTTTCTTCACCCACATTAATTCTTTAACTTTTCAGTTTCTTCCAACCAGAACAACCTTCAACCACCTCTTGAATTGGCATGTATGATCCTTTCAAGGTCCAACAATACTCCCCCTAAGGATTATACAACTTATATACTTCAATGGCTTTTGGTGGTGGAGGTTGTGAAGATTCTGGTGGTTCTTCTTTCACCTGTGCTGGGAAGAATGGATCAACATAAGGTTCGGGGACTGTTGTAGAAGCTGTTGTAGGATCTGGATTAGAGGAGAATTGAGTAATGGTTGGATCCAGAATTGCTTTGATCATGGTGGCAAATTCTTGTGCCTCCTTTCTGTGCCTCCTTCATCCGATCGGCATCCAGTACATGTATGGTCATTTCCCTCGTCCGATGTATAGTTTCAAGAGGTATCCTTTGAGCATTTGAGGTTCATACATAGAAATAGATGATATTCCATCTCTGTGCATAACCAGCTCACCTTTGGAGTTAACCTTAAGCTTCACAATGTTCCTGAATTATAGTGGAATCCTCTTTCTTTTCTTTAGTTCTTCCTTTCTGTTGATTCTGTCAAAGGCTATTTTGAGTATCTTGATGCATTATACATATCCGCTTCTCCCAGCTTGTTATCTATTTCTTTGAAGTGTCTTGTGAACATGTAGTGGATATAAGATTCATCTAGCAATCTCACCTCACATCCATTGATAGCCTTATCTCAGGTCCTTCTTTTCCTCCCTAAGTTCTTTCTATTACCAACTCATAAGTTTTCTCATCATAAAATACATTTGAGATCGGTTTAGTCTTGTGGGTTCCAGCAACCATCTTCTTTTTTAATGACTCAGTTGGTTTTACATTCAGCTCAGGAAATACCAACTCTTCAGTCTCTTTCTTTTTCTTCTTCTCTTCTAGAGGATTATTGAATGATTTGTCTTTTCTAATGCATATTGCCTTTAGAGCTTTGAAGTTTTTAGTTTTCTTAAACATCTTTAGAATTTATTCAAACTCAAATCCTCTGTACATTCCATTGTGATTAAACAATTCCAGCTTTGCTAATTCTTTAAAATCATGTATGTGCAGGGAGTTCACTAATGCAGTGTACTCAGTGAAGAACTAAACAAGTCCTGATATACGTTTCACCATAAACATGTTCCAATCACTATCATACTTCTAGGAAATGATCTTTACATCTATTTTTCCTTCTGGAGCAGACACATAATCATCTCTGAAGTGGTCAACCCTTCATGTAACTCCACTTGAGAGGGTTCAATAAACCACTCAGGATTTTTTTGCAACGTGGGCCAAGATATCATGGTCTTTGGTAGTGAGTTGGATGTCTTGAGCTAAAATTCTAGTTTTGGGCTTCCTCCCTACAACCTCCTCTTTTGTTGTTTTCAATCTTTCTTTCTTTTCTTTGATTATCTTGAGGATTGTAGCCTGGAGGGAATTAACCTTCATGTTTCCTATTTTTCTTCTAGTGAAGCCTTGAATGAAGAGATAATCCTTCATTTCCCTATCTGTCATGCTGTTGGGATCTAGATATTGGAATTGAGGCACTGGAGTCTGTTGAGTCTATCTTAGAGTGAACAAGATTGGGGATCTGACTTTCAAATCGGGCTTTTTCATCTTTGCCTCTTTCTCAATTCTTTTCTTCTCATAATTAGTCACAAAGGTTGGGTCTAGAAGTTTTTGCATCTTGTTGACTTCCTCTACCATTCCCTCATAGGTCATTCCAAATATACTATCAGCATCATAACCGTGATTAATCAGGAACATAGCTTTGACCATCAAATCATCGGTTGAAGCTTTTTCCACCATCTCCTCAACAGATGACTCAACCTTTGCAGGACTGTCCCTGTACAAAGGGTCATCAAATAGGCTTTCATCATGTCCTCCCTCAATTTCTCCTTCTTCCAAGTCAACCACTTTTTTTCTTCTTCAACTGTTCCTCAGCCTTCTCATGCTCATCCAGGAATTGAGCAATAGCAGCTAGGCTTCTTAGATCATCTTTTTGTTTCTTGGGAGCTGGTTCCTCTTCTATAATTGGCATTTTGCCTTTGGCCTTCTCAGACAAGTACTTTCTCTTCCTGGAATATGTATGCAAATGAGGACCAGAAGAGGGTACTGAGGATTCAACTTCTTTTTCTTTTCTTTCTTCTCAAGTCTTTCAAATTCTTCCTTTTGCTTTTCAGCAGCTTCTTTTTCTCTAAGCTCTTTACACAGCTTCATGACAAGTTTCTTTTGCTCATCTGTCAAAGTGATTGCTAGAACAAGCTATAGGCCTAGTTCTTCTTCCAATGGCATAGGATTATGTTAGAATAACCACAATTGGTTCAACTGGAGCTCTGTGTTCTCTGATAAATTCCCAGATGTTATCATCAATGTTATCATCAATAATAAAATCTCCAAAAGAATAAACGTCTATGTCTTCAATCAAATCTTTCATTTCAATCTCCTCATCAAGTCTGCCTTCAGATGTTGGTTCAGAATAAACAATCATAGCAAGGCTTTCTTCTTCCTCTCTAAGCTCACTGTGTTAGGATTGCTGACCTGCTTCTGTCATTCTTTGTCTCTTCGAAGGTGGAGAGTCATCATCATCTCTTTTATCTTCCTTTTCTTTTGATTCTTTTTCTTTTTCAGGCTCAAAATCCTTGTCTTCATCATGCTAATCATCATCATTCTCATCTTTTTTTGTAGCCATCTATTCTTTAACTTTAAGAAACCTCTTAAGTTCAGAAACTCTCTTTGTTAGAGCTTCTATCTGTCTATGGAGATCGAAGATTATGTCGGTTTGGAAGTCAAGAAGATTCTCTTGTTCTTCCATGGCAAGGGTTTGGATGTTTGCAGTATCCAAATGCCTACTGTCTTCTTCTCTAGCATGTTCAAGAGCTGATTTAAGTCTTTCAATCTCTTTATCTTTTTCTTCTTTTTCAGATTGGTACTTGGCTTTTAATTCTTTTAACTCCTTCTCCTTCTCATCTAATTCATCAAGTATATCTCTTATGATGCTAGATCTTCTATCCAACAGTTTCTCCATTCTAGATATCTTCAGTAAGAGCTCAGAAATCATTTCATCCTTGGCATCAGGTCGGTTGACTTCAGATTCCGCAAAGCTTTCTGAAGGACCGGCCTTGGAGCTTACTTGTGTCATGGGTGTTTGAAAGCCAGCATGAGGATCCTCATCATCCGAAGATGATTCAGAACTACCTGAAGAACTGGTAGATTCACCAGATTCAACAGATACAGCTGCAGCCTCCGGAGAAGAATGAATAGGAGATATATGAGGAGAATGAATAGGAGATACTCTGAAAGATGATGGGATACCAGCATCTTGAACTAAAGGCACGGTACGAAGATCACCACCTACATCAACTTGTGGTGACACTTGCCTTAGTCCTTCTTCTGCTACTTCAGCATGCTCTTTAATAGTTTGTTGATCATGAGCAGCTATTTGTTCTTTTATTGTCTCATGCACATCAACAGGAACATCATCATGAACTTGTTCATCAGTATCAGGAATAGCTTCCTCAGCTTCTTCTATATGAACTTCTTCTGGATTGATCTGCTGTAGCATCCATGGAAGTAAAGGAATTGAATGTTCCACTGTAGAAGTTCCTCGAGTCTCTCTTCTTGATATACTTGAGGATTTGGCATTGTAGTAAGGAATGTCCATCATAGGGCCTTCTACTACAATATCAGGGAATGCTTCATTGATGAAGCATTGAATGAATTGAGATACATCAGAAACATGTGTCTTCTGCCTTCATGAATGTTGGACAATAGGCCATTGAACACATAAGCAGACATATTGAATTGTCTGTTAGTGCACAAGGCACAAATCGCCGAAGATGTAGTGATAGGGATGTCATTCCAACTAGTCTTCCTCTTTGACAGGCAGTGTTAGAAAAGATGAATCAGAAATCTCCACTGTAAATCCACTAATCTCTTGACAATATGTTTTCCCTCGAAATCCCCTTCGTAGCCAATATTAGCAAAGAAGGCCAGAATGTCATCTTCTCCCATTTCTTAGGGAAAGTTGGCATCATCCCCAAACTGTAGACACTGCCTCACAGTTTGTTCAGAGATAACTAAGGTATGATCATCAGTGATCCTTCCAGATATGGTCATCACACCATCCGCTTGATTCACTTCAGCAGTTCCCCAAAATGATTGATGAAGTTCTTATAGATAATGGGTTTGACAGTGATGGCATGTGCTATTCTTGTTGTGGAAATGAATCTGATCATGTCTCTAAAACCCTCAGCTTCTGGCACATCCAGATCAAGATATCTACTGACATTGTGGAGTTTGCTCCAGGTAAGATTTTCCATAGATCTGCAATAGAGACACATGTGTTAGTAATGTACTAATAAATATCAAATTGTACAACCAATAATAGGTTTGAGTTTGACTTTCTTAGGTCAAAATTAAGAGTTCAAAGTCACTGTTGTATAGTAATTTAACCTATCTTGGATTTTATGGTTTTTAACCATTTGTGTTATGTTTTTTATGATGATTTTCAATAATATTAACTGTTTTAAAATCTTATTACACAAAAACATTGGATTTGAGTTCAATATTTTAAGTGTCGGTTTCCCCTGTTCATCGTGGTTAACCTAGGGTTTCTGAATCGATTGTTCCTTGTTGTAAAAATCAAAATCCATTTCATTGAACTCGAAAATGTTATTGAAATCCATTGTTCATGGTTAATTTTGATTTTTCTAAACCTAGGGTTCTATGTTCATCACTGGTTTGATATTCGAGGTACGTAAATCTATCGAGAATCACCTTGTTTCTATTCTACTTGTTCTAAGAATCAAACTATAGATGAGATGAAGTTGAATGAACAATCAACACGCAAGGTTTTTGTTGATTTGAATGGTTGATGAAGATCAGTCGAAAAACGCTCGTCCCAGTTTGGTTCTCTCAAATTTGAAAAGTATTAAATGCGTCTGATTAATGCGTTTAAATAGTTAATTGAATGAATTTCTTAAACTTTGCAAGTGAATGAACAAATGCGGAAGTTTTAAGTTTTACACCATAACAAATGCAGAAGAGATTTAACTTGTTCGCATTTGTGTACTGAGTCAAATGCGGATACATAATTTTGTCCTCATTGACTCTGTAACAAATGCGGAAGAACATTAGGACATATTCGCATTAGTTTCACTTGGTTTTTCTTGCACAAAACTATTATCCGCATTGGTTAAATGCTTGGGTTATCTTCACCCGAATTAACCAACACTGTTACCTGCATTAAAATTTGAACTTTGTCAAAAATTAATGTTTTTGCTGTGGATAGTTTTGACTGTTTTTGCTGTGGATAGTTTTGACTGTTTTTGCAATGTTGCTTTGACATTTATGAAGTTTTGACTATGCTTGGATTGTCAATTCTTGCTTGGATTGAATTGAACACCCGGTGTGATACAAATTTCCCAGTTTTAACTGATCTTGGACTTTTGTGCTTCCAAAGGTCTGCATACACTAAGATACTATAGTATAACTTCCACACCAACACAACCATTTTTCTAATTTTATATATTCAAGAAAAGAAACAACTGTATAACATAATTAAAATATTTTTGAGATTTTACAAAATTTTCATGTTTTTTGAATATTTTCATAAATTTTTATTTACTCCCCCTAAAGTTTATATCCATATGGGATAACAACATTTAAAACTTTGAATACTGAAAGGAAAATGTTTTTGTAATTTTTGATTTTCTTATCTGTACATGAAGTAGAAGTTTACCTTACTTGGGATCATATCAATCTTACTTTTCACAAATGCAAGCAATTGTTAGTAAAATAGACATAATCATGAGCATATTGATTGTAGGTATGCTTGTCCTCTTAAACTCATGCTTGGTTAATATTTTAACGCTTGTGATCTTTATCATGTTTTGAGTGGATTAAATATTCAACATGTACCTTACACTTAAAAGCATGGCAAGATCAACCACCCGCATAAAATGCATGGTAGAACTTTTTCTCAACTTACATGACTAGGTCATTTAAATTATGAAATCTCATTTTGTTTTAGGTAAGGGGGATCCTTATTGGGATTCTTTTACTTTGATCCTTTTATTTATTTGATCCTTATTAGGATTCTTTATGCACTCACTTTGGAAGGTGATTATCTTTGAGATTCTTTTTATTCATTCACAAGGAATGTAGGCTAGCGTAAGGGGGATCCTTATTGGGTTGAATTGAACACCCGGTGTGATACAAATTTCCCAGTAAAAACATGGCGGTTGTGTTGTCAATATGAATTGGTGTGTGCAAGAAGTTGTAACCATAATCAAGCATCTGGTTTTGAATCCAGAGAACTTGAGAGCAATAAGCGGATGCTGCTATGTACCCAACTTCTGATGTGGAAACAGATATGTTTGGCTGCTTCTTACACTGCCAGGAAACCAGTCTGGGACCAAGAAATTGACAACTCCCAGAAGTGGACTTGTGATTAAAGTTGCATCCCTAATAGTCACTGTCTATGTAGGCGTAGAGGTTGAAGTCTCCCTCCTTTGGATACCATAATCCAAGTGCAGGCTTGCCCTTGCAATATCTAAATATCCTCTTTACCGCATTTACATGTGATTCCTTAGGATTTGCTTGATATCTGGCACAAACGCATACACCAAACATTATGTCAGGTCTGCTTGCTGTTAGATTCATGACTGACCCTATCATTGATCGATAGTGAGTTTGATCTACTGATTTGCCATATGATTCTGGACCTATCTTCATTTTTGTATCAACAGGAGTTTTGATAGACCGACAATCCGTAAAATGAAATTTCTTCAACATGGTTTCCACGTATTTTGATTGATTGATAAAGATTCCACCTATTGTTTGCTGTACTAGCAACCCTAAGAATAATGTAAACTCTCCCATTGCACTCATCTGGAACTTAGAATGCATAAGGTCTTCAAAATCCTTATAAAGTTTTTTGTTTGTTGATCCGAAAATGATATCATCCACGTAGATCTGGACTAGCAACATTTCATGTCCTTTTCTTTTTCTGAACAAAGTCTGATCAATCTTTTCTCTCTCGTACCCGTGTGCAAGAAGAAAAGATGATAGAGTCTCGTACCACTTTCATAGGGTTTGATGTAGACCATACAAAGCTTTGTCACAAAGCCTAGTGGTTGACTCACATAGACTTCTTCAGAGATTTTCCCATAAAGAAATGCACACTTTACATCCATTTGATACAATGTAAATTTCATGGATGTAGAGTAAGCAAGAAAAAGTCTGATGGCTTCTAATCTGGCAACAGGGGCAAACACCTTATCATAGTCTATTCCTTCTTCTTGGGTGTATCCTTGTACAACCAATCTTACCTTGTTTCTGATAACAATGCCCTTATCATCAGTCTTGTTTCTGTATAACCATCTGGTACCGATAGGGTATTATCTTTCGAGGAGGTCTACGAGCTGCCATACTACTTCTTTCTTGAATTGGAGCAATTCTTCCTGCATTTCCTTGATCCAGTTGCTGTCTTGAAGAGCCTTTTTTATATTCTTGGGTACTGTTTGACACAGAAAGCAAGAAAACAAACAGATGTTTACAATACTTGACTTGCTTCTTATCTCCCGCTCATCTAATTCACCAATGATGCTTGACACTAGATGATCCTTATGTATCCTGCTATTTGGAATTAATTCACCAGCAATTGATACATCAAGGTTGGAGACATTTAGATCATCTTGGTGAAAGGCACCTTCAGGTTGGGAGAGTATAGGTGAATTGTGAAAGTAATCAAAGGCTTCATCAGCTTCAGCTTCAGCATCAGCTATACTTTAAAGACTTTCATCATTTGCATTCTCTTTAGTTTCAACTGACGTTGTAGCTAGTTCTAGATTTCTAACTTCAGTAGATGGTTCTGCTAAAGGAGTGGGCAGTGTACTAGGACCAGCCTCAGTTGAGGATCAGCTTGCAATGAAACTTCTTCATCAGATTGACTAGCAGAAGATGGAGGAATCATTTGAAAGTCATCCCTTCTTTCTACTATTTTAGAAGATCTAGCTGATTGTAGGTTACCTGTATTAGACAAGTGAAACTGATCAAAAGATCTTGTAAAAGAGTCAATATCAAACAACCAATCTGGACCATTCATTGACTTAGGAAATGAGTGTTCATTGAATTGAACATTTGTTGATTCATCAATAATGTTTAATCTAGGATCAAACACTCTAAAAGTTTTTGAGACTGAGGAATAACCTACAAAGAATCCCTCATCAGACTTAGGAGCAAACTTTCCTAAATGGTCTTGGGTGTTTAATATTAAGACAGGACAACCAAATAACTTGAAAAATTCAATTAATGGTTTTCTATGAAAAAGTAATTCATAAGGTGTTCTGTTGCTTTCTTTAACTATCAAAGTTCGATTTTGCACATAACACGATGTGTTGACTGCTTCGGCCCAAAAGGTAATTAGCAGCTTAGCATCGGCTAGCATTGTTCTTGCTGCTTCAATCAGTGTTCTATTTCTCCTTATAGCTACCCCATTTTGTTAAGGAGTTCGAGCTACACTGAATTAATGAGCAATGCCTTTGTATGTGCAAAACAAACTTAGATTTTCATTTTTAAACTCTCTCCCCGTTATCACTTCTAATTGATTTTAACTTTTGATCAAGTTGATTTTCAATTTATTGATAAAATCTTTTATTATTTGGGACACTTCATTTTTATGAAGTAGAAAGAAGACCCATGTGAATTGTGAAAAGTCATCAATGATCACCAAACAATACTGTTTCTTGCCAATACTCATGACATGAGTTGGTCCAAAGAGATCCATATGAAGTAACTTCAATGGAGTTTTGTTTGTGTTCACAAGCTTTGGTTTATAGGAAGATTTATATTGTTTCCCTTTGAGACATGCAAGACAGTGGTTAATAAAATGAATTTCCTTTTGAGGTAAACCAATTATATGATTTCCTTTTACCAATATGTTCATGTTTTTGAAATTTGTGTGTCCCAAACGTCTATGCCAAAGCTGTGACTCATCAAATGATGCTTTAGACAAAAAACATGTTTCTTCTATTGGTTGAGCAGAATTAAGATTAAAGACATATGTGTTATTCTTTCTCGGAGTCATCAAGACAACCCATTCTTCAAGAATTTGAAATCTTGGTTTCAGAATGTAGTAATGGGAATCTATGAAGTGAGTGGAATATTACTTGTCACAGATCTGAGACACGCTGAGGAGGTTGAAATTCAACTGCTCGCAGTAGTTCACTTTGTCAAAGCTCAACAGTCGATTTGTTAGTAGTCAAATCTTTCATCCTTATTTCTATGTAGAAATTAGGCATGTTTTTGATTTTCAGAAATCACTTTTGTTTTAAGTCTTGGATGAGAACTAAGTGATTATTTCATATTATGGGTAATATTACTTTTGACACTCTTCGACTGCCATGAATCATAGAAGTGATCATCAGAATTTGAAACCCTTGTTTGTTTAATGTGTGATTGACTTCAACGTTTGGCCTTGTCAGTTGATATTGGTGAGATAGACTTGTTTTGTGGAACTCTCAAGCCTTCCTGATTAAAAAAACAATCAGATGTATTGTGATTTGCCATATCACAGACAGAACAATACTTGTTGAAATAACAATTTATAGTTGAATGATTGTTCATGTAAGAAATGGAGCAATATTGATTAAAATAACACTCATCTGTGTTGTGATTAGACATGTCACAAATGTCACAGTACATTTGTTTGTCTTTTGATTTTGATATGGAGGCTTCATGTGATTTAACAGATTTTAGATTAGCCTCATATTTTGTTTTTAATGAAGAAGCAAATTCAGCCTTCTTAGTTTCTGTAGATTGTTTCACAATTCTACTTGGCTTGGTCTTTGGAGACTGCTTTTGCTTCTTTTTACCCTTACTTAACTCCTTTTCAAGTTGGTCTACATCCTTTTTGTTAAAAATGTCAAAACCGGCCCCCCGTTTTGACTTTTGATGATTTTGGTTCAGTTTTTACTTTTGATTTTTGAACTATGGGTGATTTTCCTTTGGATGATGGAGAAGCTATTGCTTTACCTTTGGATTCCAGTGAAACCTTTTCTGATTTGCTTGAATTTTTAGGAGATTTAATCTCACTATCAAATCTGCTTTCAGCAGAGGATTTCACTGGTACTTCAGCATTCTCCACCACCTTGAGATTTTCAGGAATGAATTTCACAAATGTTACAATGGCTTTAACTAGGCTATTTGGTTTCTTGACAACTACAGGTTTGTCTGAGCACTCTTTGATTATGATTAGGTGACCCAACTTGATTTTATCCTCATTGGTTTCAATATAAGCACTCGGTTTGTTTTGAGGATTAGTTATTTGGGAAACCATTGTTTGAGTTTCAATAACTTTAGGTACAGTTGGATCAGAATGGGTGAGTGCCTCATGCATAACCATATAGTTGTCATTGTATGGAGGTGGACAAGAATTGTATCCAATCCTAGTCATATCCTTTGGCTCTTTCTGTGAGTCAAATAACTCTTGCAGCTTAACAGAAGAGAATTAAAACTTTTCAAGTTTCACTTCCGTAGCCGATTGCTTAGCTTTGGTTTTTGTTAACAATTCAGTTAACTTCTCATTCTCAGTTACGAGAGTGTACTTTTCACCATGGAGTTTTTCAATATTCGAAAGAAGTGATTTGATTTTAATTTCAAAACTTTTCATCTCTTGTTTTAACATTTCAGATTTGACCTTTTCTTCTTTGATTATAAAAGCTAACTTGTGATTATGTTCTTTGTATCCCTGTACTTCTTGAATGCATTTATCACTATAGAGATTGGATTTTACCTCAGATGGCATTAGAATTGGACCATCATTAATGTGAGCCATGAGAGCATGATTCTAAAATTGAGGCTTGACTTCCTCTGCATGTAGGCTCCAGTCACAAACTCCATCTTATCTGATGACAAGTGCATTAGAGTTTGGTTGATTGCTTCCCTGAGCTTGATGAGTCAGTTGGGGCTAACTTTGATGAGTTTGTTGGTGCTAATTTTGATGGTGATACTGATGTTGATTGCTTGATTGAAAGCTTGAATTGGATTGAGATGATTGCTGACAATATGGAGTTCTTTGGTAATTGTTGTTACTTCTTCTGGGAGCATTGCATTCCCTAAAGAAGTGGCTATTCACACTATAATTAAAATACTTTACCTTGGATTTGTCATATCCAAGTTTTGTGTTCTCATTCAGACTCAGCTTCTTCCCTTTTCAAAAGAATTTCTTGGCTCTCATCGCAATCATGGCCATCTGCCATTGCAAGTACATATCTTCAACATCATCTGGATCCATTTCTTCCAGATCTTCCTGAATGAGATGTGCTGAAGTAAGCCTTCCTCCTAGATAAGCCTCAAAGCTAGCAATAAAGGCATTGTAAGTTGCGTTTTGCTCTTCAGCTTTTTGATCACTAGGCATGCATGTGAGTGTTGAAGTAGAAGGGCTGAAGATGATGGCTTGTTTTGTTGTGAAGCAGCAATGAATCCAATTGTTCTAGCATGATCTTTGGAAGATAGAAAATCATCTTCTTCTATCACAAAGGCATTTTCAACAGAATGAGTTTCTGATGGAAACTTATATGGCTCAATGACTTGAGGTCCACTAAGATTTTTGCGTCGCTCATCTAACTCCAGAGATTCAATCTTAGCAATCATGATGTCTAAGCTGGTGCTCTCCAAGTCAAGAGTGTTCTTCAGCATTGTAACGTTCTGCTTCCAGTTTTCCAACAGACTGTGTAGCATCTTCTTGTTCATTTCCTTTTCTTTATATGTAACCCCCATGATTTCCAGATCATTCACCAACGACACAAAATGATGTAGCTTCTTGGAGATTAATTGACCCTTGATATGATGAAAGGTTTCATATTGGTTCACTAGTTTATCTTTGTGTATTTCTGTCACCTCACTGCTTCCTTCACACATAATTTGTAGCGTATCCCAGACGCCTTTGGCTATTCCATATTTTTCTAGTCTTTTGAGGACATCCATTTTCAAAGCCTGAGTAAGAATGGAGTAGGCTTTGAGATCTATCTTGATTTTCTTGTATTCCTCATCATCAAAATTTAGATTAGGATCCTTGATGGGGACCCTAATAGTTCTGTACTGAGCTGCTTGATCAGCATTGAGTGAAACAGGAATGTAGGGTCCTTTGCAGACGGATATCCAGTAGTCGGGATCCATACCTGTAATGTAATTTCTAAACCTTATTTTCCACTCCTTAAACTCAGATTTGTGTTTAAGCATTGGAGGTTAAGATGCATGACCAAGTTCAGAAAAGTTAAAAGAATCCATTATAATAAACTTGATTTTAGATGGTTTGAGTATTGAGTATGTTGATTTTTATGTCCAGAATGTTCAAACAGTCCAATGTCAAGTTTTTCTTATCTTGATACGGTGAACAGTAGCAGCAGTAAGAAAGAATGCGGTGAACAGTGGATAGTATTCGATCAATAGTTCTTGACAACTATTTGATCAAATCTTTGTTTCAGATTTGAGTTGATCAATTCTTGATTATTCTGAATCTATGTTTGTCTACGAACTCTAAAGTTGATTTTAGGTCGTTTTTGGTCAATATCGTGTGATTATGAGTGGAATTTGTCTGATTTTGTTGAGATTCAACCATCGAATAGTGTTCTTGAGTTCTGGGTCAAAAGAATAGTGTTCTTGAGTTTTTGAATCTGAATCTAAGTTGATGTGAATCAATTAGGATCGAATATGATGATTGAGGCAATGATTGTGTAGCAGAAATACAGAATCAATGATCATAAATGCCAAAAATACTAATAAATGCTTTGTATATTGATACTGATGAACAAAATATAAAGTGTGCTAGGGTTAGTAGCAAAAAGCTAGTAGCACCAAAAAAACTTACAAATATAGTGTATACTATTCTATTTATAGGCAGATACAATGCCTGTACAAAATGACTAAACTACCCCGACAACTATACATCAGAATACTAGTCTAAGTACAAAATAGTGATCCATATTTGTATTGTACATCCGAATGTATTGATCTTCATCTGCATTTCTTCTGTTGAGCATTGGCATCAAGAATGTTATCCGCATTGACTAATGCTAATGAACAAATACTTACCCACATTTTATTTTGCTTATCAGCATTAGTAAATGCGGATGAACAAATACTACGCTGTATTTGTTCTTGCTCATCCGCATTGACTAATGCGGACAACCGATACTTGGCCTTTTTCATCTATTTTCTTCACCCGTATTAATTCTTAACTTGTGCAGTTTCTTCCAACAAGAACAACCTTCAACCACCTCTTGAATTGGCATGTATGATCCTCTCAAGGTCTAACAATCTTGGATCACTTCAGTTTCATAAAACACTTTTCAACTCAAATGGCAGCTCTTTCTAAAGCTGATATGGAAACCGGTACTATGACAAAGTGTCCACTGATCACTCCTGATGACTTTGATACTTGGTGCCAACATATGGAAGGGTTCATCAAGTCTTAAGACAGCAGGATGTGGAGATCTATTGTCAAAGAAACTCATATCCCATGCACCTCTTCAGCTACTGCTGGAGGTGGCATGATACCAAAGGAAATGGCTAACTATTTTGAAGAAGACTGGAAAAGAATAGATGAAGATCAGAAGGCCATGACTTCTCTTCAAACTGCTCTTCCTAACTCCATATAAGAGGCTTCAAGAAGTGCAAAACTGCTAAGCAGCTCTGGGATGCACTGAAGCTAATGTATGAGTAGTTTGAGGAAGCCAAGAAGAACAAGAAGGACATCATGAAGCAGCAGTTTGAAAACTTCACCTACAAGACAGGTGAAATCATGACTCAACAATACTTCAGGTATGCTGAGATTATGGATACTCCAATGGATGTTGGAGTAAAACTTAAGAATAGAGACATAGTGAGGAAGTTCATGTTCTCTCTTCCCAGACAATGGACTCACCACTATATGGCCATTAAGAGAACTGAGAACCTCTCTACTCTTACTCTCACAGAGCTGTATGGTATCCTTAATGGGTACCAAATGGAGATGAACCTGCAAAATCCATCAAGCAGCTCTTCCAACAATTAGTAGAGTTCAGCCCTTCATGTGGTTGAAAGGGATAGCATAGAACCATAACATCATCTTATATGCTTCCCTGAAAACTCACAAAAGGGTCCTTTCATCACCTACCCTGAGACACCAAGGGAGAGCTACATCCAAGAAAGCCCATTCTAAGAGACAAGCTCTGCACAAGCCTTTGTGTGTACTGATGAAAGTTCTAGAAACTTTCTCTTCACTCTTGGAGACCTGGACTGCATCCATCCAGATGATCTGAAGTATATGGAGATAATCCAACAGATGGCTCTTCTCACTCATAGAGCGAAGAAGTTCTACAAGAGGACATGAAGAAAGTTTTCCAGCAATGTGGCCAGTGGAAAGTTTGGACTAGACAAAAGCAAAGTGAAGTGTTACAACTGTAACCAAATAGGCCACTTTGCTAGAGAGTGAAAGGCACTAAGGAAAAATAGTGGCCAAGCACAAACTAGAGCAAACTACACTGATGCAGTTCCAAGAACTGAGAAGCCAAGCCAACCCAAACAACATGATGCTGTTGTTGTTAAAGAAGGAGACTTTGACTGGAGCTTTCAGGTAGAAGATGCTTCTCCAAACCAAGCACTGATGATTGATCATGAAGAAGCTAAGATATTGGAACATCTTTGTACTCCTGAATGCATTGCAAAAGTTAACATGTATAGGTCCTATAGTTTGGAAGTGAGATCTGACCTGAGTCCTTGAATATTTTAAAAGCGATTTTAAAAGAGATGAATATGATTATAAACTTAAAATATAAGATTTAGAAAAAAACCATTTCTACTCTTAAGCATGAGCACACAAATTACATGACTCAGATCAAGGATCTCATTACGAAATTAACTGAATGCCAAGCTGAGCTTGTGATCAGTAAAGCTAAGGTAGAAAAATGTGTTCTTGAAGAGGAAACCTTCAAGAACATAATATCTTCATCCATGCATGCAAAGATTTTTTATTAGAACAGGCAAGGATTGGGTTCAAGTGAGATATCTCCTCCATACACATTTTTATCCGTAAGATCTCCAAGATGTGGAACTTGTCAAGATGAGATGCCCTCCATAGATCCCATTCAAGAAGAGGATGAAGATGAAAAGGAGGTAGTGAAGGATGAACCTGAGGTGAGTGACAAGGGTTATCCTGAGAAGGGACACTATTCTCCTGGAGAGAAAGGATGACCAAGTCTGCAAGGAAGAACTTGATTAGGGCAGCTAAGAGAAAGTCCAAGAAAGTTCAAGAGATTAAGGCCACTTTCAACTCTACGCAAAAGCAGGTTTTCATCTCTGCTAGATTTGAAGTGGTAAAGACTGAGGACCCAACCATGGACTCTAGTACCAGGAGTCCTAGTTCATGTCCAAATCATCCTGATTCATAGAAGAAGGATGATAAAATGTGCACCACTGCTGTACAGCTTGAACCATCCAGTTCTAAGATCAAGCCTCATCCCAAGAAGCCTGCTGCATCATCTGAGAAGATAGAGAAGGAAGTGGAGAGTGATCAAGCTCAACCTCCCACCCAAAAGAATATTCTCAGAGGTTTGCAAACTGAATGCATCATGTGTGGTAGTACTTCTCACTTTGCCAAGGATTGTATCTACAATCCCAAAAGTACTATCCACATGAACAAGAAGAAAACTTCTGAGAAGAAGAAGAAGAAAACAGCTTTGGAAGGAAAATCTCTTCCTTTTAGAAGCTCCAAAGTGAAGAAGAAGATAAGTGAAAACTTAACTTCAGAAGAAATTTTGGTCTCGAAAGAGAGGAATGCTTCAGAAGTACTGAAGTCTGCTGCAGTGAATGCAAAAGCTTCCGAAGGTCTAGTCTCCAAAACATCCAAAGTTATCAAAACTTCCGAAGTGTTGAAGGTCAAGTCCAGTCTTCCAAAGATGGTGTGGAAGATGAAGGAAGGCCATATGACTGAAGGTTCTTCATCAACAACAGCAAATAATCCTTAGAACTTGCATATTGGATCAATTACTGTTGCATTATCTTCTGTTCACTTTGACAAGCCCAAGACCAATGAGGCTTGGGTTTCCAAATGTAGCTAACCATCTCTTTTTGTGCAAGACCTGCTAAAGATTAAAGGAAATGTATGGATCATTGACAGTGGCTGTTCCAAGCACATGATAGGCAATGGCTCTTTGCTTCAAAACTTTGAAAGAATTGATGGAGGGCCAGTTACTTTTGGAGGAGAATCTTGTGGTTATATTACTGGAAGGGGCAGGGTCACAAATGGTAAGCTCTGCATTGAAAAGGTATACTTTGTCAAGGAGCTTGGGTACAATCTTCTGAGTGTATCCCAATTTTGTGATCAGAGACACAACATGCTCTTTACTGAGCATGAGTGCATTTTTCTCAAGCCTGGGGTGGTCATTTCTCAAGAGCATATCTTTCTTAGAGCCCTTAGGAAAGGGAACATGTACAAGATGGATTTGCAGGAAACATCCCCTTCAGGAGAAGTTTCTTGCTTTCTATCTAATGCCAAAAGTGATGAGTCTTTCCTTTGGCATAAAAGAATATGCCATGTAAACTTTAAAAACATGAATAAATTAATTAAGAATGATATGGTAACTGAAATTCCAAAGAAAGAGTTTACAAGTGATGATCATTGTGTTGCATGCCTTAAAGGGAAGCAACATAAAGTATCTCACAAGCCAAAGGAAATGAACTCCATCACTATAACCCTACACTTATTAAATATGGATCTCTTTGGCCCCAGTAGTGTAATGAGTTAAGGAAGGACCTCATATTGCTTGGTGATCACAGATGACTTTAGAAGATATACTTGGGTCTTCTTCCTTAGAACTAAGGATGAGACCCCTGAGATCTTGAAGAGTTTCATTTTGAAAATTGAGAATCAATGTGATCACAGGGTCAAGATCATAAGATGTGATCAAGGAACCAAATTTAAAAACCAAATTCTTGATGCATTTTGTGATGAAAAAGGTATTTCAAGACAATACAGTGCTCCCAGGACTCCTCAGTAAAATGGTGTTACTAAGAGGAGAAACATGACACTTATTGAAGCTACAAGAACCAAGTTGTTTGACTCTAAACTACCTATCACCTTCTGGGCAGAGGCAGTCAACACTGCCTGCTATGTGCAAACAAAGTTTTAGTGGTTAAGACTTATGGTAAGACTCCTTATGAACTGTGACACAAAAGGAGACCTTTCATTGGTTTCCTCAGATCATTTGGATGTCCTTGCACCATTTGAATACCAAGGATATAATAGCTTAATTTGATGAGAAATCAGATGATGGACATTTCATTGGATACTCTTCCCAAGCTAAGGCTTATAGAGTATACAATCTTAGAACCAGAGTAGTTGACGAGTCAGCAAATGTGACCTTTAATGAGCACACACCAAGTATGAAATCTAGTCCTGATTGGTTGCCTGATCTTGATTTAGTTACCAACTATTTTAACAAATCTTATGAGAATGTTTTAGGATCTACAGGTACCTTATCAACAGGAGATTCTGATCCAAGATTTAAGCTGAGAAGACCAAGTGTACAAACTACTTAAGCTCCAGTGATAACTAGCCATGCTGTTGGAAATCCTGTTAGCACAACCATGACAAATTCTTCAGCTGATACATCTAAAGTTCCTGTAAATTCCAACACAGAGGCACATAACTCAGATGAAGGAATCTTCAATGTAGGATGAGATAGAGGTGGTGATAGTGATCAAAAATTTCTTGATGCTGATAACCACTCCATAGAAGACAACATCAATGATGTAACACACTCATTAGATCAAGTCTCACTTGATAAGTGTATTGATGTGGTGAATGACTATCAAGTACCAGATCTGAATTTCACCAATTTAGATAAGTCCAAACAAGTTGCTGTGATTCCTCAACTGAGACTCCATAAGTCCCACCCCACCACAAACTTCATTGGAGATGTTGAGACTGGGGTGAGAACAAGAGGACAAACCCAAGATAAAAATTATTGTCTTCACTATTGTTTCTTGTCCCAAATAGAGCCTATGAAGATTGAAGAGGCTTTGAAAGATGGAAGTTAGGTTGAAGCAATGTAGGAGGAGCTGCTTCATTTCAAGAGACAGAAGGTTTGGAATATATGTCCTCTTCCTCAAGGGAAGACTACCATAGGTACCAAGTATGTATTTAGGAACAAGAAGGATGATAAAGGACTTATCATCAAGAACAAGGAAAGACTGGTTGTTCAAGGATACACATATGAAGAAAGGATTGACTACACAGATGTTTTTGCTCCTGTTGCAAGACTTGAAGCAGTTAGGATATTCCTGGATTTTGCTGCATCCAAGGATTTCAAGGTCTACCAACTTGATGTCAAGTATGCCTTCATATATGGGGTGATTGATGAGGAGGTGTATGTCAAACAACCACTTGGCTTTGCAGAAACAGATCATCCTGATTATGTCTGCAAGCTTAACAAAGCTCTTTATGGGCTGCATCAGGCTCCAAGGAAGTGGTATGAGACACTATCATATTATCTCTATTAGCATGGATACAAGAGAGGTACTATTGATGGAACACTTTTCATCAAAGGAACAGGAAATGACTTGATGCTGGTTTAAGTTTATGTAGATGTCATTACCTTTGGGTAAACTAATCCAAAGCTTTGCAAAGACTTTGAAGACGTTGATGAAGAATAGATTTGAAATGAGTACCATGGGGGAACTCAATTTTAGTCTTGGAATTCAAGGGAAGCATGTTGATAATGACATCTTCATAAATTAGTCAAAGTATGTGCAAGACATACTCACCAGGTTACATATGACTGAGTGCAAGGTTGCTAAGACACCCGTAGCCAGAAACCACTCTTTAGGACTAGATATTAAGGGGGTGTGTGTTGATGAACACTTATACAGGGCTATTATAGGGTCTCTTATGTACCTCACAGCCAGCAGGCCTAATATCATGTTTGCTACATGTATTTGTCCAAGATATCAAGCCGACCCCAGGATGTCACACCTGGTTCAAGAGAATTCTCAGATATCTCAAAGATGATCCCAAATTAGGCCTTTGGTATCAAAAGAATTCTGACTTCAATCCGTATGCATATATTGATAGTAACTATAGTTGCTGCAATATGACTACAAAGTCAACATCTGGGGGATGTCAATTTCTTGGTGGAAGGATAGTCTCATGGCAATACAAGAAACAATCTTATGTATCTGCATCAACTACTAAAGCTGAATACATTGCTGCTGCAAGCTGTTGTGCTTAAGTGCTTTGGATTCAGAATCAGATGCTAAACTATGGATTCAACTTCAAGGAGAATCCAATCCATATAGACAACAATAGTGCTATCTCTAACATAAAGAATCTAGTTTAGCACTCAAAGACAAAGCACATCAACATCAGGTATCATTTAATTAAAGATAATTTTGAAAAAGGAATGATAAAACTAGTCAAAGTTATCAAAAATGAACAATATGTTGATCTATTCACAAAAGCTTTTGATGAGCAGAGATTTAAGTATCTAGTATCAGCAATTGGGATGATCAATAATATGTGTGTATATCATCACCAAGATTATTTTTAATAATATGTGTGTCTTAAGCTGTCTATATCATCACCATATAAGCCTAGTTTTCTATGGAAGAAACTTCTCAAAATGATATCCCTTAGAATTTTGGATATATCTTCCTTTGGAAGACATCAAGTTGTCTTCGGAAGAAAATTATGTCTTCAAAACAAATAACTACTTCTGAGAAATTAACCTTCGAAAGAAATTTGAATATATCTTCTGAAGCTTATATTTGTCAGTAAGTACTTATATGTATTGAAGGACTACTTTCTTCTGAAAGCAATTAAGTCTTGGAGGCCTTATTCTCTTAACGAATAATATTGTTGATATTTGATATCTTCCAAAGCAAAATCTATCTAGGAAGTAAAAATACTCTAAGCATTTTTCTTCGGAAGCAAAATTCTTAGAAAACTAAGGAATATCTTACGAAGCCAAATTGGCTTCGAAAGTTTTTCTCAAACCTTCCGAAGACAAATTACCTTTGAAAGATTTAGACTTCCAAAAAAACTACCTTTTTGGATACATTTTTCAGAGGTGGGACTGACATTCAGATTTTAAAGTTTATCCGTTTGCATTAACTTTGTCACAAATCCATATCATATTTATATATTTGTACAACGGTTCCTCCTTTTTCACTTTCTCCTTCATCTACAAGATTCAAACCCTAAATTCACCCACAAACCAACTTTGTTCTTACCTCTATTCATTTCAAAGCTACTCAAAATGGCCAACTCTGATCCCCAAAACCAACTGGATTTCTCCTTGCACTTACACAGGCAACATAATCAAGTTGCTTTGTTGATGTTTGAGAAAGATCCTTGTTTCCCAAATGTTTGCCGCTTCTTATCTCTAACCAACTACCTCACCGCACTCACAATAGACCCTCCATTATATGAAGTTCAACTTCTGGAGTTGCGAAGGACCTGCCAAGAGGTCATCTTGGATGGTGGGAAGGCACTGTCTGCCATAGTGCAAAGGAGGACATTATTCATCACTCTAGCCACCATCAACACCATCTAAGGCTGGATGATAAAGAGGGTGACTTGTCCTTCCTTAAATCTGCTGTTAATGACTCATTCCGGTAGATGGGATATGAAGGGGACTACTCTGTAAGAACTTTCAAGAAAGGCAAGGTCTTATACAAATAGAAGTACCTCCTCCATGTGGTCATCCACTCCCTTTCAAACAAACATGGAGGATGGGACCAAATTCCTGAAGACCTTTCCTACATAGTCCATGGAATGGTTCAAGGAGTCAAGTTCAGGTATTCTCAATTTGTATATACAAATTTGCTTGCAAACTTGTAATCCTTAGAATATTATATGTTCTCTAGATAAGTTCAATACATTCTTAACTGTGAAGTGGTCTCACAGTTAAGAGGAACAGGTAATGTTCTTATATTGGGACAGATGAAGCCCAACATCTTCAAGACAATAAGAAAGCCAACTGTTGGCTTCTCAGGGGTAGAAACAGCCCTGGTCCTAAAAATGTTAGAGCTCATGAGATTCGACACTTAGGTTTTGGTAAGTATCATCTTCAAATAGTCCAACAATACTCCCCCTAAGATGATGCTGCCAAAACCTCATGATTATCAAAACCTTGGATGTTGATTGATGTGCAGTCTTGGAGTGCAGTCTTGACTGTTGAAAACCTAAGTGCCGAATCTTATGATGATTACCAAAACTGACACGGTGAAGCTACGCTGAAAATATGATCAAAACGAGAAAATTGACCAAAGTCAAACTTGGTCAACCATGGTCAAAGTCAACAGTCAACATCAGCGGACTTCCCGAGTGACGTCAGCACCCAACAGTCACATATCAGCAACAGAGAATTTATCAGACATTGAAGTACATTTGTGTAATCACTAGTGCTTAAATGTAATTTTGTTCATTTATGTAAAGAGTATAAATAGAATAAGTGTAGTCATTTTATACTCTAACCATTAGAAGGTAAGCAAGAATTCTCTAAGCAAGCATGGCTGAGAATTAGGCTAGTGAGAGAAACAATTAGATTGAGTGTGTGTGAGAGAGATTTTTCTTACAAACTCCCTTTTTAATCTCCTAGCATCAACATACATATGAATAAAATATTTATGAATGTGTTCTTGATTGTTCATCATTCATTCATCATCATACATTCAATCTTGCAACAGATCTTCACTTGAATTCATCAATAGGTCTGTGAGATTCTGTATCACAGATCTGATAAACGGCAACAATACGATTGCAATATTCGATCCATCATTTATGGAATTTCAACAACCATTCTTATGTTCATTAACTTATTATATTATTGTCAACTTAGTTAGAGATTTCGCTTTATCAACCGAGTGAGACTTAGTGAGTTTGTGAGATACAAAACTTGTGTTGAGAGACCAACAACGATCCTGCAAATGGTATCAGAGCTTTTTAGGCTCTTGATTGTGAGATCTAACCATCCCATATCACTCTCATTTCTTCACACTTACTCACTTCACTCAAATGGCTCTTAACAAAAAGTTTTCTGAATCCGAGATGGGAACCATGACCAAGGCTCATATCATCACCACTGATGATTTTGGAACCTGGTGCAAATGTATTGAAGGTTTTATCAAGTATCAAGACAGCCGTATGTGGAGATCTATCACTCATGGTCCTTACAAGCCAAAGGTGGCGGACCCGGCTGGTAACGGCGCCATGATTGAAAAAGCTATTGAAGACTACTCAGATGAAGACTTCAAGAAGATGGACATCGACTACAAAGCGATGATCATGTTGCTTACTGCTATACCAAACTCCATAATGGCAGGCTTTAAGCAATACGAGACCGCCAAAGAACTCTTTAATGCTTTGAGGCTGATGTACTCTGGTTCTACTGAATCAAAGGATAACAAGAAGGATATGCTGAAGTAGAAGTTTGAGAACTTGACTTATATTGTTGGTGAGACCTTGAGTCAATAATCCTTTAGGTATATGGACTTGATCACCTCTCTTCAAACTATGGGAGTTGCTCTTGAGAAAAGAGACACTTCCTCATGAGTGGACTTTTTACTGTGTCTCAATCAAGAGAACTAAAAATCTCAACACTCTCACTATGACTAAACTATATGGAATCCATGATGGATACCATATCGAGATGAAGACTCAGAAGAGCCACCAGATGAATAGACCCTCAAATCCTGCAGTCAACAATGCTTTACATGTTGCTGAAGGATCAAGAATTCCCCAGCCTCAGTTATACCTGAACTATCCCCAACAACCATCATCCTCTTTCGGGCCATACATCACTTCCCCTGAGACACCCAGGTCTCAACAGGCTCAATACACTCCCTTCCAGGATAGTTGTGCTTTTGTTTCAGGGAGTGAGCACTCTGGAGATTTTCAATACTATTTTGATAATCTAGAGTGTTTCAGCCCAGATGATGTTGAATATATGGACATTGTCCAGCAAATGGCTCTTTTAACCTACAAAGCAAAGAAATTATTTAAAAGAATCGGAAGGAAATTTCCTCAGAACCCAACTAATAGCAAATTTGGGTTTGATAAGAGCATTGCCAAATGCTACAACTGTAACCAGCTTGGTCACTTTGCTAGGGAATGTAAAGCGTCAAGATCTAATCCTGGAGCAGCTCAAGCCTCCCAATATTCTACTACCTCAAAGGCTGCAACCAAACCCACTAAGCCATAAACTGCTGCTGTTGCTCAAGAGGTTGACTGGAGCTTTATGGTGCAAGATGTAACTCCTGCTCAAGCTCTCATGGCTGGAACTGAAGACAACAAGGTATATGGACATCTCTGTACTCCAGCCTGTATTGCTAAGGTTAAATTGTATCAGGACTACAACATGGAAATTAGATCTGATATTGAGTCCTTAAATATCCTAAAATCTGATTTTAAGAGAGCAGAATCTGACTATAAGCTCAAAATAGAAGAGTTAGAGAAAACTGTGTCCTCTTTAAAACATGAACATACCAACTATAGGACTCAAATAAAAGATCTAATATCCAAGTTGACTGAAGCTCAAGCCCAGCTAGTCATAGCTGAGGGTAAAGCAGAGAAGTATGCTATTCAAGAGCATAACTTCAATACCATTGTAGCATCATCCTCCCACTCCAAGGTATGCTATCAAAACAAAAGTGGGTTGGGATAAAATGAAATTGCTCCACCACACTCTCGTGTGTCTATTAGACAGCCAAGATATGGTACTGATGAGTAAGAGGTTCCAACTGCTGACCCACTACCTAGTGAGCAGAAGAATGATGTAATAATAGAAACCACCACAGGGAAGGATAAGGTAGAAAACCTCATCCCTACAAATGATAAATCCTTGACCACTAAAGCCATAAAGAACCAGATCAGGGCTGCAAGAAAAACTGCCAAAATGGTGGCTGAGACTAAGATGAAGACAGACCCAAGGCAAAAGGGTGTATTCATCTCATCTGGATTCCTAGTGGTTGGAAGTTCTGATTCAGGAAAGGAGAGTAGTACCAGGACTCCTATCTAGCTGAAGGATCATAAATTAAAGGGAAATACTATTGAAGAAGAGAAGAAGTGCCAGAACCAACAGCCCACATGTCCCACCAAGAATAACATTGAGTGCATAATCTGTGGCCCGCATAACCACATGGCTAAAGATTGTTACTACAATCCAACAAGCACACATTATGCAACCGATGTTAAGAAAGAAGGAGTCAAGGATGGTTTCACATTTAGACCTTACTATATGGTCCAAGTGTTAAGGAAAGGAAAGCTTGTTTCCGAAGCCAAGTTGCTTCCGGAAAAAACTCATTCTTCCGAAAGGAAAATAGCTTCGGAAGACAAGCCAAAGAACAAACAAAGAAACAAAAACATTTCCTTCAAACTTTCCAAAAAGAAGATTGCTTTGGAAGAAAAGGTGGTGAAAACTTCTTCCGAAAAGAAAGAAGCCTCGGAAGCAAGTCATGCTGCACAAGCCTCCTCGGGCTCATCAACACAGGTCAACCATAGGATGAAATAGAAGACCAAAAAAGATGCTGCAGCCCAAACCTCTTCTTCACAAACTATAATTGAGCCCCCATGCATACAATTTGGTTCAGTTATATTATCTTCATTGGAAGAACCCAAGACCAACAAGGCTTGGGTTTCCAATGATAACTAATCATTTCATCTTATGTGTAGGGACATTCACATGACAAGAATGGAAATGTCTAGATTGTAGAAAGTGGATGCTCCAGGCACATTATAGGGAACAAATCTCTCCTATAACAATTTGAACATTTTGATTGAGGTCCTGTTCAGTTTGGAGGTGAAGCCGAAGGATATATTTCTGGTAGAGGTAGTGTATCCAATGGTAAGTTAAACACTGACAAATTAAACTTTGTTAAACAGCTTGAACACAATCTCTTGAGTGTTTCTCAATTCTATGATCAAAAGCACCAAATTCTTTTCACAGAACATGAGTGCATTATCCTCAAACCCGGGATGACAATTCCTCAGGAATTGGTGCTTCTTAGATCTCCCAGGAGAGGGGATATCCACAAGCTTGATATGAACAATGCTTTTCCACTGGGTGAAGTATCGTGCTTTCTTTCCAAAACTAATGGTGAGGAGTCAAATCTTTGGCATAAAAGAACGTGCCATGTTAATTATAAAACCATGAATAAGCTGGTTAAAAATAATTTGGTACATGGTGTGCCTAAAAAGGAATTTTTCTTTAAAGATAACTGTGTTGCTTGCCTGAAAAGAAAGTAACACAAGGTTTCTCACAAATCCAAAGAGGTTAACTCCATCACCACTCCATTACACTTATTGCACATGGATCTTTTTAGTCCCACAAGTATAATGAGTATTGAAAGGAAATCATATTGTCTTTTGATTGTTGATAATTTTACAAGATTTACATGGGTATTCTTTTTAAGAACTAAAAAATGAAACGACTAAAACTTTTAAATCTTTTATTCTAAAAATTGAAAATCAAAAGGATCACAAGGTAAAAATCATTAGAAGTGATCAAGGGACTGAGTTTAAGAATCAAGTTCTTGACTAATTCTACAACTCAAAAGGGATCGCCAGACAATATAGTGCTCTTAAAACTCCTCAACAAAATGGTGTTGCTGATAGGAGGAACATGAAACTTATTAAGGCTACAAGAAACTATGTTAGCTGATTCATAGCTACCTCTAACTTTCTGGGCAGAGGCAGTCAGCACTGCATGCTATGTGCAGAACAGGGTTCTTATTGTTAAGCCCCAAGGAAAGACCCCTTATGAGTTATGGAACAAAAGGCCACCAATCATTGGCTTTCTTAGGTCCTTTGGCAGCAGGTGTATCATACTCAACACAAAAGACAATTTAGCAAAATTTGCTGAAAAGTCGGATGATGCTATCTTTGTTGGATATTCATCAACCTCTATTGCTTATAGAGTGTATAATATTAAAAATAAACAATTTGAGGAACTATCCAACATTGTTGTTAATGAGTACACTCCTTGTGTTAGAAGGAATGGCCTTGATCATATCTTCAATCTAGAATTGTTTACAAACTATTCTAAATCCTCTTGTGAGAATGTTTCAGCTGGAACATGAACTCAAAGTGACATCTATGAAGATCAAATATTTGAGTTACCTAGACCTATTCCCAGTTCTACAAGAGGAATTGAAGAAAAAGCTCCCACTACTAGAAGTACTAAAAGCTTGAACATCTCAGGAAATCATAGAGGTTCAATAAGTTGTCAGCCAACTAAGCCTCAAAACTCATCAGCTGAGAACTCCAGCATTTAACACCAAGCTGATAAAGACAGTAATCTAGAGGAACAGGCAACTGTTGATACTACTTCCCAGTAGAATGTTATTAATGTTGTCACACATTCATTCAATCAATCCATATTGAATGAGTGTGAGACATTAGCTGGTCATGGTGTTCAAAACCCTGAGCAAAACATCTCAATCCTGGATCTATCTATGCAACTAGATGTGATTCCTAGGCTCAGGATACACAACACTCACCCAACTGAGAACATCATTGGGGATGTCTCAAAAGGTGTGAGAACAAGAAGTTAGACCTATACGGGAATGTCTGCTTGTACTCATGCTTTCTCTCTCAAATGGAACCAAAGAAGGTGGAAGAATCCCTCAAGGACAACAATTGGATTGAAGCTATGCAAGAGGAGTTGCTTTAATTCAGGAGGCAAAAGGTATGGAACTTGTGCCCATTACCACCTGGCCAAGTCCCCATTAGCACCAAGTGGGTGTTTAGAAATAAGAGAGATGATAGAGGTTTGATTATCAAGAACAAGGCAAGACTTGTTGTTCAAGGATACACATAGGAGGAAGAAATAGATTAAACTGATGTCTTTGTACATGTTGCAAGACTTGAGGCTGTGAGAATCTTCCTTGCTTTTACAGCATCCAAGAACTTCACTGTCTATCAGCTTGATGTCAAATGTGCATTTTTATATAGGGATATTGATAGAGAAGTCTATGTGTGTCAGCCACCTAGATTTGAAGACCCACAGCACCCCAACTATGTGTGCAAACTGGATAAAGCTATCAATGAGTTGCATCAAGCACCTAGGCTGTGGTATGAGACCCTGTCTCAGTTTCTTCTAAGGAATGGCTACACTAGAGGCACCATAGACAAGACACTGTTCATAAATAAGTCCAGGAAGGACATGCTGCTTGTTCAAGTCTATGTTGATGACATCATATTTGGTTCCTCAAATGACCAAGTGTGTAAAGACTTTGAAAGCATCATGAGGAAGAAGTTTGAGATGAGTTCAATAGGAAAGATGGATTTTTTCCGTGGAATTCAAGTGAAGCAGATGGAAGAAGGGTTCTTCATTAATCAATCTAAGTATGTCAAGGATATCTTAGAGAGATTTGAGATGAAAGATTGTAAGCCAGCCAAGACGCGTATACCCTAAAATCACAATCTTTGTCCTGATTCCAAGGAGGAGGATACTGATCAGCATCAGTACAGGGCGATTATTGGATCTCTGATGTATCTCACTACAAGTAGACCTGATATCATGTGTCCAACCCGCATCTGTGCAACATATCAAGCTACTCCCAAGGTGTCTCACCTAATTACTGCCAAAAGAATTCTTAGATACCTTAAAGGAGCTCCCAAATTGGGTCTCTGGTATCCTAAGAATAAGGACTTCAATCTCTATGGGTATACTAACAGTGATTATGGTTTGCTTTTGGAAGTAAAAATGGCTACGAAAGACAATATTGAGAAACACAAGTGTCTTCTTTTGGAAGCAAGTTTACCTTCGGAAGAACATCTTTACTGTGTAACGGAAATCTTTAGGCCCCACTCTGTAAAAAGTAAGATTTTATTGATGATTGTCGGAATATTTTAAATGTTTTATCTTACCACCTCTGTCAAATCGAAACCTAAACTTTCCTTTCACCTTATCGGTTTGCTTTTTAACCTCCATTTAAAATTTCTGACTCTCTTTCTTTACTTTCTTTACCTCAGCAAAAGCCCCAAATTACCACCATCTTCTTCACTCACTCTCAAATTCCTTCAATCTTACCGTACCTCTTAACAATGGCCCAAAATCCCCAACATAATCAGGTCGCTATCCTCGATTCTTCAAAGAATGCCGACTTTGTTCCTATAATTGAATTTCTGTCCCAATCGGAATACTTCACTGCCCTCACCGTTAACCCCACCATCTACTCTAACCACATGGCCAAATTCTGGGCCAATGGTCAAGATGAAACACTAAATGGTGAAAGGGTCATCAGATTGAGGATCTGCGGACAGGAGATCACCATTTCTGAATCAACCATCAGGGAGCATTTGGAGCTTCATGATGAGGGCGCCCCTACTGAATTCCCCAAATCTGAGTTGGAAAACACTTACACTCAGGTAGGATATGGTGACGATATGCACAAGTCTACAGTCTACAAATATAACTTCTCCTACAATTGGAAGTTCTTGCTGCACATCGTCTTGCACTGCCTATCCAACAACCGGGGGATGGGATCAAATCCCATATGATTTGGGCTGCCTAGTCCATGGGTTGGTGAAGGGCCTACGCTTCAACTACTCAAGATTGATGCTTAACAACTTAAGAGGCAATCTCACCCGGGATCGATTCTACATGTATCCGTGGTTCATTCAGCACATAATCAACTATTAGCTGGACCAGGATAGATTAGAATGTGTAGATGTTCTACTAGTCCATCACATGCGGCCCGACATCTTGAAAACTTTGAAGAAGGTTTCCATCAACTTCTCTGGAAGATTCACTGATCTTCTTCCAGGTATGCACGAGCCAACGACTCCCAGTGACATCCTTGCAAGCACAGCAGGTGATGAACCCACACCAGACACCACCACTCAAATGCCAATCACTTCTTCCCAACTAATCAAGATTACATACACTAGACGCCTCAAACTAACCCCTGATCAATCTACTCTGATTGATCAGGTCCCCTCTATTCTAACCAAAAAGGCTCGAGTGGAACTCAATGCTCCCACTCAGCAAGAGGTCGAACCATCATCCACCATTAACCTCAATGTCAGCATTGAGTCTCCTCAGTCTCAAGCTGACGAGCCCACAACCCAAGCCTTTAGCCCTTAGGGTGAGTCTCAACACTCCCCTAAGCAGCCAAAAAGGGACACCAACATCATCGGGTCATATGCTCTCGCAAAAGAACCTGTAGGTGCTGACCAAGGTCCCGGGTCATTAGATTTAACCTCTCTATCCCTCATTGACCTATCAACCCTACCTGATGAGGACATTCTGTTTCATCTAGGCCATGATATTGATATGCCATACCACTCTCTAGGTCAACTGAGCCCCAGGAAACCTCTAATGTCTAGCTCACATCAGCTATACCTAACTGAGGTGAGTCAAACTAGTGTGGAGGTGACACATGTAGGCTCTGTTGGTACTACTGAGAGTGTTTCACTAACCTCTCAGGACAGTGGTAACATAAGTGGGACTGAGTCTATGGCAACCTTGCCCCTTGATGACTCTGAAAGAGACATCAACACGCAAGGGTATCCATGGCGCCGAGAAACCACTACTGGTGGTGATGATAAACATACTAGGTATGTTATCTCATCTCCCAATGATTCTTCAAAAGAAGATGAGGGTAGCCTGAAGCTCATTATCAGAGACCTGATTTCTAAAGTCTCAAACCTTGAATCAAAGTTTAAGACTTTAGAGGATAGGTCTGCCACTCAGCAACTTGAGATTGAAAATCTCAAGGCTCAACTAGCTGAGACACAGATTGAGAAGTCTGTTAGGCATGTACATACTTAGGTTTCTTTAAGTTCTTCCTCAAGCTCATCTAATTCTCAAGATGATGCTACCAAAAAGGGGGAGAATGTACGAAAAAAAAGACATGAAGAACACTGCCTTGCCATCACAACAACTTCCTTTGATGCCATATCATCTTTGTACCCCACATAGCAACACCCGACAACCATCTTCCCTCAACCAGCTCCCATTACTATTCAAGTGGATCCAAAAATGCTTATAGACGTCAACAAGTGTTTAACAACATTTTTGATAACCTCATCCATTGAACAACCTTCCCTTGATGTAGCCGTTGCCTACTTTAGAGCTAAGGAGCTTCAAAGGCTGAGTGCACCACCTACCTCTGAAAAGGAAGTTGGTCAACCTAAGGTCTCTGCTGAACTCGAGATTAACTTCGAAGGGGATACACAGACTCATGGCCCAACAACCAATTTGGAAGGGACAAGTAGTGCAGTTCTAATTACTTCTAAAGCAGAAATCCAAGTTGCGAAAGGAATAATTGAACTGTCTTCCTCGTCCAATGCTCTGTTCATCACAGAGGCCATTCTTGACCTAGCCTCTGAGGTAAACAGTGAGGACTTCCTTACAACCCCTCTCTCCCAAACACCACAAATCCAACCCCACTCTCCCCAACCTGAATCTTCTAAACCTGAGTCTCCAAAGGCTGAATCTTCCTTTGATCCTAAGGGGAAGAGGAAGCTCACTGTTGAGGAGCTTCTAGAAGAGGAAAGGTTGGAAAAGCTTAAGAAGAAGAGAAGAATTGATACTAGGAAGCTGTTGGCTGCAAGTAGCAAAGCAGCAGCAGCAGCCGCTCAAAAAAGTATCAACAACAAGAAGAGAGTGGAGGTTATTGATAGGCTTATCTGCCTGGGAGTAGTCAATAAAGATATCCTTCTACTCCTACTTGATAAGCTTGTAAAGCTAGAGAAGGAACCATTGCTACAAAAAGAAAAGTAGGAAGCAACAAGGTTGGCCGAAGAGGAGGAAAAGAGAAAAATTAAGGAGGAGACTATGGAAAGGGAGAGGAAGGAGAGAATAGCCTTTCTCTGCTCTAGAGGCTATTCTTAAGAGGAGCTGGCACCTCATGATTATTATACGAACTTGTTTCTTTTTCATAAAGAGAAAGATCAAATCAACAAAGAGAGGAAGAGGACTGCCAGGAAAAGCTGAGGGAGAAGAAGAAGAAGGATGAAGAGGCACAACTTGCCGCAGCCAAGAAGGTGGTAGATAAGGAATGGATGAAAGCCTATCTCAAATCCCATGGCTTCACCGGCAGGCAAGTGGATCCTATGTTAGAGAAGACCCTACAGTGACATGTAAGTGACATCAAGGCTGACATTTGTATAGGAAGAAGGCAGGAGATAAGTCAAATATCAAGTGTTCAGATGAAGGCACCCAAGCCAACACCAACACCCAAACTAGCATAACCTACACCCACACCTCTTCCCTTCCCCATCAAAACTGAACCAACCACTGAGCCTTACACCCCTGAACCCACACCATCAGCCTTACCTACACCCTCACCCACTGCTACCCAACAACCACCACCACCACCTATCCTTAAACCCAAAACACAACCCAAAACCTAATCTTTACCCAAACCATCTTCTGAACCTTCTAAGCCCCTGACCTTAGAAGAATTCAAGGAGATCAAGAGGAAGCTCATCAACTGCATAACATTGAGCGATATCTCTTATGAGGATGAGTTAATTAAAATGAAATACACTAATGGCTCTTTAGCTCCCTCACAAGAGATGCATTCCTTGATCTACATATGGGAGCACTGGACCAAGCTCTCCAACTTCTTGCAACTAACTCAGATGTTCTTACAGAAGAAGAGAAGAAGTTAAGAAGGAGACTGGTGACTCTGCTGGACACTAGGAAGGGGGACAAGCTTTCATCCAAACCCCTCAATCATAGAAAGAGAGAATGGTGAAGTAAACAGGGTTGATACTTCCCCTTTGTTACACTCCAACAGATTTGACCTTGCTGAGTTAGCAGAGAAACCATTCTCCAATCCCTCTAACTCTTAGGTTGGTGCTCATATCAGAAATCATCTGAGCAGTCTTCATCTGGTTGAACTTACAAAGAAAGCCAAGACTGAAGAAGAGTTGAAAAGTAGAGCAAAGGATGCGGAAGAAGGCACAACTACAAAAGGAAAACCATTCCTTCAGATGATTGAAGGCTCAACTTTTGATCCTATAGTTAGATGGGAATATGACTACAATTCCCATCAACTAACTCTCTTCAGAGGGATGCAACAAAGGGTGCATGTCATTTAGAACAATAGACTTGATCTATTATCTACGAATGACTTGTACCAGCTCCTCACCACCACATTAGGAAAGAACAAAGAGACAGATAAATATCTTCTTTCCCTGGTGTTGAAGACCTTAAGGAGCAGAAGGAAGTGAAGTTTTGGTAGCATCAGCCTATGAGGAGTTTGTTGGATCATATGCGGCTGGTGCAACCAAAACAACACTTAGAATATTTTGGAGTACAATTGAAGAAGTCTTCCAAAGCTAAAGCTGCTCTTCCGAAGACAAGTTGAAGATCTTCTGAGGCTTAAGTATAAAGAACTTCCGAAGGAAAACTAAGTCTTTTGAAACTAAGTAATTTTCCTTCTGAAGTACATGAAGAACTTCCAAAGGTAGAACCAAGTCTTTCGTAGTATATGAAGGCCAAGTAATTCTCCTTCCAAAGCATTCACACTTAGAAGATCCAAGACAAAGTCTTCCAAAGAATGAAGTCACAAAGACTTGCTGAAGACTTGGAAGAAGTTGATTCTTCCAAAGTATAAATGGCCTCGGAAGAACTTATTTTTCCGAAGCCATTTTGCATTTGGAAGAATCAACTATGAACCAGTGGACATAAGTATAGGTTGTCTGACATCCGTTGACAACTCTGATACACTGCATGGCGCTTTCCCACTCCCATATAGTTGACCATACTTTAATCCACTGTTCACCTTTATCATTTAGTACAGTTACCATACTTTGTTGGTGACAAATGGTAAGTCATGGACCTGTCATGACTATCTAATCTAGGATATTATCTTATCTTAGATACTTTACTTCTAGCAATGTAGTATTTGCTTAGCGGTAAATTCCAGCTGGTTTTCCAAGTATAACTAGCTGTAGATAGTAGTATATATAGTTTCTCATTGTAACTTAAGTACCCATGCTTGTAAGAGTCTTGTAATACTAAGTTGAGAAGTAATATATACAAGTATCTTGCAAACCATTCTTGTGTTCATTAACTTATTATATTATTGTCAACTTAGTTAGAGATTCCGCGTCATCAACTGAGTGAGACTTAGTGAGTTTGTGAGATACAAAACTTGTGTTGAGAGACCAACACCGATCCTGAAAAGATGAGGGGAGTGTGCAACTAAAGGTGCACAAACTGACTAAACTCTGCACCTATTTAGTTTCAAAGGTTAGTCAACTAGAATCTCAGGTGACTATCTTACAAAGAAGGGTCAATGACCAGTAACTTGAGATCATCGATCTCAAGGGCAAGTTAGCTAAAAAACCCATCTAGAGGACTCAACCAGGACCACAAGAACTTGTGGATGTGGTGGACCTAACTCCTAGCTCCCCTGTACAAGAAGGTGATGCTACCAAAAAGGGGGAGAAAGTTTTACTTACAATTACAGAACCTGGGAGTTCTTCTCAGAGTATGGACATGGAGGAGTCACCACCCTTACTTACAATTGTCCATACTCAAAAACCTCCTCAAGTCCATATTGATATGGACTCACTCATTCAAAGCTTGTTTGAGGAGGGTATACCAAGGGCTATACCTACTCCATCTCACTCAGCTGATAATCTAATAGTGGGATGGAGGTATGATGATCAAAGGAGAGCCCTGTTAATCTTTAGGTTTCAGGGTTAACAAGAGATCTTCAACTTCTACAACCTGAGATACTATGAGAGCACCTATCTAGTTGACCTCCCACTAGCCAACCCAAGTCAAAACAGGCAAGCTGCAAGGTTAGCTGATAGGATTCAATAAAAGGTGCTTGAAGAGTTCAAGTTGAAAACAAGATTATATAGACAGAGGTTAGCAGGAAAGACTATTAGTCAACTGGATGCTGAGGTGAACCCTAAGATTGGATTCTAAGGGGAAACCTTAGATGAAGGCCCAGGAGTTGAGCCTGGGAACCTTGAGTCAGGAGCTGCTTCAGCACCCTTAGCAACCTCAATACCCATTACCCTAAGTGAGGCACCAGCTGGTGAAGGTGTCTCACAGCCTCTCTTTAGCTAGAGCTTAGGTGCAGAACCAAGCAATAAAGACTAAAGCTCTCTCCAACCTGAGTCACACAGGCCTGTGAGAGACAAAGGTAAATGAAAGATGACTCCTAAAGAGATTGAGGAGGAGAAGAGAGAGAGGAAGAGGAAGGCAAGGAAAGAGAGTTCAAGTGGGACCCCTGGCTTCATGGAGGCTACAATCAAGGATGCCCCCAGTCCAAGCACTCAAGATGATGAGTTAAGGGAAGCTAGATTAAACTATTTGGGGTCCAAAAACTACAACATTGATGAACTCATGTCTCTCCCCTTAGAGCAACTAAATGAACTGGCTGACATGGAAGTGTCAAAGGAGAGGAAGGAAGCTGAGGATGCAGAATTACTCCTCAAAATCAAAGAAGAAAGAAGAAGAAAAAGACTCTATGGAGCTCCTTCCCTCTCCCCGGTTCAGGAAAGCCTTGAGACAGAGGTTGTGGCTACTGAACAACAAACTCAGGAAGGTAGGGTATAAGATAGACAAAACATGATCACCTACTTAAGTGCTACAGGCCTCTATCAGGCAGCAGACCTTCTTCCCTTGCCATACGACTACATTGAATTTGAATACCTAAAGCAGCTTGAGCAACAAGTACAAAAAGAGAAAAAAACTGCTAAGAGGAAAATAAGGGAAGAGGCTGTAAAGTCAAGAGCCACCATCAGAGCAAACTTGAAGAAATCTACTGATAGACAGAAGATGGTAAGCTTCTTGAAGCTGTATAGATTCTTCAGAAGGAGACTTGGTCCAATGTCTCTATCCACCTTGGATGAGCACACTAGAGTGATCAAGCAGAAGAACAAGAGGGGTAAGCTGACTTGCATTCTCCACCAAGTCAGGCTGCACCTAAAGCTGAGGTCAAGGTTGAAACAAAAAAGACAACACAACCTGGACCTAGTGCTATATCATAGCCTGCTTCATCTTCTGATCCACAGCAGGGTCCTGATCCTTCTTCTTCTGAACCTGTAAAGGACAAGGACCTAACTAAGGAAGACAAACAAGAGCAATCTGGTACTGCAGGCCAGTCTCCTCAGTTGAAATATTGAAAGAGGAAAAGGATGGCCATCAGAAGGGATAAGAAGAAGAAGAAAAAGTCCAAGATATCCACCTCTACACCTCAGGATGGGTCAGAATATCCTGAGGATGATCAAGAAGAGGTTGCTTATCCAACTCCTATTCAAGTAGAGCTTCTTACTGCTAAGGGAACCATTTTGTCTTGGATATTTTCAACCAATTTAGACAAATGGTATATCACTAGAGATCAAGAAAGTCAAGATCTATACTTCTGGCAAAACATACTTGACGTCCCTCTGTATGATCTCTATGACATGAGGAGATACTTCGCGAGTCTGAGGAATCCTGACTAGATGATGATCAAAGAAATGGTCTTGTTTCTCATGAGGCCTGTCAACGGTTAAAGATCAAGAATCAAAGGTCTCTTCAGTTTTGGTAGCATCAGCTTAGGGGAAGTTTGTAAGGAATACACTTAGAGGCGGATGCAACCAAAGAACAAGCAAGATCTCTCAGCATGCAAAATGAAGTACAAGGAAGTTACTTTGGAAGATTTGATATAACTCAGAGAATTGTACGAAGTATCAAATCTTCCAAAGCCAAAAGAACATATCTTTCAAAGCCAAAGATGAAGTCTTCCGATGCTTCAAAGACAAAGTCTTTTGAAGCCAAAGACTGATTTCTTCCAAAGACAGATAAGACATGCTTTCTCTAAATCACCTTTTGACAAAAGCCGAACCACTTTCCGCTGCCACTTCTGAAGACTCACCAACTTATATGAGTTGGTGAAAAGTCCATGCTTTTGTCAACTGTAGATTAAGGTCTTTTGTCTGTAACTTTTAACTATGTACTTTTATCCTTTTTGTAATAGATAAGAATGTGAGCTATAGCATGTCATAGTCACTAGTCAAAAGACAATCTGCCTTTTGACTCTAAATTGATATTGTTGTCTAGATTAGTGTTTCCAGCTGGCCTTCAAAGTATGGCCGGCTGTAGGATGTACTATAAAGTATCTCAAGTGCTTGTATCTTCAAATTAAGTTTTGTAACACTTGTAATAACTTGAGAGCAATATACATCATTCTTGAAAACCATATTTGAGTGTTCTTGTTCTTGTTGTTTTACTCGTGTTCATTGTTTCATCACTAGTCGATTCTCTATTTGATCTGCTAAGTGTTTCATATCTTCACCTTGTGAAACTGTTGCATTGACCACCCTTCACGGTCTTGCAATACTCCTTAATAATATACAATTTTCGTAACCATTCGTTAACACATAAATTCATTTTTATAACATATAGCACATTGATTTCACATAATCATATAATGACCACATATTTATTAATTACGTTAACATTTTTGAAAATAATATTAATCATTGTTAGTTCGCCAACATTTAAGGAAAACTTGCTTGTGATCGCGTGACGTATATGCATGACTCTACAGATATAAAGGAGTTTTATTAACAGAGTTAACCTGAAAAATGTCGGGTTTCACATTATTGTTGTTATTGATAGTGCTTTGATTAGTTATGATTTAACAGATTGTAGTGAAATGAACAAACTAAATAAGAAGAAGAAGACTATTCTCGATAAAATTGTATATTTAAGGTAGACCACAAATTTACAGTTTGTATCTGCATGTATAAGTAAAGTTATAAAGAGAAACATAAGGTTTTCGGAACACAACTTCATTTACAATTTTGGATTGTAGTGTATGGTTCATATATGTAACCAATTAGAGTTAATGTCTAGATTACACAGTTTCATCACAATTGGGATTAGGGTTTGTTTAGTTGTGTTGTTTAATGTTGATTAATGGTTGTATCTAACACTTGGATTTATATTGAATCGTGATATATTCGTTCATATGTGTGGTTGTGTTTTTATGTTATGTCTATGTAACAAAGTGAATATCTTTTTCATCATTAAATTAAATGGTAACATATTTTATAAAATGATATTATTTTTGAGTATGTCAGTAGTTGTAAACATTAATATATGAATGTGATAAACTATTCTCATATCTTTCACGTTAATTCGACATATAGTTTATGGTACGTCACCCAATCGGGCCTATCATACCCTAGTTAGTTTGGTTATTGATCATTATGTTGGTGTGTAGGTACATGCATTGTGATCAGGTAAGTGGTGAAATTAAAATAGGTATGTATATTTAATCAAATCAGTATTGTTATTAGTAATTATTCTCTAAGAGCTTGTCCGATCTCTCAGGAAAGCGAAGCTAATCGCTTTAAGGCTAAACGTTACAATTATATATATATATATATATATATATATATATATATATATATATATATATTCATACCTGAAATTGGAAGTAAATCATACTCGTATACTTGTGTTTTCATTTTGTTTCTTTCTTAGTAACTCTATTGCAAATTAGTTTAGCTTTACTTTAATCAAAGAAGTTAAACTTTTTGTATTTTCTTTCATAATAAAAAATGTATAATACTTACCATATGCTCCTCGTAGATACGGTAATTTACTTATCCTAGCTATATAAGTATTTATAAAGCTAAGTGTTGTGAACTATTAGTTTGTCAAACCTAAAATCACTGTCACCAGTTCATTCTTCTACATTTGATTGGAGGTATTAGAGAATATATTATTACTGTTTGGTTATGTTATATCCATAGACCAAGTTAGATTTCTAGGGTTTTTAGTTTATTTCATATATATTGAGGGTTCTCGTCTATTGTAGTGCATAACATTCAATAATATCATTCCAATATCTTACTTGGGGGATTTATCGGATCAGATAACAATTTTATCGGTTTATTCGAATTTGAAAATTATATGATCCTATCTAAAATCCGATTTGATCCAAATTGATTAATTTCTATCCAATCTGAATCTATCTGAATTCAATTTAGATCACATTCAGATAAATCCGAATTAAACCATATAATCCAAATAAACGAAATAATAAATTTTTAGATTTTTTGTTCCTGATTTTATTTTCCTAATTTTTGGGTTTTAACATTTTACTAGTTTGGAATCATAATAGAACATACTAAATCAAAAAATACAATGGTATTGGGATGGAAACATAATGGATAACCAGGTAATATCTATTGGACTTTTAACACAATGGGCTTCTTATTCGATTTAGTTGGATATCTAGAAAATCCAAATAACCCGAATTAAAAAACCTTGATATTCGAATTCTAAACTGAATCCAAATAAATAATTCAGATTCAGATAAGATTCGATCCAAATATCTGAATAAAGGCTTGGATCGGTTTCAGTTTTAAATACGGTTCGGATTAAGGCTTTTTTTTGGATTTTGTTTTTTTGAACACCCCTAATATCTGACATGGTATAAAAGGTAAACCTCTAGGTGATATAAACCCTAACTGTCATCACTTTCACTGCCACTTGGTACAAACCCTAGACATGGTGATGAGTTGTTGACACTACCTTATCCCTGTTGCTTTCAAATTTTTTGAGTTTGCTATTGTCTTTATGTTTCTCCATTCCTATTCTAAATCTGGTTTCAAGTTCAAGTTCTAGATTTCCAATGCCTTCATATTCTTAAAATTATTTTTCAAGACATCATTCCATCTCATCACCACTACTGTCATCACTAAAAAATGTCGACTTGTAACCTTGAAAGAACATCTCCAAACTAACTCCCCACGTGACACCACACATGACCTCCCTTGTGCCGCTTACCGGCCTCTTACAGGACTACGGTCCACTATCACATATCGCTCATTGATATCACATTGCTCGCTTGCAAAACTACCACCTTCCACTGCCATGTCGCTCTAACATGTTTAAATATTTTTTAAAATCTTTTATGACATGCAAAATATTCAAATCCTACAATTGATTACATGGATTAGTGGCAAACACAAGCCAAATTTATACATCGAATTGTGGACCGACATGATTGGTGTTCTATTATATATTTATTTTTAATCTTTGCATTCGATTTCTTACCAAACGCTAAGGAGTATTAGAGAATATATTATTAAGGTTTAGTTATATTAAGTTCACAAGATAAGTTAGTGTAAAAGTTAACTTAGAGGCTGATGCAACCAAAGAGCTCTCAGCATGCACAACTGAAGTATAAAGGAAGTTACTTCGGAAGATTTGATAAAACACGAAGAATTCACTAAGTGTCAAATATTCCGATGCCAAAAAACCATTTCTTCCGAAGCCAAAGATAAAGTCTTCTGAAGCTTTAAGACAAAGTCTTCCGAAGCCAAGATATTTGATTTCTTCCAAAGACAGAGAAGACATGCTTTCTCTTAAATGATTTTCACAAAAGCTAAACAACTTTCCGCTGCCATCTCTGAAGACTCACCAACTTATATAAGTTGGTGATATCTCCATGCTTTTGTCAACTGTAGATTAAGGTCTTAGAGTCTGTAACTTTCTACTTTGTACTTTTATCCTTTTTATAATAGATAAGGATGTGAACTATGACAAGTTATAGTCACTAGTCAAAAAGTAATCTGCCTTTTGACTTTACATTGATCTTGTTGTCTAGATTAGGATGTAGTATAAACTATCTCAGATACTAGTCCATAGGACTAAGCCTTGTAACATTTGTAAAACACTTGAGAGCAATATATATCATTCTTGAAAACCAATTACTTGTGTTCTTTACATTTGTTCTTAATTTCATTTAGTCGGTTCCCTATTTGATCTGTTAAGTGTTCTAGTCTCTCTATCCATTATGAAACTGTTGCATTGCTCCCCTGCACCGGTCCTGCAATTGATATCAATGCTTTTTAGGATCTTGATTCTAAGATCTCACCATATTAAATCCCTTTAGTTTCACAAAACACTTACCAGCTCAAATAGTAGCTCTCACTAAGGCTGACATGGAAACCGGTATCATTTCAAAATCTCCAAAGATCAATCCTGATGACTTTGATAATTGGTGCCAATGAATGGAAGGGTTCATCAAATCTCAAGACAGCAGGATGTGGAGATATGTTATCTCAAGACCTCACATCCCAAGCACCTCTTCAGCCACTGGAGGTGGGATGATTCCAAAGAAAGTGGCTGACTATTCTAAGAAAGTTTGGAAGAAGATTGATGTAGATCAGAAGGCTATGACCACTCTCCAAACTACCTTCCCAACTCTATATACAAAGGCTTCAAGAAGTGCAAAACTGCTAAGCAGCTCTGGGATACACTGAAGCTCATGTATGAGGGGTCTGATGAAGCTAAATAAAACAAGAAGGACCTCATGAAGCAGCAGTTTGAGAACTTCACCTGCAAATCAAGTGAAACTATGACTCAACAATACTTTAAATATGTTGAGATTGTAGTTACTCTCACGGATGTTAGAGTTAAGCTTGAGAATAAGGACATTATGAGGAAGTTCATGTTCTCTCTTCCCAGACAATGGACTTACTACTGTGTGGCCATTAAAAGAACTAAAAACCTCTCTATCCTAATTCTCACAGAGATGTATGGTATACTAGATGGAGATGAACATGCAGAATCCATCCAGCAGCTCCTCTAACAATCAACAGAGTTCAGCCCTCCATGTGGTTGACAGGGATAGTAGAGAACCACATAATCATCTTATCTACTATCCTGACAACTCACAAAGGACCCTTTCATCTCCTTCCCTGAGATATCAAGGGAGAGCTACATCCAAGGAAGCCCATTCCAAGAGACAAGCTCATCTCAAGCCCTTGTGTCTGCTGATGAAAGTTATGAAAACTTTATCTTCACTCTTGAATACTAGGATTATATCCATCCAGATGACCTGGAGTATATGGAGATAGTCCAGCACATGGCTCTTCTCACTCATAGAGCCAAAAGTTCTACAAGAGAACCAGAAGAAAGTTCCCAAACAATGTATCCAGTGGAAAGTTTGGACTAGATAAAAGCAAAGTGAAGTATTACAACTATAACCAGATGGGACACATTGCTAGGTAATGCAAGGCACCAAGGACTACTGGTGGCCAAGCACAATCCAGACCAAACTACACTAATGCAGCTCCCAAACCTAAGAAGCCAAGCCAACCAAAACAATAAGCTACTGTTGATGTTGACGAGGGAGGCTTTGACTGGAGCTTTCATGTAGAGGATGTTTCTCCAAATCAAGCACTGATGGCTGACCATAAAGAAGCCAAGGTATTAGAACATCTCTGTACACCTAAATGCATTGCTAAAGTAAACATCTATATGTCCTATAACTTGGATGTGAGATCTGACCTTGAGTCATTAAATATTTTAAAAGCTAATTTTAAAAGAGCTAAAAATGACTATAAAATTAAAAAAGAAGATTTAAAGAAAGCAAATTCCACTCTTAAGCATGAGCACATAAATCACCGGACTCAAATCAAAGATCTCATTACCTAGTTAACTGAATGCGAGGCTGAGCTTGTGATCAGCAAAGCCAGAGGAGAATAGTGTGTTCTTGAAGAGGAAACTTTCAAGAACATCATATCCGCATCCATGCATGCAAAGATTTTATCATAATAAGTAGAGATTGTTTTCAAGTGAGATAGATCCTCTACACACATTACTATCTATAAGATCTCCAAGGTATGAAACTAGTTCAGATGAGCAGCCCCTCATTGACCCTATCCAAGAAGAGGATGAAGATAAAGAAGAGATAGTGAAGGATGAATCTGTAGTGAGTGAGGAGGATCATCCTAAGAAGAGTCACTATACTCCTAGAGAGAAGAAAGAACCAAGGATGACTAAGACAACTAGAAAAAATTTGATCAGGGTAGCCAAGAGAAAATGAAAGAAAGCCCAAGAGATCAAGGGCACTTTCAATTCCAAGCGAAAACAAGTCTTTATTTCTGCTGGGTTTAAAGTGGTGAACACTAAAGACTGCACTATGGACTCAAGTACCAGGAGTCCTAGTTTATGTCCAAACCATCCTAGTCAAGAGAAGAAGGTTGACCAAATATTCACCATTGCTGCACAGCCTGAACCATCCATTTTCAAAAGCATGCCTCACCATGAGAAGCCTGTTGCATCATCTAAGAAGATGAAAAAGGAAGTGGAAAGAGATCAAGCTCAACCTTCTCCTAAGATGAACACCCTCATAAGTATGCCAGTTGAATGCATCATGTGTGGTGGTGCAACTCACTGTGTTAAGGATTGCATCTACAATCCCAAGAGTACCATCCACTTGACCAAGAAGAAAACATCTAAGAAGAAGAAGAAGTAAAATATAGCTTCGGAAGGAAAATCTCTTTCCTTCAGAAGCTCCAAAGTGAACAAAAAGAAGAAAGGTGGAAAACTACATTTGGAAGAAATTTGATATCGAAAGAAAGGAATGCTTTCGAAGCACTGAAGTTTGTTGTAGTGGATCTAAAGGCTTACAAAAGTTCAGTCTCCAAAACTTACAAAGTTGTCATAACTTCTGAAGTCTTGAAGGTCAAGTCAAGTATTCCAAAGATGGTGTGGAAGATGAAGGAAGGCCATATGATTGAAAGTTCTTCATCAACTATAGCAAATGATCCTCTGAGTTTGCATATAGGATCAATAACTGTTGAACTATCTTCAGTTCACTTTGATGAGCCCAAGACTAATAAGGCTTGGGTTTCAGATATAACTAACCATCTCTTTCTATGTTGGAACAACTAAAGACCAAGGGAAATGTATGAATCATTGATAGTGGCTGTTCCAGGCACATGACAGAGAATGGCTCTCTGCTTCAGAACTTTGAGAAAATTGTGGAGGGCCAGTTGCTTTTAGAGGAGAATCAGGTGGTTACATAACACAAAGGGGCAGGGTCATAAATGGTAAGCTCAGTATTGAGAAAGTAAACTATGTTAACGAGCTTGGGTACAATCTCTTGAGTGTATCCCTATTTTGTGACTAGAGACATAACATGCTCTTCACTGAGCATGAGTGCATTGTTCTAAAGCCCGAGGTGGTCATTCCTCAAGAGCATATCCTGCTTATATCCCCCAGGAAAGGGAACATGTACAAGATGGATTTGCAGGAAACCTTCCAATCTAGAGAAGTTTCATGCTTTCTTAAAGCCAATAGTGATGAGTCTTTCCTCTAGCATAAAAGAATGTGCCATGTAAAGTTTAAGAATATGAACAAACTGGTTAAGAAAGATTTGGTAACTGGAATTCCAAAAAAAGAGTTTACAAGTATTGACCATTGAGTTGCATATTTGAAAGGGAAGCAACACAAAGTGTCTCACAAACAAAAGGAAAAAAAATCTGATGGAATTCAAATATCCACGGGTTTTAGAACTTAGAACACTAAGAACAAAACAATGAATTCCCCCAAGGATCAATTTCAATCTCTCAAATATATCAACAGGTTGTAATATAATTAATACTCACTAATCATAGTGTGGAAACCCATGATTAATGATATGATATCTTTGTGTGTGTGTGTGTGTGATTGTGTATTTGTATGCTTGAATGATAATAAGAACTGCTTGTTTGTATTGATTGTTCAAAAGCTTACAAAGGATTAGGGTATTATGCTATTTATAGCCTATACAAATAGCTATATACAATTACAAAAATACCCTTATGTAAACAAAAATTACATAAAATCCTAAGTCTAAGTCGTACGCTATGGATGATTAACCCTATCCAAGAAGAGGATGAAGATGAAGAGGAGATAATAAAGGATGAATTTGTAGTGAGTAAGGAGGATCATCCTAAGAAGGGTCAATATGCTTCTGGAGAGAAGAAATAACTATGGATGAACAAGACAACTAGGAAAAACTTGATCAAGGTAGCCAAGAGAAAATGAAAGAAAGCTAGAGAGATCAAGGCCACTTTCAATTACAAGCAAAAACAAGTCTTTATTTCTGCTGGGTTTGAAGTGGTGAACACTAAAGACTCAACTATGGACTCTAGTACCACGAATCCTAGTTCATGTCCAAACCATCCTAGTCAAGAGAAGAAGGTTGACCAAATGTGCACCACTGCTGCATAGCTTGAACCATCCACTTTCAAGAGCAGGCTTCACCCTGAGAAGCCTACTGCATCATCTATGAAGATGAAAAAGGAAGTGGAAAGAGATCAAGCTTAACCTTCTCCTTAGAAGAACACCCTTAGAAGTATGCCAGTTGAATGCATCATATGTGGTGGTGCAACTCACTTTGCTAAGAATTGCATCTACAATCCCAAGAGTACCATCCACTTGACCAAGTAGAAAACATTTGAGAATAAGAAAAAGTAGAAGATAGCTTTGGAAGGAAAATATATTTCCTTCAAAAGCTTTAAAGTGAACAAAAAGAAGAATGGTGGAAAACTACCTTCGGAAGAAATTTGATCTCGGAAGAAAGGAATGCTTCCGAACACTGAAGTCTAATGCAGTGGATGTAAAGGCTTATAAAAGTTTAGTTTCCAAAACTTTCGAAGTCTTGGAGGTCAAGCCCAGTCTTCCAAAGATGGTGTGGAAGATGAAGGAAGGCCATGTGATTGAAAGTTCTTCATCAACAATAGCAAATGATCCTCAGAGTTTGCATATAGGATCAATAATTGTTGATCTATCTTCAGTTCACTTTGATGAGCCCAAGACTAATAAGGCTTGGGTTTCCAAATATAACTAACCATCTTTTTCTATGCAGGAACAGCTGAAGACCAAAGGAAATGTATGAATCATTGATAGTGGCTATTCCAGGCACATGACAGAGAATGGCTCTCTACTTCAGAACTTTGAGAAAATTGATGGAGGGCCAGATGCTTTTGGAGGAGAATCAGGTGGTTACATAACATGAAAGGGCAGGGTCATAAATGGAAAGCTTAGTATTGAGAAACTAAACTATGTTAGGAGCTTGGGTACAATCTCTTGAGTGTATCCCTATTTTGTGACTAGAGACATAACATGCACTTCACTGAGCATGAGTGCATTGTTCTAAAGCCCGAGGTGGTCATTCCTCAAGAGCATATCCTGCTTATATCCCCCAGGAAAAGGAATATTTACAACAGGGATTTGTAGGAAACCTCCCCATCTAAAGAAGTTTCTTGATTTCTATCTAAAGCCATTAGTGACAAGTCATTCCTCTAGCATAAAAGAATGTGCCATGTAAACTTTAAGAATATGAATAAGCTGATTAAGAATGATTTGGTAACTAGAATGCCAGAGAAAGAGTTTACAAGTGATGACCATTGTGTTGCATGTTTAAAAGGGAAGCAACACAAAGTGGCTCACAAGCCAAAGGAAAAAAACTCTAATGGAATTCAAATATCCATGGGTTTTAGAACTAAGAACACTGAGAACAAAGCAATGAATTCCCCCAAGGATCGATTTCAATCTCTCAAATATAACAACAGGTATCAATACTCATTAATCATAGTGCGAAAACCTGATTAATGATATGATATATATGTGTGTGTGTATGATTATGTATTTGTATGCTTGAATGTTGAATGATAATAAGAACTGCTTGTTTGTATTGATTGTTCAAAAGCTTACAAAGGATTAGGGTATTATGCTATTTATAGCCTATACAAATAGCTATATACAATTACAAAAATACCCTTATGTAAATGAAAATTACATAAAATCTTAAGTCTAAGTCGTCCGCTGTGGATGATTAACTATTCGCTATGGATGCTAAGTCGTCCACTGTGGATGTTGAATAAGTTGTCTGTTGTGTCTTGGTTGCTATCCGCTGTGAACACTTGTGTGTTTCTCTTGATCATATCCGCATTGGAGTGTTTTCGCTATGGACATTTGTCATCTGCTGCATGTGTGTTTGTCATCCGCTGCATAGAGTTGAACATCTGTTGTGGATAGTTTCTCATCCGCTGCCGACACTTTGCAAAATTTCTTTTATCTACAAACCTGAAAAAGAAATTTCAATAATAAAGTGTATGTTATGAATGTTAATGATGCTAATGTGTTAGTTAATGATTATTTGAATGTTAGAACACATTATATTGATTATGACAAGCATTATCCTTCAATGCACTTGTTGAGTCCAACAATACCCCCCTTAAGGATGATATAGCCAATCTTTAATGTTTGCTTGTTACTGTTATGTTTGTTAGTAATAATGTGTGCGTTTGTGTTTTATTTGAATGATTGCATGTTTGTGTGATTGACTTATAAGGTTTGATTGCATGATTGAATGATTAACTTATGATGTTTGAATGATGTTGCCATCCTTTACCTATGTGTGTTACTATTATGTGTTTTATTATGTTTTAATTTGAATGATTGTATGTTTAAATGATTATGTATGATTGGTTGTTTATTTGAATGATTGCTTAATTACATGTTTGATTGCTTGTTTGTATGATTAACTGATTACACATGTGTAATCAGATTGCCTTGTATGTTCTGAATCATATATGTTTGCTTGTATGGCTTGTTATTGTGTGATTGATGTTATGTTTGATGATATGTATGATATTGATGAATGATTTATGCTTTGTTGTGTTTGTAGTCTGTTATGTATAGTTGGATGTTTTGTTTGTTTGATTGGTTAGATATGTATGATTTGTTGTTTTTGTCTATTTGTCTGTTAGAAGCCTTTAAGTGTGTGATGGACCAGCTTCATCAATACTATTTTGGACTTCATCTGTTGCCTTCAATGACTCTTCAGCATCCTTCTCAGTAATCTGATCGTTTTCAGCTTCTTTGACTTGGTCAGTCAGATGAGTGATCTTCATTGCATTCCAACAGTTTGCAATATGTTTAGCAAAATATTGTAATGCACTGTTTTGATCATCATACTTGTGCTGTATGGAAAGTTGAACCATCTGTTATAGGGTTGATAGATCTAAGCTTTGCATATCAATGTTGCTAACCAATATGGTTATAACATGATTCCCCTTAAGAACTTAAAGGTTGTTGTTGTCTGAGATCCCCAGGCTAGTAATTCCTTCTATATGAGTCAATGATTGATGATTTTTCTTAATCCTTTGCTTTAGAGCAGCATTCACATATACTGTTCCCAATATTCTCAACATATGAATGAAATAGTAGCAGTCACCCTTGCATAAGACATTTTCTATAGCAGGGAATGACTTGGTATTCAAAAATGATACATAGGAGGGATGTAGGAGTTTGATCTCAACAGGGTCAAACAAACTAATTTCTGCAGCCTCTTTCCCTTCAAGCTTCTCTCCAATACCACTTCAAAGTGGTTTTCATCATAATACCACTTTGTTATTGGATGATTGTATTGGTTTCCCTCAATTTTCTTCATTATGAGCTTGAGATCTGATGGTCTTAGAGGATATCCAACCCTTTCCAAAATTTCCTATCAATATGAGATGAGGGTTCTTCAATTTGTTTCTTTTGCTTACTTGCCAGCTGTTGCTCTCTTCTCAACTTGGCCAAGTGAAGCTTGTCTTCTCTTTCTGCTTTGGCTTTAATTTCATGATGATGTTTGTTCATGTAAGTTCTCATGATATGATAGAAATATGCTCCCATGGGATTGTTGGTGTGATTGACCATCCTTAATTGCATAAGGTCTAATCTATCTTTATAGTTCAGAGATCCCAGTTGGGATATGTATGATAGGTATTGTCTCTTGATAAGTACTACATATTAGATTTCATCATATTTCCAAGCAACAATCTTTCTTTCATTAGCAGATACTATCAGTGTTATATTGTCATACAACTTAACAAAATTGGTGTTTTCATTGATCATCTCCCTCACCTCATTACCTTCTGGCCAAATCCTATAAGGCATGAAATCAATGGGATGTAGCTCAGGTTGAGCTTGATGATAAGTGGATAAAGCTGAAGCTAGATGAGGTCTAGAGATCTGTGGCTTTAATACACTAGTCAACATGTTCTTGTAAATTTCTTTAGCAAGATCCTTCATTTGAGGTAGATATCTGCCTGCATATGATCTGTAATGCCTCCTTGTATGACTCAACCAACTTTTAACCTGGGAGTATGTCATTTTATCAATATGACGATCCTTAGACAGATTCTTTTAGAACTCTTGCTGATCCTTGATCTTTTTATACCTGGAAGTCCTTGAGCAAGTCTTTAACCTCAAAGAGGTTAAGTTGCATGAATATGTCATAAGGAAAGCCTCTAGATACTAACTCAATTCCCATTAGTGTTCTAGGATCATCAGGGAATAGGTCTTGTATGTTTTGTATCTCATCTTCATCCCTTTCCTCATCTTCTTCTTCTTTAGAATCACTTAGAATGATAATTGGCTCTGTTTGCTTGTCATGAGTTTGATCTATCTCACCTTCTTCTAACATTATAGCTTCTATTTCTTTTGGTCTTGGTTCAACTTTATATATTGGTTAAGCTTTAACCTTGAGAAGTTTGAGTGGTGGAGACTCAGGTTCTTCCAAGTCTTGAACCTTTTGTTTTGCTTTCATCAAAGAAGCCAAATACAGTCTCTTTCTTTTCCTCTCATAAGTTTTCATTTGGGGCTATGATGATGAAGCTTGATCTTTTGATGATTGAGTTTGCTCCTTCATTGATTCTGCAAACTGTCTAATTAACTCCTTCTGTTTCTTTGATAGAGTGTTGATAGGTATGAGCTTGATTCTGCTGTTTGAGTGTTAGGAGTATGAAAATGTTGTCTAAGAATAGGTGAATAGTGAATGTTTTCAAATGGATTAACTTCTTCAAACAATTCATCCATTGAAAATGTCTCCTCAGGGATAATGATTGCTTGTTCAGTTTCCCTTATGTTGGTTTCTTCAGCTTGAGGCATGATTTGATCAATAATTCTTCACTCAGGTCTTGTTCTTGACCTTCTAAATGTTCTTCCTCATTTAGATGAGTGTGAGCATGATCCAATTCTCTGTTCAGCCTTTTTATCTCTTCTTCTTGAGCATAGATCTTCTTCTTCAACTCATCTATCTCAGCATCTATCTGCTCAGTCAAATAGGCAACATCTAACCTTCTACTATTCAAATCTTGATCTTTTACCTTCACTTCTTCCTTTGATTATTCTAGTTGTTGTTCTAGGAATTGAACAATCAACTTCTATTCTTTTTGATCAGCTGAAAGTTTCTCAATTTCTTCATCTTTACTCTTTAATTTATCTTTCAACTTTCTTGCTTTGTTGTTGGATTTCTCAATCAGTTTGTTATACTCAGTGAATAGAAAAACCTTTGAGTATTCAATTTCTTCCTCAGTTGGTATTTCACTTATCTGTTCTTCACCTTCAGCTTGTTCAGCAGGTGTACTTTGTTCTTCTTGTTCAACCTCTTGCATTGATGATATACCAACTTCTTTTTGTTGTGTTGCTTGTTCTTCTAGTGATGCATCAATGTCTCTCAAAAGAGAAGATGATGTTTGTTGATCTGAAATGTGTAGGCTCTAAGGAGGTGAAGGGAAGTGATGTTCAACATGTAGTTGTTCTTGTTCTTGTACATCTTCTAGTGCTTGTTCTTCTAGAATGATTGGTTATAGTATGGCTGCAACTTGTTCTTCTTGAATGCTTGGTGTAGGTTAGATGATTGGTGCTTGATGAATAATATTTTGAAACGTCATGTTTGGTTCTCCCTGACTTGGAATCCTCAAGAACACTTCAGGGACAGGTATGTCATGATCTATCATGTGTGGTGGAATAGGTACTTCATCTCCTTGATACAAGCTGGACTTGATTATGTTAAATACATGTTCATTAAAATGAACAGGCTGAAAGATGGCTCCTTCTCTTAGAATGTTTGGGAGTAGGTCATCAATAAGCATTTGGAGAAATCTTGGATACATCTTGAATTTATTCCTTACTTCTGTAAAGTTATAAATCATCCCATTTAGTACTTGTGCTACAAAATTGAAGGGCCTTCTAGCAATGATACTTGCTACAGCTGAAGAGCTCCTCAAAGAAGTGGCATCCCAGCCAGTCTTCCTATATGTCATTGTTTTCTTATATGTATGCATTAGAAATCTGAATTGTGCACACATGTAGGACTTCTTGATCTATTTTATCTCAATGGTACCAGTATAACCAATCTGCCTGAATACGCGCAGAACATAATTCTCATCAAACTCAACTAGTCCTTCTGAGCCTTCATCTCCAAGTTGTAGAACCCTTTTGATGACTTCTTCTGATATGATGATTTAATTATCATACACAATAGATGCTACCACTTGTTGGTCATGCAATTGCTCAAGATGAGCATGGGTCCAAAATTGGACAATATGATCTTCATAGATCTCTGGCCTTGTTGTCATAGCATGAACAAGCCTTGTCTATCTAATGGCTTGTATGATGTCTCTATAATTTTCAGCCTTTGGAGCATCTGGGTTGAGGAATGCACAGAGATTTTGATCTCTGACAAACACTAAGTTTGCCATATCTGCAATGAAGAAGAATGTGTTAGTAACTTGTATGATAATGATATATGATGTTTCATGTAATGAAATGTTGATTATGTGTTCATCGGTCAGTTGTATGATATGAGATGATAACGTATTTATGTTGAACACAATAAGTTTGTCAAAGTGTATGTTTGTTTAAACACTCATTGGATCAGTTTGACTTTTAACAGGTCAATTTTGGTTAATTTGAATCTTGTAAATCTTGTTGATTTCAAGTTATTATGATCCAAATTGTTTGTCATCATGTTTGTTTCATTACAATGAGTTGTATGTTTCATATCATGTATTGACTTTGTGTTGGATCATATGAGGCTGGTGCAACCAAAACAACATTTAGAAGATTTTGATGTACAATTGAAGTGGTCTTCCGAAGACAAAGTTGCTCTTCCAAAGACAAGTCAAAGATCTTCCAAAGCTCAAAGTATGAAGAACTTCCGAAGAGAGAACTCAGTCTTCCAAAGACTAAGTAGTTCTCCTTCCAAAGTATACAACTTAGAAGATCCTAAAGACAAAGTATTCCAAAGAATAAAATCCTGAAGACTTGCAGAAGACTCGAAAGAAGTTGATTCTTCTGAAGTATAAATGGCCTCGGAAGAACTTATTCTTCCGAAGCCATTTAGCTTCGGAAGAACCAACTATGAACCAGTGGACATAAGTATGGTCTGTCTGACAATCCGCTGCAAACTCTGATATACTGTATGGCGCTTTCCCACGCCCGTGTAATTGACCATACTTTAATCCACTGTTCACCCATTATCAGTTAGTTCAGTTGTCACTTTTAGTTGGTGACAAAAGGTAAGTCATGGACCTGTCATGACTACCTTATCTAGGATATTATTTTATCTTAGATACTTTACTTCTAGCAATGTAGTATTTGTCTAGTTGTAGATTTCCGCTGGTTTTCTAAGTATAACCGGCTGTAGATAGTAGTATATATAGTTTCTCATTGTAACTTAAGTAACTATGCTTGTAAGAGTCTTGTAATATTGAGTTGATAAGTAATATATACAATTATTTTGAAAACTACTTTTGTGTTCTTGTGTTCTCATTACCTTATTATATTACTTGTGCACTTAGTAGAGATTTTGCTTCATCAAACCTGAGTGACTTTAAGTAAGTTTGTGAGATAATGTTGTGTTATGAGACAAACACCAATCCAACAATTGGTATCAGAGATTTTTAGGCTCTAGATTGTGAGATCTTACCATCCTAAATCACCCTTGATTTCTTCACACTCACTCACTTCACTCAAATGGCTCTTAACCATAAATTTTCTAGGTCTGAGATGGGAACCATGACCAAGGCTCCTATCATCACTCCTGATGACTTTGGAACCTGGTGCAAATGTATTGAAAGCTTTATCAAGTATCAAGACAGCCGCATGTGGAGATTAGTTACTCATGGTCAATACCATCCAAAGGTGGAATCCCCAGCTGGTAATGGTTCCATGATTGAGAAGGCTGTTGAAGACTATTCTGATGAAGACTTCAAGAAGATGGACATTGACTGCAAACCCATGACTATTTTTCTTAAATATACCAAACACCATAATGGTAGGCTTTAAGCAATGCAAGTCAGCCAAAAAACTCTTTGATGCTTTGAAGCTGATGTACTCTGGTTCTGCTGAATCCAAGGAGTCCATGAAAGATGTGCTGAAGCAGAAGTTTGAGACCTTGAGCCAACAATACTTCAGGTACATGGAATTGATCACCTCTCTTCAGTCTATGGGAGTGGTTCTTGAGAAGAGAGACATAGTAAGAAAATTCATGAGTGCACTTCCTCATAAGTGTACTTTCTATTGTGTCTCAATCAAGACTAAACTATATGGAATCCTTGATGGATACCGTCAAACCTTCCTGTTAGCAATGCTTTACATGTTGCTGAAGGTTCAAGAACTCACCAGCCCTAGTTGTACCTGAACTACCGTAACAACCATCATCTTCTTCTGGGCCATACATTACATTCCCTAAGACACCCAGGTCTCAACAGGCTCAACAAAATTCTTTCCAGGATACTTGTGCTTTTGTTTTAGGGAGTGAGCACTCTGGAGATTTTCAATTATGTTTTGATGATCTAGAGTGTTTCAGCCCCAGATAACGTTGAATACATGGGCATTGTCCAACAAACGGCTCCCCTGACCTACAGAGCAAAGAGGTTCTTCAAAAGAACTAGAAGGCAGTTCCCTCAAAACCCAACCAACAACATATTTGGGTTTGACTAGACAAAGGCCAAGTGCTATAACTGCAACCAGCTTGGTCACCTTGCAAGGGAAGGCAAAGCTCCTAGATCTAATCCTGGAGCAACTCAAGCCTCCCAACATCCTGCTACCCCTAAAGGTGCAACCAAATCCACTGAGCAACAAACTGTAGTTGTTTCTCAAGAAGTTGATTGGAGCTTCATGGTGCTAGATGTCACACCTGCTCAAGCTCTCATGGCTGGAACTGAAGACAGTAAGGTATATGAACACCTCTGTACTCTAGCCTATATTGCTAAGGTTAAATTGTATCAGGACTACAACATGGAAATTAAATCTGATATTGAGTCTTTAAATATCCTAAAATCTGATTTTAAGAGAGCAGAATCTGACTATAATCTCAAAATAGAAGAGTTAGAGAAAATTGTGTCCTCTTTAAAACATGAACATTCAAACTTCAGGGCTCAGATAAAAGATCTAATATCCAAGATGACTGAGGCTCAAGCCCAGCTAGTAATAGCTGAGGCTAAAGCAAAAAAGTATGCCATTAAAGAGCATAACTTCAACACCATCATTACATCATTCTCCCATTCCAAGGTGTGCTATCAAAACAAAAGTAGGTTAGGAACTGTAAGCCCCCATTCCCGGAGACCTCACAGTTGGTCAATCATAGCATGATTTATATAAAACAATAAACATTTCATAAAACATCACAGCGGAATTGAGTCAACAAAACCCATTCATGCATATAATTAATGTTGCAAAATATTACATTATTGTAAGTTAGGGTTACAAAATAAAATATTAGTTGCATTACAATACAACAAAATCATTAAGCATGAACGGATGCCAGTCTAGCCCCGACAAGTAGCCTCCCTGAGTGCCATCCTTAGCAAAATTACCTGCCAACTGAAAATGCATAAAAGTCAGCGTTGCTGAGTGAGCTCTAGTTTTAAAATGTTAAAATATCTTGAAAGATTTGTATATGAAAATACCCTTTTAAAATAATATACTTTTCTTTCGTACGCGATCACACATCATACGTACAGTTAAGATAACATCCATTATCTTCTTTACCATTTCCATCATAGTTCATTCAAACTTTGTTTTAATCTTTCACTTAATCCGGACCAACGTGCTATGCCCCCGATATTGCGCACAAAACTGGTACTGGGCCGAGGTCTACAAATAGACCCCAAACTGGTGCACGAAGCTGACTTCAGTACCGGGGCAGCAATAAGGGTCCCCTCAATCTCAAAGATTGACCCTGTGTGCATCCAACGGGTTAGCTAAACCGCACACAGTTGAGCTAACAACCTATTCGTTGTGAACCTCGAGTGAATTTGCTTGCAAGACTTTCTTCCATTCTTTATGTTCCACTTCTCATTATCATTAATCTTTCCACTTTCTTTAATGATAATACTTTACGTATACGGATAAATCACACCACATAAAGTCACATAATAATATAATAAATAGGAACACAAGAACAGTCCAAAACATAAATAAAATGAACAATGATAAACATCAAGTCAAACCAGGGTCAAACCCTAAAATTATGATTTCCTAAAATTCCAGAAAATTTTCTAAGTATATAGGCGCATGGCAACTATGCAGACGCTTGAGCCCTGCTTAGGCGCATCAACAGTATTCGGGCGCATGAATCCTACACTTGGGCATTGTAGCTTACATTCTGGGCGCATGAACTGTTCAGGCGCATGGACTAGTACTTAGGCGCCTGAACAATTGGTTGGGCGCATGACATATTTAGGCGCATGAGATTATACTTAGTACTTTCAGCCAAACATCTTAGGTGTATGGGCACTATTGGAGCGCATGAGCCCCTCCTAATTTTTCTAAGGCAAATTTTCCAGGCTCATGGCCCTGTTTGGGCGCATGGCCTGTACTTAGGCGTTCCTAAGTCGAAATCTCAGGCGCATGGGCCCTGTTTGGGCGCATGACTACATGTTATTCATTTTTCAGAATCACAACTATCCCAGATTTGCATTTGCACCTGTTCTAAGCATAAACTTAACATTCTAAGCACCCACAACACATAAACAAGCATAAACATACACAACATATAGGTATACATAAACCAGTTGTAAAACATTTTAATCATGCATTTTCAGCCCCAAAACAGTTTAAAATACATAGAAACGGGGGTCTAGAACTCACCTAGTTCAACAAACAAGTAAAACTCCACCGAACCTACTTGCACACGAGTTCAAGCACCTAAACAAGCAAAAATAAGCACCAAAACACATAGAACACATATAAATCGGTTTTAAAGTTGAAAACCCAACAAAAACCGAGCCAAATATACAAACAACACTCACCAAATTCAAAAATCAGCCTTTCTTCACCTTCACAGCCGAGAGAACCATAATTTCAGCTTCCTTTCTCCTTTCAGTCGAACATCAGCAGCAAAGTGGGCATGGCATGGGCAGCCATGCCCTTAAAAGTAACCTCTTTGACTTTTTGGTACTATGTACACAAAGCACCCCTCAACTTTGCCTTCTTTTTATTTTCTTCCAAATACTTTTCTTTTCTTTTTATTTTGACCGAGGTTTCGGGTGTTACAAGTCTACCCCCCTTAAAGAGGTTTCGTCCCCGAAACCTGTCACTCTTCAAATAACTGTGGGTAATGCTGTCTCATCTCATCTTCGATCTCCCTCATAGACTCAGAACCCTTCCGGTGTTTCCACTGCACCCGCACAAGTGGAACCACTTTATTCCTCAACCTCTTCTCCTTTCGATCAACGATTGCCACTGGTTGCTAACATAGTTAAGTTGTTCATCCACTTTGATATCTCCCAGTGGTACAATCATGTCTTCATCGGCTAAGCACTTTCTTAGATGGGATACATGGAATGTCGGATGAATTCCACATAGCTCATCAGGCATTTCTAGTCGATAGGCCACCTCCCCTACTCGTGCAATGATTGGGAAAGGCCCTATGTACCTCGGGCTCAGCTTGCCCGTCTTCTAGAACCGAATGATTCCTTTCCAAGGTGAGACCTTCAATATGACTCTATCACCCACGTTGAATTCAATTGGTCTATGCCTTTTTTCGGCATACGACTTTTGTCTATCCTTCGCCGCCTTCATAAAGGCTTTGATCTTTTCTAACTTCTCTGACGTAGCTTCGATCACCTCCATGCTTCCCAACTCTTTCTGCCCAATGTCTCCCCAACACATGGGTGTTCTACACCTTCTACCGTATAGCATCTCATATGGTGGCATACCAATGCTGGCATGGTAACTGTTGTTGTACGAGAACTCTGCTAACGGAAGGTGTTCATCCCAACTTCCTCCAAAGTTGATCACGCATGCTCGAAGCATATCCTCGAGCATCTGAATTGTCCTCTCAGACTGACCATCTGTTTGAGGATGATAAGCCGTACTGATGTGTAGCCTCATCTCCATCGCCTCATGGAATCTCTTCCAAAACTTCAATGTGAACAGTGTGTCACGGTCCGACACAATAGACACCGGCATACCATGACGAGCCACAATCTCCTTGATGAACAGATCCGCCAGTCTCTTGGAGGAATACATTTCGCAGATAGGTAGGAAGTGAGCACTCTTTGTCAGCCGATCAACAATCACCCATATGGTATCGTACCCCCTTGCAGTACAGGGTAACTTTGTGATGAAGTCCATGGTGATGTGCTGCCACTTCCACTCGGGTATATCCAATGGTTGGATCTTCCAGTATGGCTTCTGGTGTTCTGCCTTCACTTGCAAGCAAGTAAGTCACTTACTCACATACTCCACTACATCGCGCTTCATACCCGGCCACCAGAAATCTTTCTTCATGTCTTGATACATCTTGGTAGCACCAGGATGAATGGAGTATCGAGTCTTATAAGCTTCGTCCAGAATTCGCCCCCGTAGATCTCCATATCGGGGAATCCACATCCGCCTGAAGCGGGTTCTAACTCTATGGGTATTCTCTCCCAACTCTATGACTAGACCTCTCATCCTTTCAGAGTTAAGGCGATCTTCTTTCAATGCCTCATTTTGAAATTCTTTGACCTGTGTCATCACGTCCGAGGTCATCACTAATTGATAAGCCTTCACCAGGATTGGCTTGGGTCTCTCCTTTCAGCTCAGGGCATCGGCCACTATATTGGCTTTACCCGGATGGTAGTGAATCTCACAATCATAATCCTTGATCAATTCCAACCACCTCCTCTGCCTCATGTTGAGATCCTTTTGCTCAAAGAAATACTTTAAGCTCTTGTGGTCCGTGAAGATTGTGCATTTCACCCCGTACAGGTAATGCCTCCAAATCTTTAAGGCGAAGACCACAGCTACGAGCTCCAAATCATGCGTGGGATAATTGACCTCGTGGGTTTTCAGTTCTCGGGACGCGTAGGCTATTACTCTCCCACATTGCATTAACACACAACCCAGTCCCCGAATAGGAGGCATCTGAATATACCACTAAGTCTTCACTCCCTTCGGGTAATGTTAAAATAGGAGCTTGAGTTAATCTTACCTTTAACTCCTTAAAAGCATCTTCCTGTTCTTGACCCCACACAAACTTCACCTCCTTGCGCGTCAATTTGGTCAAAGGTGAGGCTATCTTGGAAAAGTCTTGAATAAACCTTCTATAGTAGCCCGCCAAACCCAAGAAACTGCGAATCTCGGATGGCGTCTTTGGAGACTTCCATTGCATCACCGCCTCAACCTTCGCCGGGTCCACCATAATTCCTTCAGAATTCACCACGTGACCCAAAAATTGAACTTCGCGCAACCAAAAAGCACACTTAGAGAATTTGGCATATAGCTTCTCCCTTCTAAGTGTCTCTAGCACTTCACGTATGTGACCGGCATGTTTTGCTTCGCTCCTTGAATAAATCAGGATATCATCAATAAACACAATCATCGATTTATCTAGCATCGGCCGGCACACTCGATTCATCAAATCCATAAAGGCAACCGGCGCGTTAGTCAGACCGAAAGACATAACGAGGAACTCGTAGTGTCCATAACGCGTGCGAAAAGCTGTCTTAGGAATATCTTGCTCCCTAACCTTCAATTGATGGTAGCCAGATCGGAGATCTATCCTTGAGAACCAACTGCCACCTTGGAGCTGGTCAAACAAGTCATCTATTCTCGGTAGGGGATATCGATTTTTCACCGTCAACTTGTTTAGCTCCCGGTAGTCTATGCACATCCTCATACTACAGTCTTTCTTCTTGACAAACAGGACCGGAGCACCCCAGGGAGAGATGCTCGCTCGGATAAATCCCTTGTCCATCAAATCCTGTAATTGTACCATCAACTCCTTCATCTCTGTCGGAGCCAATCGATATGGTGCCTTGGCAACTGGTTGGGCACCGGGTATTAGATCAATCTGAAACTCAATCTCGTGATCCGGTGGCAGGCCTGGTAAGTCTTCTGGGAACACGTCTGGAAAGTCACACACCATGGGTACTTCAGACAACTGTGGTACTGACGCGTCCACATCCTTCACATAAGCCAGGTAGGCACTACATCCTCACTTCATGCACTTCTCTGCCACTGCCATAGAAATCACCTTTGGAACTGTAGCAACGTGGTCACCGTAGACCATCACCGAACTTCCATCGGGCACAATTAATCGAATCATCTTCTTATGACACACGATGTTTGCCTCATAGGTTGCTAACCAGTCCATCCCTAGTACTACATCAAATCCGCCTAGGGGCATCACAAATAGTTCTATGCCACAATCCTCAATCATCTTAGAAATTCTGGTTGACTTACCAATTGCAGTTTCTACATCAAATGGTTAGTCAATATTCCCACTATAGGCAACTTAGCACAGAAAGCAGCAGAAATGAAACTCCTACTAGCACCAGAATCAAATAATACAGAGGCACAAGTTTGGTTTACTAGAAACATACCTGACACGACGTCTGGGTCAACTCGAGCCTCTTCTCGGGTCATCGTGAAGGCTCTAGCACTCCCCCTCTGTCCTCCTTCTTCGGTCCCCTTCTTGGCCCCAGAGCTCTCAGCTCTAGGCTTCTTGCACTCATAGTTCCTGTGGCCAGTCCCACCACAGTTGAAGCATTTCGGCACTCCACAATCTTTCGCTATGTGACCGGCTTCCCACACTTGAAGCACATAGTCACTCCCCTCATACAATCACCAGTGTGCTCCCAACCACATCGGTCGCACTTCCTCAACCCTGGGCTTGATGACACCACCCGCCGGTCATCCATCCTCCTCCTCTTGTTGTTTGGGGTGTAACCGCCATGCCCAAACCACTTACCTCTCCAGTTCTTATCACCTCCATCTGCCTTCTTCACCTCAACCACCGCTACTTTCCTTTCATCATACAACATTCCCGCCAAATCCACTGCCGACCTAAAAGTGCCCGGTTCGGCAGTGATCAAGTGTCTGCGAATGTCGGCCGGTAGTCCCTGAACTTACCGATTGATCTTCCTCGATACCGGCGTAACCTGATCCGGCACCAACCTCGCCATTTCGTTAAACTTGGCAGTGTATTGCTGGTGGGTCATAGTTCCCACCTCCAGCTATAAGAACTCCCTTTCGATCTTGTTGAGTTCTCGGTGAGGACAAAATTCCCCAATCACCAACTTGTTCAGCTCTCCCCATCTCATTCTCTCGATGGCCCTGTCACCCTCGGCTTGGACAAGATTGTCCCACCAACATAGTGCCGAGTCGACAAACGAGTGAGTGGCGAACTTCACTTTCTGGTCCTCCCGACACTCACTGATCTTTAATACTGCCTCCATCTCCCTTATCCAGCGATGGACAACAGCAACATTGCCATTACCATCAAAAGTAGGGGGTTTACATCGTTGGAATGCCCCGTAGCTGCATCCCCTCGCGGTTTCCCGCACCACCACCTCTTCTTCATCACTAGAGTCTCCCCTTCCAGCATTCATCTCCTCCTCATCATTGTGACCTCTTACATTCTCCCTCCTGCCAGCAGTCGTCCTCCTTTCCTCCTCCTTCTCTTTCCTTTCGTCTTCTCTAACAGCCCGGATAACTTCAGTCACTATAGATGGTAGGATCGTTTGCATGACTTGGTGAACCTCCTCCACCACTGCCTCTTTCATCGAGGCCCTCAGATTGGCACTCTTATCACCGCCCTCCGGGTGATGAAGCCAAGGCTCACCAGGAGCCATCTCTGCAGTCCTCGTCTTGTTCTTCACGGCCCGTGGCCTACCAGCACGACCACCCCGTGTTCCACCTCGAGAAGCCTTAGATGATCTTCCACCAGCCATCCTAGAACCACTATAAGATTCAAACACCAACACAATCATTCAAGGTAATAGCTCAGTTTATGTCAAGTATAGTAAGTCCCTAATTATAGTGGCTAGTTATGATTAGCCACTTACTTTACTCTTCATCCCTCGAGCATTTTTTATCCTGACAACATTAGTATTCAAATATACTAAAGGCACATAAATCAAATAGCACACGCACATAATACCGGTTATATTAAGAAAAGAAATACCTGATGGCACGTAGCTACTCGGGCTGACATCCCTCCATTCGTCCCGTTCTCAGTTTAAGTTTAGGTTTGGAAAATATTTACCTATTTTTCTTAAACTTTGGCTCTGATACCAACTTGTAAGGCCCCGTTCCCGTAGACCTCACAGTTGGTCAATCATAGCACGATTTAATAAAACAATAAACATTTCATAAAGCATCGCAACGGAATTGAGTCAACAAAACCCATTCATGCATATAATTAATGTGGCAAAATAAAACATTGTTGTAAGTTAGGGTTACAAAATAATCTATTAGTTGCATTACAATACAACAAAATCATTAAGCATGAATGGATGCTAGTCTAGCCCCGACGAGTAGCCTCCCCGAGTGCCATCCTCAGCAAAATTACCTGCCAACTGAAAATGCATAAAAGTCAGCGTTGCTGAGTGAGCTCTAGTTTTAAAACATTACAATACCTTGAAAGATTTGTATATGAAAATACCCTTTTAAAATAATATACTTTTCTTTTGTACGTGATCACACATCATACGTATAGTTAAGATAAGATCCATTATCTTCTTTACCATTTCCATCAACATTCATTTGAACCTTTATTTTAATCTTTCACTTAATCCGGACCAATGTGCTATGCCCCCGATATTGCCCACAAAACTGGTACTGGGCCGAGGTCTACAAATAGACCCCAAACTGGTGCACGAAGCTGACTCCAGTATTGGGGCAGCAACAAGGGTCCCCTTAATCTCAAAGATTGACCCTGTGTGCATCCAACGGGTTAGCTAAACCGCACACAGTTGAGCTAACAACCTAGTGGTTGTGAACCTCGAGTGAATTTGCTTGCAAGACTTTCTTCCATTCTTTATGTTCCACTTCTCATTATCATTAATCTTTCCACTTTCTTTAATGATAATACTTTACGTATACGGATAAATCACACCACTTAAAGTCACATAATAATATAATAAATAGGAAGACAAGAACATCCCAAAACACAAATAAAATGAACAATGATAAACATCAAGTCAAACCAGGGTCAAACCCTAAAATTCTAATTTCCCAAAATTCCAGAAAAGTTTCTAAGTATTTAGGCGCATGGCAACTATGCAAGAGCTTGAGCCCTGCTTAGGCGCATCAACAGTATTCGGGCGCACGAATCCTACACTTGGGCATTGTAGCTTACATTCTGGGCGCATGAACTGTTCAGGCGCATGGACTAGCACTTAGGCGCCTGAAAAATTGGTTGGGCGCCTGAAAAATTGGTTGGGCGCATGACATTATTTAGGTGCATGAGATTATACTTAGTAATTTCAGGCAAACATCTTAGCGCATGGGCACTATTATGGCGCATGAGCCCTCCTAATTTTTCTAAGGCAAAATTTCCAAGCGCATGGGCCCTGTTTGGGCGCATGGCCTGTACTTAGGCGTTTCTAAGTCAAAATCTTAGGCGCATGGGCCCTGTTTGGGCGCATGGGCCCTGTTTGGGCGCATGACTACCTGTTATTCATTTTTCAGAATCACACCTATCCCAGATCTGCATTTGTACATGTTCTAAGCATAAACTTAACATTCTAAGCACCCACAACACATAAACAAGCATAAACATAAGCATAAACATACACAACATACAGGTATACATAAACCAGTTGTAAAACATTTTAATCATGCATTTTCAGCCCCAAAAGATTTTAAAACACATAGAAATCGGGGTCTAGAACTCACCTAGTGCAGCAAATAAGTAAAACTCCACTGAACCTGCTTGCACACGAGTTCAAGCACCTAAACAAGCAAAAACAAGCACCAAAACATATAGAACACATATAAATCGGTTTAAAAGTTGAAAACCCAACAAAAACAGAGCCAAATATACAAACAACACTCACCAAATTCGAAAATCAGCCTTTCTTCACCTTCACAGCCGAGAGAACCAAAATTTCAGCTTCCTTTCTCCTTTCAGTCGAACAGCAGCAGCAAAGTGGGCATGGCATGGGCGGCCATGCCCTTAAAAGTAACCTTTTTGACTTTGTGGTACTATTTACACAAAGCACCCCTCAACTTTGCCTTCTTTTTATTTTCTTCAAAATACTTTTCTTTTTTTTATTTTGACCGAGGTTTCGGGTGTTACAGGAACCAAAGAAATTGCTCCAGAACACTTGTTTGTGTCTGTTTGACAACCAAGATATGATACTGATGAGCAAGATGTTTAAACTACTGATCCACTACCCAAAGAGCAGAAGAATGATGCAATGATGGAGACCACCACAGGGAAGGATAAGGTAGAAAACCTCATCCCCACATGTGATCAATCTTTAACCATCAAAGCCAGAAAGAACAAAATCAGGGTAGCAAGAAAAACTAGCAAGAAGGTGGCTGAGACTAAGATGAAGATAGACCCAAGGCAAAAGGGTGTATTCATCTCAATTGGATTCCACGTGGTTGGAAAACCTAATTCTAGAAAAGAGTGTAGTACTAGCACTCCTATCTAGATGAAGGATCTAAAGCTGAAGGGGAAGGCTGTTGAAGAAGAAAAGAAATGCAAGAAACAACAGCCCACATGTCCCATCAAGAATAACATTGAGTGCATAATCTGTGGTCTGCATAACCATATGGCTAAAGATTGTTACTACAATCCAGCAAGCACACATTATGCAACCAATGTTAAGAAAGAAGGAGTCAAGGATGGTTTCACATTTGGACCTTACCACATGGTCCAAGTGTTAAGGAAAGGAAAGCTTGTTTCCGAAGCCAAGTTTCTTTTAGAAGAAACTCATTCTTTCGAAAGGAAAATAGCTTCGGAAGAAAAGCTAAAGAACAAATAAAGGAGCAATAAGAATCCTTTGAAACCTTCCGAGAAAAAGACTGCTTCGGAAGAAAAGGTGGCGATAACTTCTTCCAAGAAGAAAGAAGCCTCGAAAACAAGTCATGCTGCTCAAGCCTCTTCAGGCTCATCTACACTGATCAACTATAGGATGGAATAGAAGATCAGAAAAGATACTGCAGCCTAACCCACTTCTTCTCAAACAATAACTGAACCCCCATGCATATATTTGGTTTAATTATATCATTTGCATTGGAAGAACCCAAGACGAACAAGGCTTAGGTTGCCAATAGTAATGAATCATTTCATCTTATGTGCAGGGACATCCACATGACAAGAATGGAAATGTTTGGATTGTGGACAGTGGATGCTCTAGGCACATGACAAGGAATGGATCTTTCATCAAATAGTTTAAACACTTTGATGGTGGTCCTGTTCAGTTTGGAGGTGAAGCCGGAGGATACATTTCTGGTAGAGGTAGTGTATCTAATGGTAAGTTAAAATTTGACAAATTAAACTTTGTCAAACAGCTTGAACATAATCTCTTAAGTGTTTCTCAATTCTGTGATCAAAAGCACCAAAATTTTTTCACAGGACATGAGTGCATCATCCTCAAACCCGAAATGAGAATTTCTCAGGAATTGGTGCTTCTTAGATTTCCTAAGAGAGGGGATATGTACAAGATGGATATAAACAATGCTTTTCCACTAGGTGAAGTATCATGCTTTCTTTCCAAGGAAAATGGTGATGTGTCAACTCTTTGGCATAAAAGAATGTGCCATGTTAATTTTAAAACCATGAATAGATTGGTTAAAAATTATTTGGTACAAAGTGTGCCTAAAAAGGAATTTTTCTGTAAAGACAACTGTGTTGCTTGTCTGTAAGGTAAGCCACACAAAGATTCTCACAAATCTAAAGAAGTTAACTCTATCACCACCCCATTATACTTATTGCACATGGATCTTTTTAGTCCCACAAGTATAATGAGCATTAGAAGGAAATCATATTGCCTTGTGATTGTTGATGATTTCACAAGATTTACTTGGGTTTTCTTTTTAAGAACTAAAGATGAAACGGCTGAAACTTTAAAATATTTTATTCTTAAAATTGAGAATCAAGAGGATCACAAGGTTAAAATCATTAGAAGTGATCAAGGGACTGAGTTTAAGAATCAAGTTCTTGACTCATTCTATAACATACCTTAATCCACTGTTCACCCATTATCAGTTAGTACAATTGTCGCTTTTAGTTGGTGACAAAAGGTAAGTCATGGACCTATCATGACTACCTTATCTAGGATATTATTTTATCTTAGATACTTTACTTCTAGCAATATAGTATTTGTCTAGTTGTAGATTTCAGCTGGTTTTCTAAGTGTAACCGGCTGTAGATAGTAGTATATATAGTTTCTTATTGTAACTTAAGTAACTATGCTTGTAAGAGTCTAGTAATACTGAGTTGAGAAGTAATATATACAAGTATCTTGAAAACCACTCTTGTGTTCTTGTGTTCTTATTAACTTATTATATTACTTGTGTACTTAGTAGAGATTCTGCTTCATCAAACCTAAGTGACTTTAAGTGAGTTTGTGAGATAATCTTGTCTTGTGAGACCAACACCGATCCTGCATTTTGTTTCATAACAACATCAAATATGCATTTCAGTTTGACTTTTAATGTCAAAACCTACCATTCAATGCACATTGAAGGCATAAGCATTTAATGTTGTTGTGGTCAATGTTATGCCAAATTAACTGATTTTATATGTTTGTAACTGACTTTTGAACATATTTACAAAGTTATAACATATTTCAATTCATTTTAAATATTTTCTAAGATCAAAAATCAATTTTGAATGATTTTGGCATGAACATCATGACTGATCATAAACTCGATGAACACTTAATCAAATTTCTTCACAAAAACAGTCTTAAAACATGCGAATAGGGTCATCTAACATATATTCAATGATTGATTTCATTTAAAACATCAAAATATTCATGTTTGTTTACAGTTCATTTTTTGACTTAGGTTATGACTATGTCAGAATCAAAATCGAAGAACCGGATGTTTTAATGATTGTTTAATGTTAAGAAACATGTTGTTATACTTATTTGATCTACAATCAGTAGGTAAATCAAATAGATATTAGGGTTTTGATTAATCAAGGGTTAAAGCTTTGTGTACTATTGAACGTTTTAAAATTTTGATTTTTCTCATTAAAACTCGTGATGAATGAAAAATTAACAAGTGTTTGTCTATATATACAACATATGGAATGAACGTTCGCTGCGTGTACAGTGTGTATGCTCTGTGATAACAGTTGAACTTAAAAAATAAATTTAAGTCATGAACTATGAAATGTACGTGCTGTGGGTACAGTGCATCCATTGTACAACTTTAAGTTGTAAGCTATGGACCCTAGATTGTTTTAGTACTGTGTTTGCAGCGGATGTCCATTTGGTCATGCACTGTGCACACTTGGTGAAAGTTTGAAAATTCACAACTGATGACTAAACGTTATACGTTGTATGTTGCACACTATTCACAAACCGTATGAGCATTTGTTCATGCGATATGAACACTTGATGATTGTTTGATTGTTCACAGCGGATGACTCAATGGTCATATGTTGTGTACACTTTGTTAGTTTTAGAGATATTCACACCGGATGACTTATTATCATGCGCTGTGAATGCTTATTTGATAGTGTACAACGTATGCTTACTTGTGTACATACGTTGTGTACACTTGTACTGTTTCAACAACGGATGACTAAATTTAGTCATGCGCTGTGGAATGTCACTATATTCATAGGGGATGTCTTACTTACATCATGAGCTATGAACACTTGTATGTTCAATGATGCATAGCTGATGCAAGTTTGTTGGTCCACTATATACACTTGGTGTATTTTGCATGATTTGATGGTTAACTGTAGCTATAGCGGAAGTATGTTTGTGTGTCCGCTGTGACTACAGTTGTCAAAATTTTAAAATTTTTGTTTTATTTTTGAAAATCTTACTCATCAGATATGTAAATTAATACATACCCTATAGCGACTTGGATTTTTTTGTTTTTGTTTAAAATAATTTTGAAATGTTTCAGAATTTGAATGTTTGTTAAATTTTAAAATTTGAATGTTTGTTAAAATTTTAAAATTTGTATGTTTGTTAAAAATTTTAAAATTTGTATGTTTGTTAAAATTTTAAAATTTTAACATGATCAATATATGGATATTAAAATATCACTCACAAGCATTAGTGTGCATGTATATGTGTCAAACTGCTGTGTTTGAGTGCTGGCTTGACTTGGCTTTATTTAAAACTCAAAATTTTAAAATTTTAAATTTTAAAATGTATGATTGTGGATATATTCTGTTGCTTTGATATTTCCATGTTCATTTTCAACCCCTAAATTGTTTGCATATTTATAAAAACTTTTAATAAAATGATAAAATTTTGAATTTGTTTTAATGGAAATTATCAAAGTCCAATTTGATTGTTTTCATGATAAATATTTAGAAAGATAGCACTTTATCTAACTAAGAAATGGATGATTTTCATGCTTTGACATGAAGCATTTGCACATAACATAAGATCATACTAGTCTTAAAATTCTCACTGAGTTGATTTGATAATTTTGAGAATAGACTAGTACAATATTGATTACAAATATTTTGATCCACTTAAACTCATGCATGGTATTAATGATTGATTGAAACAGTGATTGATTATCATGTTTTGGGTGTATTAACATGATTTGTATGTACCCTAAATTTGATTGTATGTTAAGATTAATCCTCCTCAAGATATGCTAGAAAGCACTCTCTATACTTATGACATAGCTACTTAGGAGTATAAATGCTCAATTTGATCCATATTGCTTGATCCACATTGGGATTCTTTTATCACTTCACTTTGGAAGGTGATCGTCTTTAGGATTCTTTTGATTGTTCATCCTTTATGGATGTGATCCTCATTAGGAATCTTTTTGGATCATGATATGGGTCATTCAGGTCTGTGCTTAGCACAATAAAGAATGCCTTAGTGTACTCCAGGTCTATGAAAATCATAACAAAGGAGATAGTTGTATGATTGAGCAATTTATAAACTGTTTCACTTGGTGTATAGTACTTACTTTACAAGCAATCTATATTGGATAGACCAATACTCACCATAAACCAAGATGTGTGTTGCTGACCACACAATCATGAGAATTTAGTTCTTCACTATTTGTATGTGATGTTAGGTGTCCCATGCTAAGCCTATCCACATATCAAAGAAAGTATTATCAGTCTTTATTAGTGGAAAATAACTCAAGTGATGAAGCAACCTAGTGTACTATCATTTCTCATGAGTTTTCATGTGTGATTCTGTAAGGCCCCGTTCCCGGAACGCTTACAGCTGGTCAATCATTGCACACAAAGCATAAAACATACATTAACTTTACTAAAATATTACAATGGAATTCTTTTAAACAAACCATTTCATATATATATAATTGCTTTTGCAAAATAATACATCATTGACGGGTTACAAAATATTACTCGTTGCATTACATCACAAAAACATTATAATTTAAACAACGGATGCCATCCAAAAATGTCAAGTAGCTGCCCCGTGCCATCCTCAGGAACATTACATGCCAACTGGAAACACATAAAAGTCAGCGTTGCTGAGTGAGTTCTAGTTTTATAAAATAAAATACTTTTCTTTTGTTTAAAACCATTCTTTCTTTACTTTCACATGTGATCATGCATCATACGTACACATAGATAATAATTTATTATTATCTTTCATCATCATTCGTTAACTTTCGTTCATTCATCATCGTACGTCATCTTTATCATTCGTTATCTTTCTTACCGTACCTTACGTACATTCATTAACTTCCGATGACATGTACAGTACCCCGAACATTGTGCACGAAGCTGACCCTTAGGCCTGGGGAAAGTACACTCATCATTATCATTCATCTTTCATTCCAGACCAATGCCATGTGCTATACCCCGAACATTGTGCACGAAGCTGGTTACTGGGCCTGAGGTCTATCATAGACCTCGAACATTGTGCACGAAGCTGACTCTAGTACCTAAGGCAAGCGACAAGGGTCCCATACATATGGTCAATCTCAAAGATTAGACCCCAGTGTGCATACTTCCAGGGTAGCTAACCCGCACACAGTTGAGCTAACACCCTTCATTGGGTGTGAATCTCCATACATTGCTTGCAAGACTTTTCATTACCTCATTCATTAATGCATGCATTCATTCATTCCTTACATTCCCTTTTTCATTATCGTCTGCTTTACGTTACATAATACTTTCCATTTACTTTCATAATCATACCACCTAAAGCCACGAAAATAATATAATAAGGAACATAAACATAAACATAACCATACCATACATAGAATCATCATCACATCACATATGACATCATAAAGTCAACTTACATTACCCCTGGGAACATCCCAAGTCAAAGCCTACACTTTACATTTTCCCCAAAATTTCAGAAAATATCCTAAGGCATAGGCGTATGAACACTATGCAGGCGCATGGCCTTTCAGGCGCATGGGGAACTTTCAGGCGCATGGGCACTGTTTGGGCGCATGACCAAACACTTAGTCATTCTAGGCATTTCTAGGCGCATGGGCACTATGCAGGCGCATGAATGCCTAGGCGCATGGGTAGTTTTGGGCGCATGGGACTACACTTAGGCAATTTGACCGTTGAGCGCATGGGCCAATTTCAGGTTCATGGGCAACCAACTCTCACTAATAACATCATAATCAGTCCCAAATCATCAATTCAACATGTTCTAACTTAGATCTAGCATTCTAAGCATCATAGTATGAACATAGCATCATCATAACATCAAGAACACCCAAAATCATAACCCACCCACATTCACACATACACATTCATACGGGTACAAAACCCATTTTCGTAAAAACATACATACATGCATTTCCAGCCCCAAAATCAGTTAAAACATGTAAAAAGGGGGTTCTAGAACTCACCTTAGCAGCCTTTGAGTATGACTTCCTTCAAACCCGTTTGCACTATGAGTTCAACCACCTAAAACCCACCAAAAACACACACACCCGAACACGTAAACACACATAAGCATATAACCGAGGCATAGGCCGGCCAAGAACATCTCAAAACAAAGAATTCTTACCTGGAATTCGAATCCTTCTTCTTCTTCTCTCTAGAACCGAAGTTTTCTCTGCTTTCTCTCTCTAGAATCGGCAGAAAGGTGAAAAGTGGCATGGCATGGGCGGCCATGCTACTTTTGTACAAAATAATAATAAATTTTGTACCTTTTACATATTTAACCCCTCTACTTGGGTTTTATTGCATTTCTTTCTTATACTCCACTTTTATTCTTTCTTTCTCGTCTTTAAAAATATATGGGTGTTACAAGTCCCACCCCCTTATATAGGTTTCATCCCCGAAACCTGTTATTCCTCAAACAGATATGGGTAATGCTGCCTCATCTCTTCTTCTGTCTCCCACGTAGACTCAGATCCCTTACTGTGCTTCCACTGCACACACGCACAAGGGGAACCACTTTATTCATTAACTTCTTCTCCTTACGATCAATGATCACCACTGGTTGCTCCACATAATTGAGCCGTTCATCTACTTCAATATCTTCCAGTGGTACGACCATATCTTCATCGGCTAAACACTTTCTCAGATGAGGTACATGGAATGTCAGGTGAATTCCACTTAACTCATCGGGTAACTCTAACCTATAGGCCACCTCTCCTACTCGAGCAATAATTCGGAAAGGCCCTATGTATCTCGGGCTCAACTTGCCCCGCTTCCTGAACCGAATGATACCTTTCCAAGGTGAGACTTTCAACATAACTCTATCGCCCACCTGGAATTCAATCGGTCTACGTCTCTTATCGGCATACGACTTCTGCCTATCTTTGGCTGCCTTCATGAAGGCTTTGATCTTTTCGAGCTTCTCAGTCGTAGCCTCAATCGCCTCAATACTTCCCAACTCCTTCTGACCAATATCACCCCAATAAACGGGTGTTCTACATCTCCTACCGTATAGCATCTCATAAGGAGGCATACCAATACTGGCATGATAACTGTTATTATATGAGAACTCCGCTAACGGTAAGTGGTCATCCCAACTTCCTCCAAAGTCAATGACGCATGCCCGAAGCATATCTTCTAGCATCTGAATGGTCCTCTCTGACTGACCATCCGTCTGTGGATGATAAGCCGTGCTAATGTGTAACCTCGTCCCCATCGCATCATGGAACTTCTTCCAAAATTTAGATGTAAACCGAGTGTCACGATCAGAAACAATAGACACCAGCACACCATGACAAGTTATAATCTCTTTAATGAACAAATCCGCCAACCTCTCAGATGGATATGTCTCGCAGATCGGTAGGAAGTGAGCACTCTTCGTTAAACGATCAACTATCACCCATATCGCATCATACCCTTTCGCGGTACGTGGTAGCTTCGTGATAAAGTACATGGTGATATGCTCCCACTTCCACTCCGGTATATCCAATGGTTGGATCTTCCCGTACGGCTTCTGATGCTCGGCCTTCACTTGCAAGCAAGTAAGACACTTACTCACATACTTCGCTACATGGCGCTTCATACCCGGCCACCAATAATCTTTCTTCATATCTTGATACATCTTTGTAGCACCAGGATGAATGGAGTATCGAGTCTTATGAGCTTCGTCCATAATCTTCCCACGTAAATCCCCATAACGAGGAATCCACGTCCTTCCGAATCGGGTTCTAACACCAAGAGTGTTTTCACCAAACTCCGTGACCACACCTCTCATCCTTTCGGTGTTAAGACAATCTTCCTTCAAAGCCTAGTCTTGAAACTCCTTGACCTGCTTCATCACATCCGAGGTCATCACTAACTGATAAGCCTTCACCCGAATTGGCTCGGGTCTCTTCTTTCTCCTGAGGGCATCTGCCACTACGTTGGCCTTGCCCGGATGGTAATGGATCTCGCAATCATAATCCTTTAGGAGCTCCAACCATCGCCTCTGCCTCATGTTCAGGTCCTTTTGCTCAAAGAAGTACTTCAAGCTCTTGTGGTCCGTGAAGATTGTGCACCTCGTTCCGTATAGGTAGTGCCTCCAAAGCTTTAGTGCAAAGACCACAACTGCTAACTCCAAGTCATGAGTAGGGTAATTCACCTCATGAACTTTAAATTGTCGAGACGCGTATGCTATCACCTTTCCTCGCTACATCAACACGCAACCCAACCCCGAGTAAGAATCATCCGAATAGACCACTAAGTCCTCGCTTCCTTCGGGTAATGATAAAACAGGAGCCTGAGTCAACCTTGCTTTTAAATCCTCAAAAGCACTCTCTTGAGCTTGACCCCATACAAACTTCATATCTTTGTGGGTCAACTTAGTCAACGGAGAAGCTATCTTAGAGAAGTCTTGAATGAATCTCCTATAATATCCCGCCAACCCCAAGAAACTACGAATCTTGGATGGTGTCTTTGGAGACTTCCATTGCATCACCGCTTCCACCTTTTTCGGGTCCACCATGATGCCTTTCGGATTCACCACATGACCCAAAAATAGAACTTCGCGCAACCAGAACGCGCACTTGGAGAACTTGGCATACAACTTCTCTTTTCTCAACGTCTCTAACACTTCCCGAATGTGACCGGCATGCTCCGCCTCATTCTTCGAATAAATCAGGATATCATCAATAAACACAACCACTGATTATCCAACATCGGCCGACACACTCAATTCATCAAGTCCATAAAAGCAGCTGGCGCATTGGTCAAACCAAAGGACATAACGAGAAACTCGTAGTGTCCATAACGCGTGCGAAAAGCTGTTTTAGGAATATCTTGCTCCTTCACCTTCAGCTGACGGTAGCCAGATCAAAGATCTATCCTTGAGAACCAATTAACACTTTGGAGTTGATCAAACAAATCATCAATCCTCGGTAGCGGGTACCGATTCTTCACCATCAACTTATTCAACTCACGGTAGTCAATACACATCCTCATACTACCATCCTTCTTCTTCACGAATAAGACTGGAGCACCCTATGGAGAGATACTCGGTCTAATGAAATCTTTATCAAGCAACTCCTGCAGTTGCTCCATCAACTCCTTCATCTCGGTCGAAGCCAACCGATACGGTGCCTTAGCAACAAGCTGGGCACCGGGTATCAAGTTGATCTTAAACTCGATCTCACGGTCCGGTGGCACACCTGGTAAATCTTTTGGGAACACGTTTGGGAAGTCACACACAACCGATACATCAGGCAGTTGTGGTGTTGACGTATCCACATCCTTCACGTAGGCCAAGTAGGCACTACATTCACGTCTCATGCACTTTCCCGCCACCGCCATCGAAATCACCTTCGGAATAGTCGTAACTCGATCACCGTAGATCGTCACCGAACTCCCGTCGGGTGCTGTCAGTCAAATCATCTTCTTACGACATATGATACTCACCTCGTAGTCCGCCAACCAATCCATTCCTAGGACTACATCAAACCCACCTAAGGTCATCACAAACAGTCTAGCAGGAAACTTATGACCTTCTAATTCTATATCGCAGCCTTCTATCAGGTCAACAATCCTGGTAGACTTACCTATGTTAGTTTCTACATCGAAGGGCTCATCAACACCTCTACTACTAACAGGCAACTTAGCACAAAAAGCAGCAGAATTAAAACTCTTACTAGCACCTGAATCAAATAACACAGAAGCAAGGGATTGGTTTACTAGAAACGTACCTGACACGACATCGGGGTCCGTCCTAGCCTCCTCCTGAGTCATCGTGAATGCCCTGGCGCTCGCCCTCTACCCTTCGGTCCCGGTCTTCTTCCCTGCCCTGAAACTCTCAGCCCTTGGCTTTTTGCATTCTCGACTCATGTGGCCCTCTCCACCACAGTTAAAACACCTTGCCACCTTGCACTCTCTTGCCATGTGGCCAGGCTTTCCACACTTGAAGCACACATTCAATCACCACCTACACTCCCCGGTGTGCTCCTTCCCACACTTGCCACACCTCTTCGACTCCACACCGGATGTGACCACACGCCGGTCATCCACCCGTGCATTCTTGTTGTTTGTCAGGGCACCACCCCGACCAAACCTCTTCCCTTTCTAGTTCCGGTCACCACCACCCTTCTTATTCACCTCAGCCACCACCACCTCCCTTTCATCGTACATCCTACCCACCAAATCAACCACCGACCTGAACGTGCTCGGCCGGGCGGTGATCATATGCCTGTGGATATCTGCCTGCAAGCCCTGAATATACCTCTTGATCTTTCGCGACAGAGGTGTCACCTGATCTGGCACCAATCGTGCCATCTCGTTGAATTTGGTGGTGTATTGCTAATGCGTCATGGTTCCCGCCTCCAGCTGCAAGAACTCCCTCTTAACCTTGTCGAGCTCCCTATAAGGGCAGAACTCCTAGATCACCCTCTTCTTCAACTCTGGCCACCTCATTCTTCCAATTGCCCTACTACCCTCGGCTTGGACGATATTGTCCCACCAGCACAGAGCCGAGTCCACAAATGAAAGAGTGGCAAAATTCACCTTCTGATCTTCCCGGCACTCGCTGATATTAAGTACAGCTTCCATCTCTCTCACCCACCGGTGAGCAGCAGCAGTAGTGCCGTTGCCATCGAAAGTCGGGGGCTTGCATCTTTGTAATGCCCCATAGTTACAGCCTCGTGCTGCCTCCGGCACAGGCTCTTCTTCCTCATCAGTAGAGACAATCGTCTTAGTCTCCGGTTGCTCTTTCCCTCCCGAGGACCTATTCCTCTCTTTCCTTTCTCCTTCTCTCACAGCCTTTATCACTTCTGTCACCACAGAAGGTAAGATCGTCTGCATGACCAGATGAACCTCCTCTACAACAGCCTCCTTCATCGAGGCCCTTAAGTTAGCACTCTCATCACCACCCTCCGTATGAGGGGTCTCGGGCTCTTCATGAGCCACCTCTTCAGCTCGAGGCTTTCCTCTTGTGACCCGCGGTCCAGCACCACGTCCACCACGACCTTCACCTCTAGAAGCCTTTGAAGATCTACCACCGGCCATCCTCTAACACGCTATAAGATTCAAACACTAAGATGGTCATTCAAGGTAATAGCTCAGTTTATGTCAAGTATAGTAAGTCCCTAATTACAGTGGCCAGTTATGATTAGCCACTTACTTTACTCTTCATACCCCAAGCATTTCCTATCCTGACTACATCAGTATCTAAATCTACTAAGAAGCACATAAATCACATAACATGCGCACATAATACCGGTTAACATCAAGAAAATACCTGATGGCACGTAGCTACTCGGACTGGCATCCATTCCCTTTGTCCCATTTTCAGTTTAAGTTTAGGTTTCTTTTGAAAATATTTACCCAATTCACTTAAACTTTAGCTCTGATACCAACTTGTAAGACCCCGTTCCTGGAACGCTTACAGCTGGTCAATCATTGCACACAAAGCATAAAACATACATTAACTTTACTAAAATATTACAGCGGAATTCTTTTAAACAAACCATTTCATATATATATAATTGCTTTTGCAAAATAATACATAGTTGACGGGTTACAAAATATTACTCGTTGCATTACATCACAAAATCATTATAATTTAAACAACGGATGTTATCCAAAAATGCCAAGTAGCTGCCCCGTGCCATCCTCAGCAACATTACCTGCCAACTGGAAACACATAAAAGTCAGTGTTGCTGAGTGAGTTCTAGTTTTATACAATAAAATACTTTTCTTTCATTGAAAACCATTCTTTCTTTACTTTCGCATGTGATCATGCATCATACATACACATAGATAATAATTTATTATTATCTTTCATCTTCATTTGTTAACTTTCGTTCATTCATCATCGTACCTCATCTTTATCATTCGTTATCTTTCTTACCGTACCTTACGTACATTCATTAACTTTCGATGACATGTACTTTACCCCGAACATTGTGCACGAAGCTGACCCTTGGGCTTGGGGCAAGTACACTCATCATTATCATTCATCTTTCATTCCGGACCAATGCCATGTGCTATACCCCAAACATTGTGCACGAAGCTGGTTACTGGGCCTGAGGTCTATCATAGACCTCGAACATTATGCATGAAGCTGACTCCAGTACCTAGGGCAAGCGAAAAGGGTCCCATACATATGGTCAATCATAAAGATTAGACCCCAGTGTGCATACTTCCGGGGTAGCTAACCCATACACAGTTGAGCTAACACCCTTCATTGGGTGTGAACCTCCATACATTACTTGCAAGACTTTTCATTACCTCATTCATTAATGCATGCATTCATTCATTCCTTACGTTCCCTTTTTCATTATCTTTCGCTTTACGTTACATAATACTTTCCATTTACTTTCATAATCATACCACGTAAAGCCATGGAAATAATATAATAAGGAACATAAACATAAACATAACCATACCATACATAGCATCATCATCACATCACATATGACATCATAAATTCAACTTACATTATCCCCTGGAACATCCCAAGTCAAAGCCTACACTTTACATTTTCCCCAAAATTTCAAAAAATATCCTAAGGCATAGGCGCATGAGCACTATGCAGGCGCATGGCCTTTCAGGAGCATGGGAACACTTAGGCGAATGGGCACTATTTGGGCGCATGACCCAACACTTAGTCATTCTAGGCATTTCTAGGTGCATAGGCACTATGCAGGCGCATGAATGCCTAGGCACATGGACAGTTTTGGGCGCATGGGACTACACTTAGGCAATTTGACCGTTGGGCGCATGGGCCAATTTCAGGCGCATGGGCAACCAACTCTCACTAATAACGTCATAATCAGTCCCAAATCATCAATTCAACATGTTCTAACTTAGATCTAGCATTCTAAGCATCATAATATGAACATGGCATCATCATAACATCAAGAACACCCAAAATCATAACCCACCCATATTCACACATACACATTCATACGGGTACAAAACCCATTTTTGTAAAAACATACATACATGCATTTCCAGCCCCAAAATCAGTTAAAACATGTAAAAAGGGGGTTCTAGAACTCACCTTAGCAGCCTTCGAGTATGACTTCCTTCAACCAGTTTACACTATGAGTTCAACCACCTAAAACCCACCAAAAACACACACACCCGAACACATAAACACATATAAGCATATAACCGAGGCATAGGCCGGCCAAGAACATCTCAAAACAAAGAATTCTTACCTTGAATTCGAATCCTTCTTCTTCTTCTTCTCTCTAGAACCGAAGTTTTCTTGGCTTTCTCTCTCTAGAATCGGCAGAAAGGTGAAAAGTGGCATGGCATGGGCGGCCATGCTACTTTTGTACAAAATAATAATAAATTTTGTACCTTTTACATATTTAACCCCTCTACTTGGGTTTTATTTCATTTTTTTCTTATACTCCACTTTTATTCTTTCTTTCTCGTCTTTAAAAATATCCGGGTGTTACAGATTCAAATTGTGTCTTAATCTGAAAACATGAATGTTTGTTTGATGTCTTGATTTTGAAAATATGTATGTTTGATATTAAACTTGGACTTTGACAAAATCAAGCTTGTTTGAAATTAATGTTTTGAAAACATTACTTGTTTGGTTCATAGTTGATCAATCCAAGTGATTGAACCAAAAACTCAAGTCTTGTTGAATTAAATGGTTTGTTAAATAGGTCGGCCAATTGATTGTCAGTGTGGACCTTGATCAACTTTATCAGACCCTTTTCTAAGCAATCTCTCAGGAAGTGATATCTGATATCTATGTGCATTGTTTTTTAATGTTGAATAGGATTGTTAGTGATAAACATGGCAACAGAATTGTCAATGTGTATGGTTGTTTTAAGAAAAATAAATCCATAATCAAGCATTCAGTTTTAAATCCAAAGCACTTGAGAACAGCATGCAGAAGCAGCTATATATTCTACTTCATCTATTGAAACAGACACATTTGTTTGTTTCTTGCACTACCAGGAGATCAACGTGATCCAAGAAACTAACAACCTCCTGTAGTGGACTTTCTGTTGCTGTTGCATCCACCATAATCATTGTTTTTGTATGCATATAAACAGAAATCTCCATCTTTGGGAAACCATAAGCCAAGTGTTGGCTTGCCTTTTAAGTATCTGAAAATTCTCTTTCCAGCATTTATGTGTGATTCTTTTGGATCTGCTTGGTATCAGGCACACATGCAAACTGCATGCATGATTTCTGGTCTACTTGCGGCTAAGTACATCAGTAAGCCTATCATAGATCTATAGAGATTCGAATCAACTAATGTGCCTTCTGGATCAGGGCCAAACTTCAATCCAGTTGCGAATGTTGTTTTGTTGGATGTGTAATAAAAAATGTTGTATTTCTTCAATATCTGATTCACATAATTTCTCTGATGGATAAAAATTCATTCAGCAGATTGTTGAACTTGAAGACCTAGGAAGAAGGTAAGTTCTTCCATTGAGCTCATTTGGAATTTTGATTGTATAAGAGTCTCAAACCCTCTGCAAAGTTGTATGTTGGTGGAGCCAAAAAATTATGTCATCCACGTAGACTTGTACTACTAACAAGTCTTGTTCTTTACTCTTTAAGAACATTGTCTGATTAATTTTCCCTCGGGTATACCCATTCTATAGTAGAAACTTAGATAAAGTTTAATACCACTTCTAGGTGCTTGATAAAGACCGTACAGAGCTTTATCTAGCTTGTAGACTCTATGAGGGAATTCTAGGTCTTCAAATCCTGGTGGTTGAGCAACATATACCTCTTAATCTATCTTTCCATAGAGGAATGCACATTTCATATCCATTTGGAAGATAGTGAAGTTCTTGGATGAGGCATATGAAAGGAACACTCGGATGGCTTCTAGTCTAGCTATAGGAGCTACGACATCATCATAATCAATGCCTTCCTCTTGAGTATATCATTGGGCAATAAGCCTTGCTTGGTTTCTGATGACAATCCCTCTCTTATTTGCTTTGTTCCTGAATAGCCATCTTATGCTAATGGCATAGTGACCTTCTAGGAGGTCAACTAACTGCCCTACCTCTTGCTTTCTGAATTGTTGTAAATCCTCTTGCATTGCTTCTATCCAACTATTGTCTTTGAATGCTTCTGTGATGTTTTTGGGTACAGTTAGAGATAAAAAGCAGGAATACAAGCAAATGTTTACTGTATTAGATTGACTGGTGTCAATCTGACATTAAGGTCACCTGTGATATTCTTTAAAGAATGATATTTGTGAACTCTTGTTATTTCAATCTGATCAACAGGGATGATTGAATCAAGATTGGTGATTGTTTGGTTGGGTGTTGATGGATGAGCAAAGGTATCTAATGTTGTTTGATTTTCTGGTTGTGTGGGTTCGTTGAATGTTTGTGGTGAATCATGAAAGAAATCTAAGATTTCATCTTCATGATGTGTATCAGGTAATAAATGATAGTTATCATCTTCTTCAACTATGTCTAGTTGACGTGACCGTGTTTGTTTGTTTGGTTGTGGTTGAGTGGTCACTGGAGTTGATGATGTTGGTGTGTTTGATGATGTTCCTCTTGATGTGTTTGTTTGATCAGGAGGAGTTGTAACTGTGGTACTGGAAGGAGTGATATTTGTTCTCCTTGGAGGATCAATAGTTAAAGGAACATCAATGGTTGTTGGTGGAACCATTCGATACTCATTGTCATCCTTGGTACCTGAAACATCAAAGTAAGATGTGTCAAATGATTTTGTTAGTGAGTCAATATCAAACACCCAGTCAGATCTAATGACTTTCTTAGTGAAAGAATGTTCATTAAAAACAACATCTGTTGTTTTTTCCACTATGTTTAGTCATGAATTGTAAACTCTGTAAGCTTTTGAGCTTCTAGAGTATCCAACAAAGAATCCGTCGTCTGCTTTTGGAGCAAAGTTAGATAATTGTTCTCTGGTGTTTAATATTGAAACAAAACATCCAAAAGCTTTAAGAAATCCAATGAAAGGTTTTCTTTTATACACTAATTCATATGGAGTTTTAGAATGTTCTTTGATTATTAATGTTCTGTTTTGAATGTAGCATGCTGTATTGATTGCTTCAGCCCAAAATGATACGGGTAATAGAGAGTCAGCTCGCGTAGATCTAGCAGCTTCTATTAATGTTCTGTTTCTCCTTTCAGCAACTCCATTCTGTTGAGGAGTCCTTACTATAATGAATTGATGACTAATTACTTTCTCTGCACAAAAAGAAGAAATGAAGTCATTCTTAAATTCAGTACCATTATCACTTCTTAAAGATTTAACTTTAAGATCTAATTGATTCACAATTTTAGTGATAAAGGATTTGATGATTTCTGATGTTTCTGACTTGTGTAGTAGAAAGAAAACCCAGGTAAATCTGGAGTATTCATCTACTATAAAAAAACAGTATTGCTTCTTTCCTGTGCTTAGAATGTTTGTAAGGGCAAAAAGGTCCATGTGAAGCAATTTGAATGGTGTGTTGTTAGAGTTTACCAATTTTGACTTATGAGACACTCTGTGTTGTTTGCCATTCAGGCATGTAGTGCAGTGTTCTGTACAGAAGAATTCTTTTTGTGGTAAACCTATTACTATATCACCTTTTATAAGTTGATTCATTCTATTAAAATTTGAGTGTCCCAATTGTCTGGGTCATAATTGGGAAACATCTTCTGATGCTCTTGATAGTAAACATGTTTTAGGGGTTGATGCTGAAACAAAGTTCATATCAACAATGTATGTGTTTTTATGACAGGGTGTTTTCAAAAGGATACAGTCTTCAGGTTTTTGAAAACCCGTCTAGAGGATGTAGCAGTTATTAGAGTCAAATAAGGTGGCATATCCTTTATCATAGATTTAGATACACTGAGAAGATTGAACTGGAGGTTGGAGCAGTAATTGACATTTTTAAAGCCGATCAACCCGTTTGATGTTGTTCCTTCACCAGTTATCTTTCCACATGTCTTGTCACCTTCAAAGGCTACATTTCCTCCATGTTCGCTTTTAAAATCCCGAAGGAGGGAACAATTTCCAGTCATGGGTCGGGAGCATCCACTGTCAACATACCAGATGTTGTCAGGCCTTCTTTGATGTCCCTGCAAAAACAAAGAAATTAGTTAGATGGTGCAACCCAAGCCAAGATGGTCTTGGGTTTTAAGTCTTTTCCCATTATGAAAATTTCTTCTAATATGGCATTGTCTGCTGGTTTAGTAATTCTAGGCACACTATATTTCATTTGTGTGTTTTAGCTCTATCTGGAGAAGTGCTTTGTGCTCTTCTCCTTTGAGTGCTAATATCTGATGTTTGTCTGTTTTGAGACTTATGTCTCTAATTTGGTTGTTTAAAGTTGTAATAAAAAGTTTTAACATTGTTAAAAACAACTTTTGTATGAGGAGTTTGTTGTGGTACTCCTCCTTTATTCTAGTTAGGAACAACTATCTGTTTTTTAGTTGATTTCTCAACTTGAGGTTGTTTATTTTGCTTCTCGTTTTTCTTATAGAAAAAGCAGTTGGTAGTACTGTGATTGTTTCTTTCTCAAATTGAGCAATAGTTATGAAAATGACATGATTCTGTACTGTGATTGTTCATATTGTAGTACTTGCAATACTTATCATATTTGCATTTTTCTGTTATGTGGGTGTATCGATCACACCACTCACAATATGGAAATTTTGCAGTGCTTTATTTGTTAATAACTTTTGATTTTAAACTTGACTTTAATGGTACATCATAAGTTACTATTGTTTGTTTTGGCTGAATAGGGGCTTTACCTTTCCCTTTGATTGTTTGTTTAGGAGAGGCAGTGGAAGATTCAGCCTTTCTTCCACCAGAGCAGATATCAAAAACTTAGGTCTTCTTTGCTTGTTTGGTTGTTGTATCAAACACACTTGAAACCTTTTAGGTCCAGTAATTGGTTGATCCGATTCATCATACAATAGATCATCATCATCTTCATCTGTTGTTTGTTCATCAAACTTATTATTTTCTCCTTAATAAAAATTTGTTGATTTTATTTGTGGAGGTGCTTGGCTCCTTTTAAAACTTTATCAAAGGTGTTTTTGATATTAATAATGATTTGATGATGATGATGATGATTGTTTTGAGTCATCTGTTCTGTCATGTAGGTCAAGAGAATCACCCTGTTTATTAGTCATGGAATCAGGAAGTGGGATATAATTATCATTATAAGGTGGGTTGACCTTATTGTATCCCAATCCTGAAGGGTCTTTAAATGCCCTTTGCTAAGCAAGAAGTTCTTCAAACTTCTTGTTGCTCACCTGAAATTTTTGAAGTTTCACTTTAGTTTAAGCTTGTAATGATTTTGACTTAGTCAACGATTTGTAGTGACAGTATTTTCATCTTATATTCTTTTTGTTCAGATTTTAGACTGTCATTTAAAATATTTGTTTCAATCACTTTCTTATAAAGTTTGTCAGTGTGCTCTTTGTATCTAGTGACATCGTCAATGCATGCTTATGTATAGAGATTCTCCCTTAAAACTTTCGGGTTTCTAAAATTTTCTCCTCTACATTTTCCATAAAAGCATGATCTGGAGATTGAATCTCTGCCTCGTACATACTCCAATCACACTCACTATCTTGTTTGATAATCATTGTAGATCATTTTGAGTGTTGATTTGGGTTGTACTGTGTGATTTGAGCTGGTGTTGGTGTAGCAGGAATGCTAATGGGAGGTGGGATATGTCTATTTGTGTGGTAGCTACTTGAGGTTTGTGTTAGTTGGTTGTTTCTGTTAACTCTAGGTTGTTGGCATCCTCTAGAGAAGTGTCCAAAGAGTGAGCAGTTTTCGCACCTCACTTTTGTTTTATCAAAATCAATCTTGATTTTTTATCCATGTTTAATCCCCTGTTCCTTTGTAGGAACTTTTTGGATCTGTATGCAATCATTGCCATTAACCATTGAAGATCCATCTCTTTAACCATATCAAGAGGCAAATCATCCAAGTCTTGTTGTATGATCTGTGATATTGTGAGGTTAGCCCCTAAGTAGGCTTCAAATTGTGTTTAAAAGGCTGCAAAAGCTTCCTTTTGTTCCTCACTTTACAAGATGATTGTTAGTGCATCCATAGGTTTCTCAAATTGTGAATGTTTTGAGTCTTTGTTGGGTGTTGTTTGCTTGAGCAAGAAGCATGTGGATGTTGTTTGCTTTGAGGTGTTGCTTCATGAGAAGCATGAACACTAGTCTTCTTGGACTTTTGCTTGTTTTATGATGATTCAGGAGCAGAAAAGAATGAAGTTTCACTTGAATCAAGAAACTCCTCGTCTTCTTCTTCACCAATGCAAGTTAAGAATGCACTGTCTTTGTTGAATCTCCTTGAACTTGTATGATTCCACATGTCTAACTGTGCTGTTGTTTTTGGATCTCTCATCTAGTTCTAGTGCCTCTACTTTGGCCACTAGTTCATCCAATGATAATGCTTCTAGATCCAATGTTGCTTTCATCAGAAATACTGATTGAGTCCAACTCTCTGGAGGTGTATGCAAGATTTTCTTGTTGATCTCCACAGATTCGTATTTGAGACCATATACAATCATCTCATTTACCAATTGAACAAATATGTGAAGTTGTTGTGGTATTGACTCTTCTTGAACATGATGGAAGGTTTCATACTGGGTCCTAATTTTTTCATTTTTGATTTCCCCGATTTCCTCACTTCGTTCACACATGGTGTGAAGCACCTTTTGCAGTTCATGTGCTGTTTTGAAGTTTTCCACTCTTGTCAGTATTTCAAATTGGCAGAGTCATTGCCAAAATGTTGTAAGCCTTCATGTCTGTTTTGACCTTTTTAAGGTCATCACCAGCTACACTTTTCAAACTCACTGGTTTCTGAATATTGTAATCTGGACCAAGAGTCACAGGTATGTATGGTTCCTCAGTTATGGATGTCCATAGGTCCGGGTCTTGAAAAATAATCTAGTTTTGGAAAATTATTTTCCATTGTTTGAAGTCGGCTTTGTTCTTCAGTCTGGGTGGTTTGAGACCACTATTTGAACCTGAAATTTTGTCCGACATGATTGTTAAATTTTGAACTTAACGATTTAAGTCACATTTGTTTCATTATTTAGTTTGGTGCTAAATTTGTTATATCCTAAGGTCACTAGGATTTGTTTGTAGTTTTAACACTTTTGATTTTTACCGAAGAAAGGAGTTAATTAATTTAATTTTAAATTAATCAATGTCCTATGTAATGTCACTGTAAATTCTGGGTAAAATAAAGAATAATCCGTTTAAGGAATGTTTCTCAATCAATGATGTCAGTCAAGAAAAGTTAAAACCCTAAAAGCAATAATATGTTTTTAAAAGTTAACCTTTTGGATCAAAAAGTGACCTTTTCAAAATTTCAAAAGAAGAATCGGTTTCTTCTTTGTTTTTGATGCTAAATCCAACAAAATCACCGTAGATTTTGAAGGTTGTGTATGAATAAAAACTAGGGTTTATCCTAGGCTTTGTTGCGGCTGAACTGTTCTTCACAGAAACCAATAAATGGTTTGTTGATTGAAGAATAAAAACCTGATTCAAGTATGAAAGTACTTGAATATGATGATTTTAAAAACTTTAATGGATTCAAAATGTTTAAAAACAATGTATGTTTGAAGAAAACTTGATAAAATCATAATCGGCTACTATTCTATCAAAAACCCTTGAACCGAAGAGGTTTTTGAGGTTTTGAGATGATTCTGCTTAGAAAAACAGTGTATGAATGCTATTTAGAGCTTCAACAACACAAGAACTTCTGCATAATGCACAAAAACATATTAATATATCATGTTTTAATCATTTGTTGAATGCTTAGAATAGAAGAGGGTTTTGTGATGATTTTCAGCTCAAAAATGATTGATATGAAGCTAATGAACCACATATATCACTGTATTGATTGAGAGGATCTAAAATCAATGAATGATTTGAGCCAAGGCTCTGTTACCACCTGATGGAATTCAAATATCCACAGGTTTTAGAACTTAGAACACTAAGAACAAAACAATGAATTCCCCCAAGGATCGATTTCAATCTCTCAAATATAACAACAAGTTGTTATATAATCAATACTCATAAAACATACTGCGGAAACCCATGATTAATGATATGATATCTATGTGTGTGTGTGTGTATGATTGTGTGTTTGTATGCTTGAATGCTTGAATGATAATAAGAACTACTTGTTTGTATTGATTGTTCAAAAGCTTACAAAGGATTAGGGTATTATGCTATTTATAGCCTATACAAATAGCTACATACAATTACAAAAATACCCTTATGTAAATGAAAATTACATAAAATCCTAAGTCTAAGTTGTCCGCTACGGATGATTGACTATCCGCTGTGGATGCTAAGTCATCCTCTGTGGATGTTGAATAAGCTGTCCACTATGTCTTGGATGTTGTCTGCTGTGAACACTTTTGTGTTTGTCTTGATCATGTGTGCTTTTGGAATGTTCATCCGTTATGGACATTTATCATCCGCTGTAGACACTTGAGCTTTCTCTTCATCTGCTGCATAGACTTGATCATCAGTTGTGGATAGTTCCTCATCCGCTGCCGAAAATAAATTTAAACAATAATCAATGTATGTTATGAATGTTAATGATACTAATGTGTTAGTTAATGATTGTTTGAATGTTAGAACATATTATGTTGATTATGGCAAGCATTATCCTTCAATGCACTTATTGAGTCCAACAAACTCTATCACTACTCCCTATACTTATTATATATGGATCTCTTTGGCCCTACCAGTGTAATGAGTTTAGCAAGAACTTCATATTGTCTAGTGATCACAGATGACTTCATAAGATATACTTGGATCTTCTTTCTTCAAACTAAGGATGAGACCCCAGGAATCTTGAAAAACTTTATTCTGAAAATTAAGAATCAATGTGATCACAAGGTCAAGAAGATGTGATCAAGGAACTGAATTCAACCCTGATAAATTTTGTGATGAAAAGGGTATTATAAGATAATATAATGCTTCTAGAACTCCTCAGCAGAATGGGGTTGCTGAGAGAAGAAATAGGACACCTATTGATGGTGCAAGGATCATGCTCTCTGACTTTAAACTGCCTATCACCTTTTGGGCAGTGTCAGTCAACACTGCCTGCTATGTGAAGAACAAAGTTTTAGTAGTCAAGGCTTATCGTAAGATTCCTCATTAACTATGGCATAAAAGGAGACCTTTCATTGGTTTCCTCGGGTCATCTGGATGTCCATGCACCATCTTGAATACCAAAGACCATATAGCAAAATTTGCTGAGAAATTAGATGATAAATATTTTATTGGATACTCTTCCCAAGCTAAGGCTTATAGAGTATACAATCTCAAACTAGAGTAGTTGAGGAGTCAGTAAATATGACCTTCAATGAGCACACACCCAGCGTTAAAGGTTCTGGTCCAGATTGGCTATTTGATCTTGATTTAGTTACCAACTATTTTAACAAATCTTATGAAGATGTTTCAAGATCTAAAGGTCACTTATCAACAGGAGATCCTAATCCAAGATTTGAGCTGAGAAGACCATGTGATAGAATTTCTTCAGCTCCAGTCGTAACAAGCCATGTAGTTGGAAATCCTATCAGCACTACAATGATAAACTCTTCAGCTGATACATCTAAGGTGCCTAAAAATTCCAGCACTGAAGAATAAAACTCAAATGAAAGGGTTTCGAATCTAGGAGGAGATGGTGCTAAATCAATATTTTAGATTCGTTGAGCTTGGATCTTAGGATTCATCATTTTCAGATCTGAGAATTCAAAATTAAAGACTGGTGGAAGTGTGTAAATCTAAGAACAAGGATGTGTGTGTAATGTATAATGTTATGATTTTATTGATATTGAATAACAAATTACAATGAAGAAACATATACAAAGATGGATGAACATCAAACCCACCCAAAGGAGAGAAATTCTCCTTGGGTGGTGATTTACACCATGAAAAACACACACTTAAGAACTACCAGCCACTCATACACTTTGCAATAACCATACATTACAAGTGGCACTAGTTGTTCTATTTATAATGTTATTATATCATGACCTAATTTTGACTATTCTTCTAGTCTTGATGTTGACTTTGTCTTGTTGACTTTGTCTTGTGTTTGTTTTGTTCTGTTTATCAACTTGGTCTCTGAACTTGTACAATGAGGTCTTCAGTTGGCTTTGATTGTGATTTGGAAAGCTTTAGTTTATTAATTGTTGAACCCAACAGATGGAAATAGTAATAGTGATTAAGAATTTCTTGATGCTGACAACCTCTCCACTAAAGACAACATCAATGATGTCACACACTCTTTGGATCAAGTTTCTCTTGATAAGTGTGCTAATGTGGTGGGCGACACTTAATCACGAAATCTAAATTTCACTAATTTAGATTTGTCTAACCAACTTTCTATGATTGCTCAATTAAGAATCCACAAGTCCTATCCCATACAATCATCATTGTAGATGTTAAGACTGGGGTGAAAACAAGATGACAAACCCATGATAAAAAAATTTGTTTGCACTCTTGCTTTTTGTCCTAGATTAAACCAAAGAAAGTTGATGAGGCTCTGAAGGATGGAAGTTGGATTGAAGCAATGCAGGAGGAGTTGCTTCAATTCAAGAGACAAAAGGTTTAGAACCTATGCCCTCTTCTTTATAGGAAGACACCAATAGATACCAATTGGATTTTTAGGAATAAGAAGGATGATAGAGGACTTCTCATCAAGAACAAGGCAAGAGTAGTTATTCAAGAATACAGTCAAGAAGAAGGGATTGATTATGCATATGTTTTTGCTCCTGTGGCAAGACTAAAGCTGTTAGAATATACCTTGCTTTTGCTGCATCCAAAGATTTAAAGGTCTACCAACTTCAACTCAAGTGTGCATTTTTATATGGAGTAATAGATGAGGAAGTGTATGTCAAGCAACCACCTGGCTTTATAGACCCAGATCATCCTGATTATGTCTGTAAGCTTGACGAAGCTCTTTATGGGCTGCATCAAGCTCAAAGGAAGTGGTATGAGACACTGTCATAGTACCTAGTCCAACAAGGCTACAAGAGAGATACTATTGACATCACACTCTTCATCAAAGGAACAGTGAATGACTTGATGCTAGTTCAAGTTTATATGGATGACATCATCTTTGGGTCAACTAATCTAAAGCTCTGTAAAGATTTTAAGAAGCTCATGAAGAATAGATATGACATGATTGCCATGGGGGAACTTAATTTTTTTCTAGGAATTCAAGTGAAGCAGGTTGATAATGTCATCATCATAAACCACCCAAGTATGTTCAAGACATACTAATTAGATTTCATCTGACTGATTACAACGCTGCTAAGACACCCATAGCTAGAAACCACTCCCTAGGACCTGATCTTGAGGGGGAGTGTGTTGATGAACATCTCTACAGGGCTATGATTGGGTATCTTATGTACCTCACAGCTAGCAGGCTTGATATCATGGTCGTTGTTAAGAGAATTCATAGATTCTTCAAAAGTGCTCCTAAACTGGGCCTTTGGTATCCAAAGAATTCTGACTTTAATCTGTATGCATATACAGATAGTGACTATGGTGGCTGCAACATGACTGCAAAGTCTACATTAGGGGGATGTCGAGTCCTTGGTGGAAGGATAGTCTCATGGAAATGCAAGAAACAATCCTGTGTGCCTGCATCAAGTTTTGAAGCTGAATACATTGCTGCTGCAAGCTATTGTGCTCAAGTGTTTTGGATTCAGAATAGGATGCTAGACTATGGATTCAACTTCAAAGAGACTTCCATCCACATAGACAACAACAGTGCTATCTCTATTATAGAGAATCAAGTGAAGCACTCAAAGACAAAGCACATCAACATCAGGTATCATTTGATAAGAGTTAATTTTGAAAAGGGATTAATAAAACTGGTCAAAGTTAACACAAATGAATAATATGCTGATCTATTCATAAAAGCTTTTGATGAACAGAGATTTAGATATCTTGTATCAACTATTGAGATGACTAACTTTGAGTAGATTTTCTTAAATTAATTTCAAGATTATTTTTTTTAAATATGTTTATCTTAAGTTGTTTATATCATCACCTATATAAGCCCTGTTTACCTTGGGAGAAAATTTTCAAAATGATATTCCTTAGAATTTTGAGAATTAAAAATATATTTTCTTTCGGAAGACATTTAGTTGACTTCGGAAGAAAATTATGTCGTCAAAACTAATAACTACTTACTAAGAAATTTATCTTTGGAAGAAATTCTAATATATCTTCCAAAGCCTAAATATGCTCTCAAGTACTTATATGTTTTGAGGGACAATTTTCTTCTGAAAGCAATTAAGTCTCCGAAGATCTATTCATCCTTTGAATAAAACTTTTGAAATATAATATGTTCCGAAACCAAATATATCTCGGAAGCAAATTACTCTATGTATTTTTCTTCCGAAGCAATTCTTGTCAAACTAAGGAATATCTTCTGAAGTCATATTGGGTTCGAAAGTTTTTCTCAAAACTTTCAAAAACAAATTACCTTCGGAAGATTTTCTACTTCCAAGATAACTACTTTTTGGGCACTTTTTCGGAGATGGGGACGACATTCGGATTTCAAAGTTTATCCTTTTGCTTTAACTTTGTCTCAAATCCAACGATATAAATATCCTTATAACGGTTCACCCTCTTTCTTCTTCCTCTTCATATTCAATCTTCAAACCCTAAATTCACCCACAAACCCTCTTTGTTCTTAGCTTTCTTTGTCCCAAAGCTTTCTCAAATGGCCAACCCTAAACCCCGAAACCAGCCAGATTTTTCCATGCATCTTCACAGGCAATATAATCAGGTTGCTCTGTTGACATCTTAGAAAGATCCTGGTTTCTCAGATGTTTGCTGATTTGTTGCCCAATCATCCTACCTCACAGCACTTACAATCGACCGTTCACTTTATGAAGAACAATTGCTGGAGTTTTGGAGGACCTACATCTTGGACGGTGAGAAGGCACTATCTGCATCAGTGCAGGGGAAGACATTTTTCATCACCCCATCCCCAATCAACACTCATCTAAGGCTGGATGATGAAGAAGGCAAGTTTTTGTTTCCCAAATCTGCTATGAATGAATCATTCTGGCAGATGGGATATGAATGAGACTTCATAGTCAGAACCTTCAAGAAGGGTAAGGTCTCTTACCAGTGGAAGTACCTCCTCCATGTTATTATTCACTCATTATCTAAGAAACATGAAGGATAGGACCAGATTCTTGAGGACTTATCCTACATAGTCCATGAAATGGTTCAAGGGGTCAAGTTCAAGTACTCTCAGTTTGTTTACACAAACTTGCTTGCCAACTTGGACTCCTTAGAGTACTACATGTTCCCTAGATATATCCAATGCATTCTTAACTATGAATTGGGCTCACAGTTAAGGAGAATGGGTGCTACGCTTAAATTGGTACAGATGAAGCCCAACATCTTTAAAATCATGAGAAAGACCACTGTTGGCTTCTTAGGGGTAGAAACAGCCCTAGTCCCTAAAATGTTAGAGCTCATTGCTCAAGGTGACAACTTGACAATAGCAGTCAATGTTGAACCCGCACCTTCCGCATCTACACCACCCACACAGCCACAAATAACCATCACCTACTCAAGAAAATCCAAATGAACCCCTGCTCAGTCTATTCAGATTGAGAAAGCCCCCATCCAATCTCCCATGCAGGAGGAAATGGAACCAATAGCTCCCACTTCCCTTGAGAGCAAACCGCTCCCATTACTTCATTGATTAGTGCCGAGGTTTCTCATGCTCAGCCTGATGATGATGAGGATATGGGTTTTAATGAGTACCATGAGTCTCTCTTCTTCTCCCTTGCTCAAGGAGAGATGAGTGTTCCTGAAAAACCCATATCTAGCCTACATCATCAACCCCTAACTAAGGTGGACTTCCCTGAACATGTTCAGGAACTCGATATGGAAGAGGATTTCACTTTTGCGAGTGATTACATCATTAAGACCTCAACCATGGCAACCCAGCCTCTCTTGAAGCTGTCATGGAGCAAGGGAAATCCAGAGCCAAGAACCACAAGCTGGTGTTAAGGGAGATGACTTTAGTTATGTTCTCTCACCCCCCTATGATTCTTCTGATGAAGATGAGGGGAGTGTGCAACTAAAGGTGAAAAACTGTCAAAAACATGCACCTATTTAGTTTCAAAGGTAAGTCACCTAGAATCTCAGGTGGCTATCTTGCAAAGGCAGGTCATTGATCAGCAACTTGAGATGACAAGCTAGCTGGGAGACCTACCAGGCGAACTCAACCAGGTCCACAAGAACCTGTGGATGTGGTAGACCTAACCCTTAGCTCCCCTATGCAAGAGGGTGATACTACTAAAAAGGGGAAGAAAGTTCTACCTGCAATCACAGAACTTGGGAGATCTTCCCAGAGTATGAACATAGAGGCCTCACCATCCTCACTTGCAGTTGTCCATACTTAACTACCTCCTCAGGCCCATATCAATATGGATGCCTTGATTTAAAGTTTATTTGAGGAAGGTATACCAAGGGCTATGTCTACCCCATCCTATCCAGCTGACAACCTAATAATAGGATGGAGGTATGATACTGATAGAAGAGCCCTGGTAGTCTCTAGATCTTAGGGGAAACAAAAAGTCTTCAATTTTCAAACGCGAAGATACTATGAGAGCTTTCCTCTGGTTAACATGCCACTTTCCAACCCAAGTCATAATAGGCAAGCTGACAGGTTAGCTGAGAGGATCCAGCAAAGGTTGCTTGAAGAGTCCAAAAGAAGATCCTACTTTTATAGACAGAGGCTAGCAAGCAAAATTGTTGGTCAACTAGATATTGAGACAGACCCTAAGATTAGCTTCGAAGGGGAAACCTCAGTTGAAGGCCCAGTAGCTGAACCTGTAACTTTGAGACAGGAACTGCTTCAACACCTAGTACCCTCAGTGAGATACCAGCTGGTGAAGGTGTCTCACAGCCTCTCCCTTGCCAGGGCTTAAGTGTTGCACCAAGTGATGAAGGCCAAAGCTCTATCCACCCTGAGTCACACAGGCCAGTGACTGACAAAGGGAAGAGGATTATGACCTCTGAGGAAATTAAGGAGGAGAAAAAGGAGAGAAAGAGGAAGGCAAGGGGAGAGAGAACAAGTGAGATCCCAAGCTTTATGCAAGCTGTAATCAGGCAGCCCTAGGCCAAACAATCAGGAAGATGAGTTAAGGGTAGCCAGATTGAACTATTTAGGGTCAAGGAACTACAACATTAATGAAATCATTTCTCTTCCCTTAGATGAACTAAATGAACTCGCTGACACTGAAGTGTCAAAACAGAGGAAGGAAGCTGAGGCTGTAGAGCTGCTCCTCAAGATTAAGGAAGAAAGAAAAAGAAAAAGACTTTACAAAGCTCATGTCCTCTCTCTAGTTTAAGAAAGCCCTGAAGTAGAGGTTATGGCTGTTGAAAAAGAAACTCAGGTGGGTAGGGAACAAGACAGACAAAACATGATAACCTACCTGAGTGCCATAGGCCTCTATTAGGAAACAGGCCTACTTCCCTTATCATATAAGTACATTGAATTTAAGTACCTCAAGTAGCTTGAGTAGAAGTGTTAAAAGAAAAGAAAGCTGCTAACAAGAAGACGTAGCAAGAGGCTGCTAAGTCAAGAGCCACCATTCAAACCAATCAAAAGAAATCTACTGACAAACTAAAGATGGTGAGCTTTTTGAATTTTTATGGGTTCTCCGGAAGGAGACTTGGTCCATTGTCTCTATCCACTATGGTCGAGTACATTAGAGTGATCAAGTGGAAGATTAAGAAGGGTGAACTGGTTGACTTGCATTCTTCACCAAGTCAGGCTTTACCTGAAGCTGAGGTCAAGGTTGAACCATAAGAGAGAATTCAACCAGGACCTAGTGCTGCATCTCATCAAGCTTCATCTTCTGACCCACAGTAGGGTTTTGATCTTTATCCTTCTGAACCTGTGAAGGAAAGGGACCCAACTAAGAAGGATAAAGAAGAAACATTTGGTAATCAAGACCAACCTTCTCAATTAAAGTATAGAAAGAGGAAGATGATGGCCATAAGAAGGGACACGAAGAAGAAGAAGAAGAAGAAGAAGAAAAAAAGTCCAAGGCATCCACCTTTGCACCTCAGGATAGGTCAGAACATCCTGAGGGTGACCAAGAAGAGTCTGCCCATCCAACTCCATTTCAAGTAGAGCCTCTTGCTGCTAAGAGACCCATCTTGTCTTGGGCCTTTGCTACTAACCCAGATAGATGGTATGTCACTAGAGATCAAGGGGGTCAAGATGTATACTTCTAGTAAAAAAGGCTTGACCTTCCTCTGTATGATCTCTTTGACATAAGAAGATACTTTATGAGTTTGAGGAATCCTAACCAACTGATAAAGAAGGGAATGGTCTTGCATCTGATAAGGACTGACAACAGATGAAGATCAAGACTCAAAGTGTTTTTTAAGTTTTGGTAGCATCATCCTAGGGGGAGTTTGTAAAAGTTAACTTAGAGGCTGATGCAACCAAGGAGCTCTTAGCATGCACAACTGAAGTACAAAGGAAGTTACTTCAGACAATTTCGCAAAACACAAAGAAATTCACTAAGCATCAGATCTTCCGAAGCCAAAAGACCATTTCTTCCGAAGCCCAAGATGAACTCTTCCAAAACTTCAAGACAAAGTCTTCCGAAGCCAAGATGTCACACCCCGATGGACTGCGGAATCATCGGGGCGGACGAATGTGAATCGATTGTTCATAGCACATGGAATTTAAAAAGTTGAAATAATATTAAATGTCATTTCATTGAATAATACTAATCAAGTAATACATTACAATACATTAAAGATAAAAATAGCATAATATAATTTTCTTTATTTTTGACTAAGTCCAATCCTATGTGAGCATGAAGAAGTCCACTAAACAACATTCCTGAAATCATGTGAAAAAGTAACGAGTCAGCTAACGAATTAGCCGGTGAGTAAACACTGGTTTGCGTGCATATATAGCTTGATTACAATGATTAAAAATAATTCAATTCACATAGCAATGTCAAGACTTATAATGCAATAGTGTAACATAAAAGACAAACCAACATAATCAAACCTAATGACTGAATTGACTCGGTCCGCAGACAAAGCCTTATAGAATGAATGATTCTGGTTCCAATCACCACATGACTAAACAAATTGGATGGATTTGTCAAATCAATAGATCTATCATTGTTGCCGTGGTTGGATGAATTAATAATTATGTTATCATCAAGTTTATCCAACTATGGACATATAATTGCAAGTAATAACATAGCATGTCGTGAATTGAATTTAAAATAAAATAGAATAACAATGAATAACAATGATTGAATATTAAATCATATAATTTCTCGAAAATATAAAACACATAAAAAGGGCTATGAATACTCAGTTGATAAATATAAGCGATTTGGTAATGATAGAATGCTAGATTGGACACCAATAATTCCTCATGTTTCAACCTAAGGTTTGGTGTCTTTGCTTAGGATAATAATATGATTAAAGACTAAATATGAATTAAGGTTTCAATTAAAATATGGGTTTAACAAATTAGTTTAATTAAAATAATATAATTTATTATAAACCATGATTAAATTGAATAAATTGATTAAATATTTGTAAGAGAAAAAGATGATGATGATGATGATAATAATAATAATAATAATAATAATAATAATAATAATAATAATAATAATAATAATAATTAGAGTAATAAAATTATTGAATAAAATTTAGTATTTATATTAATACAGGCTGAATATTAAAATATGAAACAAAAAGAATTAATTATTTTAAAAGTTAATTATTTAAAAGTCGGTCAAAAATAATTAATTTTTTAATAAATAATTATATATATTGCATTTGTAATCAGTCTTGATTTAAAAATAAGTTTGAAATGATATATGTTTAATTTTGAATAACTTTTATCAAGTTTAAACTTGTAAATAATTTTATAATATTTTATAAAATATTTAATCCTTTAAAATAATAAAAAAAATGGAAATTATATTCTTTTAAAATTTTCAGAAATACTAATTAATAAATTCTAAACTTGTTTTAGTTCACAAAATAATTTTTTATATTAATTTAATAATATATTAATATGATTTCTGATATATAAAATACATAAAGTTGACTTAAAAAAATGCGATGGAGACCGGGTTCGAACCAGAGACCTCTGCTGTATGGGAGCAGAGTGTTAACCGGTTGGGCTAAAGCCCATAGATTAAAAGTCTCTTTGAAATGATAAAAAAATTAATTGCTTAATTCCCCCAAATTCATATGAACCCTAATTCGAATTGAACAAAATTAAGCATCGATTTGACGTTGTTAATGAAATCAATCATGGGGCTTTGATTCCCCAATTATAGACGTGTATGAATGTGTAACCGCGACTATGTTGAGAGTGATTTGAGATGATGATGATGATAATACTCAAATTAATGGTATTTGAAGTTTCCCAGGGAGTTATAGATTGAATAACCCCAATCAATTTCGACTAATGTTACAAGTTCAAGAGAGAGTGGGGATCAAAATAGATGAAGGTGTGTTGTATAAATGAAATTAGAGGTTCTAAGAGTTTAAAGGGATTGATTCGAGTGTTTCCCCCTGTTATATAGGTCCAATTGCACAGTTTCGAATTCATCGAGTTATGAGATTTGATTCAGGGGTTTCGGGTTTGGTTCGAGGTTTAATTTGTTGTTTTGCTTACAATTAAACATACGTTTGAACTCGCAATGACCAACACTACGGTACTAATCAACTGATTTGATTATTTAGCCGTTAATCGAGCTGAAACAATCTAGGCTTTGAATGTGTAATCGGTTTTGAATTTGAACAAGGTTAAAGTTGGAATGTTTCGAATAAGGGGTGGTTACAGGTTCGAATCAAATCAGAAAAGGTCAAGGACCGGTTTAATTTAGTTATAACCAACTTGTGTGATTGATTCGATGTTGCCGGACTGGCTGGAGTTGGCGGCAAGAACAGGGATCGATGGGAGGGGGTTTGGGTGGTTTTATAAAAATTACACTCTGGGGTTTTATGTTTTTTGTTATTTTATGGAAAAAGTCTTTTAATTCAAGTTTTAAGACTTACAAATTAAACCCTAAACTTTGAAATGATAATTTTATATAATAAATCAAATTATTTATAAAACTTTATAAATCTTTTACAAATCTTATAAAAAATTTATGATTTAATTATTTATTTAAATTTAATATTTAAAACTCATGAATGTCATATAAAACTTTGTAACTTTATAAAATTTTATTTTGGAAATTTTAAAATTATTATAAATTGATTAAATGATATAATAAATGAAAAATCGAATAATATAGTTCACTAAAAAAATAATTAAATAACATATTTATTCCTTTTGAATCACCAAAATGAATAAAATAGTTGAATAGTATGTTTGATTTACAAAATTGACCCAACAGGTTCGGGTTTTCATTTTCAAAATAGGGCAAATGTTACACAAGAGACTGATTGCTTCTGAAGACAGAGAAGACATGCTTTCTCTGAAATGTTTTTGACAAAAGCTGAGCAATTTTCCGTTACCATCTCTTAAGACACTCCAACTTATATAAGTTGGTGATATCTCCATGCTTTTATCAACTGTAGATTAAGGTCTTAGAGCCTGTAAATTTCTACTTTATACTTTTATCTTTTTTGTAATAGATAAGGATGTGAACTATGGCATGTTATAGTCATTAGTTAAAATGCAATCTGACTTTTGACTTTATATTGATCTTGTGTCTAGATTAGTGTTCTAGATGGCCTTCTAGTATGGTCGACTGTAGGATGTAGTATAAAATATCTCAGGTACTAGTCCTTATGACTAAGGCTTGTAACATTTATAAAACACTTGAGAGAAATATACATCATTCTTAAAAACCAATTACTTGTGTTCTGTTTGTGTTCTTTACATTTGTTCTTTGTTTCATTTAGCCAGTTTTCTATTTGATCTGTTAAGTGTTCTAGTCTCTCTATCCATTGTGAAACTATTGCATTGCTCCCCTGCACCGGTCCTGCAGTTAGGTTTATAGGAAACCTAGGTTTTTTCTTATATAGCCAGGGTTCTCGTCCATTGTAATGCATCATTTAATAATATTAATTTAGTATTTACGAAAAGGTGTTGTTTTTTTAATGTAAATTATTATTCTGCTTCTGTGGTGGTGTTCATAATTGTCAATAGCAAATAGCAGTAAATAGTGAATATCGGTAAATAGTGACAATACACCTATATGTTACGTAATGAATAGTGATAAATAGCGTCAATTAGTTCTTGTTTAGCGATAAAGTAATAGTAAATTTAAGAAATGTTTTACATTCAATAAATAAAAATTCACACCACCGAATTTGCAAAAAAAAATTACATTGCATTGCTATCTAGTCCATACGTGGTCGCAAACCATCAAATAGCGGTAAATGACTTGTTCGCAACCTAACATGCTATAGCGACCACTATAATCACTATTGACAAAGGTGATGGTGTTAATGTTTAAAGGAGAAAGAAAAAAACTAGAAAGAGAATTACGGAGAGGATAATATGCGAGGAAAAATAAACACATGGCCAATATTATGATATTATTCTAGAAGTATAACACAATAACAAATATAAATATATTTTTTCAATAAAACCAGTCTTTTATATATAATTATCATAATATTTATTTAATATAAAATATATATAATTATATGATAAAGACCTATTATATATATTTATTATAAAAATAACTAAATAATTTGCATTCTGTCATATATATAAAACTCAAATACATAACATTATTTGTTAATATGAATAAAATATCTAATGAACCTTAACTAGAGCTTAAATTATTAACCGAAGTTAACCTTTTAACACTGAGTGCCAAATGAGATGACCTTGAGCACTTGCAAGTTAGAAAAGCTGAGCTGAGCATGAAAGTGTTTTGGCTCGAATGACTCGTTCGTTCCCATTAAACAAGCAATTATATTCTTTTATTGTAGGAAAACAATGTGGTATGACAAAAAATGATGTGGCGATGGTGATACCGTGATACCAGGGACAAAATATATGACTAACTACTCAAATATGTTTCGTATAGATCTAGCTAACACAAGTTGACAAATAAATGACAACTATTATTTGGGTTAAAATTTTATGTGTTGTATTAAAAAAAGTCTCTTTCTTGAAAATGAAATATTGGACCACGTAAAACGTGAACGGCATCCAAACTTTCTATCGACTTATCCGATTATCATTTCAAAATATCTTTAGTCAACTAACTATAAGGTCACCCGAAAGTCCCACGGGTCGAGGGCAGGATTCAACGAACTCGAGTGGAACAACGGTGCCAGTCCCACGAGTAGGGTTGGCGGGTTGGTGGACGGGCTATGTTACCTGTGACTGAGCTCGTGTGGATCGTTATCCAACCCTTCAAATGTAACTGTTGGTGTTTTTTTTTCCTTTAACTATTTTTAACATTATATTTACATTATAAATACAACTTAATTTTACAAACCTTTATTACACTCAAAATCTATTCTTTCTTCTACGAGACATTACAATTCAATATTTTTACAACCAATGGATTATGGAAAGAAGCAAATGCCAACTTGAAAACAAACCAAAACGGAACTCTCTGATTCTAGCCAACCGTCCATTAATCAAAGCTGAACACCCCCACCGTCACAATGCTATCAGCAATATCCAACATTCCTAGCGTCTCGACACAATATGCCCCGCAAAAATTCACCTACGATTCAACATTTGACCCCGCGTGCATATCGTGACAATTTGGGCCAACCGTTCAAACAATAACATTACAAACTAAACGTGAAATAGCCGCAAGGATGACCATGTGATTTGTAGGCTTTTTTTTTGGTTTTGTAATATTTTGTTTTTCATTATTATTTTGTAATTTGCTTTATTTAAATTAATGGAATAGTTTAATTTTAATTATAGTTTTATTTAATTTATAAATTGTTCAACGGTTTACACCGAAGTGCACCCCTAATGTGCGTAGTGAATGATACTTGATAGGTAAAATAAGATGGCAAGTTACAATTGGATGGGGTTAGCGATTCAAGAGTTTAAAGTGGAGTACCTCCCCACCCTAATCTTTATTTAAAACTTTTATATTCTCTTAAAGAGGATAGCTTGTTGGTAAATAATATACGAACCAAATCTTTGTAAGTTTAAATAATGTAGTGTACCATTTTAATGATTATTTTATAATAATAAATTGTTGTGAAAAATAAAAGAACTTTTTATATCACTTTTAAACTTTTAAAGGTTTAAAAAATAAGATTATTTAATGATTTATTTAAACATGAGAACTTAATATTTTACTTTTTATGAAGACAAATAAGTTTTAAAGCTCACAATAATCCTTGTGTGATAATAAATACATTGAGATTTCGAGAGCTTTTGAGAATTTAAGCTTGTATTACTTCTAAAAGCTAACCTCTTATTATTGAGAGAACAAAATGCCTTCTTATTTTAAAATTGAAGACTTTTCTGAACCGCAAAAAATCATATTTGAGAAAATAAATACTATCAAGGAGCCAGATATCAAAGATTAAGTAACAATACAATTAAAATTTAAAACTTTACGTAACTAATTAAAAACGTCACCGAATTGTCTTCATTGTAAACACGTGATTAAAAATTATTTAATAAGTGTCATGAATCATGATATCTATCTGAGTAATAGTTATAAAAAAAACCTTTTCGTTTTTTCTTATATCAGACGTGGAAAGCAAATAACACTATTTGTGCAAATTAAAAAATACATTACATGTTTATTAAAACTAAAAGACGTACCATGTAATTTTATTTATTAAAAAAACAATTTGTAATTTATTTTATTAATTTAGTCATTAATGAGTTAGATTTTATCAAATAAGATTAGGAGTGAGATATCATTAAATTTCTAAAAACACTATTTTGGTAAATATTTTTTAAGAAACACCATTCTAATAAATAAGTTTTCAAAACACGCTTCCGAAAAAAAAAAAAACTCTACTTTTTCCCTTCAAACATGTATTTTGAAAAAAGTGATATTTTGATTTTATTTTTGATATTAATTTCACATATTTAGCTATTTATATACATTTGTTTATAGTAAGAAGCAACTAATTACCCTTCGCGAATATGAAAATCTATACAAAAATGAGTACAACACTACATAAAATTTTATATATAAAAATATATTTGAAACCAGATTTGTTCGGATAAAGTTTATATACGTATATATAATTATGAAAACATAATATATCAATTATAAAAGAAGATAAGACTTTAACCCGGCTTGGTTAAAATTGTGGTGAAAATAGTAGGGACTCTTACGTTCCATCGTGTCCTTTTTAGGAGAAAAGTAAAATAAAGTTGAAAGAAAATAAAAATATATGTTCTTTAGTTTTTTTTAAATCTAAAAAAGTGAAAAGTGTTGTAATATCACAATAATTAACACAAGATTAGTGTTATAATTTAAAAGCTTTAAAGAGATTTGCAAAAACAAAAAGAAAATAAATGTATAACTTATGAAAGTGTATACAATATGTGAATTTTCTCATCTAAGTTGATGTGGTATTTATACTACAAAGATCAATCATTTTGATAGACAAGTAAACTATTTGTTAGATAAGTATCATAGTAAACTTATCTACAAGTTCAACAAAAAATCCATCCACTTGCTATGGTAATAATTCATAATACTCCCCCTTCTATGACATTTTTCAAACTTCAAGAGTTTAAGTACTGCATCATTAAAACCCTTGCTAAAGAAAAACCAAGTGAAAAAAAAACCTTAGCTAAGGAAAAAAGAATGCAGCTTATAACTCCCCCTCAAATTGTCTTATGTAGATCATCACATTGTGTGTACGCGTCGCATGCTAATATCATAACCATGCTTTCTAAAATTCGTTTTAGGAAGTGTCTTTTTGAAAAGATCAGCTGAATTGTTGCTAGATTGAACATATCTTATTTTAACTTTGTGTGTCTTTAATAAGGTTTTGAGTGTATGAATATAATATCGGTGGTATATGTTTTTTCTGTCACTTTTGATATACCCTTCTTTCATTTGTGAGACACAAGCTGCATTATCTTCATAGATTGGTATTGTATTTCTATCTTTCTCCAGTCCACAAGAAGTTAATATAAGTTGTGTCGTAGATCTTAACCATACACATTCTCTTGAAGCTTCATGTAGTGCAATGACTTCAGCATAATTTGAGAATGTCGCAATGAGTGTTTGTTTTTGAGAACGCCATGAAATCGCAGTTCCTCCATTCATAAATACGTATCCAGTTTGAGATTTTGCTTTATGAGGATAACATAAATAACCTACATCTGCATAACCAACCAACCCTTCTTCTAAATTATTAGGATAAAACAAGCCTAAATCAATAGTACCTCGAAGATATTGAAAAATATGTTTAATCCAGTTCCAGTGCCTTTTAGTAGGGGTCAAACTAAATCTTACTATCAAATTAACTACAAAATAAATGTTAGGTCTCGTATAATTAGCAAGATACATAAGAGCTCCAATTGCACTGAGATATGGTATCTCTGGACCAAGAACCTCTTCATTATCTTCACAAGGACGAAATGGATCATTATAAATATTGAGTGATCTAACAATAATCGGCGTGCTTAAAGGATTTGTTTTGTCCATATTGAAACGCTTTAAGAGTTTTTCAGTATAAGTTGATTGATGTACAAGTATTCCATTATGCATATGCTCAATCTGCAAACCAAGACAATATTTGGTTTTTCTAGGGTCTTTCATTTTAAATTCTTTCTTTAAAAGAGCAATTGCTTTATCAATTTCCTTTTGCCTCCCAATTATAGTTAGATCATCAACATACACAGCTACGATCACATATCCTGATGTCTTCTCAATGAAGACGCATGGACAAATAAGGTTATTTGTGTATGCTTTACTTGTCAAATAATCACTCAAACGATTATACCACATCCTTCTAGATCGTTTGAGTCCATAGAAGGATCTTTATAATTTGATGGAATACATTTCCTTAGGCTTTGAGCTTAATGCTACAAGGAATCTAAAACCTTCAGGAATTTTCATATAGATGTCACTATCTAGTGATCCATACAAGCTTTGACAACGTCCATAAGACGCATCTCTAAATTTTAGAGACTGTTAAGCTGATTAAATATCTAAATGTTATTGCATCCATAACGGGGGAGTATGTTTCCTCATAGTCAATCCCTGGCCTTTGTGAAAAATCTTAAGCTATAAGTCTAACTTTATACCTTGTAACTTCATTTTTCTCATTTTGTTTTCGTACAAAAACCCATTTATACCCTACAGGCTTTACGGCTCTCGTTGTAGTAACAATAGGTTCAAAAACCTTTCGTTTGTTAAGTGAATCTAATTCAGCTTACATAGCTCCTTTCCATTTGTCCTAATCATGTGTATTTTGATAGTCACTAACTGATTTTGGCTCAAGATCATCATCTCCACTTATGATGTCACTTGCTATAGAAAAAGAAAATATTTCATCAATACTTTCAATTTCATCTCGATTCCATAAGATATGTATATGACCATAGTTAATTGACATTTCTTTGTTATTTTGGTATTTAATGTTAAATCAAGATTATTCAGTTTATGGGCAACTTCCTTTTTAAGAGCTTTTCTTTTTTCGAGGATTTTTATACTTGGAACCGATTAGTATTCCTCATTTCAAACGTTACTGAGATTCATGAGCCATTGTGTTATCTATTTGGTTATTTGGAATCTCAACTCAAGATGGAGCATTAGCAGCTACTATATGAGAGTTAGTAACTCTGTTTGTATCTTTTGAACCTCTGTCTCATATTGTTTAGTCACTGGATCAATGAAGAAACATACTATGAGACATAATTTTCTTGTTTTTTTCTTTTCTCCCCTTAATGCTGGGAAAGCTGACTCTTTAAAGCGACAATTAGTAAAACATGCTTTAAATACATCACCCTTTAAAGGTTCAAGATATCTTATGATGTAAGCTGATTCATATCCAACATATATTCCCAACCTTCTTTGAGCACCCATTTTTGTATGTTGTGGTGGTGTAATAGGGACATACACAATACACCTAAAAATTCTAAGGTGGGAAATGTTTGGCTCATTGCCAGAAACAAGTTGTAAGGGAGGGTATTTATGATTTGCACTTGGTATCACACGAATTAGTGATCCAGCATGAAGAATTACATGACCCGAAATAGGCAAAGGGAGTTTTGCCCTCATTATTAATGGTCTAGCTATTAGTTGTTGACATTTGCTTAACGACTCAGCTAAGCCATTTTGTGTGTGTACATGAGCAACAGGGTGTTTAACGATAATTTCTACACACATGCAATAATCATTAAAAGCATGTAATATGAATTCACTAGCATTATCAAGTCTCACCATTTTAATAGTATAATCCGGAAAATATGCTCGTAATTTGATAATTTGTGCAAGAAATATCGGAAATGCTACATTACGAGTTGATAACAAACAGACATGAGACCATCTACTCGACGCGTCTATCAAAACCATAAAGTATCTAAATGGTTCACATGGTGGATGAATTGGCCCACATATATCTCCTTGAATTCTTTCAAGAAACAAAGGTGATTCTTTTTTAGTTTTCACAGGCGAAGGCCTTGTTTAATTTCCCAAGATAGCAAGATGTACACAAAGGAATTTTATTCGATTATAGGATATTTTGATATTTCAATGGATGCCCATAAGGGTTTTCAATTATTCTTCTCATCATTGTAGATCCAGGATGGCCTAATCTATCATGCCATAATTTAAGTGTTTCAGGATCACAAAATTTCTCTTTAGCTGCCATATATGCTTGAGGCACGTTAACTTGTGTATAATGTAAACCAGACCAAAGCATTGATAGTTTTCTAATATCTGATCTTTGCTTATGATATGCAAATATTTTTCAATACCAACAGTCCTTGACTGAGTATCATATCTGTTATGATATATGTTTTTGAAACTCAATAGATATCTTGTTGATTTTAGAGAAAATAAAGCATTTTCTATTATAAGCTTTATACCATTTGGGAACATTAAATTAGCTTTTCCCACTCATTCTATTAGGTCTATAGGGCCTGATATTGTTTTAATGATTCTTTTTGTTGGTTTAAGTTCATAAAAGTATTTTTTTGATTTAAGTATAGTATGTGTGGCTCCTGTCACACCCTCAAAATCCACGTGCGGTGTTTTACCGCGAGGCGAGTGAACAAACCAGGATCCCATTCATTAGTTACTTAGAACGACACTATATGAATCTTTTAAAACAAATCATAGTTTGAAACTTTAAAACATTTACGAAAGCGTTTTGTAAATATTTCAAACATAAAGTACCAAACGTATTGCGCAAAACACGCGCCAAACCAAAGTATGAAAGTATGCATAAGACAAAAACAAATGAATATTTGCTCAAAGTATGCATGACTCGTGCGTGCTCCTATGGCAGCTGCTAGTAACGACCTGAGAATAGCATACTAAAGTGTCAACACGATGGTTAGTGAGTTCAAGAGTTTGTAATCATCGTAAACAGTAGCATTAATAAAATATAAACAAGTGCATTGAAATAGATAGCTAGTCTAATTTCATTAGTAAAGAGCAATAGTGACATCGCGATCGAAGCTGACTATGTTTGTCTGTTTACCTCCCGCCATGACATACCAGGTCGTGACACTGTTAGTAGTTTAGGACAATATTGCATCCGTTGACTTCCGGTCACACGGGTGGAGCTTGTCAGACCCAGTAGTACTACCCAAAATTTCCCACTAGGTTCCTTAATTAACGATCCAAAAGTGTGAGGGCTTTCTATGGTATAATCCACTATGTCTTACCAAACACATGTTATAACATTAAAGCGTTTTAAAACCAATTATGCTTTCTCCCCGAAAAAGAGAAGTAAGTAAAAGTGGGGCATTGAACTCACCTGGTATGCAAACGAATGATTGTAAAAGCTAATGATGAGTGGAAAGACAACCCTTCAAAGGTTACCTAGAACACACAAGTACATAAGTACGTGTACATAGAAGCTTAACAATCCTAAGTGCTCAATAAACACATTGACCCAAGGTTTTGGAAAACAAGACTCATTAGACCTAGTTGACCCGTTTGTCCCGTTTGTGACATATCAAGTTAAGTTCTTGTTTGATCAAGTATACCAATCCATCATACATGGTTATCATACAAGTTATTCACGTATGCCACATGACAAACCCTTAAGTGCTATAAAGCTCATCATACACCATGGTTAATCAAACAACACATATAAATCCCAAGAAGCCCACAAGCACAATTATAACTAACACATCATGCATCACCATGATACTTTCATGAACCCAACATAGTTCCATAATCACCTAACCATCCATTATCATGTATATTCCATAAGAGCCTAAATTTCCAAAGTTATGCATCAAGCATTCATACAACCCAAACAACACAATCTACCACCTTGGACATCATCAACAAGCATTCTAACATGATCCTAATATCATAAACATGCTCAATCTTAAGAAGCCCACAATTTCAATTTTAACTAACACATCATGCATCACCATGATACTTTCATGAACCCAGCATAGTTCCATAATCACCTAACACCATCCATTATCATGTATATTCTATAAGATCCTAAATTTATAAAGTTGTGCATCAAGCATTCATACAACCCAAACAACACAATCTACCACCTTGAACATCATCAACAAGCATTCTAACATGATCCTAACATCATAATCATGCTCAATTAACAATATCCAATGATCTACATAAATAAAGTTTCTGTTTCGGGAAAGTAACAACCAAAACCAATCTAACATCCAATACATTCATAAATTCACCAACTTTATGCCTAATCAAGTCCATAACAATCATCTAGACATGACTAACATCATCAATTCATCATAATTCATCAATCTTATGCATAAAAGTTACTATTAATAGTAATGTATGAACAACCACTCAATTTCATGAATTTCTTGCACAATCCACGTAAACTAACATCAATACAATACAACTAACATCATACAATCATCAAACAACATCAATTTCAACATTCATCACAATTTTCAGCCTAGGGTTCTATCAAGTATCAAAACCATGAAAATCTAATCAAAATCTAACCTTTTAATCGCGTGATGATCAAGAATTGATGTATGTTACACGTTGGAATGCTTGAAACTAGATCAAAATCGATGCTTGATTGTTAATCTTGCTCAAAATCGAAGTGTGTGTGTGTGGGGAGGTCGCGGCCGAATGTGGGGAGGGTGGGGGGATTAGGGTTTAATTTTTGTTAAGTTTTAATTTTGTTGTAATTACAAAATAAAGCTCCCTTGTTTAACTTTTGTAAAAACTAGTCTTTTTCACTTTATAGCTTGTTTTTAACTACAAAACACAAGCATTACTAATCCAAAATAACAATTATATACAATTTCCACTAGCTACAAAACACATGAAAGAAATATAATACGTTGTCACGTTACAAGGTAAAATTCACAAATAATATTTAAATTCACAAATCATGTAACTACAAATTAATAATCAATATTATTAATCAAGTTATTATCAGATAATCATTGTTAATTATTTTTAAGTCACCAACGTTCAACGACAACTAGTGTGTGCTCACGACACGTGTATGCAAGACCTAACGGAACTAACGAAGTTTGGTAACGAAAAATTACTGGATGTCACAGCTCCACTATCCACTATCATATATCTGCGTCATTTGTTTGATGTTGCGCTCCAGTGATGTTCATTATAATCATGAAAGTATAAAGAAATATAATAAGTGAATAATGACGATATTATTATATTTTAACAAGAACTTTATTTAATGGGAAGAAAAACATTACATGAAGAAAAATACATAATTAAAGATAGAAAAACACTTAATTGTTGCATATAACTATTGTAGTCAAGCAACATGTGTTTTAGAGTTCTATGTCAAAGTCTGTAGTGTTCAACTCAATATTGAGATTATCAAAATTATCAACATGGTTCACTTCCTTCTCTTTTTTTTTAAGAGAGGCTTGGTATAGTTTACATAAATGTGGAACTTTACGACAAGCCTTTGACCAGTGGTTTGTGCTACCACATCTAAAACATGAAGTGTCATTGTTTTCGGACCTACCAGCTTCATTCCCTTTGTGTTGGTTGGAATTGTTATTTTGTGGAGCATGGTAATTGATTGTTCTTTGATTTCTACCACGGCAATATTCACGGCCACGACCACATCCACGACTATATAAGTTACATCTGTAATTATTATTACCCTTGAAAGAATGGTTGCGACCATTAGGATAACTTTTATAAAAAAACCCATGACCACGACATCGTCCCCATTTTCTTCTAGAGCTTTTAATATCATTTTTAGTAGCAAAATTTACTTCTGGAATTGCTAATGATCCTGTGGGACGAGCTTGATGATTTTTCATCAAAAGCTAATTATTTTTTCTGGTACGAGAAGAAATAAATTAATTCAGAATATCTTTTAAACTTTTTCAACCTATATTGTTGTTACAAGTCTTTGATGCATGAAATGTGGAAAAGATTTTCTCCAACATATCTTCCTCGCTAACATTTTATCCGTAGAATCTGAGGGTTGAGCATATTTGGAACAAACTAGAGTTGTACTCGTTTACCTTTTTGAAATCTTGAATCCTAAGGTTGTTCCATTCATCTCTAGCAGTGGGAAGTAGAACTCTCATTTGATGATCAAACTTGCTTTTTAAATCATTCCACAAAATGTATAGATCTTCACAATATGAATATTCAAACTGTAACATTTCATCAATATGTTTATGCAAAAAAGACATCAGCTTTCGCTTTGTCTTGTTCCAAACAAGCATTTCCCTCTTGTATAGTTTCTAAGACACCCCTAGATTTAAGATGTCTTTTTACATGAGTCGTCCACAACATATAGTTTTCTCCACTGATATTAAGAGCTTGGAATTTGATTTTCGCAATGTTTAACATAATTGTTTGCTAAACAAGAATTAAGTAAATAGTAAGATACTTATTAGAATCCATATATATCAATAAGCATTGTGATATAATAAAGCGGTAGAGCTATAAACAAATACAAAAATAAGAAAAGTTTAAATTATTCAGGTGGTAGTTCAGCAATGGAGATAAGAATTAAAATAAGCATTATAGTTGCTAGTACTAAAATCGGGTGGATCAACTTTGACAAATTGCCTTGTATAAACTTGAGAAAAGAGATAATCTGTTTATTGTAAACAAAAATAGATTGATAGTGGTAAATTTATAGTTTAAATTATAACCATTTGTAATGGCTATGTAATCGTTTACAACGGCTATATAACCGTTTATAACGGCTATATAACTGTTGTGTGTGTACAGTAATTTTAAATAAAATAGATAAGTATATGATTATGTTATAAAACATGAATTTAGTTTATAAAAGCAAGAGAGAATAAGAATATAAAGTTAGGATAAGAATAAGACGTTAGTACGAATAAATGTTAATAAACCATAAAAATATGTTAGTTGTATAAAGTTAGTTGACATAAAAGGAAATATTAGCTGTATAACTAAAGATTTAATAAAAGTTAGATGCATAAGTAAATATTAGTTGCATAAGTAAAAATTAGATGCATAAATAATAAGTTAGATGCACAAGTAAAAGTTAGTTGACATAAAAGAAAATGTTAGTTGCATAATCAAATGTTAGATGCATAAATAGAAGTTAGTTTGTTAGTACTCTCATGGTTATCAAGATGTCCATAATAAGATCTCGTTTATGCTTACTTTGTTTACCTTAGTTATCTTCTCAGTTAAATATATTATAAATTATTACTTAATGAATCACTTACCTTGATTAATAGATGACCTTATGCTTTATTGATCTTAATTATTAGAGTTTAAAAACTCTCGTGCTGATAACGTGTTATAATATCATGATAATTAACACAAGATTAGTGTTATAACTTAATAACTTTAAAGAGAATTGCAAGAGCAAGAAGAAGATAAATGTATAATTTATGAAAGTGTATACAAGAGGTGCATTTTCTCCTCTATATTGAGGTGATATTTATACTACAAAGATCAATCATTTTGGTAGACAAGTAAAATTATTTGATAGATAAGTAGCATAGTAAACTTATCTACAAGTTTGATAAATAGTTCATTCACTTGCTATGATAATAATTCATATGATAAAAAGTATAGAAAAAATAGATTTTTTAATAATTTCTCAAGACTCTTCTCCTAATATGATGGATTAGAAAAACAATAATCAAATACATATAAGGTTTTTTCATTTACCAATTTTAGCTGTCTACTTAATTTTCTTTTTTATTTCAACTCGGGACTCACATAAAATCTCAATATATTTTCCTTTTAATCGAACTTTAGGCTAACGAAATAAAATTATATTTCTTTGTTCTTGCATTTTCTTTCACTCCTTAACAGTGGCGGAGCTTGAACACTTTCGTAGGGGCCGGAGGCAAAATTAATTTATTTTAGGGGGGGTAAACTCGATATTTATATAAACATTTACACTACCTGGCCCATTTTTCAGTAGGGGCAAAATTTTGGTGATTCACATAAGCTTCAAGGCTTGTATCCAGGAAAGAATCAGCTTTCTTGCACCATCCCTGAAAGGTTAGGGCATTTGAGCAGTTTGGTAAAGCTAAACTTTACTAGTAATAGGAATTGATCTGGTCCTGTACCAACAAGTTTTAGGAACTTGAAAGGACTGACTCTTTGAGTTTTGAGTTCTAATGAGCTTAGTGGTGAGGTTATCTCTTGCAAGCATAATAAACCTTGTTGTGCTTTATGTTTAGCCGAATGGACATGTTTATCGGCCCACTTTTTTGTGTCGTAGGGGAGGGATTGACCTTTCTAATGCATATTTAGTTGTCTCGGAGCATCCAGCAACACAACCTGATACTACTTGATTAAGCCTATGCTCGTCCAAAGAGGGAGTTTGCTTTACCCAACCCCCTTTTTGATAATAAGGCAGAAAGCCCTGACCTAACATTCATTAGTTACGAATGAAGAGTTCCCAGCCGCACCTACTTCTATAAAAAACCATGACTTTACTAAACAAGAAAAGCCTCTTCAACAATTTACACTGCCGGACTAAAATTTAACACTATTGACGAAAAAAAATGCCCCCTGGCCCCAATGATCTTCCGCCCCTGCTCCTCAACTACAACATAGGTTTGACTACACATAAGACAATATCGTATAACCAAAAGATAAAAATGTGAACTTTCCTAGTTTAGCATGGGGAAAAGTAAGCAGTAGAGTTAAATGTTTTTTTGGTCCCTGGTTTTATGTCGTTTTTGTCATTTCAGTACTTGTGTTTTAGGTTTGCGGTTTCAGTACTGGTGTTTGAAAAAAAATACCTAAACATTCATTCCATCAAAATATCGAGATAACATCAGTTACCACCAAGGGTAAAACAATCATTTCCTTTATTAAATCTGCCATTTTCGTCCTTGGTTTTATATTATTTTTGTCATTTCAGTACCCGCGATCAAATACACTTATAATTTTACGATATGTTTTTGTTTTTAGAGATGTCAGAGTTTTAGCTAATTATTAAAATTAATATTGTTATAAATAAACTTTTTTTATTTAATAATATATTCCAGTGTAAATAAAGTTTCTTATTTTTTAATATGCATTTTATTCATGACATCACACGGGTGTGAACTTAAAATAAACTTTATTCATAGTACTCAACCGATCTTTTCTTGACACCTCCTTCTTCTAGACTATTTCAGATAACCTTAATAATCATACCTAAGGATTCGCCTTAGTCTTTTGTCATTGATGATTTCCTGCCCTTAATAAGTGTTTTGATAAATTATGAATGAAAATGAAAAGGGAAATGACAAAGGCACAAAGCGAAAAAAAGAAAAAGAGAAAAAGAAGCCACATACGTGGACGCGGGGCAAAACCTCATAAGATCAAAAACAAAACAAAGTGGTGCAAAAGACGTATGAAACTAGTTGTGAAAACAAGCTAGGCAATAGATAAATTGAAAAATTAACCAACAAACTAGACAAACAACTTGCCACAAAGCCTAACTATAAATTTTAAAACTGTTAACAAAAACCAACAGCGTGCCAGGGATGATAATAGCAATTTAATAAAGGAAATAAGGATAATAAGCATACTTAAATTATCATTGGTGGTGTTGAGGAAGAGGAAAGGACCACGCTGAAGAAAAAGAAAGGATGAATGTGAATGTGATTAATCGCAAGTACTAAAATGGCAAAAATATTATAAAACCAGGGATGAAAATATCAATTTAATAAAGAAAATAACGGTTTAACCCCTGGTGGTAATAGACGTTATCAAGGGCTTTGGACAGAATGCTTGTTTCGGTGATTTATTTGAAACACAGGTACTGAAACCGCCAAAAACTAAAACACATACAGAAATGACAAAAACAACATAAAATCAAAGACCAAAAAAATATTTAACTCTAGGCATTATGTTAAAAGGTAAAAGAATAATATTATACTACTACTTAAAAACAAAGGTCGGTGAGGTTTCCCGACGACCTTTCTCTCCCTCTCACTTTCAATCTTGACATTCTCATCCCCAAATACCTTTTTTAAAAAAAAAATTAATTACATTTTAACCCCTTTTAGATTTTTAAAGTTTTGGGTTTACATTTGTAATAATAATTCGAGCTTGTCTATATTTGAACGTAATCATAGGAGACTCAAGTCAAATATAAATATTTTCGTGCTTAACTTTATATACGGTTTAAGACTGTGTACATTTCACCATACATCTACGTGACGTAAGTTTTGTATGAAAACGCTTCGTGTCAAATATAATACGTTTTAATCGAACTTTAGGATACGAAATAAAATTATATCTCTCTTTTTTCTTACATTTTTTTCATTCTTAACTACAACTTATGTTTGACTACACATAAGACGATGTCGTATAACCAAAAGATAAAAACGTAAACTTTCTTATACATATTATGTTAAATGGTAAAAGAAAAACATTATACTACTACTTAAAACAAAGGTCGGTGAAGTTTCCACCGGCCTTTCTCTCCCTCTCTCTTTCAATCTTGATATTCACACACCTAATACTTTTTAAAAAAAATAAAAATGTCATTTAACCCGTTTAGATTTTTAAAGTGTTGTGTTTACCCACTGTCCAATAATTAATAATTCGAGTCTGTATACATTTGGCTATAATCATAGGCGAATCAACTTAAATATAAAATATTTTCGTGCTTAACTTTATATACACTTTAAGAATGTGTACATTTAAACATACATCTAGGTGACGTAAGTTTTGTATGAAAACACTTCAGGTCAAATATAATACGTTTAATAGAACTTTAGGATATGAAATATAATAACATATCTCTTTTTTCTTAATTTTTTTCTCTGTACAACTTAGGTTTGACTACACAATCAGTGATAGGGAAGAATTGAAAATAAAAAAGAAGAAAAATATAAACAAAAACCAATTAAAGAAAAGAAATCAATAAGTGAAAGGAAAGAATCGAAAATAAAAAGGTTAGCGTTCATCGTGAATGCAAGTTAATAGGAGTTTTTTACTAAAATGATGTTGTTAGAAATTTTATCTATACTATATTATAATGCACGAAAGAGGGTTTTCGTCATAATTTAAGAGATTTGATCATTTTAAACACAATGTACAACCCAAAATATCAAATTTGCAGGAGTATTTATGTATTAGAACGTTCCTAAAAAATAAAAGTTTAAAATATTTACATTTACATATTTGTATCTTTAAACATATTTATTTTCTTCATGTTTGTTACAATTTGCTTATAAAAAGAAGACATGGCTCATCAAAATATTTCATATCTGTAACTTTTTAGGTAAACAAGTTGTATAATTTAAAATGAAAATTTGGTATCGTTAATAAAAACAATTAAGTTAACAAATGCAAATTTAAAAGGAACTACTTAAAAAAATATATAAAAATTTACTTTATCCCCTCTAAAAACATACAAAATACATCAACATGAATATTTAGTTTTTAATAAACAGTCCAGATTACATAAAAGAATAACATGCTTCTTCACTTGTAAAACTTGAACTTGCTAACTTGATATTAGCTTGACAAATGGAAACAAACGTAAGCCAGTAAACAAACAAAATCCTAATAATAAGGTGCGGTTACAGATTTATACAAAATTACAAAAACTTTTAAAGATTTACTTTTTTTCTCGTAATTTCTGCTACTTTAATTCACAATACAGAACAGAATATGCTTTATTTTATAGTGCAGAAATTTTTTTTAAAAACTCTAAAATAATAAAAATCGAGTACATCTTTGTATAATTAATCCATATTTTTTTAAAACCAATTGTTTGCATGCTTCTTCACTTGTAAAACGTGAATTTGCTAACAATTGATTATAACCTGACAAATAGAAACAAACGTAACCGAGTAAACAAAAAATATCCAAATATTAACGTTTAGTGTGACACACCTTATATTAAGTTGTGTATAGTGTGACATAGTGTGATATACCTTGAAAGTCATCACACATTCGGATCGTTAATAATGGTAACTAGCGGGAAATTTTGGGTAGTACTACTGGGTCTGACAAGCCCCACCCGTGCGACTCGAGGTCAAACGGGTGCGATATTGTCCTATATACAAACATCGTCGCGACTTGGAATGTCTTAACGTGAGGCAAACAAATGAACACAGTCAGCTTCGATCACGAAATCACTATGGTTATTACTTGTGAATATAGACTAGCTATCTATTTCAATGCACTTCTTATGTTTTTACAACTGTTACTGCTTATGTTAAACGCAAACTCTTGAACTCTCCAACCGTTGTGCTGACTCTTTGAGTATGTTATTCTCAAGTCGAGGTTAGCAGCAGCACCTAGGAGCACTCACGGGTCAACATGCATTGGAATAAACATTGTTTTGCTTTTGGGACATAACATACATTTTGTTTTATATAATGGTTTGGCGCGTGTTTGCGCATTTTACATTTCACTACCTTGGGTTTGGCTTATTTACAAAACGCTTCCGCGTAGTTTTAAAGTTCTAAACTCTGGGTTGTTTTTTTTAAATGTTTCATATAGTGTCGTTCTGAGTAACTAATGACATAGATCCTGGTTTGCTCACACGCCTCGCGGTAAAACCCCGCACGTGGAATTTGAGGGTGTGACACGTTCGAACAAAACATGAAGATCAATTGAAATCCTACAACAGACATCAATCGATAAACATGAGTTAAGGCTAATCAAATCTTTTAAATCGAACCGTCAAGTCTCACTCGTCGCTTCATATGTTTTTTAGTTTTAATTGAATATTAATTGATTAATTTTTTTTAAATCGGATAATTAAGGTGTTGAAAAAGACTAAAATACCCTCATATTTAAGGGAGATCTTAACGGACTAGTAAAATGGATGAAAATGATAACATTTGGTAAATTACAGTGACTGATATGACAAAAAAGAGTTTTTAGACTGAAATGATAAATTAAACAAAATGTCAGTAACGGAATAACATTTTACTCTTTGAAAAAAATTCACTTAAAAACTCATCTATAAACAAGTCTTGATGAATTGACTCGGTCTTTAACTGAGCCAGGCTTGAGCAAGGTAATTAAGCTCGTTTGTTTGCCTATTTAAATTAAGCACCTCTGTAAGGATAACCCAAATCATATTCTAATCTTAATCTTTTCCGGCCCAAATATTACATCACCCTAAGCGTGTTCGCTCGTATTAGTTTTTTTAAATAAATTTAGCATTTATGTAACAAATATTATTTTTGTTGATGTTTAGAAAAAAGAAATGAGTTGACTCCCATGAGCTAACTCAAGCTTTTAAGGAGCGAAGCTCGAACTTAGATTTAAGTTTTTCAAAAGTAGACAGACCCTAGCCGAGCTGATTCGTTTAAACTTCGGTTTAGCTCGACTCGGTCAGTCATTAAATAACAATAATAGAAACGTATCTTTTTCAACTTTGGATATAGAATAAAGGGATATTCAATTTCATTATTCTAAAAAGTCTAAATGGTGAACATGCATCATCAACATCGATAGTTTTCACGATAAGATAATTATTTACGTTGAATTTACCATTCATTTATTCCCACCTCTTATCAATCCGATCTGGATCATGGTCATTCCCACATCATTCGAATTTAATTAATTTCTTTCACTTTTCATAAACATAATTCCACTTTGTTCTAGTTATTTTTTTTTTAAATATAAAATGGTAATATTTTGATAAAAAAACAAGTATACCGATTAATCTCCCCTCAAAATAGTAGGGTCCGGAAATAATAAGATAAAAACTAGCTAGTCTTATCTTAACCGTGAAGGATAAAGAAACAAAAACAGAACATGAAAGGGATTCGAACTTGGGAAGTCATCACACCAGCTAACGGGACAAGTCATAAGTTGTTAATATTGTAACGAGTAAGTTTTATTTTAATTTATATGGTTTGATACTTTGATCTATTTAGCTCTTTCAAACCCAAATTTCTAAGTCATTTTTGGTGTCTGAGGTTTACATTTTATAGCCTTTTTGTTTCTTTTCACTAATGGAATTAATTCTTCTAGTTAGATCATAAATGATCAAAATGTTTTTGGTCTGAAATGGTTATTGTAATAATCATACGAACCAAAACACAAGCTACTATTATTATTAATATTATTATTAATATAATATTTTTATTAATAATAACTAGAATTGAACCCCGCGCTTTGCTGCGGGGTTTTTTTCGTAACGACGTGGAAACAATATGTCGTAATAGTTTTATACATAGAAGTACATCAACGTTATATAACAACTAACGATTATACAAAAAGATAGTTTCATAAGATATATACATGATTAGCATTGCTAAACTAAAATTTCCAAAAGTAATAAATTCATTAATATGAACTATTAAAAATATATTTTTAATAAAACATGGTAACTATTTTTAATAAAGTAAAATGTTTTATGTTAAAAAAATTAAATAAAAAATGAATTTAATGCTAATATCTTGATCAACTATATAGATCAAAATCAAAGAACTCTCCTTCTTTTGGAATTAGAATCTGGTTTCAGGACCATTCTACAATTTAGGTAATTTTAGTGGCAAAACTATGAAATATCTTAACTCCCTGGAGAAACCGACATGCCATAATATATATATATATATATATATATATATATATATATATATATATATATATATATATATATATATATATATATATATATATATATATATATATATATATATCTTTATATACATATATATATACACACATATATCTATAAATACATATATATACATATATATAGATATATATATATATATATATGTATATATACATATCTATATATATATATACATATATATAGATACATATATATATATACACATATATATGTATATATAGATATATGTATATGTATATATATATATATATGTATATATATATATATATCTATATGTATATATGTATACATATATATATGTATATGTATATGTATATATGTATATATATATATATACATATATATAGCGTACTATTATCTTGAGAACTATGTTTTTTTTGTAAAAAATCTAGTAACTAATATCAGTCATACGTTTTAATCACATACAAGTCACATTCTATTTACATCTGTTTTTAAAATGTTCCTAACTTTTTTTTTACGACCTTATTTTTTCAAAAGAAATTCACCATTAATTTTGGTATTTTTTTTATCTTTCTAACGCCTACAATATTGATATACTTTTTCTAAAAAAATATTCTACCTGTTACTTACATATGTTTAAATATGGTTATACAAATCGGTAATGTCATATTTACATATGTGTAAATCCGGTATTATATGTGTAAAACAAATTTCAAACTATAATTTTTTGTTTTTATAAAGTTTTTTAATTTCCTTTATGAAAGTGGGAACGAGTGGAACATTTTTGTTTTTTTTATTTTTTTATTTTTACGTTATTTTTTGTTTTATAATTTTTTTATTTTTATAAAAGAGAAAAAGTAGTGGCTCACATGGTTTCTAGGAGTTCTCGTAAAAAAAGAAGTTCTCATTTGATCAATCCCATACATATATATATATATATATATATATATATATATATATATATATATATATATATATATATATATATATATACATACATACATACATATATATATATATATATATATATATATATATATATATATATATTAATAGTAATGATAATGGTGCAGTTCCAAGGGTGAATAAGTAAGTTATTTTGTATTTGAAGGTTCAGGATCGTTTGTCCATAGGAGATTCATTAAAATGACTATAACTTGATCGAGAAGGCTACGTTTTGGGCGTATGACCAGTCAAAACGATTGTTGGATTGAGGAGTACATTTCTACAAACTGTAGGTGGTTTGAGTTATCGTTCCGGCCCAAAAATGCCTTTCTCTATAAGTATGATATCTTTTTATTTTATTTTTAGTTTTGTTAGACTTTATTTATGACTCATTTTTTTTGCCCATTTATGTTTTGAGGCACATTCGAAATTTGGCTTCCATTTTATATTCCTGTAAACCTTGAGAGATGATCAGTTTTTAAAGTTTATGAAAATCTTTTTTCTCCCTATCACAAGTGTGTGTTAGTGTGAATTTTCTGATTATCGGTATTCCTTGTGAATCAATAATAGTTAAAAGAATTGTTTCTGGTATTTTTTGTGAATCAATTATTTATCTAGTTTTCAGTCTTCATCAGATAGTCATAATAGTAAGAGTAGTTAGGGTTTTGGTCTGTATGGTTATTAAAATAACCATTTTCAGGCAAATAAAGTTTATCCTATTTTCAATAAAATCAAATGCCAAACACAACGAAATATATATGAATTTCTTAGAACTACAAACTCATACATTCAACCTACGTCTAAGATAATACAAGAATCTTTACCTAAGATAATACAAGAATCTTTACCTAATAGGGTTGGTTTTCGATTATTTAAATTATTCGGATTAGACAATTCGATTATAGAAAATTTTAAAATTGGATTCTAATGTGAATCAAACCATTCTAATCATTCATGCATTCCGATATTTGAGACAATTTAGAATTCGTTGAATACTATTTCCCCTTTGTCTCTTTTGTTATGGATAATGATCACGTTTGGACGTGATTTCACATGCATCTTCAAAGCATGAGAAGTTTGGTGGTATAAAATATATACCACGTTATACAGAATGTAAATATTTAATTAGTACAACCTTTGGCTTGTAAATATAATCAAAGGTTGCAGAAACACGACCATGACTTTTGAGATTACCTTAGAATATAACATGTAAGTTAATCAATTATTTGATTGAAAAGTGAGATTGTTGGAAATAAAATACTAAAAGGTTGATCACTAAGTGCATATAAAGAAGTTTAATTAATATCAGCATTGTTGATATAGATAACGTTATTTGAGTAATAGTTTAAAGGCATGGAGTAGGTTATCCTATTACCCATTATATTCTGTATGAAAAAGTAATTTAAGTGATACAATTGACTTTTATGGTTTTACTTTTTGGGCATAAAGGTCTGTTTTTCTTGGCATTTGATTTTTGGTGAAGTGATATATTTGTCTCTATTTTCCTATAAAATATAAAACAACACTTGGTTTCATGTAATTATACAAAATCTATTATTTTTAGCACTTTAGTTAAATTATTATTTGAGCATTATTATTATGACGAACAAAACCAATCATAAGCGAAAAACATCGTTACAACATTGGTATTATCTGAACCAGTTTCGATATTAGGTTTTATGGTTTTCGATGATCCGAAAAGATTACGACCAAACTTACATCGCGTAACTCGAGAGAGAAACAGACAACTCCTGCCACATACCAACTTTTCCGATGGCTCTACCAATTTCACCGATTGCTCTCCCAATTGCCATATTTTGTTCTTGCTTTACCTGCCAATCGGTGACCAATCCTCATTTTCAGCGCCCAAATTTTAGCGATATCACCAATTGAGTCTCACCTCATCATCTTCTGCCTTCAACCTCCACCTTATCATTTTCAGAATCGATGATTCCAACCCAAGAAGCCATCCTTGTACCCTTAGTAATTTAATTTATATTGTGTGTGCCATAATTACAGGACTTGATAGAACAACTACATTTAAAGAATGATTTATCTTTTTGCACGAAAGGCAACCAAGGTGGTATCGTAACTACTCGAGATGAGTTTTTTAAAACTGAAGTCAAGATAAACTTAAACAACCATGAGCCTAAGATAAAGCTTGTTTAATGAAAAACCCGATTTTCATAAACAAAACTTGAGTAGACTAGTAAGACTAAACAAGTTTATTCTTTATATAATTATAGTATTAATTATATAATCTTATACAATGCATAATTTCAAACAAATATTATTATATAACTAGCAAATTGAGCCATGTTTTTATGCCCGTTTCATTTCACGTTATTGACAAAAATAAAAACACTATTGAAGCAAAATTTTCAAAAATGCAAAGCCCGAAAAGATATGTAAGAAAACAAAAACGAAATCTAGTTATACCATAAACTTTGATGTTATAATAGAATTAAATAAAAAAAAATTAAAAAATAAACCAAAAAGGAAAAACAAAAATAAAGCAGAACTGAAAAAGGAAACAAATGAAAAAATAAATAAATAAATAAATAAATAAGAAATTAAAGAAAAGAAAGCAGTGGTGGGTGAGGGCAGAGATGTCCAAACAAGTTTTTCTGCTCAAACTGGTTCGGGTTTAAAACCGGACAAGTTTTTTCCGTAAACTAGGAAACCGGTTTTTTTATAAATCAGTTCGGGTCTTAAACCGCTTTGGGATGTGGGGAATCCGACCGTATACCAACCGATTTGGGTCGGTTTGGAAACCGGTTCGGGCCCAAACCGGACCGTTTTAATTTTTTTTGATTCATTAAAAATTAACTAAAAATATAAACTATGAAATCATAGAAAAAAATATTACGAGAGATGATAAATTAAATACACAATTAAACAAGACTTATTTATATATTTTTTTTTGTAAAAGATATTTATGAGTTATAAAAATTAAAACATAGAAACATCACAAACGACTTAAAATTAAAGTCATTCAATACTTTAACTCTTAAAAATCAAAATGAAATACATAAAATATAAAAATAGAAATACTACAAACGACTTAAAATTCTAACTTTTGTGTTTGAAAAATAAACATCTAACGTAGTCGTCCATTCATTGCGTATTTTGATGCTTTTATTTTTTACCCCTCGAACCCGAGCTATTACGAAGGTAATCATTATATGCCACTTCATCATCAGTCATTCCTGGTGTCAATGCACTCTCTACTTCATCGTCGTATAATTCAGTTTCATATTCAATTCTCATTCAAATGAGCATTTATCTTGTATTCTTTACGCGACATCCAAATAATCCTTCAAGCAAATGTATATTTTAACTACTTGGGGAGTGAGTCGAGTTCGTCTTATTGATATAATCCTGCCACTAACAAAAAACACAGATTTCAAATCAACCGTGGAAGTTTGGACGGTTAGTAAATCTCGAGCCATGATGGATATGATGGGAAATTGATCTTCCTTACCTTTCCACCAAGCCAACAAGTTAAAAATTTTAAAATCTTATGGAGTCATGGGGGATAAAAAGTTTGTCCCACCATTCCTCCCGAGTTAGCTACTAGGAGTGTTACCACGTTGACGTTTATTACATTAATCCCTTAAAGTATTATACAAAGCAAACATTAGATCATTTGAACTTTCAGCATATGCCGCATGCCTCATTGACTCATGAATGTTTGATGTTTCATCATATTTTGCTTAATAAACATCAAACATGTTTGATAAATGTTGGTTAAAATTAACTTTTAAACTTTAACCATAAAATGGGTATTTTTCATCTAAACCCAAATCAAGAGTAATTTTATCAAGTAAAGTTTCAACTCCCGAAGTATTTAAGCAAGGGTTTAAGACAACGGTACATGTATTAATCGGAGATATTTCTTTAAAATACTTCTAAGTTTTTCTTTCATTGGGGGTATCATATACGAATAAGGTCTACCCTAAACGACAACTCTTTCAAAAACATCTTTTGTTGGTTCAATCGTTTTTGAACTTTCTTCAATGGCTAAGTTTATGATGTGCATAACACATCAACTATGAAAAAACATACCATCATAAATTGGTTTATATTTTAGTTTTAGATATTCTATCGCAAGCATATTATTTGACGTATTATCAAAAGATATAGATAAAATTTTGTTTTCCAATTTATACATTTTAATAACTTTGTGTAGGACCAGTTATGGTTGTTCACGACAGTCTCACAGTTGGAGATAACACACTTATTAGATCAAATAGGAAACCAGGCAAATAAACAATAAACAAAAGATAAGAACACTCAGAACACAAAGATTGGTATTCAAGGATAATGAATATTGCTCTCAAATGTTTTACAATTGTTACAAGGATTAGTCCTAAGACTAGTTACATGAGATACTTTATACTATACATCCTACAGCCGGCCATACTTTGAAGACCAACTGCACACTAATCTAGACAACAAGACCAATGTAAAGTCAAAATGCATATTGCCTTTTGACATGTGACTATGATATGCCATAGCTCACATCCTATTGTATTACAATAAGGATAAAAGTACTAAAGTAGAAAGTTACAAACAAAGACACCATACTGAACAGTTGACAAAAGTAAAAGGTAATCATAAACTTATATTAGTTGGTGAGTCTTTAGAGTTGGCAGCGGAGAGGTCTTCTGCTTTTATCAGAAGTATGTCAGAGAAGCATGTCTTCTCTATTTTTGGAAGAGTTCAGTCTTCAGGCTTCAATAGACTTTGTCTTCAACCTTCAGAATACTTCACTTTTGGCTTCGAAGATTTCTGTCTTTGGCTTTGGAAGATTTGACACTTAGTTATTTTTCTTTTTGCATGGTCAAATCTTTCAAAGTAACTTCCTTGTACTTCAGTGCATACTGAGAGATCTTTGGTTAGCATCAGCGTTTAAGATAACTCTTACAAACTCCCCCTAGGCTGATGCTACCAAAACTTGAAGATTACTATGAGTCTTGATCCTTTACTTGTTTACACCCATTATCATCCTCTCTTCATCAGTTGGTCTGGATTCTTCAGGCTCTCATAGTATCTTCTTATGACCAAGATATCATGCTCAAGAAGGTCAAGTATATTCTGCTAAAAGTATACTTGTCGACCTCCTTGATCTTTTATGACATACCATCTGTCTGGGTTTAGAGAGTACATCGAAGACAGGATGGGTCTCTCGGCAGCTAGAGGCTCTACTTGTAAGGGAGTTGGTTGAGCGAACTCTTTTGGTTCACCCTCAGGATGTTTTGACTCATCGTGTGATGCAGAGGTGGATGCCTTAGACTTCTTTTTCTTCTTTGACTTTAAATCTCTTCTAATGGCCATCCTTTTCCTCTTTCTATACTTGAACTAAAAAGGTTGGACTTGATCACTTCTTCCTTCTTTATCTTTCTCAGTTGGTTTCTTTTCCTTCATAGGTTTAGAAGAAGGTTCAGGACCCTACTATGGGTTAGAAGATGAAGCTGGCTGTGGATCAGCAGTAGGTCTAGGTTCAGTTGTCTGTTGGGATTCAACCTTGACCTCAGCTTCAAGTGCAGCTTGACTTGGTGAAGAATGCAAGTTTTTAAGCCCACCCCTCTTGATCTTCTGCTTGATCACCTGATCTACTCATCCATTGTGGATAGAGACAGGGGACCATGCCTCCTTCCGGAAAACCCGTACAGCTTCAAGAAGCTAACCATCCTTTTCTATCTTCAGATTTCTTTGTGTTGGCTTTGATGGTGGCCCTTGATTTTGCAGCTTCCTCCCTCATCTTTTTCTTAGCATCTTTTCTTTATTTAATAGCCTTTTGTTTCAACTGCTTAAGATACTCAAACTCTATATACTCAAAAGATAGAGAGAATAAAGCTTCTTCCTGGTAGAGACTCAAGTAGTTGATCATCATTTGTCTGTCTTTTTCCTTATCTACTTCGTCTTCTACAACCATAGATTCTACCTCATGCCAATCTTGAACTGGAGAGAGGACAGGGGCTTGATATAATTTCCTTTTCTTTTTTTCCTTTTTGATTTTGAGGAAAAAAGTAGCATCCTCAGCCTTTTTCCTCTCTCTAGACACCTCTTTGTCTACCAGTTCATTCAACATATCTAAGGGAAGATAGATTAGCTTATCTATATTATAGTTCTTAGTTCCCAGGTGGTTCAATCTGGCTACCCTTAACTTATCTTCCAGAGTGTTTAGCCTATGGGCAGCCCTGATTACAGCCTGCATAATGCTAGGGGTCTCTCTCAGTCTTTCTTCCCTTGCCTTCCTCTTCCTCTCCCTTTTTCCTCCTCAATCTCCTCAGAAGTTAAAACTTTCTTTCCTTTGTCAATCACTGGCTTGTGTGACAAAGGGAAGAGAGAGCTTTAGCCTTCTTGAACTTGTTTTGCACTTGAGCTATAGCTAGGGAGAAGCTATGAGACACCTTCACCAACTGGTATCGCACTAAGGGTAATTGGTGCTGAAGGAGTATGAATCTCAAGGTTCACAGGGTCTACAACTAGGCCTTCAAGTGAGGTTTCCCCTTTGAAGCTAATCTTAGGGTCCAACTCAGTATCCAGTTAACCAACTGTTTTCCTGCTAGCCACTATCTATATAAGCTTGTTCTCTTTTTGAACTTCTTAGACACCCTCATTTGGATCCTCTCTGCTAACCTGTCAGCTTGTCTTTTTTGGCTTGGATTGACAAGCTGCAATTTAACAAGAGGGAAGCTTTTATAAAAACCTTGGTTTTGGATGTTGAAGATCTCTTATTGACCTAGGAATCTAGAAATCACTAGGGCCATTCTATCAGTGTCATATTACCATCCTACTATTCGATTGTTAGCAGGGTTGGATGGAGGAGACATGGCCCTTGGTACAACACCCTCATCAAATAAACTTTGAAATATAGCATCCATATTGATGTGGGCCTAAGGAGGTTATTGTGTCTGGACAATTACAAGTGAGGGTGATGAATCCTTAATGTCCATTCTCTGGTCAATGCTCCCATGTTCTATGACTGTGGTGAGTTTCTTCCCCTTTTTCCTAGCATCACTTACTTGAACAAGTGAGCTAAAGGTTAGGTCCACCACATCCATAGGTTCTTATGGACATGGTTAAGCATGTCTGGCAGGCCTCTCACCTAGCTTACCCTTGAGATCGATGATCTTAAGTTGCTGATTTAAGCACCTACCTTTGTAAGGTAGCCACCTTAGATTCCAAGTAACTAACCTTAGAGATAAGATATGTTGAAGTTTTTTTCAATTGTTGCACCCCTTATTGCATACTCCCCTCATCTTCATCAGAAGAATCTTGGGGGATGAGGACATAACCAAAGTCATCCCTCCACCACTAGATGTTTGTTCCTGGTCTCAGATTTCCCCTGCTCTATGACAGTTTCATGAGAAGTGTCAAGGAGTTGGGTTGCCGTGATTGAGGTCTTAAGTATGTAATCACTCTCAGAAATGAGAGCCTTTTCCACATGGACCACTTGAACTTATTCAGAAAGGTCTACCTTAATATTAGGTAGATGATGTGGGCTAGACATAGGAGTGTTAGAAGCACTCATGTCATCTCTCCTTTAGTAGTGGAGGATAAGAGAGACTTATGGTACTCACTGAATCCCATGTCTTCATCATCAATGGATTCTAGAATGGGAGTGGTCTGCTCCTCAGGAGAGGTAGGAGCTCTTGGTTCCATTTGGTCCTATATGGGTGAGTTTATAGGGGCCTGCTTAATCTGAATAGACTGAGAAGGGGTTTGTTTGGATTTTGTTTTGTAGGTGATAGTAGTTTATGGCTCTGTGGGTGGTGAAGATGAAGAATGTGCAGGTTCAACATTGGCTGGGATTGCCAAGTTGTCACCTTGAGTAGGTTGCTCTTTTTTGGGATAAGGGCTATTTCTACCTCTGAAAAACCAATAGTAGTTTTCCTCATTATTTTAAAGATGTCGGGCTTCTTCTGTCCCAGCTTTAGAACATTACCTATTTCCCTCAACTGTGAGCCCAATTCATAGTTAAGAATGTGTTTGACTTATCTAGGGAACATGTAGTATTCAAGGGGATCTAAGTTAGCAAGCAAATTTGTATAAACAAATTTGGAATACCTGAACTTGATCCCCTCGACCATTCCATGGACTATATAGGAAAGGTCTTCAGGAAGTTGGTCCCATCCTCCATGCTTCTTGGATAAAGAGTGTATAACCACATGGATGAGGTATTTCCATTTAGAAGAGACCTTCACTTTCCTGAAGGTTCTGAGTGAGTAGTCAGCTTCATAGCCTATCAGCTAGAATAATCCATTAACTGCCTCCTTGGTAAAGGACAGTTCACTATCTTCATCATCCAGCCTCAGGTGTTGGTTGATGGTGGTTAGAGTGATGAAAATCGTCCTCCCCTGCACTAGGAAAAGAGTGCCTTCTCACCGTCCATAATGACCTCTTGGCAGGTTCTCTAAAACTTTAAAAGTTAATCTTCATACAGTGGAGGGTCAATGGTAAGAGCGATGAGGTAAGATGAGTTTGAAAGAAAGCAACAGACATATGAAAAACCAGGGTCTTTCTCAGCGGATAACATAACTTGGTTGTGTTTCCTGTGAAGATGCATGACAAAGTCTGGCTGGTTTTGGAGTTTAGGGTTGGCCATTTTATAAAGCTTTTAAAGGAGAGATTGGAAAAACAACGTGGGTTTGTGGATAATTTAGGGCTTGAAAATTTGCAGATGAAGAAGAAGAAGAGAGGGGGAGATCCGTTGTAAAGGCTGTTTATATGCTTGGATTTGAGACAAAGTTATTGCAAAAAAAATAAACTTTCAAATCTGGTTGTCGGCCCCACCTCTAAAAAAGTGCCCAAAAAGGTAGTTATCTTGGAAGTTAAAATCTTCCGAAGGTAATTTCCCTTCAAAAGATTAAAGAAAACTTCCGAAGCAAAATTGAATTCGGAAGATATTCCTTAATTTTTTAGAAGAATTGCTTCGAAAGAAAATGTGCTTAGAGTAATTTTGCTTCCGAGACAAATTTGGTTTTGGAAGATATTAAGCTTCAGGAGTTTTTTTTAAAGAGTAAATAAAACTTCTGAGACTAAATTGCTTTTTCAGTTGAAGCTACATCTATAAGCTTGCTAAACGGTAACCACATTCTAGCCATTTCTTGCCTTACCAGGCCTAATCACATAGATTCGACCCTTGGCACTCTATCTATCATTCCATTCTATTGTTACTGTCCTTATTGCCATTTTTTAGTTGAGGGTAATCTCTCATAATTTGCCTAACTTTGTTCCATTCAAAGCAACCCAATTATGCTTCAGCTTGTCATTGCTAATGGGGTTTGTTGCTGCTTGATCATTGATTCTCCCTTAAAATCTTTGGCTACATGATCCGTCCTGCCACTTCTTTGGCAACAATAATGATCAAACTGGCCATGATGGTGAATGAATTACTCTACGTGCCATTCTATTACTGCTTACTGTCAGATGAACCATCAACAATGTCATGCTTAGTCAGAGTGCTCTACACCATAACAAAGTCATTGAGCTTGTGAGATAACCTCATAACATGTTGAATGGTTATAGAATCAACAACGATGACCCTTGCTTAAATCTGAGGTGCTATCCCTTCGATTGACTTCTCGGTACGCTCAGAGGTTGGAGTTACCATTACATAAAGCAACCAACTCATGAAGACGGGTTATATATTCCTCAATATCTAACCCTATCATCTTAATGTTCCAGAATTCCTTTTCTAGCTTCTAGTCTTCATTCCATGTACAGTACTCCTCCTCCAGATCTTCCTCAGATACATTAGTAACTATAGCTTAGGCTTCTAACCTTCTCTTGCGAGCAATTTTCCCTTGCTAATAAAAAGGCCTTCCAGCTAGCGGCTACTCTCAATTTTGATAATACTAGTCTTTGCTGCATATCCTACAGTGTAGCCTTGAGGGTTTTTTTTCTTATCCAGTGCTCCCTCGACTATGCCATCTAGTGAATTAGGCTTTCTCATGTTTTCCTCGAATACATCAATAAAGTATTGCGTTTTCAGCCAGTCTCTACCATGCCTTACTTGAGTGTTTCCACATATTCACTAATGGTGGTCTGATGCTCCAATATCTCAGTGATCTCACCGGGTGCTTCACATACATTGTGAATCTTTTGATCTAACCTTGCCATAAGGGCGACAAATGACTGCTTAGTTAGATAAGGTATAAATGATGATGCATGAGTATAATCAGTTATGTTAGCTATAAGGGGAAGGGGTACATGCTCTTCCTAAATTCAGTTGGCAATCATATTGAACACTTCCAGTGTTGTGTATCTCCCCTGGCTTGAACATTGAACAACACTCCATGTTGTTTGAAGTTGTCAGCAGTCTCCAGCCGATGCTTATTTGGCTTCGATGGTGAGGCTATATGTGTAGATGAAGAAGGTATGAGCAAGATCCTCAGTCTCCTCATTGATTGGGGGTGATGCTAGTGACATGGTAGGGTAGATGAGGATGTGGACATACAATGTCATTATGCATGTGGGAAATGATACGTATGCTAGACAAACAATAAACAAATAAGAGTATGTGCAATGGTAGTGTGTGTCTAAGGCTATAGTCTAGATGCAAATGCAATCCTAGTTCTCTATAACCTGTGGCTCTGATACTAATCTGTCACACCCTCAAATCCACCAACGGGGTTCTACCGCGAGGCGCATGACAAACCAGGATCTCTGACACAGTCATATCAAACGACATTATATGCGTTTCCAAAATAAGCGTTTGACCGTAAATCAGAGTAAAACATAGTTTTCAATGTAATCAATGCGGAAGCGTAAACGTTTGTGAAACCATGAGTAATAAATGGGCAAAACAAGGCACCCAATGAAAGTAGTAAATGTAAATGAACTTTCTTTCAAATGATAAAGATGATGCATGAGCCTCAGATATACAACCCTAGCCTTAAGCGTGCCTGCAACCTAAGAAGACATGCTAAAATGTGTCAACACAAGGTTGGTGAGTTCACAGGTTTAAATTAGTAAATATGTTTGAACGTTTGCTTGGTAAAAGTAAACAAAGGTATACCATAGGTAGCTAGCCTATATATCGAGTTACATAGTGTTTCGAACCGAAGCTGACTATTTATGAGTTGTTATGCCTCCTGCCATGTCTTATCACAGGACAATGGCAAGTGTCTAGGTCAATTAAACACCCATTCGACCTCCAGTCGAGTTAGCATGACTAACGCGGGTGGGGTTTGTCAAACCCAGTAGTACTACTTAAAATTACCTCGCTATTTCGATATTAACAGTTCGAGTGTGTAAGTACTTGTGTGATAATGTTTGTACTACAGTAACAAACGATATACCAATAATACTAAAACCAAATAAAAATAGTTTGCATGCTTCTCCCCCAAAAAGGAAAGTAAGTAAATGTGGGGCCGTGAAGACTCACTTTAGATGTGCAGGAAAAAAAACCTGAAGTGTATAAATTGAAAGCTAATCGTTACCTAACAAATATTGGTCTATGAGTGCTTGTACATAATAAACATGATGAACCCCGTTGTATCCAAAAAACATAAACTGTTAGTGTGTTCGAGAAATGTTTGACAAGTTTGAAAAAGTTGACTTTTTTACCAAAGTTGATTTTTGTTAACCAAAGTTGATCTGACTGACCCGATGACCCGTTGGTGATTCAAATAAGTAAAAGTATGTTTAGTCATGCTCAAATAATGATTCACATACAGTTTCATGTAAAAACTCTATTTTTGGAAAGTTTCTATTTTTGGAAAGTATGACATCTTTACACATGTGTAATCCATGTCAAGATTATATAGCACATCACAACAAACATCAATCACACCATCATATAATGTTATACACACATCACATACAACATTCATCACATCATATCACAAAATTTTCCATAAATAACAAGCGTGATCTTACGAAACGTTGTTCGATATTCGATTATTCCCAATTCATCCTTATGCTCTAAACATCATATAAAATCATTACATCTCATCAAACATGAATAAATTATCATCTATATACTACTTACCCAAAAATTTTCTTTTAATGGAAAGTAGCCAAAAACCGAGCGTTAACCAAGAGTTCAAAATATGACTTTTCATCCATTAGTATCAACTAACATCCTAGAACCATCAATTCAATTCAGTTTCATCAAAATCATACAATTTCTACAAAAGCCCCAAATTAAAGTTTTCATTATAAGTAAGTCTCGGGTTTTGATCAAAACAACACAATTCCACAAAACTAGTCCATACAAATATCACTATATTGAATACTAACACATAATCAATCACCAATTTCAATCAATTTCCAGTTTTGACTCGAGTTTGGATATCTAGGGTTCATGTTCATCATGATAATCAAAGGATATGAAATCTAACATAAAACTTACTTGTGATGATCCATATATGCAAGCTAACACGTTTTTGACGCAAGAACAATCCATAATCGTCATCACTTGCAAGGAAGAATCAAGAGTGTGTGTGTTCTTATGTGTGTGTGTTTTGAAATGATGAAGGGGGGGGGGGGGAAGGGGGCTGTTTGTGGCTGAAATGGGGATTAGGGTTGGGAGTTGGGCTTTTATATATATTTTTTTACAAGAAAGGCCTCCCGTTGTTTCATAAAATCGTTTTATTGCTACGCGATTGCACCTTTTCTATAACAAAACCACCAAATGCTCACATAATATAAAATAAATGTTATTAATATGAAATAATATTTATTTTTCTATTTTAAAGTCATGTTGATAATAATTAGGCTTTAAAAACCGAAAATGCACAAAAACACGTAAATGCTAGAAAAATCACAATTTTCACAACCAGACTACCTAATTAATCACATAATTATATAACACATAATTTCACATAAATTATGATTGCTTGAAACGTTCAGGGACAGACGCGTGTGCGATTTAACAATTCTCCGAATTACCGATACGTATAATGTTCATAAATGTTTTTGCAATAACTGATGCATTTAAGTGAACAACAATAAATGCATAAATGTATGATTGGAAAACAATGTTCGTATTAATCAGAAAGTGACCCCAAATGCCGGGTGTCACAAAGATGTTCCAATACCTTAGATTCATCATGGTCTGCCACTAGGGCTTGGTTTGGGGAGATATCTTCCACCTAAAAGCTCCAGTCATAACCTCCTTCTTCAATAGCAACTGTAGCTTGCTGCTTTGGTTGGTTGGGCTTCTTAGTTCTTGGAGCTGCCTCAGTGTAATTTGACCTGGACTGTGTTTGGCCACCATTTGTTCTTGGTGCCTTACATTCCTTGCAAAGTGGCTTATTTGGTCACAGTTGTGACACTTTACTTTTCTTTTGTCAAGCCCAAACTTTCCATTGGTCATATTATGTATGGCCCCGTTCCCAGGAAACCCCACAGTTGGTCATTCATAGCACTTTTCATATTGAAACACATTTAGATTCATCCAAACAAGAAAAATTTGTAGCGGAATAATTTAATGAAAACCACAACATGCATTAACCATTACTTTTGCCAAGAAACACATCGTTGTTGGTAGTTACAAAAAGAACATCTAGTTGCATCTCAAAACAAAAATAACTTTCAATGTGTCATGGATGCCAGTCTTTATTTCCCAGGTAGCTTCAACCTCTTGCCATCCCCAGCAACACCATTACCTGCCAACTGAAAATGCATATAAAAGTCAGCGTTGCTGAGTAAGTTGTAGTTTAATAACATAGAAAATATACTTTTTGTAAACTTCACTTGGTGATCATTCATCATTTTACATAATCAATCATTAGGAGATTCATTATTCATCTTTCTTTCATTATCTTTCCCTTTCATTAACTAGGATTGCACATCGCAAGAGCCTACATTGTTGGTTGGCAACAGATGCCGAACCCCTGTCGGCAAACGTTTATCATGGTAGCTAACACATCGACAGTTGACCCACACTGCTAGGCACGAAGCTTGCTCATGAATACGGGGCCCATTCATCATACATTGGTCAATCACAAGGATTAGACCCAGATGTGCATCCTCATGTGCTGAAACAACCGCACATCAGTTGGGCTAACGACAACATGGTCGTGCACCTCCATTCATTGTGCTTGCAAGGCTTTTCATTCATCATAAGGGCCCAGGGGTAACATTTATTAAGTTTCATTGTCCTTCTTTTATTCCTTTGTGACAACTTATTACGAATAATACTTTTAAAATATTCATCACGTATCATGAAATAGTAATAATTATCCATAACAAGCAGCCTGTAAGAAGATAAATGCAACAGTAGAAACATTAAACAAGTATAAACTTCCATTAAACATAAGTTCTAAACACTTAAACTCTATTCTCAAAACTTCAAAAAATCATAATTCCCCAAAGAAATGCGGATGAACAAATGCGGATGAAAGTCTTCAGAAAATATTCGAAGTATCTAAAGTTATGCTGGTGAACCAAATACGGATGAACAAGTCCAAATACGGATGAACAAGTCCAAATGCGGATGAATAATACTAAATGCGGATGAAAACTTACAACTACGGATGAGCAAAAGCAAACGCGGATGAAAATAAAGCAAATGCGGATGAACAAAAGACTTGGCTATTGATCATAAAACCAATGCGGTTGAATGTTCAGCAAATGCGGATGAAATCCAACAAATGCGGATGAACACTTACAACATAGACTATTCCACCACTTCCGAATCCTCGTTCTAACACATCCTTAGCATAGATCTATCATGCTAAATACTTAGAACAAAGCTTACAACTACGCAACATAAAAGAAGGCATTTAAAAACACACATCGCATACACATCAGATGCAAAACACAGAAAACTCATGCTCCAGTTGTAAAAATTCAGTTAACATGCATTTTAGCCCCAAACGAGTTTAAAACAAGTTAAATAGGGGAATCTAGAACTCACCTCAAACAGCTTTCGAGTAAGACTTCTTCAAACCAAGAGCAGAGTGGATTTCTAGCACCTAAACACACCGAAACAAGCAGCCAACACAAGAAACATGTAAGAATCGGTCTAGTAGCTCAAACACAGTCGAAAACCAAATTGAAAAATACAAGAAAACCTCACCTCCTAGGAGAATTTCAGCTTCTCACTCTAAAAATCCGGTTGAACTGCTTTGTCTCTTCTTGCAGCAAAAAGCAGAAGTGAAATGGGGGGTGTGGGCGGCCATCCCCTGCTTTTTGAACCCATAATAGACTAGTTTGCCATTTGCACACTTTAACCCCCTTTACTTTGAAGTGTTTCACTTTTCCTTCTTTTAGTAAAATTCCGGGTGTTTCATATTGCTTGGAAACTTTCCCCCTGTCCCCTTATAGAACTTCTTGGCTCTGTGAGTGAGAAGTGCCATCTATTGAACTATCTCTATGTACTCCAGATCATCTAGATGGATGCAGTCTATGTCTTGAAGGGTGAAGAAAATGTTTCTAGAACTTTCATCCAAAGACACAAAGGCCTAAGAAGAGCTGGGCTCTTGGAATGGACTCCCTTGAGTATAGCTCTATCTTGGTGTCTTCGGGAAGGTGATAAAAGGACCCTTTGGTGAGTTGTTAGGGTATCAGATAAGTTGATGTTGTGGTTCTCTACTATCCCTTTCAACCACATGATGGGTTGAACTCTTTTGGGTGCTGGATGAGTTAGGAGAAGGATTTTGCATGTTCATCTTTATTTGGTAACTACTCAGGATACCATAAAGCTTAGTGAGAGTGAGGGTCGTGAGGTTCTTAGTTCCTTTGATGGCCATATAATAGTGTGTCTATTCTCTAGGAAGAGAGAACATGAACTTTCTCATTATATCCCTATTCTCAAGTTTTACTCCAACATCCAACAGAGTATCTACCATCTCAACATACCTGAAGTATTGTTAAGTCATAGTTTCACCTGTCTTGAAGGTGAAGTTTCCAAACTTCTGCTTTATTATGTCTTTCTTGTTCTCCTTAGCTTCCTCAGATGCATCATACATCGGCTTCAGTGCATCCCAGAGTTCTTTTGCATTCTTACACTTCTTGAAGCCTCTGTAGATGGAGTTGGGAAGAGCAGTTTAAAGAGCGGTCATGAATTTCTGATCAACGTTTATTTTCTTCCCGTCTTTTTTAGAAGAATCACCCACTTCCTTAGGTATCATCCCACCTCCAGCAGTTGCTAAAGTAGTACTTGGAATGTGAGGTCCAGAGATTACAGATCTCCACATCTTGCTATCTTGAGACTTGATGAAGCCTTCTATCCTTATGCACCAATTGTCAAAGTCATTTGGAGTGATTAGTGGAGACTTAGTCATTGTGCCGGTTTCCATATCAGCTTTAATAAGAGCTTCCATTTAAACATGTAAGTGTTTTTGAAACTGAAGAGTGATTCAAGATGGTGAGATCTTGCAATCAAAAGCCTGAGATGCTCTGATACCAATTGTAGGACCGGTTATGGTTGTTCAACAATAGTCTCACAGTTAGAGATAACACACTTACTAGATCAAATAAGGAACCATGCAAAGAACAAAGAACAAAAGATAAGAATACTCAAAACAAAAAGATTGGTCTTCAAGGATGATATATATTTCTCTACAGGGTTTTACAATTTGTTACAATGCTTAGTCCTAAGACTGGTTACATGAGATACTTTATACGACATCCTACAATCAGCCATACTTTGAAGGTCAGCTGGACACTAATCTAGACAACAAGATCAATGTAAAGTCAAAAGGCAGATTGCCTTTTGACATGTGACGATGACATACCATAGCTCACATCCTATTGTATTATAATAAGGATAAAAGTACTAAATAGAAAGTTACTGGCAAAGACACCATACTGAACAGTTGACAAAAGTAAAAAGGTAATCACCAACTTATATAATTTAATGAGTCTTCAGAGCTGGCAGCGGAGAGGTGTTCTGCTTTTATCAAAAGTATGTTAGAGAAGCATGTCTTCTCTGTCTTCGAAAGAGTTTAGTGTTCAGGCTTTAGAAGACTTTGTCTTCAACCTTCGGAAGAATTCACTTTTGGCTTCAGAAGATTTTTGTCTTTGGCTTCAGAAGATTTGACACTTAGTTATTTTTCTTTGTGCATGGTCAAATCTTTTGAAGTAACTTCCTTGTACTTTAGTGCATGCTGAGAGATCTTTGGTTGGCATCAACCTTTAAGATAAACTCTTACACTTTGTTAATAAGATAAAAATATATTTTCATCGGTGTAAAGATAATCAAACAATTCAAGCGTAATCGTACGTTTCATCATTTGCCACGAATCAGGTTCAATCCAATAGGCGGTGACACAAATGTACGGTCTGATGAAGCGTAAGAAGTCAACCAAACATCACTAGTTAAGTTAACACCGGTTTATAAATTTTCAAAATAAGATATTAATTCATTTTTAGCTTTTTTCAAAATTTCTAAAAATCTCTTCGAAGAGTAACACAACTTATATTGGTATACGTGGTTGAAGAGTTCGTTGAATGAGTCAAGTCAAACGTTCATTGTCGAAATGTTTGAATGACGAGCTTTCTTGAATTACAAAATGCGCCATTTGCCCCAGATACGGATCAATTTTCAAAGCCCAAACATTTCCTTCTCTTGTCAACGAAGCTTAACCTTGAGACAATTTACCTTTCAACGTCATGCAATATTTTATGAGAAATATAGTTTTTAAGGTTGTGTTTGTATCTTTTTTGATAAACTTATTGTAAAACTTGCAACGAGCTTTGTTCGGACCGCTAACTATTTGACATAATTCGTAACTGCACCATATTTCAGGGTTCCTATTCGTAGGAAGGATTGTTAGCACCACATTGTTTGAAGACGCACCACAACCAAAGGATGATTGAGCACTTGATGAAGCTATTTGAGAGTTTTTTTAATGACGAAAGTATTGAACGTTTTTTAGATTATTGAGAGTAGAGAGCATTTTAAGTTGTTGTGGTTTAACCAAAATATCCAATATATATTTATACTAACCTAGGGGGTATAATGGTAAAAAAACACAAAAAAAACGTTCAAAAAATGCCCAAAACAGTAAAAAAAACGGCTATATAAATGTTGGGCAACAGCTAGTTTTAAAAACCGGCTTGGGAACCGGTTTAGGTGTTGAGCCGGTTTATAAACTGGTTTGGAAACCGGACCGGTTTGAAACCGATTTAGGCATTGGAGGTGGGAAACTGAAGAAAAACCGCCAGTGTGGGTCGGTTTGGAACCGGTTCGGGCAAAAGTGGTTATTTTAAAACCGGTTTTAGTTTTTCTGGCCAAACCGGTTCCCGAAGCGGTTTTTTTTACATGTCTACGTGAGGGGGTACAATTAGGTCGGGGGTGTTCGTGGATCAAACCCAAATCCTATCCCAAAGCACACTATGAGAGAACCATTACAACAAGTCCATTTTATGTTTCTCATATGTTATATGAAGTAATTTAAAGTAGATAAAAAACAATTATTAGTGTCACATATCAAGCACTGATTGACCACTTGTTAGTTCTTTCACCACCGATGACACAAATTACTACTAATATAAATATCAAAATATAGTTAAAAACAACACGTCGAAATGCTGATAATAATAAGTAAAATTACAACGGTAAATTTAAAATTTTATAAAATATCATATTCTAAATGTTATAATAAAACAAATAAAAACGGTAAAAAGCCAAAACCATGAGGCGGCTTTGACGGTTTGTAAGTTATTGCTTGGATGAGTTGTACAATATTACACACAACTATGTTTTTAAATAAAAACTAATATCAAAACATAAAATAACATTGTCGCAAAGGTGTATTAGAAAATCAAATTTTATAAAACATCATATTTTAATAGTTTTTATAAGGTGTTGTAGGAAAACAAGAAAAACTATAAAATGAAACTTTAAATCGGATTTGACCCTTGTATAGTTGTGTTCTTCTATGACTTGTACATTGTTAAACACAACTATATTTTGAATGAAATCTATATCAAAACGTAGATAAAAATAAACACATTACAATGGTGTATTCAAAATTTTGTAAAACATAAAATTTTAAAATATAAAAGATGAAAACAAAAAAAACTATGGGTAAGACACAAGGCAAACCTGGTTCGGGAAAAAAATATACTTACCGTTGTCATTTTTATTCACTTTTTCAAAACCCTTTCTTAGATCTAGAAGAACTCAACCCAAAAACCCTTTCTCCGCCAACAATCAAATTTTCATTCCACACAACAATCCTCACCTAAATCACCACTCATACAACATCATCAATATGGCTAACAGATTTGTAAAAGAAAATATTGAATATTTCAACATAAAGATTTTGGAAAGAGTTCTAGAATTAAGATATTTGAACCGATGATTACAAGAATCTCAACCTAAGGGGGAGTATTATTGGGTCTAGATCTTTTGTATAGGTTTAGATGATGAATCATTTCTTGTAATGAAATTCTGTAATTCTTAATCATTTTGTAATGTATGAAATATATGTTAACCCAAATATTATTTGTGTTGATTTTATGTAATTGCAGGATTTGACTAAGTGAAAGAACTCCTGTGGATGAACAAGTTGTTCCTCCGTAGATGTTCTGCGGAATAAAGAACAAGGAATACATATCCGTAGATCTCCTGCGGAAGCTCAACGTCTACTAAAGAACAAGTTCTGAAGTCAAGTTGTTGCTGCTGCTGAAGAAGGAAGTTTGCTCCTGAGGATGAAGTTCAAGAACAAAGGATCAACTCCTACGAAAGTCCAACTCCTACGGAAGACCAATTCCTATGGAAGAACAAAATACTTGTATGATCTCAAATCATCAAGTATGCAACATAAAGTCAACCTGTGACGTCATCAAGTCAACGACCACAGAAGACACTATTTATATCAAGCAAATATTCCGCATCATATCAATAATATTTTTTTTGTAAAGTGAATCCCTCTGCCAATAAAGATAAGGCATGGGTGCACTAATTTAGGAAGAGATATACATCATAGGAATAGATATATCATAGCTAGAGATAAACATAGAGAGAAATTGAGAGAGATTTCGATATACAAATAGAGATATATACTATCAAAAATAATCAATCAATCAAACAAAAAATGAATCAACATAGCAAAACACCAAGCACACCAAGAACATCATAGCAATCATCAAAGCATAGCATCAATATCATTGTAATAGATTCATAATCAATGAAAATCATTTGAAACATTCTTTGTTGCATTGTTTATTCTATTTTCAAGTTGTTTCATCTGTTCTTTGTTGATTTCGATTTCATAAACAATTAATTAAATAACAAGTTTTCATAATTCTGCGATCTTTATTTGTTAAATCAAACTGATAATTCCTGCTTCGATCCTTGAATTCACAGTATAATGATGTTATTCCAACAAAAAATAATATTTTTGATTGATCTTGAGAAGTTAACATGGTTATCACAATAATAGAGTGTTAACATTTGATTCTTACCGTGTGTGTATATATATATATATATATATATATATATATATATATATATATGTATGTATGTATATGTATGTATATGTATGTATGTATGTATGTATGTATGTATGTATGTATGTATGTATGTATGTATGTATGTATATATATACATGAAACCACTTTTTATCTCAAAGACCAAAAGAACTTTGATTACAAATATATAAATTTAGTCTGATGTTACTTGAATTGTTTTATATATGTCTACATCAAACATAAATAATAAACTGTGGAAATAGCTAACTATCACCATCCCTAATTTACAATAGATTTAGATCATCAATGTTTTACTTGATCTACTAACTCTTTCAAGCTAGATAATATCTAAACTATTATATAAAACATAACCTTAGGACACAAACGTAATTTTTATAAAGTAATTAAGACACTAATACATTTTTTAAGCATAAGATACAAGTGTTCTATGCAATCATTTCTGTTTTGCCCCTCATTTAATAAACTTCTACTAACTAATACATTAATTAGTTCATATTATTAATACCTTAGTTAATAATATGAGATTATTTAATTCACTATATTTTATAGTTTATTATTTATAATACTTTAAATTAACATTTGAATTTACTAATAAGTATTATCTTATTTGAACACTTAACTATATAAGTACTAAAAACTTTTATAATAATAATAATAATATAATAATAATAATAATAATAATAATAATAATAATAATAATAATAATACTAATAAATTTATAAATAAGTATTATGTTATTCGAATACTTTAACTATATAATTACTAAATATTTTTATAATAATGATGATAATAATAATTTATATCTATATTATCTATACTATTATATAAAGCATTTTAGGAAGAAACACTTGTTATATTACTCAAAAAAATATAAATTAAATCTAATGATACTTGAGTTGTTTTATATATGTGTATATCAAACATAAATAAGAAACTATGGAAACAGCTAACTATCACCAACTATCACCATCCCTAGTTTATATTTATGTAAATTGATGGTTTGTAATTTACATTAAAATAAATATTGTGTGTGTGATAATATTATTTATATTTTTTATATGTGTGAAAAAATTTTGTAATTTATATCATCACAAAAATTACACATTTTAAATAATCCAAATGTTTTATCGTGATTAAATATGCATCTAATTAATCATATTTACTTTATTGAAATGTCAATAACATAACATTATATAGAATTAAGACAATAAGAAAAATAATTGTAATCATTTATGGTAATGCGATTAGTAATACGCGACACATTGTCATCTCTATTGTTATCATTTATACTCCCTCGGACACTTTAAAAACCTTTTATTTAATGTTGTGGGACCTTTAACCCTAATTACCCTTCCGTGGTAATCCACAAGTTTATTCTTTTTGTTTTGTTTTAAATTAATTCTTCCGTAGAACATCTACGGAAGACAAAATATTTTTGATGTTTAATTCTTTCCTAGAACATCTACGGAAGGTAAAACTTATGTTTTTGTTGTTTTATCCTTAACTTAATTCTTCCGCACAATATCTACGGAAGAAGAAACTTGTTCTGTTTTGCTGTTCTATCCGTAGGTTACCAATCTACCGAAAGACAATTTTTGTTCTTTTTGCTGTATGATCTTAACATCATGTTGTTAGATCATTTATTGTTTGCTGTTGGACCTTGTTGACTTCTTCATGGCAAATGTGCAAAATTGATTTACTTAAAATCTTCAGATATCCTGCAGCCAAGTTAGTGCTCATGTTCTAAGTTTCTTCATGTAAAAAATATTAAACTCAGCTTTCATGCTGATGACTAGTCCCCCTAAATTTATGATTAGTAAAGAAATTATGCATTTATCAAAAACTTATAAAGAAAATAGCATGAAAAGCAATTATCTGTCAATTTTATTTGCAAATAAAAGAACAAAAACAAAATCTTTTTGTATTTTTGTTTATAAGTAGAAACTTATACTTATTTACAAGCATTTACATCATACAATGAGATCATACTATGATGCTAAACAACTTCCTGAAACAGTTTTGTTTTATGATAGTAGATAGAAATCTAGTGCTGATATTATGATCCATATAAATTCAAGCAAGAGTGTAGTTTTAACTTGTCATGCTATTTATTATGTTTTGGTATTGATTAAAGATAGACAAATATGGACTCCACATTCAATTCACATTAGAGTTTGTCCTCCGTATATGAGTCAATTTATCACTTTTTCATACTTAAAACTATGTTCTTTAAGTTATACGCTCTATCTTAAGATTTCTTTGAAATCTTATTAATGATTATATGAATTTTTGAAGCTCTTTAAGATAATATATAATTGATCACATTGGATTCTTTTAGAGTTGTTCCTTTTTGGAACTTTTGATTAGCATCATCAGGACACCAGGACTTTACTTACGTAAAACAGAGGTGTCTGTGAACCCAGGTCTTTGTTTACACAAAACAAAGGGTCCATGATGTGTAAAGATAGAGGTTATAAAGTGTCACAACATAGTGTGCTCAGGTGAATAAGTTGATCACAGCAGGATAAGACTTACTTGCTTGTTCCTCAAAATGGAATTGTCCACAATTAGTCACCTTGGTATTATGTTATGCATGAACTTGTATAGTTTCCACTCAAGCTTAACCTACTCGCATATCAAATCACATCTGATCAGTCTTTATTGTGTGATAAAATTCAAGAAATTAAGCAAAGGTCTAGTGTACTATCATTTCCCATGATATGAACTGCTTATTCAAGAAAACATGAAACTAAGACAATATTTTTGGAATTTTATATGTTTTATGAATGTTTTTGGCTTTTTCATATTAAGAAATTTAAGGACAGATCATGCTTTTCTTTGTGTAGATTATTTAATCTAAGTTGATCAGGCCTAAGGACTCAATTAAGAAATTAAATCTCATTGAGTCAAAGGCTTTAGTGAATAAATTAGCAAGCTTATTTGTTGTATCCACTTTAATCAACTTGATTAACCTTTTTTCTGAACAATTTCTCAAAAAATGATATCTGATTTCTATGTGTTTTGTTTTACTATGTTGCACTGGATTAACAGTGATGAACATAGCAACTGAGTTATCTATGTGTATTGGTGTTTGAAGAAAATTATAACCATAATCAAGTAGTTGGTTTTGCAACCATAAAACTTGAGAGCAACCAGCTGAAGTAGCTATGTACTCAGCCTCAGCTGTGGATACTAATACATTTGTTTGCTTTTTGCACTGCTAAGAAACTAGTCTTGGTCCTAAAAATTTACAACCATCAGTTGTTGATTTTCTGTTGTTGTTACAGCCTCCAAAGTCACTATCAGAATATGAGTATAGTTTGAACTCTCCTTCTTTAGGATACCAAATCCCAAGAGCTGGCTTCCCTTTGAGGTATCTGAATATCCTCTAAACTACTTTCATTTATGACTCCTTGGGGTCTGATTGGTACCTAGCACAAACACACACAGCAAACATTATGTCAGGTCTACTGGCAGTTAAGTACATTAAAAATCCTATCATAGATCTATATAATCTTTGATCAACTGACTTCCTTTTAGGATCAGGTACAATCTTATCTATTGTTGATGCTGGTGTTTTGCATGAAGAAGACTCAGCAAGGTTGTACTTCTTCAAGATTTGATTCACATACTTTTCCTGATTGATGAAAATGCCATCTAGTTTCTGGTGAACTTGCGAACCAAGGAAGAATGTTAATTCTCCCATGGAACTCATTTGAAACTCAGATTTCTTCAAAGATTCAAAGTCTTGACATAATCTTTGGTTTCTTGACCCAAAGATGATATCATCCACATAGACTTGGACAACTAAGAGATCTTGATGATCATGCTTCAGGAAGAGAGTCTGATCAATTGTGCCCCTTTTGTAACCATGCTTGAGCAAGAAGGATAACAATGTTTCATACTATTTTCTTGGGGCCTGATGAAGACCATACAAAGCTTTTTCAAGCTTGTATACCCTGTGTGGAAAATCAGGATCTTTAAAACCTGGTGGTTGGGCAACATAGACTTCTTCATCAATTTTACCATATAAAAAGGCACATTTTACATCTATTTGGTAATCTGGAACTTCTTATGTGAAGCATAGGCTAGGAAGACTCTAATAGCTTCAATCCTTGCAACTGGGGCAAAGACTTTATCAAAGTCTATCCCTTCTTCTTGAGTATAGCCTTGTGCTATCACCTTTGCTTTGTTTCTAATGATGATTCCTCTGTCATCTAGTTTGTTCTTGAAAAGGAACCTTGTACCAATTGGATATTGCCCTTCAGGAAGATCAACTAGATTCCAAACTTTCTGCTTTCTGAATTACTGAAGTTCTTCTTGCATTGCTTCAATCCAGCTGTTGTCCTTCAATGTTGTAGTTATGTTGGGTGGAACCACTTATGAAAGAAAACAAGAGAACAGACAAATATTGCAGCTCCCCTTTGACTTCTTGTGATTATTTCATTAAGATCACCAATCATGTTTTCTATTAGATGATACTTATGAATTGTTATTGTTGGTATTGATTCAACTGGAATAGATGATTCTAAGTTGGTGATGTTGGTTGATGGAGATGGATCCAGCTGAGATGGGGAATCAACAAAGTGGTCAAAATTCTTATTGTTTTGGTTTTCTGATGCTGAATGAACTCCATCTTCATGATTTTTTGTTTCCACAGATGTAGTTATAACTTCCACAGCAGTTACAGAAACAACTACAAATGTTGTAGTTTGTTGATCTGCAGATGTGAATGTTGTTGGGATGTTTTCCGATGAATTGGGAACTTCTGATGAAGAATCATCTCCGGAAGTAGGAACATCTACGGATGTAGAAGGAACTTCTGCTAAAGTTGAATTACCATTTCCATTAGAATTGTTATTGCTTGTTTGAGATGAAGGGCCTGGATCAGTAATAGTTGATGTATGTGTCTCGGGTAATCTTGGAGGATCAGCTGTCAATGGCACTTCACTCATGCTTGGAGGGACATAAGGATAGCATGTATCCATAGTACCTGCAACATTCAAATAACCAGAGTTAAATGAATTTGTTAATGCATCTATATCAAACAACCAAGATGATCCTTTTATAGATTTAGAAATAAGGATTCATCAAAAAGATATATTAGGTGTTTCCTCCATAATGTTGTGATGTGGATTGTAGACTCTATATGACTTAGATGTTGATGTGTAACCAACAAAGAAACCATCATAGGCTTTTTCATCAAACTTTCCTAATTGATCTTTGGTGTTTAAAATAGACACATGACACCCAAAAGTTCTAAGATATCCTACAAAAGGTTTTCTTTTAAACAAAAGTTCATAGGGTGTTTTATTATGTTCTTTGACAATTAAAGTTCTATTCTGAACATTGCATGTTGTGTTCACTACTTCTGCCCAAAATGTGATAGGCAACTGTGAATCAGCTAGCTTTGTTCTTTCTGCTTCAATTAGAGTCCTGTTTTTTCTTTCAGCAACTCCATTTTGTTATGGAGTTTTTGGTGCACTGAATTGTCTGGCTATGCCTTTGTTCCTGTAAAAGGAATCTAAAACATGATTAACAAATTTAGATCCATTATCACTTCTTATGATTTTGATCTTTAAATCAAGTTGATTTTCAATCTTAGTGATAAACTCCATTAGTGTTTCTGATGTTTCATTTTTATGTTTTAAGAAAAAGACCCATGTGAATCTAGTGAAATCATCAACAATCACCAAATAGTATTACCTTTTACCAATGCTCCATACATTGGTTGGACCAAAAATATCCATGTGTAGCATTTTGAGTGGTGTTGTGTTTGTGTTGATTGTTTTGGACTTGTGTGACACCCTATGTTGTTTTCCTTTATAACATGATAAACAATGATTTGAATAATAAAATTCTTTCTTGGGAAGGCCAATGACTAAGTCATGTTTGACCAACTTATTCATGTTCTTCATGTTTGAATGAAACATCCTTCTATGCCACAGTTGAGCTTCATCTTCTGATGACTTAGAGATCAGGAAGGTTTCATTGCTTGTCATAGAGGTGTTGTTCATATCCAAAACATAAGTGTTTCCTTTTCTTGGTGCTTTAAGAAGGATCCAATCTACTGGGACTTGAAAACCTAGCTTAAGAATGTAATAGAAAGAGTTATCAAATAAAGTGGTATAATTTTGATCACAACTTTGAGATACACTGAGTAAGTTGTATTGTAAATTTTCACAAAAATTAACTTTCTCAAATTTGAGTACTCTATTTGTTACCATTCCTTCACCAACAATTTTACCTCCCTTCTTATCCCCACCAAATACCACATATGAAGCATTTTTATGTTTGAAATCATGGAGGAGAGAACAGTTTCCTGTCATATGCCTGGAACAACCACTATCAACATACCACTTATTGTCAATCCTCTATGGATATTCCTGCAAAAATAATGAAATCAATTAGAAAGTGGAGCCCAAGACTTAATGGACTTGGGCTTGCCATTGTTATCTAGAATAGTTACTTTATCATGAATTGTGACATCCGGTAATTTTCCGTTACCAAACTCCGTTAGGTCTTGCATACACGTGTCGTGAGCACACACTAGTTGTCGTTGAACGTTGGTGACTTAATAATAATTAACAATGATAAAAAAAATAGTAATTTAACTAATAATGTTGGTCATTAGTTTGTGGTTATGCGATTTATGAATTTTAAATATTATTTGTGAATTTCACCTTGTTACGTGCCAACGTGTTATATTTATTTTGTGTATTTTGTGGCTAGTGAAAATTATGCGTGATTATTATTGTTAGTTTATAATGTAAGTATTTTGTAGTTAAAACCTTTTAAAAAGTGTTAAAAGATTAGTTTTTTCACAAAAGGTAATTAAAAGGGGTTTAAAAGGTAAATTCTAATGAAATTAAGATTAAACAAAACCCAACCCTAGCCCCCACAACCCCCTTTCGGCCGCGATCCTCACCCATACACACACACTTTGCGAATTTGAACCAAGAACAAGCAATTGATCATCGATTTTGGTTAGTTCCAAGGATTACAACACGTTAACAACTTCAATTCTTGGCCATTACGTGATTAAAGGTTAGATTTTTATTGTTTTTCATGGTTTTTGGGTGTTGGCCGAAACCCTAGTTTGAATGGGTGCTAGATGTCAAATTTTGTGATGTTTGATGATTGTGTGATGTTAGTTAGGTTGTATTAATGTTAGTTTACGTGGATTATACGAGAAATTCGTGGTTTTGATGCGTAGTTCATACCTTACTAATAATAGTAACTTTATTGCATGAACTTGATGATTTGATGATGAATTGATGATGTTATGATGCTAATGATGTTGTATGAATGTTGGAATTATGATAATCATGCTAGAAATTCAAGAATTAATCATGTAGTTCATACCTTGCTAAAAGTAGAAACTTTTGGATATGAGATTGATGAATTATGATGATTTGATGATGTTGAACATGTTTAAATGATAGTTATGAGCTAGAATAGGTATTATGTTGATGAATTCATGATTGAATTGAGTGTTAGATTGATTTTAGGATGTTACTTTCTCAAAAGGGAAACTTTATTTGTGTGGAACTTTGGATATGGTGAATTGAGTATAATCATGATGTTAGGGTCATGTTAGAATGTTTATTGATGGTGTCTACTGTGGTGGAATGTGTTAATTGGGTTGTATGGATATTTTATTGATCATATAGGAAATTAAGACTTTTATGGTTTATACACGATGATGGTTTATGATAGGAGATTATAGAATCATGTTTGGAAATGTAATAGGTCATTGTTGGCTTATGATAGGAGATTATAGAATGTTTATTGATGGTGTCTACTTAGTAGGATTGGCAGGGTTTAGGGTGTGAAGTCGTGAGTGGCTTCACATGGCATGTTGTGCATGATTAGACTTTATGTATGATGTACTAGTTGTGACGTAATTATAATTATGTTGAGCATGTTGACTACTTGAGATTCGCATGAGTTGTATGATAATCTAAGTTGTATGATGATCTTGGTAGAACATGTGGTTGATGAAGTGATATATGTGAACAACTTGTATGATAACTGTGTATGATGAGTTGCTATGCTTGATTAAATGGAATTTCAACAATAATGTCACCAACGGGTCAAACAGATCAACTAGGTCAAATGAGTCTCGTTTTTCTAAAACCATTGGTCAATGTGTTTATTGAGCACTTAGGGTTGTTAATGATTCTGTGTACACGTACTCATGTACTTGCGTGTTCTTGGTAACCTCTGAAGGTTGTCTTTCCTCTCTCTCTCAAGTTAGCCTTAATATCATTCGTGTGCACACCAGGTGAGTTCATGCCCCACTTTATTTACACTTTCTTTTGGGGGAGATAGCATACTCGTTCTGAAACGCTTTATTGATTATAAGTTGTGTATAGTGTAATGTAGTGCGATATACTATGAAAGTCCTCACACTTTTGGATCGTTAATATTGGAACTAGCGGGAAATTTTGGGTAGTACTACTGGGTTTGACAAGCCCCACTTGTGCGACTCGAGGTCAAACGGGTGCAATATTGTCCTAACAAATGGTGTCACGACCTAGTAAGTCGTGAAGGGAGGCAATCAAACGAAACGTTGTCAGCTTCAATCGCGAAATCACTACAATTATTACTTGTGAATTTAGACTAGCTATCTAATTCAATGCACTCTTATGTTTTATAACTGTTACTGTTATGTTTTACGCAAACTCTTGAACTCACCAACCATTGTGTTGACTCTTTTAGTATGCTATTCTCAGGTCGTGGTTAATGAAAAGCCTAGGAGCACTCACGGGTCAGCATTTTGGGTTAGCATTGTTGGGAATAATTGTGGATTTTGCAATTGAAATAATTATGTATTTGTTTTGAACAACGGTTGGCGCGTGTTTGCGCATTTTACATTGTGTTGCATTACTTTGGTTTGTCTTTTTTATTGAACGCTTCCGCACTGTTTTAAAGTTTTAAACTCTGATTTTGCTTAAATGTTTCATATAGAGTCGTTTTGAGTAACAAATGACTGAGATCCTGGTCTGTCACAAGCCTCGTGGTAAAACCCCGCACGTGGATTTTGAGGGTGTGACAGATTGGTATTAGAGCCATTGTGTAAGGCCCCGTTCCCGAGACACTTACAACTGGCCGATCATTGCACATAAAATATAACACATATATTTAAGTGTACTAAATCAACGCAACGGAATAATTTAAAATCATTTCATTCATTGCTTTTGCAAAATAATACAACATTCATGATTGTCACAAAATATTGTTTGTTCGCATTACAATGCAAAAACGTCATAATTTAAACAATGGATGCCATCCAAAAATGCCAAGTAGCTGCCCCGTGCCATCCTCAGCAACATTACCTGCCAACTGGAAATTACATAAAAGTCAGCGTTGCTGAGTGAGTTCTAGTTTTATAAATAAAATACTTTTCTTTCGTTTAAATCCGTACTTTACTTTCGTAAGCGATCATACATCATACGTACAAATAGATAATCTCATTATTATCTTTCATTATCGACGACTTATATTCATTCATTCTCTTTCTTATCGTACATTTCATTCGATCATTATTACTTTCACTTCTCTATGCTCCAGGCTAATGCCTCGAGCTATACCCCAAACATCATGCACAAGGCGGGTACTGGACCGAAGACTATAAATAGACTTCAAACATCATGCCCGAGGCGGGCCCAGCACCGGGGTATCATCATTTGGACAATGCCATGTGCTATACCCCAAACATCATGCACAAGGCGGGTACTGGACCGAAGACTATAAATAGACTTCAAACATCATGCCTGAGGCGGGCCCAGCACCGGGGTAAGCGACAATGGTCCCGTACGTATGGTCAGTAACAAAGACTAGACCCAGTGTGCATCCTTCTGGGGTAGCTAACCCGCACACCGTTGAGCTAACACCCTTCATTGGGTGTGAACCTCCTTACAGTGCTTGCAAGACTTTTCTTACTTTTGATCGTTCATTAATGCATGCATTCATTCTTACTTCACATTAGTCATCTTCCACTTTCGTTAAGTAATACTTAACATAAGCATACACATACGTCACACCACGTAAGGTCACGACATAAACATAACATGCAACAACATCATCACAGCAGCATACAAAGCATGCAAAAACGAAAACAAGCACAGACCCCCATAAAACCTCCTTTCTTAACACTTAAGCTCTACATCCCAAAATCTCAAAAAATTCTGTCTCCTTAAAGAAATGCGGATGAATAAACAAATGCGGATGAATAAACAAATGAGGATGAACACCTCAGAAAATATTCTAAGTGTCCCAAAGAAATGCGCATGAACCAAATGCGGATGACTGAAGCAAATGCGCATGGACAAGACAAATGCGGATGAGCATACAACAAACGCGGATGAACACTTAGCAAATGCGGGTGAACAAAATAGTCGATGTGTTCATCAAATGCGAATGAAGACTTAACTAATGCGGATGAACAACACTTATGCAAATATTCAATCTTAATGCGGATGATCAACTAACTGGAAACCGCGTCTTACACTATAATTAGTTCCCAATCCTTATTCTTATACATTCATCGCACCGATCTAGCATGCTAAACTCTTAGAACAACCATACAACCACGTAACTCGAGCAAAAACATGCAGGCCCTAACACACCCACTTAAAGAACAGGGCCAAACTTACGGTACAACATACCGGTCATATTAAAAGTTGGTTACATGCAATTCCAGCCCCAAAACAGGTTTAAAACATAGAAACTGGGGATCTAGAACTCACCTTAGCAGCCTTCGAGTATGACTTCCTTCAAACCCGTTTGTACAATGAGTTCGACCACCTAGAAACCCACCAAAAACACACACCCGAACACAACAAAACACACATAAGCACACAACCGAGGCATAGGCCGGCCAAGAACAACATAAAGCCAAGAATTCTTACCTTGAATTCGCTTTCTTCTTCTTCCTTCTTCAAAAATCCGAACTCAGCTCTTTCACTCTCCAAAATCCGGTGAAAAGAAGATATGCAGAGAAGTGTGGGCGGCCATGCCCACTTTATGCACCCACTTTTATTCTTTTCATCCGTTTGACACATTTAGCCCTTCAACTTAGGTTAAATTGTGTTTTCTTTCTTTTTCTGCACGTTTATACTTTCTTTCTCATCTTTTAAAATTTTCCGGGTGTTACAAGTCCACCCCCCTTATATAGGTTTCGTCTCCGAAACATGTTATTCCTCGAACAGATGTGGGTAATACTGCCTCATCTCTTCTTCAGTCTCCCACGTGGACTCGGATCCCTTCCTGTGCTTCCACTGTACACGCACTAGGGGAACCACTTTATTCCTTAACCTCTTCTCCTTGCGATCAATGATTGCCACTGGTTGCTCCACATAATTGAGCCTTTCATCAACTTCAATGTCTCCCAGTGGTACAACCATATCTTCGTCAGCTAAACACTTCCGCAGATGAGATACATGGAATGTAAGGTGAATTCCACTTAACTCATCGGGTAACTCTAACCTGTAGGCAACCTCTCCTTCTCGAGCAATGATTCGGAAAGGCCCTATATATCTCGGGCTCAACTTTCCCCGCTTCCTAAACCGAATGATTCCTTTCCACGACGAGGCTTTCAACATAACTCTATCTCCCACCTTGAACTCAATTGGTCTACGTCTCTTGTCAGCATACGATTTCTGCCTATCTTTGGCTGCCTTCATAAAGGCTTTGATCCTTTCAAGCTTCTCAGTCGTAGCCTCGATCACCTCAATACTTCCCAACTCTCTCTGACCAATATCACCCCAACAAACAGGTGTTCTACATCTCCTACCGTATAGCATCTCATAAGGGGGCATACCAATGCTGGCATGATAACTGTTATTGTATGAGAACTCCGCTAACGGTAAGTGGTCATCCCAACTTCCTCCAAAATCAATGACGCATGCACGAAGCATATCCTCAAGCGTCTGAATGGTTCTCTCCGACTGACCATCCGTCTGTGGATGATAATCCGTGCTGATGTGTAACCTCATCCCCATTGCATCATGAAATCTCTTCCAGAACTTAGATGTAAACCGAGTGTCACAATAAAAAACAATAGACACCGGTACACCATGACGAGTTACAATCTCTTTGATGAATAGATCCGCTAACTTCTCAGACGAATACGTCTCTCGAATCGGTAGGAAGTGAGCACTCTTCGTCAAACGGTCGACTACCACCCATATGGCATCGTATCCTTTCGCGGTACGCGGTAGCTTCGTGACAAAGTCCATGGTGATATGCTCCCACTTCCACTCGGGTATATCCAAAGGTTGGATCTTACCTTATGGCTTCTGATTCTCCGCCTTCACTTGCAAGCAAGTAAGGCACTTACTCACGTACTCCACTACGTCACGCTTCATACCCGGCCACCAATAATCTTTCTTCATATCTTGATACATCTTCGTGGCACCGGGATGAATGAAGTATCGAGTCTTATGTGCTTCGTCCATAATCTTCCCAAGTAGATCCCCATAACGAGGAATCCACATTCGTCCGAATCGGGTTCTAACACCGAGAGTGTTTTCACCCAATTCCGCAACTAGTCCTCTCATCCTTTCAGACTTAAGATGATCTTCCTTCAACGCCTCATCTTGAAACTCCTTGACCTGCTTCATCACATCAGAGGTCATAACCAACTGATAAGCCTTCACCCGAATCGGCTCGGGTCTCTCTTTTCGGCTGAGGGCATCCGCTACTATGTTGGCTTTGCCCGGATGGTAATGGATTTCACAATCATAATCCTTTATCAGTTCCAACCATCTCCTTTGCCTCATGTTCAAATCCTTCTGCTCGAAGAAGTACTTCAAGCTCTTGTGGTCAGTGAAGATGGTGCACCTCGTCCCGTACAGGTAGTGCCTCCAAATTTTTAATGCAAAGACCACAGCTGCTAGCTCCAAATCATGAGTAGGGTAATTAACCTCATGAACCTTCAATTGTCGGGATGCGTAAGCTATAACCTTTCCTCGCTGCATCAGTACGCAACCCAATCCCGAGTAAGAAGCATCTGAATAAAACACCAAATCCTCGCTCCCTTCGGGTAATGATAAGACAGGAGCTTGAGTCAACCTCGTCTTCAACTCTTCGAAAGCCTTCTCTTGCTCTTGACTCCAAACAAACTTCACATCCTTACGGGTCAACTTGGTCAGTGGAGAAGCTATCTTAGAGAAGTCTTGGATGAATCTCCTATAATAGCCCGCCAACCCCAAGAAACTACGGATCTCGGATGGCGTCCTTGGAGACTTCCATTGCATCACAGTTTCCACTTTTGCCGGGTCCACCATAATCCCCACGGGATTTACCACGTGACCCAAGAACTGAACTTCGCGCAACCAAAACGCACACTTGGAGAACTTAGCATACAACTTCTCGCTTCTCAACGTCTCTAACACCTCTCAAATATGACCAGCATGCTCCTCCTTGCTCTACGAATAAATCAAGATATCATCTATGAACACAATCAATGATTTATCCAACATCGGCCGACACACTCGATTCATCAGATCCATAAAAGCGGCTGGCGCGTTGGTTAAACCGAAAGACATAACGAGAAACTCGTAGTGTCCATAACGCGTACGAAAAGCTGTTTTAGGAATATCCTGCTCCTTCACCTTCAACTGATGGTAACCAGATCGGAGATCTATTCTCGAAAACCAACTGGCACCTTGGAGCTGATCTAACAGGTCATCAATCCTTGGCAATGGATACCGATTCTTCACCGTCAACTTGTTCAGCTCGCGGTAGTCAATACACATCCTCATACTATCGTCCTTCTTCTTTACAAACAAAACCGGGGCACCCCATGGAGAGATACTCGGTCTAATGAATCCCTTATCAAGCAACTCTTGCAGTTGCTCCATCAATTCCTTCAGCTCAGAGGGGGCTAACCGATACGGTGCCTTAGCAACAGGTTGGGCACCAGGTATCAGGTCGATCTGAAACTCAATCTCACGGTCCGGCGGTACACCTGGTAAATCCTCTGGGAACACGTCTGGGAAGTCACACACAACCGATACATCAGACAATTGTGGTGTTGGCGTATCAACATCTTTTACGCAGGCCAAGTAGGCACTACATCCACGCCTCATACACTTTCCCGCCACCGCCATCGAAATCACCTTCGGAATCGTAGTAACTCGATCATCGTAAATCGTCACCGAACTCCCGTCAGGCGCTGTCAGTCCAATCATCTTCTTGTGACATACGATATTCGCCTCGTAGGCCGCTAACCAGTCCATTCCAAGGACTACATCAAAACTGCCTAAAGTCATCACGAATGGTCTAAAAGGAAATTTATGACCTTCTACTTCTATGACACAGCCTTCTATCATCTCAGAAATCCTGGTAGACTTACCTATGGCAGTTTCTACATCAAAGGGCTCGTCAATACTCCTACTCCTTAAAGGCAACTTAGCACAAAAGGCAGCAGAAATGAAGCTCTTACTAGCACCGGAATCAAATAACACGGAGGCAAGAGTTTGGTTTACTAGGAACGTACCTGACACAACATCGGGGTCCGTCCTAGCCTCCTCCTGGGTCATTGTGAATGCTCTGGCGCTTACTTTCTGCCCTTCGGTTCCGGTCGTCTTCTTCGCTCCGGAACTCTCAGCCCTTGGCTTCTTGCATTCCCTGCTTATGTGACCCTCTCCACCACAGTTAAAACAACTGGCCATACGACAATCCTTTACTATATGCCCTGTCCTCCCACACAGCAAACATACATTCAATCCCCGCCTACATTCTCCAAAATGCTCCTTTCCACATTTGACACACCTCTTCAACCCCGCACCAGATGTGACCACACGGCGGTCATCCACCCGTGCATGCTTGATGTTTGTCGGGGCACCACCCCTACCAAACCTCTTCCTGTTCCAGTTCTGGTCACCACCACCCTTCTTATTCACCTCAGCCACCACCACTTCCCGTTCATCATACAGCCTCCCTGCCAGATCAACCACTGACCTAAACGTGCTCGGTCGGGCGGCGATCATGTGCCTGCGGATGTCCGCCAGCAAGCCCTGAATGTATCTCTTAATCTTTCGTGACAAGGGTGCCACCTGATCTGGCACTAGCCGTGCCATCTCATTGAATTTGGTGGTATATTGTTGATGTGTCATGGTTCCCGCCTCTAGCTGTAGGAACTCCCTCTCAACCTTGTCGAGCTCTCGGTGAGGACAAAACTCCTCGATCACCAATTTCTTCAACTCATTCCACCTCATCCTGCCAATCGCTCTACTACCCTCGGCCTGGACAATATTGTCCCACCAACATAGGGCCGAGTCCACAAATGAGTGGGTGGCAAACTTCAACTTCTGATATTCGCGGCACTCGCTGATATCTAGAACAGCTTCCATCTCTCTCACCCACCGGTAAGCAGCAGCCGCAGTACCATTTCCGTCAAAAGTCAGCGGCTTTCATCTTTGAAATGCCCCATAGTTACAACCTCGTGCTGCCTCCGGCACAGGCTCTTCTTCTTCTTCTTCATCAGCTGAGACAACCGTCTCAGTCTCCGGTTGCTCCTTTACTCCCGAGGACCTATTCCTCTCTTTCCTTTCTCCTTCTCGCACAGCTTTGATCACCTCAGTCACCACAGATGGTAAGATTGTTTGCATGACCTGGTGAACCTCTTCCACCACCGCCTCCTTCACTAAGGCCCTTAAGTTAGCACTTTCATCACCACCCTCTGGATGAGGGGTCTCGGGCTCTTCGTGAGCCACCTCTTCAGCTCTAGGCCTTCTTCTCGTGACCCGTGGTCCAGCACCACGTCCACCACGACCTCTACCTCGAGAAGCCTTTGAAGATCTACCACCGGCCATCCTCAGACACACTATAAGATTCAAACACCAACACGGTCATTCAAGGTAACAACTCAGTTTATGTCAAGTATAGTAAGACCCTAATTACAGTGGCCAGTTGTGATTAGCCACTTACTTTACTCTTCATACCCCAAGCATTTCCTATTCTGACTTCATCAGTATCTAAATCTACTAAGAAGCACATAAATCACATAACATGCGCACGTAATACCGGTTAACATTAAGAAAATACCTGATGGCACACAGCTACTCGGACTGGCATCCCTTCCCTTTGTCCCATTCTCAGTTTAAGTTTAGGTTTATTTTGAAAATATTTACCCGTTTCACTTAAACTTTGGCTCTGATACCAACTTGTAAGGCTCCATTCTCGGGACGCTTACAACTGGCCGATCATTGCACATAAAATATAACACATATATTTAAGTGTACTAAATCAATGCAACGGAATAATTTAAAATCATTTCATTCATTTCTTTTGCAAAATAATACAACATTCATGATCGTCACAAAATATTGTTTGTTCGCATTACAATGCAAAAACGTCATAATTTAAACAATGGATGCCATCCAAAAATGCCAAGTAGCTGCCCCGTGCCATCCTCAGCAACATTACCTGCCAACTGGAAATTACATAAAAGTCAGCGTTGCTGAGTAAGTTCTAGTTTTATAAATAAACTACTTTCTTTCGTTTAAATCCGTACTTTATTTTCGTAAGCGATCATACATCATACGTACAAATAGATAATCTTATTATTATCTTTCATTATCGACGAGTTACATTCATTCATTCTCTTTCTTATCGTATATTTCATTTGATCATTATTACTTTCACTTCTCTATGCTCCAGGCTAATGCCTCGAGCTATACCCCAAACATCATGCACAAGGCGGGTACTGGACCGAAGACTATAAATAGACTTCAAACATCATGTCCGAGGCGGGCCCAGCACCAGGGTATCATCATTTGGACCATGCCATGTACTATACCCCAAACATCATGCACAAGGCGGGTACTGGACCGAAGACTATAAATAGACTTCAAACATCATGCCCGAGGCGGGCCCAGCACCGGGGTAAGCGACAATGGTCCCGTACGTATGGTCAGTCACAAAGACTAAACCCCAGTGTGCATCCTTCTGGGTTAGCTAACCCGCACACCGTTGAGCTAACACCCTTCATTGGGTGTGAACCTCCTTACAGTGCTTGTAAGACTTTTCTTACTTTCGATCGTTCATTAATGCATGCATTCATTCTTACTTCACATTAGTCATCTTCCACTTTCGTTAAGTAATACTTAACATAAGCATACACATACGTCACACCACGTAAGGTCACGACATAAACATAACATGGAACAACATCATCACAGTAGCATACAAAGCATGCAAAAACGAAAACAAGCACAGACCCCCATAAAACCTCCTTTCTTAACACTTAAGCTCTACATCCCAAAATCTCAAAAAATTCTGTCTCCTTAAAGAAATGCGGGTAAATAAACAAATGCAGATGAATAAACAAATGCGGATGAACACCTCGGAAAATATTCTAAGTGTCCCAAAGAAATGCGTATGAACCAAATGCGGATGACTGAAGCAAATGCGCATGGACAAAACAAATGCGGATGAGCATACAACAAACGCGGATGAACACTTAGCAAATGCGGGTGAACAAAATAGTCGATGTGTTCATCAAATGCGGATGAGACTTAACTAATGCGGATGAACAATACTTATGCAAATATTCAAACTTAATACGGATGATCAACTAACTGGAAACCGCGTCTTACACTATAATCAGTTCCCAATCCTCATTCTTATACATTCATCGCACCGATCTAGCATGCTAAACTCTTAGAACAAGCATACAACCATGTAACCCGAGCAAAAACATGCAGGCCCTAACACACCCACTTAAAGAACAGGGCCAAACTTACGGTACAACATACTGGTCATATTAAAAGTTGGTTACATGCAATTCCAGCCCCAAAACAGGTTTAAAACATAGAAACCGAGGATCTAGAACTCACCTTAGCAGCCTTCGAGTATGACTTCCTTCAAACCTGTTTGCACAATGAGTTCAACCACCTAGAAACCCACCAAAAACACACACCCGAACACAACAAAACACACATAAGCACACAACCGAGGCATAGCCCAGCCAAGGAAAACATAAAGCCAAGAATTCTTACCTTGAATTCGGTTTCTTGTTCTTCCTTCTTCAAAAATCCGAACTCAGCTCTTTCTCTCTCCAAAATCCAGTGAAAAGAAGATATGCAGAGAAGTGTGGGCGGCCATGCCCACTTTACGCACCCACTTTTATTCTTTTTGTCCTTTTGACACATTTAGCCCTTCAACTTAGGTTAAATTGTGTTTTCTTTCTTTTTCTGCACGTTTATACTTTCTTTCTCGTCTTTTAAAATTTTCCGGCTGTTACACATTGGTTATAGGGAACTAGGTTGCATACACACTAGACTATAACCGCATAGTTTGTTAGTTACTCGTCACTTATTTCCTTACTGTATACTCATTGGCATACGCATCACGTACTTTGCAGCATGGCATCATCATCTAGAGATTTAGGCAAGAGACCTGTATGGTCTGAGTCACCTCCTCCTCCTCTAGTACCTGATAGGGGATCAGACTGGCCTCGACATCCTTACCCCTCTGAAGAGATGGATTGGGATAAGCCATTCGCATTACCCGAGCGTGATCCTCCACGGAACTGGAACTTCTATCCTAGCTATAGACACCGCCTGGTTTACAGGGAGCTTGTACCACCTGTAGCTCCTACTCGACCTAGGCCTAGATCATCGAAAGCCTCTACATCACCTACTCTTCCTTTCCTAGACATCCCACACGAGCAGGCGTTTGCAGCATTGGTGGCTACACTAGACACCGAGCTGCAGTGTATTAGAGGACTCACTGATGAGAACTCCACTTTACGATATGAGATGCGTCAGTTGCGTTTCTAGGTAGAGACGCTTCAGGAGAGACTCTAGATGGCCATTGGTGGGCATCATACCCTGGCAGGCAACGTTGTAGCACTTACTAAGCGCATGAACGCGCAAGAGCACCATAACATAGTGATCCACGATAGATTTGCTGCTCTGGAGGCACAGCTAGCGGCGCTTCAGATTGCCGAAGCCCCTGCTCCTGAGGAAGATCCTATTAAAGAAGACCCAGAGGAAGAACCTGAAGAAGAACCGGAAGAAGCCCCGGAGGAAGAAGAACCAGCAGAGATGGAAGAGGACAGTGATGGATCGGACGTGCTGGATTGATTCTACATTTATATGACTTGGACTATATAGTGTTTCTTTTCTTTTGAAACCTATGTGGGAAGGGTTGTTTCCTACCCAACTGAAAAAATAAAATTTTGATATTGATGGAATATTTTGTGAACCATTTACAATTTATTTATCTTTGGTTATTATTTTTGTTATAAATGTTATGGTTGTGGTAAATTCATTATTTCTTATTATTTACCGTACTTTAATGAGATTAATGTGTTGGATGTTACTCATTATTGTAGTTGTGAATGTAAAGTGAAATATGGATGCAAGAGGTAGAGGACGTGGACGTGGCCATGGACGTCGTGCCGGTGGTCGTGATACCGGTGCTATAAACATGACCCCTGCTGAATTAGCTGCCCTGATAAATCAACATGTGCAAGCAGCGGTTGGTGCACAAGCTGCACAATTTGGAGGTAAATGATGACCTTGGTCATCAACTGCATAAATTTTTCTACTAGATGGTTAACCCATTTCATCGGACTAAATAATCCGAAACATTGAATACAGGACCGCCAGCGTGCACATATTAAGCATTCATGGACTGCAAGCCCCACACATATAGTAGAACTGAGGGAGCTGTAGGACTCATACGGAGCAATAGCTGCTGAAATAGCAATCTTCTGTGTTATGATTATACATGTCACACCAGTTGCAGTATTTTTCTTCAGCTTCACTATCAGACTCCACTATCTTCTTCTGCTTCTTTTTCAATTCTCTTTCAATCTTTGCAGCTGAAGTATCTTCTTGTTGTTGATGAGGATTCACATCTCTTTGTTGTTTCTTTACTTTCTTGACTGTTTGTGATTCAACAAATGTTTTCTTCTTCCGTAGATCTTCTACGAATGACTGTTTTGATTCAGATGATTGCTTCTTCCGCAGATCTTCTACGGAAGTTGACTTTGAATCAGATGAATCCTTCTTCCGCAGATCTTCTATGAAAGTTCACTTTGGAACATTTTTCCTTTGCTTTTCTACTGATGTGTGAGGACCAGTCTTCTTCTTTCGCAGGTGTGTGTTCTGCTGAAGTGTTTCTCTTTTCTTCCTTTATAGTTCTTTTTGCTGACTAACTTTTGTGCTTTTTGTGGAGCTCTAGAATTCCGTCATTAAGCTGACCAATTCTTGTGTAGATGGTCTTCAACAAATTTCTTTGTTTTGGGGGATAAGTTAGCTTGATCTCCTCAAGGACTTTGGGAATTATAGGTTCAATTACTACACTCTTTTCCTTACCCAACCTAGCATATTCTTATTCATTAGGCTCATCAACCTCATCAACCTCATCTAGATCATCACTGTCACACTCTCAAAATCCGCGTGCGGGGTTTTACCATAAGGCATGTGACATACCAGGATCTCAGTCATTAGTTACTCAGAACGACTCTATATGAACAAAAACCCAAAGACAGAGTTTAACTTTGAATAATGCGGAAGCGTTTAATAAACCAGAAAAACTAAAGTAAAGTAACATAATGTAGAATGCGCAAACACACGAGTCCAAAGTAGTACCATAAAAGACTTAAACGTTTAACAATCAAACCAAATATAAAATTTCAATCATGCTGACAACTACAATGATGCTGACCCATGCACGTGCTCCTAGGAAATGGTAACCTCAACTTGAGAATAACATACTAAAAGAGTCAACACAATGGTTGGTGAGTTCAAGAGTTTGTTGTAATCATAAATCAGTAATAATTGCAAAATATAAGAGGTGCATTGAAATAGATAGCTAATCTATATTCATAAGTACTAATCATAGCGATTTCGGGATTGAAGCTGACTGTGTTTCGTTTGTTGCCTCCCGTCATGACTTACCAGGTCGTGACGATGTTTGTATTAGGAAAAAATTGCACCCGTTTGACCTCGAATCGCACAGGTGGGGCTCGTCAGACCTAGTAGTACTACCCAAGTTTTCCCTCTAATTAACATTATTAACAATCCGAAAGTGTGAGGACTTTCATGGTATTCAGCACTATATCATACTATACATAACTCATATTAATAAAGCGTTTGTAAAACCAGTATGCTATCTCCCCCAAAAGAGAGTATGAAAAAGAATGGGGCATGAACTCACCTGGTGTGCACAAGAAAGAACTTAAGAGCTTAACTTGCAAGAGAGGACGGACAACCTTCAGAGGTTACCTAGAACACGCAAGTACATGAGTACGTGTACACAAAACCATTATGAAAGTGCTCTATAAGCCAAAGAACTCAAGGTTTTGGAAAAACAAGACACATTGACCCAGTTGACCCATTTGACCTGTTGGTGACATCATAGGTGAAATTACATTCAATCAAACATGACAGTTCATCATACAAGGTTATCATACAAGCTGTTCACGTATGCCACCTCACTAGCCACATGTACTATCTAGATCATCATACAACCTGATTTTCATACAAGTCATGTGAATCTCAAGTAATCATCATGCTCAACATAGTTATACCATCACTAGTGCATCATACACAGAATCAAATCATGAACAACATGCCATGTTAAGCCACTCACGACTTCACACCCTAAATCCTGTCAATCCTACTAACTAGGGGCCTCTTCGCACGTGTGTATGAAAATCATCATCACACTAATCAACAGAATTCATGCCAACCAGAACATTCAACAGTGATCTATTACAACCCCAAACAGTAGTCCTATCATAACCCATATGATCCATCACCATATATAACCACCAAGAGGTCAAATCCCTAAATAACCAAACAAGTATTCATACAACCCAAACAATTCATTCCACCACATTAGAAATCATCCATGAACATGCTAGCATGATCTTAATGTCACAAATATGCCCGAATCATCATATCCAAGATTTTGTGCAAATAAAGTTTCCCTTTTGGGAAAGTGCATCCCAAAATCTATTCTTTCATGAATTACAACACATAATCATCAATAGCATACCCTATCTATCTCATATAGATCATAAGCATTCATCAAACACTTGCAAACCATCCAACCACAACTCTTCATACATAAAAGTTTTCGCTTTTGGCAATATATGAACTACATTATCAATTATTGGATTCCTAGCACAATCATCATCATTCTAACATCCATGCAACATCATAAACACCCTAGTAACATCAATTCATTATCAAATCACCATTTTCATGCAATTAAAGTTACTATTATTAGTAACATATGAACAACGTATCAAAATCGCAACTTTCTTGTGCAATCCACATAAACTAGCATATATGCAATCTAACTAACATCACATAATCATCAAATAACCCAAAATCGACATCCAATTCATCCTATTCGAACTACAACTCTTGGCCATAACAAAATACATGAAAAACCCATAAAAATCTAACCTTTAAACGTGTAATGGACAAGATTCGATGCTTCTAACGTGTTCTATTGCTTGTATTCGATCAAATCCCATGGTTTCTTGCTTGTTCTTGGTCGATTTCGCAAGTGTGTGTGTGTTTGAAGGTGAGTCGCAGCCGATCTTGGTGTTTAGGGTTAGAGTTTTTATTTTAATTAACCTAATTTAGTATAATTACCATTTAAACCTTGTAATTTGTATTTTATAAAAACTAAGCTTTTAAATACCTTTTAAAAAGGTTCTTAACTAAAATAATAAACATATAAACTAATAATAATAATTATATGCATTATCTTTACTAGTTACAAAATACACGAATAAATATAACACGTTTCCACGTTACGGGATAAAATTCACAATTAATATTTAAATCACGTAACTACATAAGTACAACTTAATAATCACATCACCAGCTAAATTATTATTTGTTTATCATTATTAATTATTATTAAGTCACCAATGTTCAACGCCAACTAGTGTGTGCTCACGACCCGTGTATGCAAGACTTAACGGAACTAACGGAGTTTGGTAAGGGAAAATTACCGGATGTCACAATCACAGTCATCAAAGTGAAATTCTGATTCATTTTGTTTTGAAAATTCTGATTCAGATGAATCAGTTTCACTAATTTCAGTATCTTCACCATTTACCACTTCATTATTTTCAACTTTTGATTCAGTTTTGGTGCTTGACACAAAATGATTTGATAAACTATTTGTCATTGACTCAGGTAGTGTGGTGTAATTATCATTCACTGGTGGTGCAATAGTATTAAATCCTAACCCATACCTGTTCTTTGAGTCAATATGAGAATTTAACAGTTTCTCATATTGCTGTGATGATAATTGGAACTTCTGAAGTTTCACTTTAGTAGATGCATGATCAGACAAGGACTTGGTTAAAGAGGTGGTCAGATGCTCAACTTGTGCTTTTAGATTATAATTTTCAGACACAAGTTTATCTAAATCTTTGGCAAGGAAGTGATTTTGACCTGATACAGTTTATGTTCTCTTACATGAGATTCATTTAAAATTATTGTTTCTTTGACTTTATCAGCCAATTATTGAGCATGGACCCTGTATCTCTCTACCTCTTCAACACATGTTGGTGAACATAACCTGTCCCTTACCTCTCTGTCCATAGGTGGAACTTTGTTCTCTAAGTTTGCCATCAGTGCTTGATTTTCCTCCAGGACTTCCTTCTCATACATGCTCCAATCACAAGTTCCATCCTGCAAAATAATCAAACCAGCTTCTTTAGAGTTACTGGTACCTGCTGAAGAACCTGTGGCTGGTGGGGATGAGTTTGTTAGCTAAGGTTGCTTGAAGCTTTTCTAATTTGCTTGTCTTGTGTCTGTTGTTGATTGCTGATTGTTGTTTCATTCCCTTGAGAAGTGACCATACAAATTACATTTGTAACACCTCACCTTTGATTTGTCAACACCAATCTTTGTTGTTCTTCCTGCAACAGATAGTCCTTTGTTCCTTCTCATGTACATCTTGGTCCTGTAAGCAATCATCGCCATTTGCCATTATAGATCCATCTCTTCCACTTCATCAGGATGAAGTTCTTCCAGGTCTTGTTGGTAGATGTGAGTAGGAGTCAGAGTACTACCCAAGTAAGCTTGAAGGCTTGAACTAAATGCTGCAAATGCTGCTTTCTATTCTTCTGTTTCTAGAATCACAATGATTGGTTCAGATTTGCTGTTGCTTTTGTTGTTTGATGATCCTTTTGCTGCTGAACTTTTAGAATCATCAGATTTCCCTTTTGTTTTCTTCTTTGAACTGCTTTGAAAGTTAGATTTAGAAGACTTTGCTGCATAGAAACCAGCTTGTTCTTCATCATCACTTTCAGCACAAGAGCTTCCTTCATCACCAATGGAAATAAAAGCACTTCCAACATTCTTAGCTTCTTTGAATTGATATGGTGCAATAGGAGCTTTTGCACTCTTGTTTCTGGTTTTCTTATCCAACTCCAATGCTTTTACCTTGGCTAACAATGTATCTAGTCCAATTGCCTTTAGATCAATGGTATTTTTGAATATAGACATAGTTTGTGTCCAACTTTCAGGTAAGTTATGTAGCATCTTTTTGTTCAGTTTCTCATTATTGTACTTCAACTCAAGAATATTCATCTTAGTAACAAGATGCATAAATCTATGGAGTTGTTGAGGGACGGATTCACCCTGAATATGATGGAATGTTTCATACTGTGAACGCAGGGTATCCTTCCTGATGCTTCTGATTTCATCACTGCCTTCACACAAGGTGTGAAGAATTTTTCATAGTGAGTTGGCTGTTTTGTATGCTTCACATCTAATTAGGAGGTCTTCAGGTAGAGCCATGGTAAGCATACTATATGCATTGATGTCGACTTTGACTTTCTTGGCAGCATCAGGAGATAGATTTTTCAAACTTATGGGTTGATTATTATCTTTATAATCAGGTCCTAAAACAGGTGGAATGTAAGGACCTTCAATAATGGACACCCATAAGTCAGAATCTGTATAGTTTACGTGGTTCCTGAATCTGATTTTCAAAGTTTTAAACTCCGATTTATTCTCCAACTTTGGAGGTTAATAAGCTCCAAATGCTGAATTGCTCATTTTAATCAACTTTGTTAATTATCAAAATTATTAATAAATCTAATACTCTATGAATGTGAAAAATAAATGCAATGCAAAAACACTCACACAGCAAGAACAAATCACTGATAATATTGATATTCAAATCAACTGAGATAAAAATTCCTTTGAATTAATTTCTGTTGTGAATGGACTAATTAGTAACACACTCTTAATTAAATAAGAAGTTGTGATCAAAATTAGTCAAATCGCTCAATAAATACACAGATGATTTGAAATTAAGATTTTAAATAATGATGGGTTTTGTTCAAACTTGTTTGAACAGCCTTGGGATATCGCACAATAACACAAATCCACGAATCAAAAGCGATTCTGATGCAAATCAAAATTAATCGAGCAATAGAACAGTGATTAATGATCGATATAACAAGGTTTTGATGATTTTCACCAATTACACCAATTAAAAATAAACAACCAATTAAAATAGTCAAACTGATAGATCAATTAATCTAGATCAATGAGCACTAGGCTCTGATACCACCTGTGAATCCAAGGATCGAAGCAGGAATTATCAGTTTGATTTAAGAAATAAAGATCACGGAATTATCAAAACATGTTATTTAATTAATTGTTTATAAAATCGAAATCAACAAAGAACAGATGAAACAACTTGAAAATAGAATAAACATTGCAACAAATAATGTTTCAAATGATTTTCATTGATTATGAATCTATTACAATGATATTGATGCTATGCTTTGATGATTGCTATGATGTTATTGGTGTGCTTGGTGTTTTGCTATGTTCATTCATTTTTTGTTTGATTGATTGATTACTTTTGATAGTATGTATCTCTATCTGTATATCGATATCTCTCTCAATCTCTCTCTATGTTTTTCTCTTCCTATGATATATCTATTCCTATGATGTATATCTCTTCCTAAATTAGTGCACCCATGCCTTATCTTTATTGGAAGAGGAATTCACTTTACAAAAGAAATATTATTGATATGACGTGGAATATTTTCTTAACATAAATAGTGTCTTCTGTGGTCGTTGACTTGATGACGTCACAGGTTGACTTTATGTTGCGTACTTGATGATTTGAGATCATACAAGTATTTTGTTTTTTCGTAGGAATTGGCCTTCAGTAGGAGCTGGTCTTCCGTTGGAGTTGATCCTTTATTCTTGAACTTCATCCTCAGGAGCAAACTTCCTTCTTCCGCAGCAGCAGCAACTTGACTTCAGAACTTGTTCTTCAGTAGATGTTGAGCTTTCGCAGAAGATCTACGGATGTGTATTCCTTGTTCTTTGTTCCACAGAACATCTACGGAGGAACAACTTGTTCATCCGCAGGAGTTCTTTCACTTAGTCAATTCCTGCAATTACATAAAATCAACACAAATAATATTTGGGTTAACATATATTTCATGCATTATAAAATGATTAAGAATTACAGAAGTTCATTACAAGAAATAATTCATCATTTAAACCTATACAAAAGATCTAGACCTAACATATTCGTATACAAAAATATCATCTTTTATGTATATGTGTTGTTATCCCACACATGCAATATATATTGAGTTGGAATCTTCAGCGATGTATTTGGATTCAAAGGAATCCCAGATTCATTTGAAGATTTGACATTCTAATAGATATTAAAAAGGGAAACCGACATACCATTTTAGTGTGACCACAACGCATGTAGTCATCGTTCTCCTACTTGCATCGCCTCCTTGTCTATTTTAGGGCCTCGTTCTCCATTAGTTTTGACCTGAGGGTACTTAGAAGATACACAACCTTCAAAACTTTATTTGTCTCTTAGATTTCTATTTTGTTGAACTTATTTAATATGTTTTTTTGTTATGTTGTCGAGTTTGAGTTTTGAGTTGAAATTTGAAACACTTGAATGGATGATTAGTTTTGTAATAAACTGTAATATGAAACTAAGCCAAACGAAGCATAATCAAGCGCTTGGTTATAAGCCGAACCGAGTTCGAGCAAAAATAATTCACTCAAATTTGTAAACTCGAACCGAACCAAGCCGGAAGAAGATGCATTTCATGTTGACTACTTTGAAGGTTGTGTATGTTCTAAGTACCCCTTAAGTTAGAACTAATGGAGAACGATACCCTAAAACAGACTAGGAGGCAATGCAAGTGGGAGAACGGTGACTACATATTTCATGGTTACACTTAACCAGTACTATGTCTGATATCTCTCAGAATGTCAAAGCTTCAAATGAATATGGGATTCCTTTGAATCCAAATACATAACTAAAGATTCCAGCTCAATATATATTGCATGTGTGGATAGCAACACAAATGTAAAGGTGACCCAGTGGTTTGTAACAACTGCTCCTCTGGATATCCGCAGGTTAGATCCAAGGATGTCACTTTCTATGTTGATTTTATGCTTTATGATTTTATGTTTTTTTTATATTTTACATTCCAAAATAGTTTTGACGTAACACATTAGTTTACATGCATGTAAAAATGTAAATAGAGAATTTGTTTTAAAATTTACGTATATGTAAATAGCGTGTAAAATGGAAAAATAAAATGAATATCATAAAATATACAGATATGTGAATATTTAATAATTTGATAAATGTATGATCAATATGTATATATACATATCTGTAAATGAGCATTCATATTTATAAATTTGTTTTACACATACGTAAATAATAATTGTGAATATTTATATATAAAACAATTTATATTCATGTTTAAGATCATTCTTTTATGTTTAACATATTTGTAAAATCTTAATCATTTTATTATTAAACATATGTGTTAAAACATTAAAAAATAGTTACATAATAAAGAGGTGAGATGAGAGAGATAATCTAAGTTAATTAGTAGTTTAACTAGGACACATAAGTTTCACGTGCAATTTCAGGTTCGTATATTCATCTCTAGGGGTACAATTTACTTTTTCCCTTTAAATTAGATTCGCTTGTTCATCTCTGCAATACAAACCACTCTTGTTGTTGCATCTTATAGTTGAGGCCGTTCACTTAGAGGAGATGTAAAATCTGTTTTAAGGATCGTGTCAAACACGAACTCCTCAACCATCCATCAGCTTCTTCTATTCTTTGTTGTATTTTTAATTCCATTTATGATACATATCTGGACTAGCTTGTTTTATTCCTTTACTTTTCGTACCGTATTTGTTTTATTACAAACTAGGTCAAATACCCGTGTGTTACACGAGTTGAAATAATGAATATAAAATTGTAAATATAAATTGTGAGGTGGTTAAATATAACTAGATTTAAGAAGATTGATCTGTGATTCACATTGAAGCGCAAATGTTGTTTTATAGATACTAATCGTTTAATTTTAATTCTGTTTGACTTCATGAATCTTGATATTTTAAGAGTATTTGCTTGCAAAATTATGATGTTGAAATATTTAAAATAATAATAATAATAATTAGCTAGAAATTAAATTTAATTTTAACAAAATTAACTCTTATTGTAATATTTTTAATGAAACATTTTATTTTTGTTAGAAAAAAGTTAATTTGATTAACAAAATAGTAAATAAGATTCATTATTAAAACTATATTTATATACTGATTTGTAACTTTGATTGTAATGGGTACATGCGTCCAAATGCTAAGTGGACAATCTAAAAAAATGACACGTGACTTTTAGAGAGATAGTATTCTCTACACATAAAAATACAAGAATGAAATAAAAAATTTTTTCCGTATAATTCATTTCTACTTTTTTTCACTTCAACTCAGAAACAAAAGAAAAATAAGAACGAAATCTAAACCTGACGAAAAAGTCCAAAATATTTTGGGTCAGTTAGCCAGTTTGGTTTAAATCAATAGAGTCTGTTTAGTTAGTCCAAAACACTGGGCTTAAATGTTTAGGTTTTAGGCATGGGCTAGTACATCATATGTGCTTTAATGAGCCAACTTATTTATTTATGGGCCTGGAGCCGTCTAGAAAATATTTTCCAAGGATATAAGAGAAGTGAGTTATACAAGTTCATTTTATTTGATACTAGGTTACAATCCCGTATAATAAACGTGTTAAATAAATTTACTTTTATATAGTTAATAATAAAAAAAAGTTATGTTTTAAATATTGTGTATTATACGGATCGAATAAACTTGTGTATTACACATATTTTAAAATTTGAAGTTAACATATTTGAAATTTTAATTATGAATGATTATTAATTAATTAATAAATAACTATTATAACATTCATATTTAAGAGGAGAAAGAGACGGCAAAACCTATTATAAGATAACCTAGAATAATAACAAGTGTCCAGATTTATTTTCATTTATTAATATAGAGATATCCTAATTCCCACCATCAATTAGTTTATTTATTAATGATCCTTAGTCCAACTGTTTAGTGTGAGTTACCCATGACAAGTAAATATTGAAAGGTAATGGGTTAAAGTCTCACTCTGAGTAAAATGCTTAGAGTTGAGCCAGTGAGTTTTTTCAGCAATGAGTTTCCTCTTGAGGGGGTTGGGGGTGCGATCCTGGCTGGAAAACGAATAGGTAGGCCCGATTAAAATAAAATATATTCTTCCTACATTTGTCGTTAAAGAAAAATTAATTTATTTATTTTGATATAAAGCAAGGTCCATCAGCTCCAAGCCCAAGCAGCTTCAACCCATTTCCTTCACAAGTAAAGAGAAAACAACAAATTAAAAATACAAATCGTAATCAAGTTTGAATTGAAACAATTGGCACACAACTTATATTTTTTTAAATATTTTATGTATATCTTTAACTACGAGAAATATATAAAGGTGTGTTTGGTAAAAGGATATGGAAATTAAAGAATGAGAATGATAGTAATAAGAGTATCAATAGTATCAATCAAACTCATCGACATCGTATACATATAGCATTAGTTTAGGCCGTTGATTCTCATGACTCTCTGTTTCTCTTCATATATTCTCTGTTTTCTTATATATATATGTGTGTACACATACATACATACATACATACATACATACATACATACATACATACATACATATATATATACACACACACGCACGCACACACACACACACACACACACACACACACACACACACACACACACACACACATATATATATATATATATAGATATATATATATATATATATATATATATACACACACACACACACACACACACACACATATATAGGATAGTTCTGGTACAAATTTGATGCTATCTAAATGATCGGTTTAAAAGGATCGAATCTGTGATGATATCGTGATGCAATGATCAATTCAAACACAAAGTAATCAAATACATGCAATTACATCAAAAAATTCATAGATTTCATTGATAGCAAATGCACATAATACAATGTGTAAGGGTTACAGTTCGTCCATCTACGTCTGTATTCTATAGTCTTTGGTCTTAAGTCTTAAGTCTTAAGTCTTCCCTGAACATTACATAAAATATCCTATTTATACTATCAAGAAACTAAGGAACATATATTTATAAAATAAGTCCCTATACTATGATAAAAAACATATAAAGACAAAATGTTAATCTTTTAAAAGCTTCAATAATACTCCCCCTAAGATTTACATTGTCTTCGATCCACATTGAACTCTTTTGGTTCTTCTTTGATCTTGAACACGGGCTTCTCTTTGTAGAGTTCCAATTCTCTCAAAGCCTTCTTGATTGCAGACTCGAACTTCTTTCAAATATTCTATAATCTGCTCAGCGTTTAAGTTCTCAGAAAGGACTGTAGTATTTTTGATCTTTCACCTTCATCTAACACATGAATAGGTGAATCATCAACAGCTTTGATAACCTCAAGTGAAGACTCCTCGGAAATCAAATTCTCTTGTGATACCTATATATCACAAAGATTAACTGATAACAATCGAATGTTTAATGAATAAGTGTATCGGGTGTTTGAGTGAGTGAATCAGAGTGTTTGAGTTTGTGAATGAGTGAATGAAAACTACACAAGTGTTGTATATATATGTGTAAATTTTTAGGTGCATGAGCACTGTGAAGGCGCATGAGACTAAATTTCACACTTCAAACGCATGAGCACTGTGAATGCGCATGAGGCTTAGATGCATGAGCACTATTCAGACGCATAAGCACTGTTTAGACTCTGTTCAGGCGCATGAGACTAACACTTGGAAGTCTGGTACTGTTTAGGCGCATAAGCATAGTTGATACGCGTAACACTTAACCAATTTTTCAGACACATGGCAACTGTTTAGGCGCATGAGCTTGAATGAAACGCCCAACACTTATACAATTTTCTGAAATTCATCATACTCCTGATTTAGACTTATGAGTACTATTCAGGTGCATGAGAAACCTTCCATGAGTCTTGACACTTGAAATTTTCACACCATCCATCTGAACACTATTTAAGCACATTAGAACTGTTCACACATAGTCAATATTTTTTACTATCACTCAAAATTTACATTAATGACCCTCAACTTTTAACATTTTTTGTTTTTTTTGACATTTTTATTTTTATTTTATTTTCAAAAATAATTTCCTGTCATTTTAGTCTCTATATAACTTTTACAAAACAAATAGTCTCATTTTATTTTCAAGAAGCTTTTCTACTGAATTTGAATTCTTTTTCATGTTCATTTTTACATCATATCAAATACACACATGCTTAATATTGCAGCTTCTTTCATCCAAAACACTTTATTTTTGATTTCTTTTTCACATTTTGAAAATTTTCCATTGATTTTGTCTTTTTCATTTTTACTCCCCCTAAACTTCTAAGTTTTACAAACTTAGAAGTTTCTTTGACTTTGCAAGAAGAGGAAACTAATCATTATCAACATGCCTGCACATAGAAAATCATGCAAAAATCAAAACTAAAGCAGAATAAATATCTACCATATACATTTGAATCACATGCCTGTAGTGAGATCATATCAGCTAAGATCAATAAATGATTGATTAAATCCTGATCAAGTGTGTTCCAGGTCAGCATTTCTGTAGCAGAGGGGACATGAGATCTAAGGACAGAAAATGAGTGCTTTTGGCAAAATGATCAGCACACTTACGTTTTCAATTCTTGGGTTGATTAGGTACGATTAGATATGACATTATAAAGTCACACTTAGACTTAGAGAGTTCAACTCTCATAAAGATATGCAAGAAATCACCTTTCTCAACTTATTAACCTAATATATACTTATAACCAGATCTCATGTTTAGATTGTGCACATTGGCATCTTTTACATCAAGAGAGAATATCCAGGTCTATAATGACTTACAACAAAGATATGTCATCACCTCAGGTCTATGATGACTCATAACAGAGAAGTGATTAGATGCTTTAAATAATTAGAGTTAAATGGTTATTCATATCACCATTAGGTATGTGATTATGACTTAACAAGCAATCAATTTAAGAAGTCAACACTACTCATTGGTACTAAAATGGACAAACATGAATGCATGATTGATTTAGTTTGATCACAAGAATTTATTTTTTCAGTATAATTGCATGAGCTTACCTACACATCATATCTGATCACGTTAGACTTTAGTAGCGAGTGAAGTATGCAACTGATCAGAACTAATGTATCTATCATTTCTCACAAATTACAAAGACAGATTCAGTCCTAAACAATTAACTAAAAAGAAAAACTCTATTTTTATGTTTTTGTTTTATATTTTTCTATTTTGGTTTTGCAAATTTCTATTTTTGTATTTGCTTTTTCATTTTCTATTGACACATGCACACATAATATATATAATCAGCCAGTTAACTTTGACAGTTTCTCTATATTCAAGATCAAGCTAAGGGAGGGTTCTTATCATTTTTAATAAATCAGACAACTGAATTAAACTCAAAACTAGTTTTTTAAACATGATTAATAAGTCCAATTAACTTGACCAAATATTCAAATCGACCTGGTAAAAAGGCTTTTGTAAATAGGTCAGCCAACTGTTTTTCAGTTGTGATTTGAATCAAAATGATTAAACCTTTTTTAAGTTATCTCTGAGAAAATGATATCGAATTTCGATATGTTATGTTTTTGAGTGCTGGATAGGATTAGTTGTAATGAACATAGCGGCAACATTATCAATGTAAATAGGAGTTTTATGAAATTTGAACCCGTAATCTAGTAGTTGGTTTTGTAACCAAAGGATTTGAGAACATCCTGCTGAAGCAGCTATGTACTCAGCTTCTCTGGTTGAAACAGAGACATTTGTTTGTTTCTTACATTACCATGAGACTAATCTGGGACCTAAAAACTGACAACCACCCGTTATAGATTTATGATCTTGACAACATCCTCCATAATCAATATCTGTATATCCATGTAACTCGAAGTTTCCTTTATAAGGATACCATAACCCTAAAGTCGTTTTTCCTTTGAGATACCTAAATATTCGTTTAACAGCAATTAAGTGGGATTCCTTCGAGTTAGATTGGTACCTGGCACAGACACAAACAGCATACATTATATCAGGTCTAGATGCAGTAAGATACATCAAAGATCCGATCATACATCTGTATAAAGTTTGGTCAACTGATTTTCCTTTCGGATCAGGTTCAATCTTGGTATTTACGTCAGTTGGAGTTCTGACGGATTGACAATCTTGCAACTTAAATTTCTCCAAGAGTTTTTCAACGAATTTCTCTTGATTGATAAAAATTCCATCTGCAGACTGCTTCACTTGAAGACCAGGGAAAAAGTTAATTTCTCCGATAGAACTCATTTGGAAACGAGACTTCATGATATCTTCAAATTCTTTGCACAATTTTGGACTTGTAGAACCAAATATGATATCATCAACATACACTTGAACACATAAGAGATCATCAGCATCCTTCTTAATAAACAAAGTAGGATCAATTTTCCCTTGCGTGTATCCATGTTGGATCAAATGTTGTGATAATGTTTCATACCATATTATAGGAGCTTGATACAGACCATACAATGCTTTGCTAAGCTTGTACACACAATGAGGATATTCTGAATCTTCGAAACCTAGAGGTTGCTTGACATACACATCATCGGTGATTGGTCCATATAAGAAAGCACCTTTAACGTCCACCTGATATACCTTGAATTTCATGAATGATGCATAAGCTAGGAAGACACGAATTGATTCAAGTCTTGCAACTGAAGCAAATACTTCATCATAATCTATTCCTTCTTCTTGGGTGTAACCTTGTGCAACGAGTCTCGCTTTGTTGCGAACAACAATTCCCCGATCGTCTGACTTGTTTCGGAACAACCATTTTTGTGCCTATGGAATTTTCTCCTTCAGGTAAATCCACAAGCTTCCACACTTCTTGTTTGCGAAATTGCAATAATTCTTCTTGCATTGCCTCAATCCAACTATTGTCCTCTAACGCTTTGGTGATGTTTGAAGGAACAATTTGAGAAAGAAAACACTAGTATAAGCAAAGATTTGTTTGTTCTGATTGACTTCTCGTCATTCTCACATTCAATGGACCGATAATTTGAGATGTTGGATGGTTCTTGTGAATATGAGATGTTGGAATCTCATTCCCTTGAACATGAACATTCAGATTAGATTGGTTCAAGTCGGAAAGCTGATGCAATAAGTTCGAAGAATGTAGACTGAAATTAGGAACTTGAGTCGGTGAGTTGATAAAATAATCAAGATTATCAGTACCAACTACATCACCAGAAACTGATGATGTTCCGGATTCAGGTTGTATAATTTCAGGACCATCATTAGGAATAGGTTGTGAAACGTTTGAATTTTCTGAAACGGGATGTTCTTGATCTTGTTGATGTTGATCATTTGATTCAGACGGAAATATATGATCTTTAACAAAAGAGAAAAATGTATAATCTGGGCTTGAGTCATCCATATCATCAGAATCAAATCATCGTTGAAAAAACCGAGATCTCCTTCTTGATTTTTCTTCTCACCTGAAAATTCAAATAAGTTAGAATGAAAGAGTTTTGAAAAAAAATCTAAATTAAATAACCAAGCTGGACCATTTACAACTGATGGAAAAGAATTTTCAAGAAATTTAACGTTGATGTTTCAAGGATAACATTTGTCCTAGAGTTATAAACTCTAAAGGCTTTTGAAACCGATGAATATCCAACGAAAAATCCTTTATCAGATTTTGCATCAAATTTTCCTAACTGGTCACTTGAGTTTAAAATCAAAACTGGACAACCAAAAGATTTAAGAAAATCTATATTAGGTTTCCTGTCAAACATCAACTCACAAGGAGTTTTCTGTTTATCTTTCACAAGCAATGTACGATTTTGCACAAAACATGCAGTGGATATGGCTTCATCCCAGAAAGTAATTGGAATGTTTTAATCTGTTAACATGGAACGTGCAGCCTCAATCAAAGTTCTGTTTTTCCTTTCAGCAACTCCATTTTGTTGTGGAGTTCTAGGAGCACTGAACTGACGAGCAATTCCTTTTTCTGCACAAAATCTATCAATATTAGCATTTTTAAATTCCGTTCACTAATTATTTTCACCTTTTGTTCTAATTGATTTTGTACTTTAATGATGAATTCTTTTAATAATTCAGCCGTTTAAGATTTAGCATGCAAAAAGAAAACCCATGAAAATCTTGTAAAGTCATCAATGATAACTAAAAAATAAGATTTCTTTCCAATACTCTTCATATTTGTCGGTTCGAATAGGTCCATATGTAACATCTGGAGAGGTTTGGAATTTGAGTTTATCTGCTTGGGCTTATAAGACGCTCTATGTTGCTTTCCTTTTAAATATGCTGAGCATAAATCTGATGTAGCAAACTTCTTTGTTGGAAGACCTACAATATGATTTCCTGCTACAAGCTTGTTCATGTTCTTAAAGTTGGAATGCCCTAGACGTCTATGCCAAAGTTGACTTTCATTATTTGATGCTTAAGAAATTAGGCATGTTGTTTCTGTAGATGGATCAACTTGAGACATATCTAACTTGTATACATCTCGATCTCGAACAGCTTTAACAACTACCCATTCTTTGCTTATCTGAAAACCTGGCTTCAAAATATAACAAACAGAATCATCAAACAGAACTGAGTAAGATTTGTCACAAATTTGGGAAACACTTAAAAGATTAAAGTTCAACTGTGAGCAGTAATTGACTTTATTAAAGCTAATAATCCCATTGGACACTGTTCATTTTCCTTTTTTTTTTCACCTGCATCACCTCCGAATGCAACATGAGTACCATCTTTTAACTTAAAATCTTTAAGCAAGGCATGGTTGCCCGTCATATGCCAGCTACACCCACTATCAACATACCACGTGTTAATTGGTCTTATTAGGCGTGCCTGCATTTAAAAAAGATTTAAGTTGAGTTATCAACCCAAGCCGATATGGTTTCGGCTTGCCAAATTTATTAACAATGGTAAACTGTTTGAAATGAAGCTTATTCAAATCAGGCTTCTTTTGCTGTGTTGTGACATCCGGTAATTTTCCGTTACCAAACTCCGTTTGTTCCGTTAAGTCTTGCATACACGTGTCGGGAACACACACTAGTTGTCGTTGAACGTTGGTGACTTAATAATAATTAATAATGTTAAACAAATAATTACTATGTTGATTATTAGTCGTGATTATGTGATTTAAATGTTTATTGTAAATTTTATCGCATAACGTGGAAACGTGTGTATTTAATTCGTGCATTGTGTGACTAGTAAAGATAAAGTATATAATTGTTATTATTAGTTCATATGTTTATTATTGTGGTTATAAACATCTTAAAAGGGTGTTAAAAGCTTAATCTTTACAAAATACAAAGTGCAAGGGTTAAAAGGTAATTATGCAAAACTTTGTTGATTAAAACACAAAAACCCAACCCTAAACACCCCATTCGGCCGCGACCTGCACTCCCTCACCCTCACCATCGCGAATTCAGCCAAGAACAACCATTCACATTCGAATTTGGATCGATTTCAAGGCACACAACAAGTTAGAATCATCAATTGCAAGCCATTACACGTTTAAAGGTTAGATTTTTACATGTTTTTGATGGTTTTTCAAGGTGGCCGAACCCTAGTTCGAAAATCTGCAATTGGATGTTAATTCTTGTTTGTTTGGTGATGTTATGATGTTAGTTAGGTTGTATTGATGCTAGTTAACGTTGATTATGCAAGAAAGTTTGGATTTTGGTTGTTTGTTCATATGATCATCTTGGCCGTGAGTTTGAGGCTAGTTTGGATCAAATTGGATGTTGAATGTTGGTTGTTTGATGTTGTAATGATGTTAGTTGGATTGTATATATGCTAGTTAACGTCGATTATGCAAGAAAGCTATGATTTTGATACTTTGTTCATAGGTTACTAATAATAGTAACTTTATTTTGCATGAATTGATGATTGGTTGATGTATGAATGTTATGGATGTGTTTGTGATGATGATTAGATGCTAGGTTGATGATATGAACAATTGAAAATCAAAAAGATGTGTTATAGTTCATACATTGCTAAAAATAGTAACTTTTGGTGTTGAATGTTGATGAATCATGATGATTAGGTGTTGTTGATCATGTTTAGATGTTGTCATGGACTTGAATTGGTATATATTTGATGAATTCATGATTGTTGTGTGAGTTTGATGAATTTGGGATGAACTTTCCCAAAAGGGAAACTTTAATTGTGCAAATCCTTGAATTGGATGATTTGAGCATGTTTGGGATATTAGGATCATGCTAGTGTGTTCATGGATGATTTCTAAGTTGATTAAATGTGTTGTCTAGGTTATATGAATGTTGATTTGGTTTGTTACCTGTTTTGGCCTGTTGTAATTCGCATGACTTGTATGATAATTGGTTGTATGATGATCTAGGTAGTACATGTGGTTAGTGAAGTGCTATATGTAATCAAGTTGTATGTGAGCATGTATGTCATACTGTTGTGTTAGTATTAACGAATTATCACCTATAATGTCACCAACGGGTCAAACGGGTCAACTGGGTCAAATGTGTCTTGTCTTTCTTAAACCTTGAGTTCCTTGGTTTGTAGAGCACTAAGGGTTTCATGTTGATTCTGTGTACACGTGCTTATGTACTCTTGTATTCTAGGTGACCTTTGAAGGTTGTCTTTCCCTCTTTCTTTCAAGTTAAGCTCTAAGTTAATTCTTGCGCGTATCAGGTGAGTTCTTGCCCCACTCATTTTACATAATCTCTTTTGGGGGAGATAGCATACTGTTGATCACAAACGCTTTTATATATGAGTGTGTATAATATTGATATAGTGTTGTTTACCATGGAAAAGTCCTCACACTTTCGGATTGTTAATATTGAATAGCGGGGAAATTTTGGGTAGTACTACTGGGTCTGACGAGCCCCACCTGTGTGACTCGAGGTCATACGGGTGCAATTTTGTCCTAACACATATTCGTCACGACCTGGTAAGTCGTGACGGGAGGCAACAAACGTAACACAGTCAGCTTCGATCGCGAAATCACTATGATTAATATTTTTATGTTAATAGACTAGCTATCTATTGCAATACACTACTTATGCTCTGGAAACTGTTGATTGGTTTATATTTTAACGCAAACTCTTGAACTCACCAACCATGTGTTGACTTGTTTAGTATGCTATTCTCAGGTTAAGGTTGCCAGTTGCCTAGGAGCACGCACACCAGCATCGTTGAGTTGTCTACATTGTTTGTTTACACATTTGGGTTTATTTTTCCTATTAAACATTTGTGTTTGGTGCGCGTATGTTTTGCGCATTCTCTTTACATACTACTGTTTTGGGTTTTCTGTTTTAAAAACGCTTCCACAGTATTTTAAACGTTAACTCTGGTTTTGTTTATTTATCATATAGAGTCGTTCTTGGTAACTAATGACTGAGATCCTGGTATGTCACGCGCCTCGCGGTAAAACCCCGCTCGCAGATTTTGAGGGTGTGACATGTGGAAATTTACCAATTTCTTTTCTGACAAAATATTTTTGGGTTTTAGTTTTTGAAAAAATTTCTAAGTGTTTACTGATAAATCTGAGTGCTCAAGCACCTAAATAGTTATCAAGCGCCCAAACAGTGGTGAAGTGTCTGAATAGTTTTGAAAGGACTGACTTTGAAGTAGAAACACCTAAGGGAATGCCTTAGATGAATTCTAAAAATGCCCAATTGGTGATGCGCCTAAATAGTCTTCAAACGCCCACACAGTTATGAAATGACTGGGTTCCACCCGGTGATGAAGCACCAGAACAGTTGTCAAACGCTCGAACAGTTGTCAAATGCCTAGGTTAAAAACGCCCAAACAGTTCTCATGCGCCTAGACAGTTGTGATGCGTCCCAATAGTGGTAAAAACGCCTAAACTGAAAAATGCCTGAACAGTGCTAAAACGCCCAAATAGTTGTGATGCAACTAGACACTTGGTCAATTTTCAGCAGATTTTCACCACATGCGCCTAATTCATCTTCTCCAACGAACTCAGATCTTATGAAAATCTTCAAAACTTGTTAAATTGATCAATTCTTCAGATCTGAACGAATTGAACACCAAATTGTGATTCAAATCATGTTTCTGTGGATGAAACACAACTGAAAACAACAATTAATTGATCAAATTGCAATCAACATAGAGTTCAAGTGATTCAAAGAGCTCAAAAATGTCGATAAGCTCTGATCACTGAACCGAAAGCTCTGATACCAATTGATCGGTTCAAAAGGATCGAATTATGATGATATCGTGATGCAATGATCAATTCAAACATAAAGTAATCAAACACATGCAATTACATCAAAAAATTCATAGAACTCATTGATAGCAAATGCACAGGATACAATGTGTAACGGTTACAGTTCGTTTATCTACGTCTGTATTCTATAGTCTTTGGTCTTAAGTCTTAAGTCTTCCCTGCACATTACATAAAATATCCAATTCATACTATCAAGAAACTAAGGAACATATATTTACAAAATAAGTCCCTATACTATGACAAAAAACACATAAAGACAAAATGTTATCTTTTAAGAGCTTTAATAATACTCCCCCTAAGATTTACATTGTCTTCAGTCCATATTGAACTCTTTTGGTTCATCTTTGATCTTGAACACAGGCTTCTCTTTGTAGAGTTCCAATTCTCTCAAAGCCTTCTTGATTGCAGACTCGAACTTCTTTCAAATATTCTATAATCTGCTCAGCGTTCAAGTTCTCAGAAAGGATTGTAGCATTTTTGATCTTTCACCTTCATCTAACACATGAATAGGTGAATCATCAACAACTTTGATAACCTCGAGTGAAGACTCCTCGAAAATAAAATTCTCTTGTGATACCTATATATCACAAAGATTAACCTATAATAATCGAAAGTTTAATGAATGAGTGTATCGGGTGTTTGAGTGAGTGAATCGGAGTGTTTGAGTTTATGAATGAGAGAATGAAAACTACACAAGTGTTGAATATATATGTGTGTAAATTTTTAGGCACATGAGCACTGTGAAGGCACATGAGACTAAATTTCACACTAAGTTTTCAGACGCATGAGCACTGTGAATGCACACGAGGTTTAGATGCATGAGCACTGTTCAGTGGCATAAGCACTGTTTAGGCGCTTGGACACTGTTCAGGCGCATGAGACTTGATGAAACGCCTAACACTTGTATTTTACATTCAAACGTCTAACCACTAGGAAAGTCTGGTACTGTTTATGCGCATAAGCATTTTTTTGTTTGTTGTGCATTACTTCTTCTTTTTTAAGTTTATCATAGATCTTATATGAATATGTTCTGTAATGCTCAACTTGATCAAAACATGCTTTTGTGCATATTTTCTCTCTAACTTCAACAGGAATTTCAGGATAACTTGAAGATGAAGTCTCAGAGTCAGATGATGGATTCTAAACCTTCGGTTGGTCAGACTGAGCCATAAGTGCAATCTCTTTTGAATCCTCTTTTGGGTCAAATTTGTCACTCCAGTCATAATCTTCATCATCATTTTCTGAATCACTATCAACCTTAGGATTATTATCTTCAGACCAGTCTTCATTTTGAATATCTGCAACAAGAGATAATCTAGATGTTAGATTAGCTGTGAATTGTTTAGCATACGCACTCCAGTCATATCCATCTTTGATGCTAACAACAAGAGCTTTCTTTAGATCTTCAGATGATTTTGATTCATCTTTAAGTTCTTGCATAGGAAGACTCTGATAAGGCTTTTAAAAGGTCTTCTGAGACTGCTGATGATATCTTTGACTGCTAGAACTTGCTTGACCATTTCCTTCTTGGTTTCTGGGAGCTTTACATTCCCTTGAGAAATGACCATAACTATTACAGTTGACACACCTTGATTTTGATTTGTCAAAGCCAACAGTTTTGCTTGCAGTTGGCTTGTAGTTCCTGTTAACATAAGAGTGTTTCTGTGTTCTGTAAGCAATCATCACCATCTACCAATTCAAGTCCATCTCTTCCACATCATCAGGATCCATCTCGAACAAATCCTGCAAAACAAGATCTAATTGGGTTAGATGACTACCTTGATAAGCTTGAAAACTTGTCATAAAAGTAGTAAAAGCACATTTTGACTCATCATCCTGTAAAAGGATATTAATAACATCTTTAACTTTACTTGTTTTAATAGAGTTAGAAGATGAAGTCTCAGTTTGAGGTTTAGGAGTTTGAGTTTTAGGAGGAGACTGAGTTTGAGGTTGAGTTGTATAAACATGAACACTTGTGTAAGAAGAATCTATAAAGAAACCAGCTCCAACGAACAAATCACCCTCATCTTCTGGAGTATTATCATCTTTGGCCAGAAAAGCATTCTCCACTATGTTAGCTGGATATGCAACATACTTATACTGAGACATTGAAGCAGCTCTATCATTGTTTCTGGAGCTCTCATCAATCTCAACTGATTCAATCTTGGCAATCAAAAGATCTAGATCCATAGGAAACTTTTTAGTATGCTTTAACAGAGTAACTGTCTGTTTCTATGAAAATGGAAGAGCATTGAGAAGTTTGTAATTTAGATCTTTGAGATCATTTTTGATACCAACAGTTGACATCTCAGTAGTTAGTTGAACAAATTTGTTCATCATTTGATTAATTGTTTCCCCAGAAAGATGCTCAAATAACTCCAATTGCCTCTTGAGTTTCTGCTTTTTGAGATCTTGTATCTCTTTACCACCTTCACAAATGATCTTCAAAGCCTTGTACATAGTATACCCAGTTTGATAACCATCAAGTCTAGTAAAGACTTCCAATGGTAATCCCTTACACATCAATGAATATGCTTTGATGTCATTCTTTACCTTTCTTAAGTCATCACCTTGCAGACCATCCTCTGGATAAGGTTCTAGAGAGTCTTTTGTATAAACAAATTCTCTGTCAGGACTATCAGATGTAATTGGAATATGTGGTCCTTTCTCTATTGACTTTCACAAGTTAGTATCAATAGTCTTTAGATGATGCTTCAATCTTAAAGACCAGTTCTTGAAATCAGCTTTATTCTTTAGCTTTGGAACCCTGTTCTCAGAATCTTCAGACTTAACCATTTTGTATTTTTGAATGTAAGAAAATGACTTGTTTTTGTTGTTTTTAAGTTTTGAAATAAAACTATGAAATGAAAATATTTTTGGATTTTAGTTTTTAGAAAAATTTCTAAGTGTGTACTGATAAGTCTGAGTGCTCAAGCGCCTAAATAGTTATCAAGAGCCCAAATAGTGGTGAAGTGTCTGAATAGTTCTGAAAGGCCTGGCTTTGAAGTAGAAACGACTAAGGGAATGCCTTAGATGAATTCTGAGAACGCCCAACTGGTGATGCGCTTAAATAGTCTTCAAACGCCCACACAGTTATGAAATGCCTGGGTTCCACCCGGTGATGAAGCGCCTGAACTGTTGTCAAACGCCCGAACAGTTGTCAAATACCTGGGTTAAAAACGCTCAAACAGTCCTCGCGCGCCTAGACAGTTGTGATGCGTCCCAATAGTGATAAAAACCCCTGAACTGAAAAATGTCTAAACTGTAAGGCCCCGTTTCCGGAAACCTCACAGTTGGTCAATCACAGCAGTAATTATATAAAAACATATACATTTCGTAAAGCATTCCAGTGGATTAGAATTATCAAAAAAACCAGTCATACATTATAATTACTGTTGCTAAATAATACATCATTATATTTTAGAGTTACAAAAGGATCAATTAGTTTCATTACAAAACAACAAAATCATCATTACACGAATGGATGCCAGTCTTGCCTACCAAGTAGCTTTCCCCGCGTGCCATCCTCAGAAACAAGGAACATAAGAATAGACCATAAACATGCATGATCTATGATGATCTCATGATGCAATGATCAATTCACACACAAAGTAATCAAACAATGCAATAATATCAAAAAATTCATAGATTTCATTGATAGTAAATGCACAGGATACAATGTGTAAGGGTTACAGTTCGTTCATCTACGTCTGTATTCTATAGTCTTTGGTCTTAAGTCTTAAGTCTTAAGTCTTTCCTGCACATTACATAAAATATCCTATTTATACTTATAAGAAACTAAGGAACATATATTTACAAAGTAAGTCCCTATACTATGACAAAAAACACATAAAGACAAAATGTTAATCTTTTAAGAGCTTCAACACTAAAAATCGTGAGAACAGATCTAGAACGTTGATTAAATATGTTAAGGTCTAAGATTGGTGACATGTATTTAATTTTCAAATAGTCAAATTATTAATTAGAAAAGGGCAAATTAGTCATTTATGTTACTAAAATAACATAAATAATCCATGTATCTTGCTAAAATATTACATGTGTTGACTTTTCTCAATAAATAACTACTTTCTTTATATTTTTTTATAAACTTAAGTAACTTTTATATACTTTATTATTTTTTTTTAAAAAATAAATCATAAAATCAAGCATTTTTTATCTTTAATATGTGTATAATATTGTTATATTTTAAAAAAAATCTCACATTTTTAAAAGTAGCACTTAGTAAATATACACAATCTACTTTGCTAAAGTAACACTTAATGCAATAAAGACAACTAGCACGAAGTAAATATAAAAGGTGCTACTTTTATTAAAAGTAACAATTAAGAAAAAATAACGAATATACTAAAATAATCATTAAATAAAGGGAAGTAACATTAATAAAGTAACACTTACTGTGTGCTATTTTGGACATACGATATGCTACTTTGAACGTATGAATTATGCTAATTATATGAAGATACGTAAATATGTTGTGTTATTAATGTTTGAACGAATATATCTAATATTATTCTTTAGACAAATATATATAACATGCATATTTAAGATATTTAATCAACATTTAAATTATAAAAAGATAATTGAAGCATGATTTTAGGGATTTCTATAAACAACCAGATTTGCATGTACCAATTATACCCTTGTTTAGTAATTAATACATATTACACTTGGCATAATTGTATTGGTTCCTTTGGTTTTTACAAAAATTAAGGTTTGTATCTAATCCTACTCCTATATATATATAGAAACGTTATGGTACAAAGTGTTTTTTTTCGTGCGAAGCGTACGAAGTTATCACGCAAGAATGAAAGTTAAGAGTTGAATTATAATGCAAGTGTAAGAATTAATCACGCAGAGATGGAATTATCACGCAAAGGTGGAATTATCACGCGAGAGGTATTCTTACGTGATAATTCCATCTATGTGTGATAATTCCACATGAGTGTAATTCGTCTTGGGTAATTATCATTTTGTTCTTGCATGATTATTATTGTTCTTGCGTGATAATTCCACTCAAAAACTTCGTACGCTTCGCACGAAAAAAGCACTTTGCATAGTAACCGCTCCCTAAAAATATATATATATATATACATATATATGTATATATATATATGTATATATGTGTATTTATATACACACATATATATATGTGTGTATATATATATATATATATATATATATATATATATATATATACACACACATATAAATATAACCACTCACTAAAAAATATATTTTGCCTAAGAAGGCTAATAAATGAACTTAGCATTTCTATTTCTTAATTAATGGCTAAGATGATAATGTTACAAAGAAAAAGGTGTAAGGTTATTTAAGGTATTTAACCATTTTTGTTGACTTTTTTTGACTTTCCTTTAATTTTTTTAAACGTTTATAATATTTTCATGCTAGATTGTTTTTTAAAACAAATTGCACCATAAAATCAAGTACTTTTTTCTTTTTAAATTTAGTATAGTATTGCTATATTTTTTACAAACAAAAAAAATTATGTGAAATTGTGCTGCATTTGAAAGTTTTTGTGCTGTATTTCATAAAAATAATATAGAATTGTGCTGTTTTACGTCAAGCAGAACAATTTTGTGCTACTTTGCGTCAAACAACATAATTTTATGTTGCTTTGCATCAAACAAGTGCTGCTTTGCGTCAAATAACACAGTTTTGTGTTGTTTTTCATGGTTTATGTTATCTTGCGTCAAAACAAAAAAATATCATATGTTGTTTCTATGATGAATTATGTCAAAATAACAAACAAGACAGAAAACAACACCTTCTTTGTTGTTATAACGTTCGGTACTATTTTTCATGAATATAACACGTTTTGTGTTGTTTTGCGTTAGAACAACAATCTATGTGTTGTTTTATGCTTAAACAATCAATGTGACAAACCGAGTGTGATAAAACGAATGACATTTGAGTATCATTGATTTTCGATGTCATCCATCGTCACTATTCATTACATCTAATTACTGCTATCGTTGACTACCAAATCATTGTCTTAAAACACTATCGATTAACACCTACCGCTCAAGTTAACACCTCTAATTACTAATTAGTTGTTGTATGCAATTATAGAGTTTAAGGCGAAGAGATATCTCTAGAGTTTGGTTGTATTTTGATATTAATTGTTGAAAAGCTTTTGGGGTGAAGAGAGTGTGTAAAAAATGTGCTACATTCTTAAAATGGGAAAAGGGAATTGGATAAAATAATTAGTAGACCAAAATACCCCTTAACCCTATTTTCTAGATTTATCACATGTCACTACCTCATTTCTTCTTATACTTCTTAGGCAAATGTATATATACGTATGCATATATACATACGTATATATATATATACACGTATATATATATTGATATGTATATATATGGATGTATATATATACATATATCTATATATATGTATATATGTATATATATGTATATATATGTATATATATGTATATATATGTATATATATATATATGTATATATATATATATATACATATGTATATATATATATATATATATACATATGTATATATGCAGGACTGGGTATGATCAATACAACAGTTTCACAAGGTGGAGAGAGTTGAAAATAGTTAGCAAATCAAATAGTGTACCGGTTAGGATGAAACAAAGAACACAAGTAACAAGAACAAGAACACTCAAAAATGGTTTTCAAGAATAATGTATATTGCTCTCAAGTTCTATTACAAGTGTTACGAAGCTTCTCTTAAGATACAAGTACTTGAGACACTTTACACTACATCCTATAGCCGGCCATACATTGAAGACCAGCTGGAAACACTAATCTAGAAAACAAGATCAATGTAGAGTCAAAAGACAGATTGCCTTTTGACTAGTGATTATAACATACCATAGCTCACATCCTAATATATTACAAAAAGGATAAAAATACATAGTTGGAAAGTTATAGACAAAAGACCTTAATTTACAGTTGACAAAAGAATGGACTTTTCAGCAACTCATACAAGTTGGTTAGTCTTTAGAAGTGGCAGTGGAAAATTGTTCATCTTTTGTTAAAAGGTGATTCAGAGAAAGGATGTCTTCTATGTCTTTGGAAGAAATTAGTATTTGGCTTCAGAAGACTTCATCTTTGGCTTCGAAAGATTTGGCCTTTTGGCTTCGGAAGATTTGATACTTAGCATAATTTATTGAGCTATATCAAAACTTCCAAAGTAACTTCTTTGTACTTCATGTATGCATGCTGAGAGCTCTTTTGGTTGCATCAGCCTCTAAGTGTAATCCTTACTAACTTCCCCTAGGCTGATGCTACCAAAACTTGGAGACCTTTAAATCTTGATCTTCATCTATTTACAGTCCTCATCAGAATCAAGACCTTTCCTTTTATCATCAGCTTGTCAGGATTCCTCAGACTTTTAAAGTACCTCCTCATGTCATAGAGATCATGCAGAAGGAGGTCAAGTATGTTTTCCCAGAAGTACACATCTTGACCCCCTTGATCTCTACTGACATACCATCTGTCTGGATTGGTGGCAAACATCCAAGACATGATGGGTCTCTCAGCAGCGGGAGGCTCTACTTGAATAGGAGTTGCATAAGCAGTCTCTTCATGATCACCCTCAGGATGTTTTGACCTATCTTAAGGTGCAGAGGTGGATGCCTTGGACTTCTTCTTCTTCTTCTTCTTGTCCCTTCTAATGGACATTCTTTTCCTCTTTCTATATTTTAAATGAGGAGACTGGCCTGCAGTACCAGATTGTTCTTGCTTGTCTTCCTTAGTTGGGTCCTTGTGTTTCACAGGTTTAGAAGGAGAAGGAACATGACCCTACTATGGATCAGAAGATGAAGATGGCTATGAGGCAGCACTAGGTCCAGGTTATGTTGTCTCTTGGGGTTCAACCTTGACCTCAACTTCAGGTGCAACCTGACTTGGTGGAGAATACAAGTCAACCAACTCACCTTTCTTGATCTTCTGCTTGATCACTCTAATGTGCTCTCATCCATGATGGATAGAGACATTGGAACAAGTCTCCTTCCGGAGAATCCATACAGCTTCAAGAAGCTCACCATCTTTAGTCTGTTAGCAAACTTCTTCTGATTGGCTTGGATGGTGGCTCTTGACTTAGCAGCCTTTTCTCTCATCTTCCTCTTAGCAGCTTTTTTCTCTTTTTGCACTTGTTGCTTAAGCTGCTTGATGTATTCAAATTCTATGTAGTCATATGGTAAGGGAAGAAGGTCTACTTCCTGATAGAGACCTGTGGCACTTATGTAGGCTATCATGTTTTGCCTATCTTGTTCCCTACCTACCTGAGTTTATTGCTCAGTAGCCACAGTCTCTATCTCATGACTTTCCTGAACTGGGGAGATTATAGGAGCTTTGTAGATTCTTTTTCTTCTTTTTTCTTCCTTGATCTTGACGAGCAGTTTTGCATCCTCAACTTTCTTCCTCTCCTTTGACACATTCATGTCAGCCAGTTCATTTAACTCCTCTAAGGGGAGAGAGATGAGTTTATCAATGTTGTAATTCCTGGACCCTAAATAGTTTAATCTTCCTTCCTTTGTCTCATCATCTTGAGTACTTGGCCTGGAGCAGCCCTGATTGCAACCTCCATGAAGCCAGGGATCCTACTTGAACTCTCTCCCCTTGCCTTCCTCTTCCTCTCTTTCTTCTCCTCCTTAATCTCCTCAGAGGTCATTTTCCTCTTCCCTTTGTCACTCATAAACTTGGGTGTCTCAGGGTGGAGAGAACTTTGGCCTTCATTGTTAGGTACTACACTTGAGCTCTTGCTAGAGAGAGGCTGTGGGACACCTTCACCAGTTGGTGCCTCACTGAGGGTAATGGGTGCTGAAGCCGTTCCTGTCTCAAGGTTCACAGGCTCAACTGCTAGGCCTTCAGCCAAGGTTTCCCCTTCGAAGCTAATCTTAGGGTCCACCTCAGCATCCAGTTGACCAACAGTCTTGCCTACTAGCCTCTGTCTATATAGTCTTGTTCTCAGCTTAAACTCTTCAAGCACCCTTTATTGAATCCTATTAGCCAACCTTGCAGCTTGCCTGTTTTGACTTGGGTTGGCAAGTGGGAGGTCAACTAGATAGGTGCTCTCATAGTATCTTAGGTGTAGAAGTTGAAGAACTCTTGTTGCCCCTAAGTCCTAGAGATTACCAGGGCTCTCCTTTGATCATCATATCTCCATCCCACTATTGGGTTCTCAGCAGGGTGAGATGGAGTAGGCATAGCCCTTGGTATACCCTCCTCAAACAAGGTATGAATGAGTAAGTTCACATCAATATAGACCTGAGGAGGTTTTTGACTATGGACAACTGGAAGTGAGGGTGGTGAGTCCTCCATGTCCATATTCTGAGGGGAACTCCCAGGTTTTGTGATTGTAATTAAGACTTTCTCCTTCTTTTTGGTAGCATCACCCTCTTGCACAAGGGAGCTAGAAGTTAGGTCCATCACATCCACAGGTTCTTGTGGACCTGGTTGAGTCCTCTGAATAGGTCTCTCAACTAACTTGCCCTTGAGATCGGTGATCTCAAGTTGCTGATCATTGACCCTTCTTTGTAAGGTAGTCACCTAAGATTCTAGGTGACTAACCTTGAAAACTAACTAGGTCCAGAGTTGAGAGAGTTTGTGCCCCTTTAGTTGCAGACTCCCCTCATCTTCATCAGAAGAATCATGAGGGTATGAGAGAATAGGACCAAGGTCTTCTTCCACATCACCAGCTTGTGTTTCTTGGCTGCTGGTTTTCCCTTGCACACTGACAGCTTCAAAGGAAGTGACAATGAGTTGGGTTGCCATGGTTGAGGTCTTAGTAATATAATCACTTGCAAAAGTGAGAGCCTCTTGTAAGGCCCCGATCTCGGGAAACCCCACAGTTGGTCATTCATAGCACATTACACATAAAAATATATTGAAGTAAGAAAATATGGCAACGGAATAGTTAAACAAAAACCATTTCATGTATTAATAATAACTTTTTCCAAAAAATACATCATTGTTACAAGTTTCAAAAGAACATTTAGTTGTATTACAAGACAAAAATATAATCTCTGCATGACATGGATGCCATTGCCAAGTAGCTTCAACCTCGTGCCATCCCCAGCAACATCATCACCTGCCAACTGATATGCATATAAAAAGTTAGCGTTGCTGAGTGAGTTCTAGTTTTGATAATATAGAAAATATATATTTTTGTAAGCTTCACTTGGTGTTCATCCATCATTATACGTAATCATTCGTTAAGAAATGCTTTATCATTCTTTTATTCATTATCTTTCTCTTTTATTAAAAAGGATTGCACAAAGCAAGAGCCTACATTATTGGTTGGCAACAAATACCGAACCCCTGTCAGTACACATTTATAAGTGGTAGCTAACCCCTGACAGTTGACCCAAACTGCTAGGCACGAATCCTGCTCATGAATATAGGACCCATTTATTAATTGGTCAATCACAAGGATTAGACACCAGATGTGCATCCTGAAACAGTCACACATCAGTTGAGCTAACGAAAAAAAGGTAGTGCACCTCATTCCATTGTGCTTGCAAGGCTTTTCATTTTTTATAAGGGCCCGGGGGTAACATTCATTACGTTACACTGTCTTTCTTTTATTCCTTTGTGACCACTTGATTATGCATAAAACTTTTAAGTTATCCATTGTCTTATAATCACATATCATGAAATATTAAGTACTCATAATAGCAGCATAGAAGAAAAGAATGAAATAGTAGTGTTAGAATTCACACTATATACCTAGTTCACAACTAACTAACTATCCATAACACCCAACACATGCAACTTAACAAACATACAATTAAAGCCCCTGAACTTATACTACTATCAATTAGCAATCACATCACTAATACTAATAATTTTGAAGGCAAACATAAGCTTCGGAAGAAAATAAGCTTCGGAAGAAGTAACCTTCTGAAGAAATAAGCTTCAGAAGAAATAACCTTCAATAGAAATCTAAGCTCGAAAGATTTTAAGCTTCTAAAGATTTCTAAGCTTCAGAAGATTTTTAAGCTTCAGAAGATTTCTAAGCTTTGGATGATTTTAAGCTTTGGAAGATTTTAAGCTTCGGAGGATTTTAAGATTCAGAAGATTTTAAGCTTCGCAAGATTTCTAAGCTTCGGAAGATTTTAAGCTTAGGAAGATTTTAAGCTTTGGAAGATTTTAAACTTCGGAAGATTTTAAGATTCAGAATATTTTAAGCTTCGGAGGATTTCTAAGCTTCGGAAGATTTTAAGCTTAGGAAGATTTTAAGTTTTGGGAGATTTTAAGCTTCGGAAGATTTCTAAGCTTCGGAAGATTTTAAGCTTAGGAAGATTTTAAGCTATGGAAGATTTTAAGCTTTGGAAGATTATAAGCTTAGGAAGATTTTAAGCTTCAGAAGATTTCTAAGCTTCGGAAGATTTTAAGCGTTGGAAGATTTTAAGCTTCGGAAGATTTGCAAACATAAGCTAACTTCCATTAAACATAAGTACTAGTCGCTTAATTTATATTCCAATATTACAGAATAAACCTAAGTGTTCACAGCACATGAAATAGATATACAGCAGATGACTTGAATGTTAAGAGTCCACAGTGGACAGCCAAAGCCCATAGCGGACGACCAAAGTCGGTAGCGGATGAACTATACACTAAGTGTGTTCACAGCGGATGAGCCAAGTTCACAGCGGATGACCAAGGTCCACATCGGACAGTCCAGCACCTATGATCCAACTTATGCAGTTTCTAGTCCCATACATCATCTTAAACGTATTCTTAGCGTAGATCTATCAGTCACACACTTAAAACATAATAAACAACCATTCAACATCATAGAAATCTTTTAAAATATGCATCTTTCGAATACAATCATATTTTTCATGGAAAAAAATTGCTTGGTTTATGAAAGACCAGTTTAATATGCATATCAACTCTAAACAAGTAGAAAACATGTAAAAGAGAGGATCTAGAACTCACCTTAAACTGTCTTTAGCCAAACACAACAACCCAAGAGCAATCTGGAGTTCTAACACCCAAATACACGTAAAGAAGCAACTAAACACATAGAAACACATAGAAATCGGTCCTGAAGCTTGGACCCGACTGAAATTCGAGAAGAAACAAGATTAAAATCTTACCTTTTTGAAGATTTCTTCTACTTTCTCCCTCAAGAACCGGTGGGAGTCCTTTTTCTTTCTCTAAAGCCGTACGTTGAGTGTATGGGGAGGGAGCATGGGCGGCCTTTCCTCCTTTTTAAACCCTATTATGGGCCGGTTTGGCCCCTGTACACTTTCAACCCTTGCTTTTAATATAAAGTCTCCTTTGCTCACTTTCTTTTCTTTTCTTTTCTTTTTCTGAAATTTTCGGGTGTTACAAGTCCACCCCCTTATATAGGTTTCGTCCCCAAAACCTCTCACTCCTTAAAAAGGTCTAGGTAGTGTCGTCTCTTTTCTTCCTCTGACTCCCAAGTGGCCTCCGATCCCTTGTGATGCTTCCATTGCACTTTTACTTGGCTAATTAGTTTATTCCTTAACCGTCACGTAATTCAACCTTCCATCAACCTTAATGTCCGTGAGAGGAATCACAATGTCACCTTCCACCAAGCACTTTCGTAAGTGAGGTACATGGAACGTAGGATGAATCCCATGCAGCTTATCGGGAAGTTCCACCTATATGCCATTTCACCAACTCTAGCAATGATTTTGAATGGCCAAATATACCTTGGGCTCAACTTCCCTCGCTTCCAGAACCTGATAATCCCTTTCCAAGGAGATACTTTCAATATCACCTTATCTCCCACTTGGAAATCAGTTAGCCTCTTTCTCTTATCAGTGTAGGACTTCTGCCGGTCCTTTGCTGCCTTCATAAAAGCCTTGATCTTTTCTAACTTATCCGTCGTGGCCTCAATGATCTCGATACTTCCTAACTCCTTCTTCCCAATATCACCCCCAACACACCGGGGTTCTGCATCATCTCCCGTACAACAGTTCGAATGGTGGCATGCCGATACTAACATGATAACTATTGTTGTAGGAGAACTCTGCCAACGGTAGTTGTTCATCCCAGCTTCCACCAAAATCAATAATGCATGCTCGGAGCATGTACTTTAAGGTCTAAATGGTCTATTTTGATTAAACGTCTGTCTGAGGGTGGTAAGCTGTGCTAACGTGTAACCTCATTCCCATCGCGTCATAAAACTTCTTCCAAAACTTGGATGTGAACCGAGTGTCCCTATCAGAAATAATAGACACTAGCACGCCATGACAAGTTACAATCTCCTTGATGAATAGCTCTGCCAACTTTTCTGACGAGTAAGTCTCTCGGATAGGCAAGAAGTTAGCACTTTTCGTCAAGCGGTCTACAATCACCCAAATAGTGTCACATCCTCTCGCCGTGTGAGGCAATTTCATGATGAAGTCAATGGTGATGTGCTCCCATTTCCACTTGGGTATATCCAAGGGTTGAATATTCCCGTATGGTGTCTGATGCTCTGCCTTCACTTGTAAACAAGTCAGACACTTACTCACGTACTCCACCACGTCACACTTCATCCTTTTCCACCAATAATCCTTATTTAGGTCATGATATATCTTTGTAGCACCAGGATGGATGGAATATCGTGTTTTGTTAGCTTCATCCATAATCCTTCCCCTTAGATCCCCATAACACGGAATCCACATTCACTCGGATCGGGTTATAACACCAAGGGTGTTCTCCCCTAAATCGGCGACTAAACCTTTCATCCTTTCGGAGTTAATCTGATCTTCTTTCAGCGCTTCATCCTAAAATTCTTTGATTTTACCCGTGACATCTGGCATCACAACCAACTGGCAAGCCTTCACCCGAATCGGTTCAAGTCTTTCCTTTCGACTGAGGACATCAGCCACCACGTTCGCCTTGCCCGGATGATAGTGGATTTCACAATCATAATCCTTGATCAACTCTAACCACCTTCTTTGTTGTGATCATAGGTATCACTCGCGAGGTGATGCATTCCTTGTCTCCATGAACCGTAACCAAACTGCCATCGGGCGCTCAGATGAATCATCTTCTTTCGACACACGATATTCGCTTTGTAGGTCGCCAACCAATTCATTCCCAACACCACATCAAAACCTCCTAGGGCCATCACATACGATCTAGCAGGAAACTTATGACCGTCCAATTTTATAAGGCAATCGTCTATCATATCAGTCACCTTGATAGATTTTCCTATCGCTATCTCTACATGGAAAGGCACATCCATCTTTCCACTCTTACCATGCATTACATAGCAAAAGGTAGTAGATACAAAGCTCCTACTAGCACCTGAATCTAAGAGCACAGAAGCATACAATTGGTTTACCAAAAACGCACCTGAAACTACTTCATGATCCACTCTGGCTTCTTCCCGGGTCATGATGAATGTCCTTGTCTTAGCTCTCTGCCCCTCCTTCTTCTTCTCAATCCCCTGCCTCGCCCTAGAGTTCTCAGCCCTTGGCTTCTTGTAGTCCCTGGTCATGTGTCCCGTCTCGCCACAGTTGTAATACCTTACCCCAACGTAATCTATTGCCATGTGGCCCTCCTTCCCATATTTGAAGCAAAAGTTCGATCCCCACCTACATTCTCCCGCATGGTCTCTCCCACACTTGTTGCACACCTTCATCCCTATATCGGTTGTAACCACCTTACGGCCCTCTACCTTCGCCTTTTTGCCCGTGGAAGTGAAACCACCACTACAAAAACGTTTTCCACTCTAGTTCTTCCCTCTCATTTCATCTTCCCTTACGAGCCTAATGACCCCAGTCACCACAGATGGCAAAACCGTGTGTATGACTTGATGGACCCCTCAACTATGGCATCCTTTAATATGGCCTTCAGATTAGCGCTCTCATCCCCACCTTCATGGTGATGAAGTTCGGGCTCTTCTGGTGCCATTTTAATAGTCTTAGTCCTTTTCCTCGTGACACGAGGCCCAGCACCAAGTCCACCATGACCTCCACCTCGGGAAGCCTTCCCAGATATTCTACCCGTCATAAAAACTACTCCTATAAGATTCGAACACCAACAAGGTCATTCAAGGTAATAGCTCATATTATGTCAATTATAGTAAGTCTCTAATTACAGTGGCCAGTTGTGATTAGACACTTACTTTACTCTTCATTCCCCAAGCATTCCCTATCCTGACTACATCAGCATCCAAATCTACTAAGCACATAAATCAAATAGCACACACACACATTACCGGTTAACTTTAAGAAAATTACCTGATGGCACGTAGCTACTTGGGCTGTCATCCCTCCATCTGGTCGCATTTTCAGTTTAAGTTTAGGTTTTGAAAACAATTTACCCAATTCTCTTAAACTTTGGCTCTAATACCAACTTGTAAGGCCTCGATCCTGGGAAACCCCATAGTTGGTCATTCATAGAACATTACACATTAAAATATATTAAAGTAAGAAAATATGGCAGCGAAATAGTTAAACAAAAACTATTTCATGCATTAATAATAACTTTTGCCAAGAAATACATCGTTGTTACAAGTTTCAAAAGAACATTTAGTTGTATTACAAGACAAAAATATCATCTTTGCATGACATGGATGCAAGTCTTTATTTGCCAAGTAGCTTCAACCTCGTGCCATCCCCAATAACATCATCACCTAACAACTGATATGCATATAAAAAGTCAACGTTGATGAGTGAGTTCTAGTTTTGATAATATAGAAAATATACATTTTTTAAGCTTCACTTGGTGTTCATCTATCATTATACATAATCATTTGTTAAGAAACTATTTATCTTTCTTTCATTCATTATCTTTTTCTTTTATTAAATAGGATTGCACAAAGCAAGATCCTACATTATTGGTTGGCAACAAATGCCGAACCCCTATGAGTACACATTTATAAGTGGTAGCTAACCCCTGACAGTTGACCCACATAGCTAGGCACAAAGCTGCTCGTGAATACAGGTCCCATTTATTTATTGGTCAATCACAAGGATTAGACCCCAGATGTGCATCCTGAAACAGTCACACATCAGTTGAACTAACGACAACAAGGTCATGCACCTCATTCCATTGTGCTTGCAAGGCTTTTCATTTACTATAAGGGCCCGGGGGTATCATTCATTAGGCTACACTGTCTTTCTTTTATTCTTGTATGACCACTTGATTTTGCATAATACTTTTAAGTTATCCATCGTCTTATAATCACATATCATGAAATATTAAGCACTCATAATAGCAGCACAGAAGAAAAAGAATGCAACATTAGTGTTAGAATTCACACTATGTACCTAGTTCACAACTAACTAACTAACCATAACACCCATCACACGCAACTTAAAAAACAGACAATCAAAGCCCCTGAACATATGCTACTATCAATTAGCAATCACATCACTAATGCTAATACTTTTGAAGGCAACATAAGTTTCAGAAGAAACTAAGCTTCGGAAGAAATAACCTTTGGAAGAAATCTAAGCTTTGGAAGATTTTAATCTTAGGAAAATTTTAAGCTTCAGAAGATTTTTAAGCGTCAGAAGATTTTAAGCTTAGGAATTTTAAGCTTCGGAAGATTTCTAAGCTTCAGAAGATTTCTAAGCTTCGGAATATTTTAAGCTTCAAAAAATTTTAAGCTTCGAAAGATTTTAAGCTTCGGAAGATTTTAAGCTTCGGAAGATTTTAAGCATCGGAAGATTTTAAGCTTCTGAAGATTTTAAGCTTCGGAAGATTTCTAAGCATCGGAAGATTTTAAACTTAGGAAGATTTTAAGCTTAGGAAGATTTTAAGCTTCGGAAGATTTCCAAGCTTCAGAAGATTTCGAAGCTTCGAAGATTTTAAGCTTCGGAAGATTTGCAAACATAAGCTAACTTCCATTAAAACATAAGTACCATTCACTTAATTTCTATCCCCAATATTACAGAATAAACCTAAGTGTTCACAGCATATGAAATAGATATACAGCGGATGACTTGAATATTAAGAGGCCATAACGGACAACCAAAGCCCACAGCAGACGACCAAAGTCGATAGCGGATGAACTATTCACAAAGTGTGTTCACAGCAGATGAGCCAAGTCCACAGCGGACGACCAAGGTCCACAGCGGACAATAAGTCCAGCATCTACGATCCAACTTATGCAGTTTCTAGTCCCATACATCATCTTAAGCGTATTCTTAGCATAGATCTATCAGTTACAAACTTAAAACATAATAAACAACCATTCAACATCATAGAAATCTTTTAAAATATGCATCTTTCGAAAACAATCATATTTTTCATGGAAAAACTTAGCTTGGTTTATGAAACACCAGTTTAATATACATATCAACCCTATCTAGAATTCTCCTTAAACTGCCTTCGAGCCAAACACAACAACCCGAGAGCAACCTTGAGTTCTAACACCTAAATACACATAAAGAAGCAAGTAAACACATAGAAACATACAAAAATCAGTCCTGAAGCTTGGACTAGACTGAAATCCGAGTAGAAACACGATTAAAGTCTTACCTTTTTGACGATTTCTTCTACTTTCTCCCCTAGAACCGGTGGGAATCCTTTTTCTCTCTCTAAAGTCGTACGTTGAGTGTATGGGGAGGGAGCATGGGCGACCTTACCTCCTTTTTAAACCCCATTATAGCGGGTTTAGCACTTGTACACTTTCAACCCTTGCTTTTAAAATAAAGTCTCCTTTTCTCCCTTTCTTTTCTTTTCTTTTCTTTTTCTGAAATTTCCGGGTGTTACACCTCTTCCATATGGGCCTCTGAAGAGGTTTAGGAAGGTCCACTTCAGTTGTGGGTGGATGATGTGGTCAAGATATTAGTGATTCAGGAGCACTTATCTCTCTTTGAGTAGGGGTAGAGAAGAGAGACTCATGGTAGTCACTGAAGCCAATATCTTCATCATCATAGAATTCTAGGCTTGCGATTGGTTGGTTGGGGTCAAGCGGCTGGGAATGGTAACTTTACCCTGAAGGTTGATCACTAGAGTTTTGAGACTCTGAGTGAAGGCTTAAGGCTAGGGTTATAAGCTTATCAGGCTGAGCATGAGGAACCTCAACACTGATCATAGAAATGATGGGAGTGGTCTGCTTCTCAAGAGAAGTAGGAGCTCCAGTGTCTAATTCTTCCTGCATGGTAGGTGATTTGGGGGCCTGCTCAACCTGAGTAGACTGAGCAGGGTTTCTTTGGATTTTATTTTGTTGGTGATGGTGATTTGGGGCTGTGTGGGTAGTGCAGATGTAGAAGGTGTGGGTTCAACATTGGCTTGTGTTGCCAAGTTGTCACCTTGAGCAATAAGCTCTAACATTTTTTGGACCAGGGCTATTTCTACCCCTGAGAAGCCAACATTTGGCTTTCTTATTGTTTTAAAGATACTGGGCTTTATCTGTCCCAATTTAAGAATATTACCCGTTCCCTTTAACTTTGAGCCAGTTCACAGTTAAGAATTTATTGGACATATCTTAGGAACATATAATATTCTAAGAAGTCCAAGTTTGCAAGTAAATTAGTATAAACGAATTAAGAGTACTTGAACTTAACCACTTGTACCATTCCGTAGACTATGTAGGAAAGGTCTTTGGGAATTTGGTCCCAACCTCCATGTTTGTTAGACAATGAGTGGATAACTACATGGAGGAGGTACTTCCATTTGGATGAGACCTTCCCCTTTTGAAGGTTTTTACAAAGTAGTCCTCTTCATAGCCCATCTGCCGGAAATGAATGGTTAACAGCAGACTTAGGGAAGGACAAGTCACCTTCATCATCATCCAGCCTTCAATGAGTGTTGATGGTGGCTTGAGTGATGAAAATTGTCCTCCCCTGCACTATGGTAGTCAATGCCTTCTCACCGCCCAAGATGACCTCTTGGCATGTCCTCCGGAACTCTAACAGTTGATCTTCATATAATGAAGGGTCTATTGTGAGGGCGGTGAGGTAGTTAGATAGAGCTAAGAAATGACAAATGTCGGAGAAACCAGGATCTTTCTCAGATGAAAACTTAGTAACTTGATTATGTTGCCTGTGTATTTGTATGAAGAAATCAGGTTGGTTTCAAGGATCAGGGTTGGCCATTTTAAGTAGCTTTGAGGTGAAGAAAGGTAAGAACAAAGTTGGTTTGTGGGTGAATTTAGGGTTTGAATCTTTGCATATGAAGGAGAAAGTGAAAGAGGGGGAACCGTTGTACGAATATATATGGTATGGTTTTGAGACAAAGTTAATGCAAAGATATAAACTTTAAAATCCGGATGTCGGTCCCACATCTAGAAATGTGCCCAAAAATGTAGTTTTCTTGGAAGTCTAAATCTTCCAAAGGTAATTTGCTTTGGAGGTTTTTTTTGAGAAAAACTACCGAAGCCAATTTGGCTTCGGATGATATTCCTTAGCTTTTCAAGAATTTGCTTCGAAAGAAAATTACTTGAGGTATTTTTACTTCCTAGATAAATTTTGCTTCAGAAGATATCAAATATCAGAAATTTATTCAATGAGAGAATAAAGCTCCCGAGACTTAATTGCTTTCGGAAGAAAATGGTCATTCATTACATATAGTACTTGGTGAGAAAAATAAGCTTCGGAAGATATATCAGGATTTCTTCCAAAGGTTAATTTCTCAAAAGTAGTTATTTGTTTTGAAGACATAATTTTCTTTCGAAGACAACTTGATGTCTTCCGAAAGAAAACTAATTCAAAATTCTCAAAATTCTAAGGGATATTAGTTTTTTGAAAGGTTTCTTCCAAAGTAAACTGGGCTTATATGGTGATGATATAGACAACTTAAGACACACATATTGTTAAAAATAATCTTGAGTTTAGTTTAAGAAATCTATTCAAAGTTAACCATCCCAGTAGCTGATACAAGATATTTAAATCTTCGCTCATCAAACGCTTTTGTGAACAGATTAGCATATTGTTTATTTGTGTTAACTTTGACTAGTTTTATTAATGCTTTTTCAAAATTATCTCTAATCAAATGATACCTGATGTTGATTTGCTTTGTCTTTGAGTGCAGCCTAGGATTCTTTGTAATAAAGATAGCACTGTTGTTGTCTATGTGGATGGGAGTCTCCTCGAAGTTGAATCCATAGTCTAACATCTGATTCTGAATCCAAAGTACTTGAGCACAGTAGCTTGCAGCAGTAATGTATTTAGCTTTAATAGTTTATGCAGACGCACAGGATTATTTCTTGCATTGCCATGAGACTATCCTTTCACCAAGAAATTGACATCCCCCAGATGTAGACTTTGCAGTCATATTGCAGCCACCATAGTCACTATTTGTATAGGCATACAGATTGAAGTCAGAATTCTTTGGATACCAAAGGCCCAGTTTGGGAGCATCTTTAAGATATCTGAGAATTCTTTTGACAGCAACAAGGTGTGACATCTTGAAGTTGGCTTGATATCTTGTACAAATACATGTAGCAAACATGATATCAGGCCTGCTGATTGTGAGGTACCTAAGAGACCCAATCATAGCCCTATATAGATGTTCATCAACGCATTCCCCCTCAAGATCTGGTCCTAGAGAGTGGTTTTTGGCTATGGGTGTCTTATCAACCTTGCACTCAGTCATATGAAATCTGGTAAGTATGTCTTTCACATACTTTAACTGGTTTATGAAGATTCCATTATCAACCTGCATCACTTTAATTCCTAGAAAGAAATTGAGTTCCCCCATGGCACTCATTTCAAATCTATTCTTCATCAACTTCTCAAAGTCTTTGCAGAGCTTCGGATTAGTTGACCTAAAAATAATGTTATCTACATAAACTTGAACCAGCATCAAGTCATTTCTTGTTCCGTCAATAGTACCCTTCTTGTACCCATGCTAACAGAGATATTGTGATAGTGTCTCATACCATTTTCTTGAAGCCTGATGTAGCCCATAAAGAGCTTTGTCAAGCTTGTAGACATAAACAAGATGATCTGGGTCTGCAAAGCCCGGTGGTTGTTTAACATATACCTCCTCATCAATCACCCCATATAGAAAAGCACACTTTACATCAAGTTGGTAGACCTTGAAATCCTTGGATGCAATAAAAGCCAGGAATATCCATAGTTGAGTCTTTAGTCTTTATCACTTCAAATCCAGCAGAGATAAAGACTTGCTTTTGCTTGGAGTTGAATGTGGCCTTGATCTCTTGGGCTTTCTTGGATTTTCTTTTGGCTGCCCTAATGAAGTTCTTTCTTGTAGACTTGTTCATCCTTGGTTCTTTCTTCTCTCCAGGATAATAGTGTCCCTTCTTAGGATAAACCTTGTCGCACATCTCAGGTTCATCCTTTACTATCTCCTCTTCATCTTCACCCTTCTCTTGGATAGGATCAATGGAGGGCAAATCATCTTGACAAGTTCCACACCTTGGAGATCTAACAGATTAGAGTATGAGTGGATGAGCTATTTCACTTGATCCTAGTCCCTGCATGTTTTGGTAACAAACTTTTGCATGCAAGGATGAGGATATTATGTTCTTGAAGGTTTCCTCTTCAAGAACAAATTTTTCTTCCTTGGCTTTGCTGATCACAAGCACAGTCCGGCATTCAGTTAACTTGGTTATAAGATCTTTGATTTGAGTCCTGTAGTTTATGTGTTCATGCTTAAGTGTTGAAATGGTTTTCTCTAAATCTTCTATTGTAAGTTTATAGTCATTTTGAGCACTTTTAAAGTCATCTTTTAAGATATTTAAGGACTCAAGATCAGATCTCACTTCCAAGTTGTAGGACCTATACATGTTAACTTTAGCAATACATTTGGGAGTACTAAGATGTTCTAATACCTTGCCTTCTTCATGATCAACCATCAGTGCTTGATTTGGAGAAGCATCTTCTACCTAAAAGCTCCAGTCAAAGCCTCTTTCATCAACAACAACAACAACAACAACATGTTGTTTAGGTTGGCTTGGCTTCTTAGTTCTAGGAGCTACATCAGTGTAGTTTGGTCTGGATTGTGCTTTGCCACCATTTGTCCTTGGTGCCTTGCACTCTCTTGAAAAGTTTCCTATTTGGTTACAGTTGTAACATTTCACCCTGCTTTTATCAAGTCCTAACTTTCCACTGGCCATATTGCTTGGAAACTTCCTTTCTGTCCTCTTGTAGAACTTCTTAGCTCTATGAGTGAGAGAGCAATCTGTTAAACTATTTTCATGTACTCCAGATCATCTGGATGGATGCAGTCCAAGTCTTCAAAAGTGAATAGAAGGTTTTCACAACTGTCATCAGCAGGCACAAAGGCTTAAGCAGAGCTTGTCTCTTGGAATGGGCTTCCTTAGATGTAGCTCTCCCTTGGTCTCTCAGGGAAGGTAATGAAAGGACCTTTTTATGAGTTTTCAAGATAGCAGATGAGATGATGCTGTGGTTCTCTGCTATCCTTTTCAACCACATGAATGGCTAAACTCTGCTGATTTTTAGAAGAGCTGCTTGATGAATTTTACATGTTTATCTCCATCTGGTAGCCACTAAGGATACCATACAACTCTGTGAGAGTAAGGGTACAAAGGTTCTTAGTTCTCTTAATGGCCACACAATAGTGTGCCATTTTCTAGGAAGAGAGAACATGAACTTCTTCACTATGTCCCTATTCTCAAGCTTGACTCCAACATCCTTTAGAGTATCCACAATCTTAACATACTTGAAGTATTGTTGAATCATGGTTTCACCTATCATATAGGTGAAGTTCTCAAACTACTGCTTCATGAGCTCTTTCTTGTTCTCTTTGGCTTCCTCAGATCCCTCATACATAAGCTTTAGTGCATCCCAAAGCTGCTTAGCAGTCTCTCACTTCTTGAAGCCTCTGTATATGGAGTTAGGAAGAGCAAATTGGAGGGCGGTCATGGCTTAATGATCTACATCAATTTTCCTTGAATCTTTTTTAAAGTAGTCAGCCATTTCCTTTGGTATCATCTCACCTATAGCATTAGCTGAAGAGGTGCTTGGGATGTAAGGTCCTTCAACAACAGATCTCCACATCCTGTTGTCTTGTGACTTGATGAACCCTTCCATAGATTGGCACCAAGTATCAAAGTCATCAGGAGTGATCAGTGGAGACTTTCTCATAGTATTAGTTTCCGTATCAGCCTTAGATATAGCTACGATTTGAGTTGATAAGTGTGTTGTGAAACTGAAAGGATTTAAGATGGTGAGATCTTACAATCAAGATCTTAAAATGCTCTGATACTAAATACAAGACCCGGTATGATCAATGCAACAGTTTCATAAGGTGGAGAGAGTTGAAAACACTTAAGCAAATCAAATAGGGAACCTGTTAGGATGAAACAAAGAACACAAGTAACAAGAACACTCGAAAATGGTTTTCAAGAATGAATGATATTGCTCTCAAGTTCTATTACAAGTTTTACAAAGCTTCTCTTAAGATACAAGTACTTGAGACACTTTATACTACATCCTACAACCGGCCATACTTTAAAGGCCAGCTGGAAGCACTAATCTAGACAACAAAATCAAAGTAGAGTCAAAAGGTAGATTGCCTTTTGACTAGTGACTATGCCATGCCATAGCTCACATCCTAATATATTACATAAAGGATAAAAGTACATAGTTGGAAAGTTACTGACAAAACACCAAAACCTACGGTTGATAAAAACATGGACTTTTCACCAACTCATACAAGTTGGTGAGTCTTCAGAAGTGGCAGCGGAAAGTGGATTCTCTTTTGTCAAATGGTGATTCAGAGAAAGCATGTCTTCTCTGTCTTCGGAAGAAATTAGTCTTTGGCTTCGGAAGACTTTGTCTTTAAGCTTCAGAAGACTTCATCTTTGGTTTTGGAAGATTTGGCCATTTTGCTTAGGAAGATTTGATACTTAGCATAATTCACTAAGCTATATCAAATCTTTCGAATTAACTTTCTTGTACTTCATGTGTGCATGTTGAGAGCTCTTTTGGTTGCATCAGCCTCTAAGTGTAATCCTTACAATATATATATATATATATATATATATATATATATATATATATATATATATATATATATATATATATATATATATATATATGTATATATGTGTGTGTATATATATATATATATATAAATACGTATATATGTATATATATATACGTATATATATGTATACACGCATATATACGTATATATACATATACACGCATATATACGTATATATACGTATACACTCATATATGCTTGTATACGTATATATACATATGCATACGTATATAAGTATGCATATGTATACACACGTATATACATATGCATACGTATACATACCTATACACGTATAATACTTATACATACGTATGTATATGTATACAAACGTATATATGCATATATACGTATACCTACTAATATACATATATAAACACGTCTATATACGTATACATGCGTGTATAAGCGTGTATACGGTATACACGCATGTATACGCGTGTATACGCGTATACGCGTGTATACGCGTATACGCGTGTCATACGCGCGTATACGTACGTATACATATGAATACACGCGTATACATACGTATACACATGTATACATATGTATACACGCGTATATATATGTATATACGTACGTATATATACGTTGTATACGTATGTATTGAAAAAACTTATAGTTATGCGAAAACCAAAGAAAACCATAGAAACAAATAAAATAATTCACAACTTTTTTGTTAATTTATTGTTTAAAGGTTATTTAAGTATTTGTTACATATATGTTGAACATAAATACGAAAATGAAAATTCTTACGTATACGTAATCCTATGCCTAATGAAAAATCGTTACGCATACGTAACCTATGTGTGACGTATATGTACATTTATGTTATGGTTTTTATTTGACTCATACCCTTATCTATATACACATAGACACATATATGGAGGGTGGTAATAAAAAAATCTATACATTATATGACCAGTTTTATTGGTTTTCTTTAGTTTTCACAAAACAATGTGGTTTTCTTAGGATCCCTCCTCTGTATATATATAACTAGGTTAGATACCCGTGTGTTACACGGGTTGAGGGTTGACATAGTAAATATCGTATGCGAGAACATAAAGTGTGAATTTGAAATTATGAGGTATTAAAACATACCTATACTTGAGAAGATAGAACCGTGATGTACATTGAAGTGAATATTATATTCTATAGTGAGTAATCATTCATTTTAATTGAGTTTAAATTTATGAATCTTAACATTTTAACAATGTTTGCTTAAAAAGTACTACGTTCAAAATATTTTAATTTTAACAATGATTAGTTGGAAATTATATTAAATTTAACAAAATTAACTCTCATTAAAAAAATTTAGTGAAATATTTTATTTATTTTTAGAAAAACGTTAATATATACTCTCTAATAAATAAAGGTTTTGATCGGACACGTGTCCAAAATCTAGAGCATGTAAAAATGTTTTACCCTCCTAAAATCTTGAATACAAAAACAACTTAATTAGTTATTTCCATATTTAATTTAAATATAATTTTTTTCCGTTTGAAAAAACTCTAAATTGAATGTCATTTAATTTTTAAAAAAGTTTTATTTTCAACCAATTCATTCATGGTTTTTCTAATTTAAATTCAAAGTTGGTAATATTTATTCAACTAATTTTAATTCTTACGATAAATATTACTTATTTATTAAATTTATAAATACTAAGAAATATGACTTAACTTTAAATTAATTTTGACATGTATAAAGTTAGTTTAAGTTTTAATATCAACTATATTTAACAATTTACTATTTTTAATCAATCTATACTACATAACAAATAAGTGTTTAATGATCACACATGACGGTTTTGAGTGAAATCAAAATTTCTTTTTCTCGCTTCTCTCTTATATTAAACGATAGAGATTTGAAGTAAATAACTCAAATCATTAAATATAAAAGATGTAAATCTTATTTTTCTAATAATTTATTAAGAGATACTAATTTATAAAATTTCAATTTTATCATATCTTAAAATAAAATCTTGTAATTTTCTAATGTTCATTATTACTAATTTATAACTTCTTATATTTTATCTCTTATTTTATCAATGGTTGACAACATTTAAAACGTAAAGTTTTATAAAAAATAATTATTTAATAAGTTAAATTCATTCAACCCATGTATTACAAATACATGGGTTCTAACCTAATTTGATTAATATAATAGTAATTGTTCATTTATTAAGAAAACTATTATAATATTAATTTGTAACTTTTATTGTAGTGAGTACATGTGTTCAAATCCTATGTGAAGCCTAGGTAGACATTATAAAAAAATATCATATGACTTTCAAAGATTTTAATTTATTAGTATAGATTTCTACAGGACCGCTGAAGGGTGATCAATGCAACATTTTCACACGGTTGAAAGATACGAAACACTTAGCAGATCAACAGGGAACCGATTAGATGATACAAAGAATACAAGTAAAAGAACAAGAAAAAGAACACTCATATGTAGTTTTCAAGAATGATGTATATTACTCTCAAGTTCTTACAAGTGTTACAAAGCATACATAGGAATACAAGTACTTGAGACACTTTATACTACATCCTACAGTCGACCATACTTTGAAGGCCAGCTGGATACACTAATCTAGACAACAAGATCAATGTAAAGTCAAAAGGCAGATTGCCTTTTGGCTAGTCACTATGATATGCCATAGCTCATACCCTAATCTATTACAAAAAGGATAAAGGTATAAAAGTAGACAGTTACTGACCAATGACCATAATCTATAGTTGACAAAAGCATGGACCTTTTTACCAACTCATATAAGTTAGTGAGTCTTCAGAGTGGCAGCGGATAGTTGTTCGGCTTTTGTCAAAAGGTGGTCAGAGAAAGCATGTCTTCTCTGTCATTGGAAGAAATCAGTCTTTAGTTTCGGAAGACTTTCTCTCTGAAGCTTCTGAAGACTACATCTTTGGCTTTGGAAGATTTTGTCATTAGGCTTCGGAAGATTTTACACTTAGCTTATTTCCTTTGTGTGGTGTAAAACTTTCGAACTAACTTTACTCTGTACTTCATGCATGCATGCTGGGAGCTCTTTGGATGCTTTGGTTGCATCAGTCTTTAAGTATAGACCTTACAAATTCCCCCTAGGCTTATGCTACCAAAACAGAAGAGATTACTAATTTATTGATAGTTCTCATCAGGATCAAGACCATTCCTTTCCTCATCATTTGGTCAGGATCCCTCAAACTCTTATAGTATCTCCTTATATCATAGAGATTATGTAGAGGAAGATCAAGTATGTCTTACCAGAAGTAGACATCTTGACCTCCTTGATCTCTAAAGACATACCATCTGTTCGGATTAGCGGCAAAGATCTAGGACAAGATGGGTCTCGTAGCAGGAAGATGCTCTACTTAATGGGAGTTGGATGAGCAACCTCTTCTTGATCACCCTCAGGATGTTCTGACCCATTCTAAGGTGTAGAGGTAGATGCCTTGGAATTCTTCTTCTTCTTCTTCTTCTTGTCCCTTCTAATGACCATCCTTTTCCTCTTTCTATATTTTAACTGAGGAGACTGGCCTGCAACACCAGATTTTTCTTGATTGTCTCCTTCAGTTGGGTCCTCTTCCCTCATAGGTTTAGAAGGAGAAGGATCAGGAACATGCTATGGATCAGAAGATAAAGTTGGCTATGGTCTAGCACTAGGTCTAGTTTGTGTTGCATCTTATCGTTCAACCTTGACCTCAACTTCAGGTGCAACCTGACTTGGTGGAGAATGCAAGTCAAAGAGCTTACCTTTTTTAATCTTCTGCTTGATCAGTCTAATGTGCTCATCCATGGTGGATAGAGACATTGGACCAAGCCTCCTTTCGAAGAATCCATACAGCTTTAAGAAGCTCATCATCCTCTGCCTATCAGCAGACTTCTTTAGACTCTTGTGGGTGATGGCTCTTGAATTTACAGCTTCTTCCCTTATCTTCCTCTTATTAGCTTTTTGTACCTTTGTAATTGTTGCTCAAGCTGCTTGAGGTATTCAAATTTAATGTACTTGTATGCAAGGGAAGAAATGCAGACGCCTGATGGAGGCCTGTGGCACTCAGGTAGTTAATCATATTTTGTCTTTCTGTCTCTTTGTCTACCTGAGGTTGTTGCTTAGTTGCCACAGCCTCTGTCTCAGGGCTTTCTTGAATTGGGGAGAGGGTAGGAGCATGCTTGTAGAGTCTTGTGTGACCCAGGTAGGAGAGAGCTTTGGCCTTTATTGCTTGGTTTCTCACTTAAGCTTTGGCCAGAGAGAGGTTGTGAGACACTTTCACCAGCTGGTGCCTCAGTGAGGGTAATGGATACTGAAGTAGTTCCTGTCATCTCAAGGTTCACAGGCTCAACTACCGGGCCTTCAGCTAAGGTTTCCCCTTCGGAGCTAATCTTAGGGTCCACCTCAATATCCATTTGACCAACAGTCTTACCTGCTAGCCTCTGTCTAATAGTCTTGTTCTCAGCTTGAACTCTTTAGTCACCTTTTGTTGAATCCTATCAGCCAACCTTGCACCTTGCCTATTTTGACTTGGGATAGCAAGTGGAAGGTCAACTAGATAGGTGCTCTCATAATATCTCAGGTTATAGAAGTTGAAGATCTCTTGTTTTCCTTGAGACCTAGAGATTACCAGGGCTCTCCTTTGATCATCATATCTCTATCCCACTATTGGGTTCTTAGCAAATTGAGATGGAGTAAACATAGCCCTTGGTATACCCTCCTCAAATAGACTTTGTATGAGTGAGTCCACATTAATGTAGACTTGAGGAGGTTGTTGAGCATGGACAATTTCAAGTGAGAGTGGTGAATCCTCTATGTCCATACTCTGAGAGGAACTCCCAGGTTCTGTGATTGTAAGTAAGACTTTCTCCCCCTTTTAGGTAGCATCACCATCTTGTACAAGGGACTAAGAGTTAGGCCTACCACCTCCATAGGTTTTTATGGGTCTGGTTGAGTCCTCTGGATCCGTCTCTCAGCTAACTTGCCCTTGAGATCAGTGATCTCATGTTGCTAGTCATTGATCCTCTTTTGCAAGGTAGTCACCTGAGATTCCAGGAGACTGACCTTTGAGACTAAATAGGTGCAAGTTTTAGTCAGTTGTTGCACCTTTAGTTTTAGACTCCCCTCATCTTCATTTGAAGAATCACTGAGGGATGAGAGAATAGGACCAAAGTCTTCTTCCTTATCGCCAGCTTTAGGTTCTTGGCTGCTGGTTTTCCCTTACGCACTTGTAGCTTCAAAAGAAGTGTCAATGGGCTGGTTTGCCATGGTTGAGGTCTGAATGATGTAATCACTTGCAAAAGTTAGAGCTTCTTGCATATGGGCCTCCTGAATCACATGTCTTCATCATCATAGAAATCAAGTTTGGGTATGGGTTGGTTGAGGTCAATCGGCTGGGTATGGGTTGCACGTGTGTATTTAATGTGTGAACTTGGTAACTTGTAAAGATAATGCTTATAGTTGTTATTATTAATTATATGTGTGTTATGTTAGTTGAAAACCTTGTAAAAAAGAGTTTAAAGGTTTAATTTTTATAAATTATAAATTACAAGGACTTAAAAGGTAATATTGGATGATTAAAGAAAAAAAAAAGGAATCCTAACCCTAATGCACCTTTCGGCTGCGACCCTTGTTCCACACATACACACTTCGATTTCAAGCAAGAACAAGCAATTTCATTCGGTTTTGGACCGATTTCAAGCATCATAACAAGTTAGAATCATCAATTTCAAGTCATTACACATTTAAAGGTAAGATTTTTACATGTTTTTCATGGTTTTCACTTTGGCCGAAATCCTAGTTCGAATTGGGTGTTGTTGATGTCAATTTTGTGTTGGTTGATGATGTTATGATGTTAGTTAGGTTAGATTGATGCGAGTTAACATCGATTATGCAAGAAAGCTATGATTTTGATGGGTTGTTCATAGGTTACTAATAATAGTAACTTTATTTGCATGAATATGGTGATTTGATGATGAATTAATGTTGTTAATGTGTTAGTGATGATAATTGGTTGTTAGATTGTTGATATGAATGCTAGAAATCCAAGAATGAATGTTGTAGTTCATGTCTTACTAAAGATAGTAACTTTTGGCTATGAAAGTTGATGAATCATTATAATTGGATGTTGTTGATCATGTCTAGATGTTATCATGAGCTTGAATTGGTACATTATTGATGAATTCATGAATATCTTGGGTGTTGGATAGATTTTGGGATGTACTTTCCCAAAAGGGAATCTTTAATTGTACGAAATCTTGAATATGATGATTTGAGTATGTTTGCGATTTAAGGATCATATTAGCATGTTTGTTAATGATTTCTAAGTTGGTAGAATGTATTGTTTGGGTTGTTTGAAGGCTTAATTGGTCAATTGAAAGATTAGGTCTTTTTGTGGGTATACATGATGATGGGTCATGTAGGTCATGATAGGTTTATGGTTTGGGAATTGTAACATATCATTTTGGAGTATTCTGCTTGGTATGAATTCTGTTGATTAGTGTGATGATGATTGTTATACACGCGTGCGAATCTGAGGCCCCTACTTAGTAGGATTGGCAGGGTTTAGGGTGTGAAGTCGTGAGTGGCTTCACATGGCATGTTGTGCATGATTCGATTCTATGTGTGATGCATTAGTTATGGCATAGTTATGTTGTGCATGATGATTATTTGAGATTCGCATGACCTGTATGATAATCTGTTTGTATAATGATGTAGATAGTTCATGTGGTTAATAAAGTGACATATGTGAACAGCTTGTATGTTAAACATGTGTGATGAACTGATAGGCTTGTTTGAATGGAATTTCACCTATAATGTCACTAATGGGTCAAACGGGTCAACTGAGTCAGTGTGTCTTATTTTTATAAAACCTTGAGTTCCTTGGGTTATAGAGCACTTAGGGTTTCATTATGATTTATGTGTACACGTACTTATGTACTTGCGTGTTCTAGGTGACCTCTGAAGGTTGTCTTTCCTTCATTGTCAAGTTAAGCCTTAAGTTATTTCTTGCGCACATCAGGTGAGTTCATGCCCCACTCTTTTACATACTCTCTTTTGGGTGAGATAGCATACACGTTTTACAAATGCTTACTTTGTATGAGTTGGGTATAGTATGATATAGTGTTGAATACCATGAAAGTCCTCACACTTTCGGATTGTTAATAATGATGATTAGCGGGAAATCTTGGGTAGTATTACCGGGTCTGACGAGCCCCACCTGTGCGACTCGAGGTCAAACGGGTGCAATTTTGTCCTAACAGAAACATCGTCACGACCTGGTAAGTCGTGACGGGAGGCAACAAACGAAACACAGTCAGCTTCAATCGCGAAATCACTATGATTATTACTTGTGAATTTAGACTAGCTATCTAATTCAATGCACTCTTATATTTTATACTGTTACAGTTATGTTTTACGCAAACTCTTGAACTCACCAACCATTGTGTTGACTCTTTTAGTATGCTATTCTCAGGTTGAGGATACCATTGCTTAGGAGCACATTACACGGGTCAGCATCATGGTGTTGTCAGCATGTTATGAAACAATGTTTTCAAGATTATGTTTGTTTAAACTTTATTCTTTGGTTTTGCATAATGCTTGGGCGCATTTGTTTGCGCATTTTAAATCATGTTACATTGTTTTGGGATTTCTGTTTTATTTAACGCTTCCGCAGTATTTAAAGTTAAACTTTGATTTTGAATGTTTGTACATATAGAGTCGTTCTAAGTAACTAATGACTGAGATCCTGGTATGTCACGCGCCTCGCGGTAAAACCCCGCACGTGGATTTTGAGGGTGTGACAGATTGGTATCAGAGCCATTGGTTATAGGGAACTTGGTTGCATACATACTAGACTATAACCGCACAGTTGTTAGTTACTTGTCACTTATTTCCTTACTGTATACTCATTGGCATACGCATCACGTACTTCGCAGCATGGCATCGTCATCCAGAAATTTAGGCAAGAAACCTGCACGATCTGAGTCACCTCCTACTTCTCCCGTACCTGATAGGGGATTTAACTGGCCCCGACATCCTTATCCTCCTGGCGAGATAGACTGGGATCAGCCTTTCATACCGCATGAGCTCGATCCTCCGCGAAACTGGGATTTCTACCCCACCTACATAAACCGTATGGCTTATAGAGAGCGTGTACCACCAATAGCTCCTACTCGACCTAGGAATAGGTCATCGACAGCCTCTGCATTGCCTACTCTTCCTATCTTGGACATCCCTCTCGAGCAGACGTTTGCAGATTTGGTAGCCACTCTAGACACGGAGAGACAGCGGATTAGAGGACTTACTGATGAGAACTCTGCCTTACGGTCTGAGATGCGTCAGTTGTGCTACCAGGTAGAGAGGCTTTAGGAGCGACTTTCGATGGCCATTGGTGGACATCATACCCTGGCAGGCAACGTTGTAGCACTTACTGGGTGCATGGACGTGCAGGATCACCATAACATAGTGATCGATGATAGGTTTGCTGATCTAGAGGCACAGCTAGCAGCACTTCAGATTGCTGAAGCCCCTGCACCTTTGGTGGACCCTGATGAGGAAGACCCGGAAGAGGAACCAGAGGAAGCCCCCGAAGACGAACCAGCAGACATGGATGAGGACAGTGACGGATCTGACGTGCTGGACTGATTCCACTTTTATATGACTTAGACTATATAGTGTTTCTTTTCTTTGAAACCTATGTGGGAAGGGTTTTTTCCCACTCAACTGAAAAACTAAAATTTTGACATTGGTAGAATATTTTGTGAACCATTTACAATTTATTTATCTCTGGTTATTATTTTTGTTATAAATGTTTTGGTTGTGGTGAATCCATTATTTCTTATTGTTTACTGTACTTCGATAAGATTAATGTGTTGGATGTTACTCATTATTGTATTTGTGAATTGTAAAGTAAAAAATGGATGCACGCAGAAGAGGACGTGGGCGTGGTCGTGGACGTGGCGCCGGAGGCCGTGGTGCCGGAGCCATAAACATGACGCCTGCGGAATTGGCTGCTTTAATCAACGAACATGTTCAGGTGGCAGTGGCTGCTGCCCAACCGGACAACCAGCAGGTAAATGATAACAAGAGGTTAAATTAATTATCCTAGTTATTTGTCTAGGATATCTGACTAATGTTTGGGTTGTCAAAACAGGACCAATACCATGTACCTACAAGTCCTTCATGGACTATAAACCCCATACTTATAGCGGGACAGAAGGGGCTGTGGGGCTTGTAAGGTGGTTTATGAAGACAGAGTCTGTCTTCGCAAAATGCAACTGCCCGCCTGCTGATCAGGTGAAGTATGCCACCGGGACATTGGAAGGCGCAACACTTTCCTGGTGGAACTCCCAGGTTCAAATGCTAGGTCAAGCTATAGCAAACGAACTGCCTTGGGATGAATTCAAAGAAATCATGATGGAAGAATACTGCCCCCGTAATGAGGTGCAGAAACTGGAGATTGAGTTCTGGCAACTCAAAATGCAAGGCTCAGAGATTGAAGCCTACACGACCCGTACTCATGAATTGGCCACACTATGCCCTGGAATGGTGAATGAAATGCACAAGAGGGTTGAGCATTATATACGGGGATTGGTGCCCGAAATTCAGAGTATGGTAACTGCTTCCAACCCCACTACCATACAACAAGATATCCGAAAAGCCCACAGGCTGACTGATCAAGCAGTCGAGCAAGGATGATTACCTAAGCAGGGCGCTGTGGCAAGCGTGGCCGACCATAAACGCAAGTGGGATGGTTCAGGCAACAAGGGATCGTCATCAAGTAGCCAATCCCAACCTCAACAACAGCAGCAAAATCAGCAACAACAATGGAGGTTCGATAATAATCGAAGCTTCAACCAGACGACTCCCTCAAATCAAGGACCCGGTGGGTATGGCGGAAGACAGCCGAAGTGCAACCGGTGTAACTACCACCATGCGGGTCGGTGTGACAATTTCAAGTGCCAACGTTGTGGGAAGATTGGTCATGCAGCCAAAGACTGCCGTGGTGAGCTGATGAAAAAGCCACAACAGTCCCAGGAAACTCCCAAAGGCTGTTTTGAATGCGGAAAAGAAGGCCATTATAGACGCAACTGTCCCCAGCTCAGGAGGAATGGTAATGGTAACAACAACAAGTGCAACAACAGCAACAATAACAACGGTAACAACAACAACAACAACGGTAATGGCAACAACAATGGAGGCATAACAACAATGGTGCCAATGGAAGAGCCTTCGTCATTGGCTCAGGTGAGGCTCTAAACTATCCTACAATAGTAACCGGTAAATTTTAGGTTAATGGTCGTTTTGCTACCGTATTATTCGATACCGGAGCCGATAGAAGTTTCGTGTCCACTAAGTTTTGTAGACTTTTAAGTGATATGCCCTCAGCCTTAGAATCTAAATACACCGTAGAGTTAGCTGACGGTACACAGATTCACGTAACGCATATTCTTAGAGACTACAATATAGAGCTTGCTGGTCATACATTCGCCATAGATCTCATGCCTGTTACACTAGGAAGTTTTGATGTAGTAGTAGGCATGGATTGGCTTTCCGATAAGCAAGTGGAAGTCATATGCCACGAGAAGATCATACGGATTCCCATTGGCGAAGAAGTCCTTACGGTCGGAGGTGATAGGAGTGGTGCGGTGATAGGCATCATCTCGTTCATGAAGGCACAAAAGTTGTTACGAAAAGGTCGATTGGCCATATTAGCACTTGTCACAGATAAACAGACCGAGGAAAAGAAGATAGAGGATATCCCCGTAGTTCGCGAGTTTCTCGAGGTGTTTCCGGAAGACCTGCCTGGATTACCGCCTCATCGTCAAGTTGAATTCCAACTTGAGTTGACTTCAGGATCCGCTCCAATTACGAGAGCACCTTACCGGTTAGCTCCGAACGAACTGCAAGAATTATCCGCCCAACTACAAGAGCTGTTGGATAAAGGGTTTATCCGACCGAGTTCGTCGCCCTGGGGAGTGCCAGTTCTATTTGTCAAGAAGAAGGATGGTACATTTCGAATGTGCATTGACTATAGGGAACTGAACAAAGTCACGATCAAGAATAGATATCCCTTACCTCGTATAGATGATTTGTTTGATCAACTACAAGGATCAAGCTATTACTCTAAGATTAATCTGAGGTCTAGGTATCATCAGCTGAGAGTTCGAGAGGAGGACATCTCGAAGACTGCCTTTCGTACACGATATGGTCACTATGAATTTTTGGCCATGCCATTTGGGATGACAAATGTACCAGCAGTATTCATGGACCTTATGAATCACGTGTGCAAACCCTATCTTGATCAGTTTGTTATCGTCTTTATTGATGACATACTGATATACTCAAGGACTGAAGAAGAACATGAGAAGCACTTATGTTTAATCTTGGAATTACTTAGAAAGGAACAACTATACGCAAAGTTTTCTAAGTGTGATTTCTGGATACGTGAGGTGCAATTCTTGGGTCATATTGTCAACGAGAAGTGAATACATGTTGATCCTGCAAAGATTGAAGCGATAAAGAATTGGTCTATTCCTAAGACACCAAGTGAGATACGACAATTCCTTGGATTAGCGGGATATTATCGACGGTTCATCGAAGGATTCTCTAAGATTGCACAACCCCTCACATCCTTGACTCACAAGGGAATGACGTACAAATGGGGTGAGAGTCAGGAATTCGCTTTCTAGTTGCTGAAACAGAAATTCAGTAGCGCACCGATATTAGCATTACCGGATGGAAGTGATGATTTTGTAGTCTATTATGACGCTTCCATTCAAGGACTTGGGTGTGTATTGATGCAGCGGGATAAGCTAATAGCTTACGCCTCTAGACAACTAAAGGTTCATGAGAAGAACTATACCACCCATGACTTGGAGCTGGGTGCGGTAGTTTTTGCCTTAAAGATCTGGAGACACTACTTGTACAGTACCAAATGCACTATTTGCACCGATCACAAGAGTCTTCAACACATCTTTGAGCAAAAGGAATTGAATATGAGGCAAAGACGCTGCGTAGAATTACTGAATGACTATGACTATGCTATCAAGTACCACCCGGGGAAAGCAAATGTAGTTGCTGACGCGCTGAGTAGGAAAGAAACTGCTAAGCCTCGACGTGTGCGAGCTTTGCAGCTTACCATTAGCACACAGTTACCGGAAAAAATCCGAGAGGCTCAAACAGAAGCTCTGAAAGTCGAAAACATTGGGTCTGAATCATTAAGGGGAATGGAAAAACAATTGGAAGTAAAAGCGGATGGAATTCGTTACATCATGGATAGACTTTGGGTACCTCTACATGGAAATCTGAGAGATTTAGTCATGAGTGAGGCACACAAGTCTAAGTACTCTATACATCCTGGATCTGACAAGATGTATCATGATCTGAAGGCGCACTATTGGTGGCCTAATATGAAAGTGGATGTAGCTACCTATGTGAGCAAGTGTCTGACCTGCTCAAAGGTAAAAGTGGAGTATCAGAAACCATCTGGGATGTTGCAACAGCCTGAGATTCCTATGTGGAAGTGGGAACAGATTTCAATGGATTTCATTACCAAGCTACCCCGAACTCCTACTGGTTATGACACGATATGGGTTATTGTGGACCGATTAACGAAGTCTGCTCATTTCTTGGCAATAAGGGAAACAGACAAAATGGAGAAATTAACCCGACTTTATTTGGAAATAGTTTCAAGACATGGTGTACCGGTTTCAATCATTTCTGACAGCGATGCCCGTTTTACATCGCACTTTGGCAGTCGTTATAGAGATCTTTAGGTACGCGGTTAGACATGAGTACTGCTTATCACCCGCAAACCGATGGTCAAAGTGAGCGTACTATACAAACGTTGGAGGACATGCTACGGGCTTGTGTGATTGACTTCGGGAATAACTAGGAAGTTCACCTACCATTAGTGGAATTTTCTTACAACAACAGTTATCACACTAGTATAAAGGCGACACCTTTTGAAGCTTTGTATGGGAGAAAATGTAGATCACCAGTTGGTTGGGCTGGAATTGGTGATAGCCAGCTAACGGGCCCTGAGTCAGTACACGAGACCAATGAGAAGATTGTACAAATAAGGAACCGTATGGCTGCAGCGCGCGACAGACAGAAAAGTTATGCTGATAAGCCTCTAGAGTTCCAGATTGGTGACAAAGTCTTATTGAAAGACTCACCGTGGAAAGGCGTAATTTGGTTTGGCAAACGAGGGAAGCTAAATCCGAGTTATGTTGGACCCTTTGAGATATTGGAAAGAATAGGTCCAGTTGCCTATCGACTAGCCCTACCTGATTCACTGAGTGGAATCCATGATGTATTCCATGTTTCAAATCTGAAGAAGTGCTTAACGGATGAAACGATGGTCGTACCGCTGGATGAAGTTCAAGTGGATGAACAATTACGCTTCATTGAGGAACCAGTCGAAGTGATGGATAGTGAGGTGAAGACACTTAAGCAAAGCAAGATACCCATTGTCAAAGTTCAATGGAACTCAAGACGTGGACCAGAATTCACGTCGGAACGTAAGGACCAAATGAGGATTAAGTATCCTCAGCTATTAGAAAAGACGATGGCAGCCTGCGAAGGTACTGATTAAATTCGGGACGAAATTTCTTTCAACATGGGGATGATGTGACAACTCACCCAAAACTCACTCGATTTTGATTACTTTATGCCAATGCAGTAGACCAGTGATGGAACACTCACCATATAACACAATTTTCGGACGAAAATTCTTTCAACATGGGGATAATATGACATCCGGTAATTTTCCGTTACCAAACTCCGTTAGTTCCGTTAAGTCTTGCATACACGTGTCGTGAGCACACACTCGTTGTCGTTGAACGTTGATGACTTAATAATAATTAATAATGTTAAATAAGTAATTTCTATGTTGATTATTAAGTTGTGCTTATATGTTTACGTGATTTAAATATTAATTGTGAATTTTATCGCGTAACGTGGAAACGTGTGTATTTAATGTGTGAACTTGGTAACTTGTAAAGATAATGCTTATAGTTGTTATTATTAATTATATGTGTGTTATGTTAGTTGAAAACCTTGTTAAAAAGAGTTTAAAAGTTTAATTTTTATAAATTATAAATTACAAGGACTTAAAAGGTAATATTGGATGATTAAATAAAATAATAAAAAAAAGGAATCCTAACCCTAATGCACCCTTCGGCCGCGACCCTTGTTCCACACACACACACTTCGATTTCAAGCAAGAACAAGCAATTTCATTCGATTTTGGACCGATTTCAAGCATCACAACAAGTTAGAATCATCAATTTCAAGTCATTACACGTTTAAAGGTAAGATTTTTACATGTTTTTCATGGTTTTCACTTTGGCCGAAACCCTAGTTCGAATTGGGTGTTGTGGATGTCAATTTTGTGTTGGTTTATGATGTTATGATGTTAGTTAGGTTAGATTGATGCTAGTTAACGTCGATTATGCAAGAAAGCTATGATTTTGATGCGTTGTTCATAGGTTACTAATAATAGTAACTTTATTTGCATGAATATGGTGATTTGATGATGAATTGATGTTTGGTCTTAGATAGTTGATATGAATGCTAGAAATCCAAGAATGAATGTTGTAGTTCATGTCTTACTAAAGATAGTAACTTTTGGCTATGAAAGTTGATGAATCATGATAAAAGGATGTTGTTGATCATGTCTAGATGTTATCATGAGCTTGAATTGGTACATTATTGATGAATTCATGAATATCTTGGGTGTTGGATAGATTTTGGGATGTACTTTCCCAAAAGGGAAACTTTAATTGTACGAAATCTTGAATATGATGATTTGAGCATGTTTGTGATTTTAGGATCATGTTAGCATATTTGTTAATGATTTCTAAGTTGGTAGAATGTATTGTTTGGGTTGTTTGAAGGCTTAATTGGTCAATTGAAAGATTTGGTCTTTTTATGGGTATACATGATGATGGGTCATGTAGGTCATGATAGGTCTATGGTTTGAGAATTATAACATATCATTTTGGAGTATTCTGCTTGGTATAAATTCTGTTGATTAGTGTGATGATGATTGTTATACACGCGTGCAAATCTGAGGCCCCTACTTAGTAGGATTGGCAGGGTTTAGGGTGTGAAGTCGTGAGTGGCTTCACATGGCATATTGTGCATGATTGAATTCTATGTGTGATGCATTAGTTATGGCATAGTTATGTTGAGCATGATGATTATTTGAGATTCACATGACTTGTATGATAATCTGTTTGTATGATGATGTAGATAGTACATGTGGTTAATAAAGTGGCATATGTGAACAGCTTGTATGTTAAACATGTGTGATGAACTGATAGGCTTGTTTGAATGGAATTTCACCTATAATGTCACCAATGGGTCAAACGGGTCAACTGAGTGAATGTGTCTTATTTTTATAAAACCTTGAGTTCTTTGGGTTATAGAGCACTTAGGGTTTCATTATGATTTCTGTGCACACGTACTTATGTACTTGTGTGTTCTAGGTGACCTCTTAAGGTTTTCTTTCCTTCCTTGTCAAGTTAAGCCTTAAGTTATTTCTTGCGCACATCAGGTGAGTTCATGCCCCACTCTTTTACATACTCTCTTTTGGGGGAGATAGCTTACTGGTTTTACAAACGCTTACTTTATATGAGTTGTGTATAGTATGATATAGTGCTGAATACCATGAAAGTCCTCACACTTTCGGATTGTTAATAATGATGATTAGCGGGAAATCTTCGGTAGTACTACTAGGTCTGACGAGCCCCACCTGTGCGACTCGAGGTCAAACGGGTGCAATTTTGTCCTAACACAAGCATCGTCATGACCTGGTAAGTCGTGACGGGAGGCAACAAAAGAAACACAGTCAGCTTCAATCGCGAAATCACTATGATTATTACTTGTGAATTTAGACTAGCTATCTAATTCAATGCACTCTTATATTTTATACTATTACAGTTATGTTTTACGCAAACTCTTGAACTCACCAACCATTGTATTGACTCTTTTAGTATGCTATTCTCAGGTTGAGGATACCATTGCCTAGGAGCATAGTACACAGGTCAGCATTATTGTGTTGTCAGCATGTTATGAAACAATGTTTTCGAGATTATGCTTGTTTAAACTTTATGCTTTGATTTTGCATAATGCTTGGGCGCGTTTGTTTGCGCATTTTAAATCATGTTACATTGTTTTGGGTTTTCTGTTTTATTTAACGCTTCCGCAGTATTTAAAGTTAAACTTTGTTTTTGAATGTTTGTACATATAGAGTCGTTCTGAGTAACTAATGACTGAGATCCTAGTATGTCACGCGCCTCGCGGTAAACCCCCGCACGTGGATTTTGAGGGTGTGACATAAGTTGTCATCTTGAGCAATGAGCTCTAACACTTTTGGGATTAGGGCTGTTTCTACCCCTGAGAAGTCAACAGTTGGCTTTCTCATTGTCTTAAAGATGTCAGGCTTGATCTGTTCCAATTTTAGAACATTACCTGTTCCTCTTAACGGTGAGCCCAGTTCACAGTTAAGAATGTACTGGACATATCTAGGGAACATGCAGTATTCTAAGGAGTCCAAGTTTGCAAGTAAATTAGTATAAGCAAATTGTGAGTACCTGAACTTGACCCCTCGTACCAATCCATGAACTATATAGGAAAGGTCTTCAGGAATTTGATCCCAACCTCCATGTTTCATTGATAGACAGTGAATGACAACATAAAGGAGGTACTTCCAATAGGAGGAGACCTTCCCTTTCTTGAAGGTTCTTACAGAGTAATCGCCCTCATAGCCCATCTGGCTGAAGGACCGGTTTACAGTAGATTTTGGGACGGGCAATTCTCCTTCTTTATCATCCAGCCTTAAATGAGTACAAATGGTGGCTGGAGTGATAAAAATTGTCCTGCCCTGCATTATGGTAGACAGTGCCTTCTCCACATCCATAATGACCTCTTGGCAGGTCCTCCAAAACTCTAAAAGCTGATCTTCTTATAGTGGAGGATTTATGGTGAGGGAGGTGAAGTAGTTGGATAAAGCCTAGAAGCGACAAACATTTGAGAAGCCAAGATCTTTCTCAAACACTAACAAAGCAACCTGATTATGTTATTTGTGTAGTTGCATGGAGAAATCGGGCTGGTTTTGTGGGTCAGGGTTAGCCATTTTGAGTAGCTTTGAGATGAAAGAAGGTAAGAACAAGGTCGGTCCCACCTCCGAAAAAGCACCCAAAAAGTTAGTTATTTTGGAAGTCTAAATCTTCCAAAGGTAATTTGTCTTCAGAAGGTTTTAGAAAAAATTCTGAAGCCAAATTTGGCTTCGGAAGATATTCCTTAGTTTTCTAGGAATTTGCTTCCGAAGAAAATTACTTAAAGTAATTTTACTTTCAAAATAAAATTTTCTTGGGAAGATATTAAATATCAGAAATCTTATTCATAAAAGAGAATAAAAGGTCCAAGACTTAACTTCTTTTGAAATAAATGGTAGTTCAATACACATAGTACTTGGTGAGAAAAATAAGCTTCAGAAGATATATCTGGATTTTTTCCGAAGGTTAATTCCTCAGAAGTAGTTATTTGTTTTGAAGACATAATTTTCTTCCGAAGACAACTTGATGTCTTCCGAAAGAAAGTTTATTAAAATTCTCAGAATTCTAAGGGATATCATTTTGAGAAGTTTCTTCCAAAGTAAACAAGGCTTATATAGTGATGATATAGACAACTTAAGACACACATATTATTAAAATTAATCTTGAGTTTGGTTTAAAGAAAATCTACTCAAAGTTAATCATCCAAATAGCTGATACAAGATACTTAAATCTCTGCTCATCAAAAGCCATTATGAACAGATTAGCATATTGTTCATTTGTGTTAACTTTGACTAGTTTTATCAATCCCTTTTCAAAATTATCTCTAATTAAATGATACATGATGTTGATATGCTTTGTCTTTGAGTGCTCCACAGGATTCTCTGTAATAGAGATAGCACTATTGTTGTCTCTATGAATGGCAGTCTCCTTGAAGTTGAATCCATAGTCTAGCATCTGATTCTGAATCCAAAGCACTTAAGCATAGCAACTTGCAGTAGCAATGTATTCAGCTTCAGTAGTTGATGCAGACATATAGGATTGTTTCTTGTTTTGCCGTGAGACTATCCTTCCACCAAGAAATTGACATCCCCCAGATGTAGACTTAGTAATCATATTGCATCCACCATAGTCACTATCTGTATAGGCATATAGCTTAAAGTCAGAATTCTTTGGATACCAAAGGCCTAATTTAGGAGCACCCTTAAGATATCTGAGAATTCTCTTGACAACAACAAGGTGTGACATCCAAGACCCAATCATAGCCCTGTATAGATGTTCATCAACACACTCCCCCTCAAGATCTGGTCCTAGGGAGTGGTTTTTGGATATGGGTGTCTTAGCAACCTTGCACTCAGTCATGTGAAACCTGACAAGTATGTCTTGCACATACTTTGACTGGTTTATGAAGATTCCATTATCAACCTACTTTACTTTAATTCCTAGAAAGAAATTCAGTTCCTTCATGGCACTCATTTCAAATCTATTCTTCATCAGCTTCTCAAAGTCTTTACAAAGCTTTGGATTAGTTAACCCAAAGATAATGTCATCTGTATAAACCTGAACCAGCATCAAGTCATTTCCTGTTACTTTGATGAAGAGTGTTTCGTCAATAGTACCACTCTTGTACCCATGCTGACAGAGATACCATGATAGTGTCTCATACCACTTCCTTGTAGCCTGATACAACCCATAAAGAGCTTTGTCAAGCTTGCAGACATAATCAGGATGATATGGATCTACAAAGCTAGGTAGTTGTTTAACATACACCTCCTCATCAATCACTCCATATAGAAAAAGCACACTTGACATCAAGTTGGTAGACCTTGAAATCCTTGGATGCAGCAAAAGCCAGGAATATCCTAACAACTTCAAGTATTGCTACAGGAGCAAAAACATCTGTGTAATAAATCTCTTCTTCTAGTGTGTATCATTGAACAACTAGTCTTTCCTTGTTCTTGATGATAGTCCTTTATCATCCTTCTTGTTCCTAAAAACCCATTTGGTACATATGGGAGTCTTCCCTTGAGGAAGAGGACATAGATTCCAAACCTTCCGTCTCTTGAATTGAAGCAGCTCCTACTGCATTTGTTCAACCTAACTTCCATCCTTCAAAGCCGTCTTCAATCTTCTCAGGCTCTATCAGGGACAAGAAACAATAGTGAAGACAAATATTTTTGTCATGGGTTTGTCCTCTTGTCCTTACCCCAGTCTCAACATCTCCAATGATGTTTGTGTTGGGATGGGACTTATGGATTCTCAGTTGAGGAATCACAACAAGTTGTTTGGATAGATCTAAATTAGTGAAATTCAGATCTTGTGCTTGACTATCATCCACCACATCAACACACTTCTCAAGAGAAACTTGATCTAATGAGTGTGTCACATCATTGATTTGTCTTTTATGGAGGGGTTATCAGCATCAAGAAACTCCTCATCACTATCACCACCTCCATCTTCTCCTATATTAGAAATGCCTTCATCTGAGTTTGTGCCTTGGTGCTAGAATTTATAGGCACCTCAGATGTATCAGCTGAAGAATTTAGCATGGTTGTGCTGACAGGATTTCCAATTGCAGAGCTAGTTACCACTGGAGCTAAAGTAGTTTGTACACTTGGTATTCTCAGCTCAAATCTTGGATCAGAATCTCCTGTTGATAATGTACCTGTAGATCCTAAAACATGCTCATAAGATTTCTTAAAACAGTTAGTAACTAAATCAAGATCAAACAACCAATCAGGACTAGAACCTTTCACATTGGGTTTGTGCTCATTGAAGGTCACATTAGCTGACTCCTCAACTACTCTAGTTCTAAGATTGTATACTCTATATGCCTTGGCTTGGAGAAGTATCCAATGAAATGTCCATCATCTGATTTCTCATCAAATTTGGCTATATGATCCTTGATATTCAAGATGGTGCAAGGACATCCAAATGACTTGAGGAAACCAATGAAAGGTTTCCTTTTATGCCATAGTTCATAAGGAGTCTTACCATGAGTCTTAACTACTAAAACTCTGTTTTGCATATAGCAGGTAGTGTTAACTACATCTGCCGAGAAGATGATAGGCAGTTTGGAGTCAGACAACATGGTTCTTGCAGCTTCAATAAGTGACCAGTTTCTCCTCTCAGCAACACCATTTTGCTAAGGAGTGGTTGGAGAACTATATTGTCTTGTAATACCCTTTCATCATAAAATGTATCAAGGATTTGGTTTTTAAATTCGGTTCCTTGATCACATCTTATGATCTTGACCCTGTGATCATATTGATTCTCAATTTTCAGAATGAAACCTTTCAAGAAGGGGTCTCATCTTTACTTATAATAAAGATAACCAAGCAATAAGAGGTCCTTCCTAAACTCATTATACTGGTGGATAGGGGTGTAGTGATGGAGTTTATATCCTTTGGCTTGTGAGATACCTTGTGTTGCTTCCCTTTCAGGCATGTAACACAATGATAATCACTTGTAAACACTTTCTTTAGCATTACAGTTACCAAATCATTCTTAATTAATTTGTTCATGTTCTTATAGTTTACATGGCACATTCTTTTATGCCAAAAGAAAGACTCATCACTATTGGCTTTATATAGAAAGCAAGAAACTTCTCCTGAAGGGGATGTTTCCTCTAAGTCCATATTGTACATGTTCCCTCTCTTGGGGGCTCTAAGCAAGATATGCTCTTGAGGAATAACCACCCCGGGATTGAGAACAATGCACTCATGCTCAGTGAAGAGCATGTTATGTCTCTGATCACAAAATTAGGATACACTAAGAAGATTGTACCTAAGTTTCTTAATTAAATTTACCTTCTCAATGCTAAGCTTACCATTTGTGACCCTGCCCCTTCCAGTAATGTAACCACCAGATTCTCCTCCAAATGCAACTGGCCCTCCATCAACTCTTTTAAAATTTTAAAGCAAAGAGCCATTGCTTGTCATGTGCCTGGAACAACCACTATCAATGATCCATACATTTCCTTTGGTCTTGAGTTGTTCCTGCACATAAAAAGATGGTTAGTTATATTTGGAAACCCAAGCCTTATTGGTCTTGAGCTTGTCTAAGTGAAAAGAAGATAATAAAATAGGAATTGATCCTATATGCAAGTTTTGAGGATCATTTGCTGTTGTTGATGAAGAACTTTCAGTCACGTGGCCTTCCTTCATCTTCCATACCATCTTTGGAAAACTAGATTTATCCTTCAATACTTTAGAAGTTTTGATGACTTTGGAAGTTTTGGAGACTAAACCTTTGGAAGCTATTGCATCCACTGCAGCAGAATTCAGTGCTTCGGAAGTATTCCTTTCTTCAAAGACCAAATTTTCTTCCAAAGGTAAGTTTTCACTTATCTTCTTCTTCACTTTGGAGCTTCCGAAAGGAAGAGATTTTCCTTTTGAAGCTGTTTTCTTCTTCTTCTTCTTCTCAGAAGTTTTCTTCTTGTTCATGTGGATAGTGCTTTTAGGATTGTAGATGCAATCCTTGGCAAAGTGAGAAGTACTACCACACATGATGCATTCACTTTGCATACTTCTGAAAGTCTTATTTTGAGTGGATGGCTCACTTTCTACTTCCTTCTTCACCTTTTCAGATGATGTAGAAGGCTTCTTGGGATGAGGCTTGCTCTTAGAACTAGATGGTTCAAGCTGTGCAGCAGTGGTGCACACCTTATCAGCCTTCCTCTCTTGATCAGGATGATTTGGACATGAACGAGGATTCCCGGTACTAGAATCCATAGTTAAGTCTTTAGCCTTTACCACTTCAAATCCAGTAGAGATAAAAACATGCTTTTTCATGGAGTTGAAAGTGGCCTTGATCTCTTGGATTTTCTTTTAGTAGCCCTGATCAAGTTCTTCCTTGCAGACTTGGTTATCCATGATTCATTCTTCTCACCATAAGAATGGTGTCCCTTCTTAGGATAAGCCTTATCGCTCACCTCAGTTTCATCCTCACCATCTCCTCTTCATCGTCATCCTTTATTTGGATAGGATCAATGGAGGGCAGCTTATCTTGAAAAGTTCCACAACTTTGATATCTAATAAATAGGAGTATATGTGGAGGAGCTATCTCACTTGATCCTAGTCCCTGCCTATTATAATAAAAAACTTTTTCATGCAAGGATGAGGATATTATGTTCTTAAAGGTTTCCTCTTCAAAAGCACATTTTTCTTACTTGGCTTTGCTGATCACAAGCTCAGCCTGTCATTCAGTTAATTTAGTAATAAGATCCTTGATCTGAGTCCTGTAATTTGTATGCTCATGCTTAAGAGTTGAAATGGTTTTCTTTAAATCTTCTATTTTAAGTTTATAGTTATTTTCAGCTCTTTTAAAATCAGCTTTCAAAATGTTAAAGGACTCAAGGTCAGATCTCACTTCTAAATTATAGGACCTATAAATGTTAACTATAGCAATGCATTTAGGGGTACAAAGATGTTCCAATACCTTAGCTTCTTCATGATCAGCCATCAGTGCTTGGTTTGGAGAGGCATCTTCCACCTGAAAGCTCCAGTCAAAGCCTCCTTCTTCAATAGCAACAACCATATGTTGTTTGGGTTGGCTTGGCTTCTCGGTTCTTGGAGCTGTATCTGTGTTTTTTTTACCTGGGATGTTCTTGGCCACCATTTTTCCTTGGTTCCTTGCACTCTCTAGCAAAGTGGCCCATCTGGTTACAATTGTAACACTTCACGTTGCTTTTGTCCAGTCTAAACTTTCCATTGGCCACATTGCTAGGAAACTCTCTCCCTATCCTCTTGTAGAACTTCTTGACCCTATGAGTGAGAAGAGTCATCTGCTGGACTATCTCCATGTATTCCAGATCATCTAGATAGATACAGTCCAAGTCTTCAAGGGTGAAGAGAAAGTTGCCATAACTTTCATTAATAGACACAAAGGCTTGTGCAGAGCTTGTCTCTTGGAATGGGCTTCCTTGGATGTAGCTCTCCCTTGGTGTCTAAGGGAAGGTGATAAAAGGAACCTTTTGTGATTTTTAGGGAAGCATATAAGATGATGTTGTGGTTCTATGCTATCTCTTTAAACCACATGAAGGGCTGAACTTTGTTGATTATTAGAAGAGCTGCTTGATGGATTTTGCATGTTCATCTCCATCTGGTAGCCGCTGAGGATACCATATAGCTCTGTGAGTGTAAGGGTAGAGAGTTTCACAGTTCTCTTGATGGCCACACAATAGTGAGTCCATTGTCTAGGAAGAGAGAACATGAACTTCCTCACTATGTCCCTATTCTCAAGTTTGACATCAATATAAGTCAGAGTGTCCACAATCTCAACATACTTGAAGTATTGTTGATTCATGGTTTCACTTGTCTTGTAGGTGAAGTTCTCAAACTGTTGCTTCAAGAGGTCTTTCTTATTCTCTTTAGCTTCTTCAGACCCATCATACATGAGCCTTAGTGCATCCTAGAGCTGCTTAGCAGTCTTGCACTTCTTGAAGTCTCTGTATATGGAGTTAAGAAGAGCAATTTGGAGGGCAGTCAATGCTTTCTGATCTATGTCAATCTTTTTCCAGTTTTCATTAGAATAGTCAGCCATTTGTTTTTGTATCATCCCACCTCCAGAAGTGGCTAAAGAGGTACTTGGGATGTGAGGTCCTTCGACAACAGATCTCTACATCCTGCTATCTTGAGACTTGATGAACCCTTTCATACGTTGGCACCAAGTATCAAAGTCATCAGGAGTGATCAGTGGAGACTTTGTTATAGTACCGGTTTCCATATCAGCTTTATCAAGAGCTGCCATTTAAGTTGTTAAGTGTTCTATGAAACTTAAGTTATCAAAGATGGTGAGATCTTATAATCAAGAGCCTGAAACGCTCTGATACCAATTGTAGGACCGGTGAAGGGTGATCAATGCAACAGTTTCACATGGTGGAGAGATATGAAACACTTAGCAGTTCAAATAGGGAACCGGTTAGATGATACAAAGAACATAACTAAAAGAACAAGAACAAGAACAAGAACACTCAAATATGGTTTTCAAGAATGATGTATATTGCTCTCAAGTTCTTATAAGTGTTACAAAGCATACATAGGAATACAAGTACTTGTGACCCTTTATACTACATCCTACAGCCAGCCATACTTTGAGGGCCAGCTGGATACACTAATCTAGAAAACAAGATCAATGTAAAGTCAAAAGGCAAATTGTCTTTTGACTAATGACTATGATATGCTATAGCTCACATCCTAATCTATTAGAAAAAAGATAAAAGGTACAAATGTAAACAATTACAGACCAATGACCATAATCTACAGTTGACAAAAGCATGGAGCTTTTCGCCAACTCATATAAGTTGGTGAGTCTTCAGAGTGGCAGCGGAAAGTTGTTCAGTTTTTGTCAAAAGGTGATCAGAGAAAGCATGTCTTCTTTGTCTTCGAAAAAAATTAGCCTTTGGCTTTGGAAGACTTTGTCTCTGAAGCTTCGGAAGACTTCATCTTTGGCTTCGGAAGATTTTTTCCATTTGGTTTCAGAAGATTTTACACTTCACTTATTTCCTTTGACTGGTGTAAAACTTTCAAAGTAACTTTACTCTGTACCTCATACATACATACTTGAAGCTCTTTGGATGCTTTGATTGCATCAGCATTTAAGCATGTAAGTATAAACCTTATAATTTCATATAAAATTGTCATGGTCTAAAATATTAAAAGTTGTTTCTTTATTTTACTTTTTGATACTTTTAGTAAAGGATCTTCTAAACTTAGATGATAGTTGGATATTATTCTAGAATATGTAAGATTTTAAACATTATAACTTATGTTAAAGAGCAACTTTGTTGCTACAATGGAGTTTTGTGACTTTATAAATTAACCACTAAAGTTTAATAACACACAATGGAAGCTTAATTGGTCCAAAACTTGAAGATTTAGTTGGTTCGTGATGCATATTCATTGGTCTGCTTTTAATGGGGTTTTATGAAAGTAAGTTATCTGAACGTTAATTTTTTAAAAGGTTCATATAGTCAGCTACTTTGTTGCTACAATGGAGTTTTGTGAGTTTATAGATTGACCACTAAAATTTAATATTACATAAAAATTTACGTATTTTTGTATTGTACGCTATAGTGTGTCTTGTTAATATCGTGAAATATGACGAATAGAACCAATTATGAGAGAAAACCACTGTTGTTGGTGTTGTTATTATCAGAACCATTTTCTAAATTTGTTTTTTTTTGTTTTCGACAATCTGGGACAATAACGACCAAACCCACCCCGCGTAGCACAATGAAAAAACTGAAAAGTCTCTCCGCATGGCACGAGTGACAAAACTAGTTTTATATTATCTATCATAGAGTAAGAAAGTATGATTTTAAATATAAATAGCCTCTATAGACTCTACAAACAACTAATTTTTTTGTTTCAAGACATGATTAAAGCTAGACTTCCTTAATTTACAATCCTTTAAGATTTTAAAGGTGTGTTTAGCGAGTTTTCTCATGTTTAGCTAGATAATCTATAATTATATGTTTCATATTCACATGTATTATTTTACTTTGTAATTGATTTGCTTGAAAGAAAATTATAGTATAATGTCATCATGACGTTCATTCAATTGTAAATAAAAGGTTCAAATAAAAAGTCTTTTAAACTAAGATATGTAAAAATTAATCTCAACTATTTATTTTTATTATCAATGATTGAGATGAAATTATAGGTAAAAATTTATTACAGTGGTATTTTAAAAATAATTATTTTTATTGACTTTTTATAAATTTCCTTATTGTTTTAAATGTTCATAACTTTTATGGTATGACACTATTTTTTTAAAAAAAATGCACTATAAAAATGGGTGTTTTTTATCTTTAAAATGAGTAAAGTATTATTATATAAAATGACGAAAAATATTTACGTTTTTAAGCTCATATCTCGTCATTGTGTATTTAGTGTAGTTCATTGTATATTTTTATTAGTTAGTGTGTTTTTTTGAATGCTATGGTGTTGTTCTAAATAATAAATTTTAAAATTATAACGACGAAATAACACTGTTTTGTGTATCTAATATGTAAAACACAATAATAAATTAACAACTAATTGATCTAATATATTAAAAATAATGACAAAATAACATAATGTCTTATTATTTATTTTGATTGTCATTGTGTTAACTTAAGCATTATGAGTTTTAAAAAAAAATACATTGATAAAATAAAATCATTATGTACTTCTAATGGTAAAATAGAATGATAGATAACAAAAAGTTTATATAATATATTAAAAATAATAACAAAAATAATGCATTTTGTTATTTTCAACACTATGAGTTTTGAAAAATAAATTGGTGAGAATATATCATTGTGTTCTTCTAATTGTAAACCACAATAATAGATAACAAGTTTATAATATACAAAAACAATCATAAAAATAACACAAATTGATCTAAAACGTAAACCACAATGATTAATACACATTAAAAATAATGTAAAATATATGACACAATGAACAAATATTTGACACAATGAATGGATAATACATAATGAGCTGACGTATTTGAAACAATAACTAAAATTCCACCTTTTTTAAAATAATAAAATGGCATACGTCAAAGCCACAATTATTCCTATACTTTTTAGATTAATTATCCTTTTTACTATAACCTTACCCTGTTAAAAGATTTATATTATTGATTGATTTTGCTTATGTCTAAGTTTCAAATGTATCATGCTATCTATATTAATATAAAAGAATAATATTTCGTTAGACGTTTAAAGTTTGATTATATTTGTTTGTTTTAAGATGTTGAACTCATCGCTAATTGTAAAGTTTTTGGAACTAAGAATAAAATAAATACAAATCATAATTTGGTTGTAATATGTTAATGAATATTGTTTTGTTATTAAAATGTAACTCTATGTTCTTAAAAAATTTAGAACTCAACCAAACGTTGTTATCAGGTCAACTTGATTTGAAAATTATATCCTTTATATGTAATTAAATATAACATATCCTTTGAAATATAACTTTGTTTGACTTAGCATTGATATATGTGTCAAACAAAACTACATATTGCATTTAAATAAGCACTTAAAACCATAAAATTATATAACAAAAACATCTCACTTCTATGGTTTTTTAGTCATATTATTTAAGCAAATTATATCCATCGGTGATAATATCGTGTTACATCTTTCATCCTGAACACATTCTAATATCAATGATAATTAATTATTTTTGCTAAATATGAACATATTAAAAAGATGATGTCTAGTGATTTTTATTACTAGAATATCACAAATGCAGTTTTATGAAGAAGATTTTAATAATGAATATGACTTGTTTATAAATTTATGTTTATTTTCAATAGTTGGTAAAACACATAGACTTTGCAATTGGTTTTCGACACGTTGCAAGATCATAAATTATACGAATCGTGTGATTTTTAACTTTATGATATATATCTCTTATATGCTAACATATTGAACAAATAAATAAAAGACTACCTTGTGTTTTATTATCAATCTCATTAATGATCGTAAACGTAGTTCACTTATAGTAGTAGATCATTAAGTTATTGAAATAATTAATGTAATAAAATAACATCCTATGTGTCATACTTCATAAAGCTCATATAAACATATATAAAATTTAAAATATTTTAAAAAGATAAATGAGTATCACAATTGCATCTCAGTGGATAGTATGTGATGAAAAGATTGTTTAAGAGCAAATGTTGAATCATAATTTTCATTTTTCAATTACTCAGTCGATGACAATTTCCATTCGTCACATCTCATATATATTCATGAAGTAAGAATATAGTTAAAAGGTTTAAAAACTACCATGAAAGTCTTATGGTTCTAATCTTTTCCTTTAGTTGAATGTGATTATATAGTGATAATATTTGTGGTTTTAAACATGATAATATAAATATATATAACTATTTGTGTGTGTCACAATGAGCATACCATTTTGTATTTTGAATCGATGCATAATCTAAATAGTTATCAAACTTGCAGCTTAAAATTTGCATGATATGTTGCTTAACTAAGAAGATATCATATATTATTCTAGATTAACATATTTATTTTGATAATTACAATGATATTATTCCCAAGTTACTAATAAATTTTGGAATAAGTGGTGAATATCATATATTCATACACAAATTGCTATTATTGAGTCGAACACTAAACGTCCAATTGATTACAAAACCAATAAATATGAGTACAAACGTTCATGTTTTTGTTTGAGACCAGGTTATATACATGTTGGATTGGTAATTCACATCAAGCCTGTAAGTTATTGTATTTTGTTCTTACTTACAAGAAGTTTTTGATCAGGAACCAAGTATTTGACATTTAAGTTTTTAGGGTTGTGTGATATATATATATATATATATATATATATATATATATATATATATATATATATATATATATATATATATATATATATATATATATATATATATATACTATTTCACCAAAACGTATACAGATAGGATTTCAAAGGAAGATATGAATACATGTTGGGAATAAATAACTAACTTAGAGCCACTAACAAGACATTTGCTCTAAGTTAGTTCTTGAGACGTATAAAGTCTCAAAAAAAGGAAGATGGGAAATCTGTCTATAAATAAAAAATGATTGGTCAAAATGATAAAGTCTCACCAAAACGTATAAAGTCTCAAAAAATGATATGGTAAAGTTCAAATTTTCTAATGAAATGGAAACCTTAAGACTTGCTGTCCATATACTTGTAGTTGTAAATACATTAAATATGAGCGAGGTCTTTTGTGTGATAAAGAAAGAAAGATATAAACCAAAAATTGATGATACAAGGAATTTTGTAAGGACCTATAATTAAATATAAGAAAATATACTCTTTAGTGATGGATACAATGTTTTTCAAACATCTCATTTGTCTGGTAATACCAAGAGCGGATTGATATGTGTCTGATGAATATTGTGACTCATATGATAATGAAATTTATATGAAATCCATGAAGGATATAAATTTACAAATCATGTAGAGCAATATCTCAAAAAGATTGTGATTATTGTATACAAACACATATCTGAATATGTTATTATAATTATATGTATACATTGATTACTTGTGTGTACTTAAAACTCCTCATGATTTTTCAAAGATAGTTGTATCCTTAAAAGATTATTTAGGGAAGACTTTGTTAAAATTAAATTTGTTGGACCTTAAAATGATCAAGCATGCCAATTCAAGTAGTAATTAAATTTGTTCTGGTTGGAATTTATACAAGTGTGGTTTTTGCGGATGAAGTATGAAGATATGTGGATAAGAAGAAAAGGCTAAGTTTTGTTTAGCCGCATTAGTCTTTGTGGGTGAACAAATAAAAATGCAGATGAGAATAACTTAATCAAATACATAGGTATTTTTACGGAAAATGCGGATACTTTTATCATGTACTTTGTACTTAGTATTTCTAGATTGTATGTTAGGGTAGTTAAGTCATTGTACTGGTCATAATATCATACCTATAAATAGATAAAGTTTTTACCCTTTTTGTAACTCTAGCCATTCTGAGAAAACTTTATAAACTCACATAAAACCCTACATAGAAACCCATATTATATTATTGAGTGCTGATTATCAATATACAATGAATATTATAAGTACTTTGATTGTTTTGATCATTAATCATTATAATTCCACAACAATTATCATTGAAATCAAGTAATATATTTGATCCTAATTGATTGTTACCTAGTTAATTGGTATTAGAGCCTTGGCTCTCAAAATCAAGAAGAAAACCCACTAATCTTCATGATTATCGATCAGACTATTGATTGATTTGTTTATCATTGTGTTTCACACAATCGATTTGACATAAAAAAGAATCACTTTATGTGTGAATCAATTTACACTTCAAATTCATAATGGATTGAAGACACTGTTTCATTAATGAAACTTACATAAAAAAACAAACCCATTCACCAAATTACCAAGTGATTATGAGCTAAATGGCCTAAGATTAGTTAAGAGTTCCTAACTAAAAGGTTTTCCAACAAATTTGAGTGAAAACAACAAACAATTGAAATCACATAAACAAAATGTAACACCGTTCATCACATTCAGCTTAAACACCATTCATCACATTTGCTACAGTGCACTACTGTTCATCGCATTGCCTTGAAATCTCTGTTCATTGCATTTGCTGAATTAACTATTCATCACATTTCTTTGAATACACTTTTCATCATATTTGTGATTCATACAAGTGTTGAGGACTAACACTGTTCCTCGCATTAGTTTGAAGAACTATTGACCGCGTTTGTCTATTTCACTGTTCACAACATTAGTTCATTAACATTTGTATCCAAGGACTGTTCTCCTCATTAGTTTGTGACACTTGACAAGTATTTGGACTTTGAACTTATTGGACATTTAAACTTAAACTTAAACTTAAAATCAATACATTAAGTCTAAAATCAAACCAATTAAAATGAAGAAACAATCATGGATACACTAAGCTCAATTGAACTTTGGTATAACCCTAAACCACTAATGTTGAAACATAAGTCTGAATTTAAACAATGGAAAGTTAGATTCAGGAATTATCTAATTGGTATTGATGCAGATTATTCGATTTTAATTTGTAGAAGTCCTTACATTCCTACTTCTTGGATGCTAATCAGTATAGGAATGCAAGAATTCCTGTGAATTGATCTTGAGGATTACAAGAAAATCAAGGTTGATATGAAGGCCTACTCCATACTTACTCAAGCACTAAAGATGGATGTGCCAAAAAGGCTTGAGAAGTACACAACTGCTAAAGGAGTATGGGATGCACTCAACATCATGTGTGAGGGAAGTAGTGAAGTCACTAATATCAACAAGGATAAACTGATCAATCAGTATGAGACTTTCCATCATATCAAGGGTGAAACAATCTCAAAGAAACTACATAGGTTTGTACAGTTAGTTAATGACATTGAGATTATGGGTGTCACTTATAAAGAAAAGGATTTGAACATGTAGAACCTCACTCTTTGACAGAGAGCTGGAAGTAGAGTGTCACAATGCTGAAGAACAATCTTGACCTTGATAGCACAAGTCTAGACACTATGGTTGCAAAGATTGAAGCACTAGAACTAGATGAAAGATCAGGCAATTTAGGTGGTCCACAAGTCATAGAGGCTTACAAGTTTCCTACCGAGGGTCATTTAGTGGAAAATGCCTTTGTTTTAGAAGAAGATGACTTTATGTCAACCCCAGCCAGCCCAAGATCTACAATATTTATGTCAGCCCCTAAGAGCAAGATGGACAAGCCATCACCCCTTACTTCTCAATCTGCAAATCAAACAATCACATCATGCAATCACACAAATGATGACCAAAAAAAACTTACAATGCTTTTGTGTCAAGTTTTGAAGCATATCTTAGTGGAAGACTCATAGCTGCACATGTGATTCAGGATGATTTAGACGAGATAGATCCCGATGATGTTAAAGAGATGGATCTCTAATGGCAAATGGCCATGATCACTCTAAGAGGTATGCCATTTTTCAAGAAAGGAAAGAAGCTGAGCCTAAATGTAAACACTAAACTCTGATTTGAAAAACCCAAGGTTAAGTGTTACAACTGTGGTGTAAACGGGCATAACAAATTTCAAAGAGCTTCTTATATCATCAAGTCAAAGCTCTCATTCACATCAGGGCAATCAAGGATAACATCATCAATCACCTTACCATTAAGCATAACATCAAATTGCATATCATCAGCAAACCTCTTCATCATCTCAACTTGCCTCTAATGCACTTGTCATTAGACAAGATGGAGTATGTCACTGGAGTATGTATGTTGAAGAAGTGAAGCCCAACTATCAAAATCATGCTCTCATAGCTCACATCAATGAATCTCCATCACCAATGCATGCTGAGATAAAAGCCATTCTTTATAGTAAAAAAAATGCATCACTAAGGTGCAAGGCTACAGAGACACAATCTCAAATTGGCTACATTGGTAAAAGAGGAAAAGGTTAAATATCAAAATGTTGAAACAAGAAATGAGGTTTTAAAACTAAATTTAAATCTCTTCTTACAGATATTGAAAAGATTCATAGATAGAAGTGCACACTTAAAGGTGAAGTTGAGAATTTGACTTAACTTTTAATAAAGTCAAAAGCTGATCACTCAGCTACTGAAGTCAAACTGGAGAAATTCCAATTCTCATCAACTAAGCTTCAAGATTTACTTGATGCACAAAAGGATCCAAAGAATTTGACTGGAATAGGTTACAATGCACGCCCTCCACCTTACAATGACAAGTACACTATTATGCCTGAGCCTTTAACAAAGCCAGATGTCACTAACATCAAAGTTGTTGAAACTAAATCCGTTACATTTTTCAAAAAACTATTTCATAAAACAAAACTCAAGTTTATGTGGAAACTAATCTTGAAAAGATAAAAAAAAGATCAAAGAATGCTTAGACAAGCTAGTGTATATTACAAAACCTAAAAGTCCAGTGAAAGCAATCATACCCTTTGTGAAATTTGCTCGTGCAAGCATCTTGACTGACAAGGATGCTAAATCTAAGATGAAATCATCTACTGAAAGCAAATTTGATAATGAGGTCAAAACTCATAAAAATTATAAAAAAAAAAATCAGATTTTGATTCATATAAGGGTAAAGTAAAAGCATCCTCATTAGTTAAAGCAAAAAAAAAAAACTAAAACATCACAAAAATCAAAACCATAATCAAAATCATTTGTTCCCAAAATAAAACAAGTTGTATTTGATATTTCTAAAATACTAGTGTTAACAAGTTTGAGAAGGAGTGTAATAAGTCAACAAGAAAGCAAAGACACTCATTTAAACCTCGAACTAGTAGAATTGTGAAACAATCTACTGAGGTTAAGAAGAATGGCATTGCTTCATCATCAAACAATAACAAAAGTAGCAAAGTACAATGAAAGCTTCAATATCTCAACCTAAAAACCAATTAATAGTTTTGTGACAACTGTCATATGACAAATTACACTACATCTGAATGCCACTTCACTAAGTATTATTCAGTTTGTAAAATGCATAATAATTCAACAGAAAATTGTTAATTTAACAAATATTATGCGTTGTGTGAAATGAACAATCACAATACTTCTGACTGCTTTTTTAGAATGAAAGGGTTGAGATACCCACAAAAGAAACCACTTTCTCCTATCTCACCTAAGTTTGCAAATTATGCAAGTCCATCATTCAAAATGCAGGAAAGATTTCTAAAAACAAGGATGAACATCATGATACTTAGCATCCTAGATCTGTCAGAGTACAACAAAAGAAAACATCTAATTTTAAAAGGAGCTTGAATCCTATTATTAGGACTCAACACAAACAAGAATCATATAATCAGCAACATACTAGATTTGTATACAACAATTAGATTAACATTTTGATTATACTTCTAATAGTTCCTCTGATGAAGAGATAGTGACACACAAACACAAATCATCAAGATTTATCAAACCACATAAGGCAAAGTCCTTTGCTGATGAGCTTCAAACTAGGTTTATTAAACCTAAGTTTGATGAATTTGTTAATTCAATAGTAAGAGGATCATATAAGAAAGTCACAGTTGTAATTAGAACTAGGAAACCCAAGACCATCTTAGCTTGGTTCCATATTTTAACTGATTTGTTTCTGCATGCATGGTCATCCAATAAGGTCTTACAACATTTGGTATATGGACAGTGGATGTTACAGTCATATGGCAAGAGACAGTTCCCTTCTTTATGACTTCAAACACATACAAGGAACACTAGTGGCATTCGAGGGAGATTCTCAAGGTGGTTTAATCTCTAGTGAAAGGATAGTGATAAATGACTAGCTGAGCTTTAACAATGTCAACGCTTATGAACAACTGAAGTTCAATCTGCTGAGTGTGTCATAAATTTGTGACAATAAATCTTCTACTCATTTTATTGACACTCATTGCTACATTCTAAAACTAAGGTTCAAAATCCCTGAAGAATAGGTTGTCTTGAAAACACCAAGGAAGAATAACACGTATGTCTTTAACCGTAATTATGCCCAACCTAAGAAAGAAACGTATCTACTTTCAAAATCATCTTTTGATGAGTCAATGCTATGGCACAGATGTTTGGGATGCATAATTTTCAAAAAAACATAAACAAACTGGTCAAAGGAAACCATGTCATTAGTTTACCTATGAAAGAATTTCATTCAATTGACCATTTTTAGCGTGTCTCAAAGCGAAGCAACATAAAACTTCCTGTAAGAGTTTATCTTAGAGGCTGATGCTAACCAAAGATCTCATAGCATGCAATGAAGTACAAGGATGTTACTTTGGAAGATTTAAGTATGTATAAAATGAAAATAACCAAGTGTCAAATCTTCTAAAGCCAATGATAGAAATCTTTCGAAGCCAAAGTGAAGTTTCCCGAAGCTTGAAGACTGAACTCTTCCGAAGACTAAGAAGCCATGTGTCTACTAACACACTTTTGACAAAAGCAGACCATCTTTTCACCACCAACTCTAAAGACTCGCCAACTTAAATAAGTTGGTGATTATCTGCTTCCTTTTGTCAACTATACATAATGGTGTCTTACTGTAACTTTCTACTTTAGTACTTTTATCCTTATTGTAATACAATAGGATATAAGCTATGACATGTCATAGTTACATGTCAAAAGGCAATCCACCTTTTGACTTTACATTAGTCTTGTTGTCTAGATTAGTGTCCAGTTGGCCTTCAAAGTATGGCTGGCTGTAGGATATAGTATAAAGTATCTCATTATATCACTCTTAGGACTAAGCCTTGTAACATTGAAAAAAAGATTTGAGAGCAATATACATCATACTTGAAAACCAATCTTTGTGTTCTTGTGTGTTCTTACTTTCTATTCAGTGTTTTCTTGCCTGGTTCCTTATTTTATCTAGTAAGTGTGTTATCTCCAACTGTAAAACTGTTGTTGAATAACCATAACTGGTCTTGCAATTGGTATCAGAGCATCTCAGGCTCTTGATTGCTAGATCTCACCATATTGAACCACCCTTTAGTTTCATAAATACTTACTTGCTAAAATGACAGCTCTTACAAAAGCTGATATGGAAACTGGCACAACGACTAGGTCTCCACTAACCACTCCTGATGACTTTGACACTTGGTACATAAGGATGGAAGGCTTCATCAAGTCTCAAGACAGTAGGATGTGGAGATCTATAGTATGTGGACCTCACATCCCAAGTACTACTCTAGCAGTTGTTGGAGGTGGGATGATACCTAAGGAAGTGGCTAATTATTCTAAAGAAGACTGGAAGAAAATAGATATTGATTAGAAAGCCATAACTGCTCTTCAAACTACTCTTCCAAACTCTATATACAGAGGCTTCAAGAAGTGCAAGACTGCAAAAGAAATCTGGGATGCACTGAAGATGATGTATGAAGGATCGGTGGAAGCTAAGGAGAACAAGAAAGACATCACAAAGCAGCAGTTTGAAAACTTCACCTTTAAAAAAGGTGAAACTATGACTCAATAATATTTTAGGTATGTTGAGATTGTATATACTCTGATGGATGTTGGAGTCAAACTTGAGAATAGGGATATAGTAAGAAAGTTCATGTTCTCTCTTCCTAGTGAATGAACACACTACTGTGTGGCCATCAAGAGAACTAAGAACCTCACTTCTCTTACTCTCACTGAGCTGTATGGTATCCTGAGTGGTTACCCAAATGGAGATGAACATTCAAAACCATTTTCCCAACTCATCCATCAACCAAAAGAGTTCAGCCCTTCATGTGGTTAAAGGGATAGCAGAGAACCACATCATCATCTTATCTGCTACCCTAGCAACTCACCAAAGGGTCCTTTCATCACCTTCCCGGAGACACCAAGAGAGAGCTATACTCAAGGGAGTCCATTCCAAGAGCCCAACTCTTCTCAGGCCTTTGTGTCTTCTGATGAAAGTTGTAGAAACTTTTTCTTCACCTTGAAGACCTAGCATCATCCATCTAGATGATCTAGAGCACATGGAGATAGTTTAACAGATGGCTCTTCCACTCATAGAGCGAAGAAGTTCTACAAGAGGACAGGGAGAAAGTTTCCAAACAATGTGACCAGTGGAAAGTTTGGGTTGGACAAAAGCAAAGTAAAGTGTTACAACTGTTATCAAAAGGGGCAACTTTGCTAGGGAATGTAAGGCACTAAGAACAAATGGTGGCCAAACATAATCCAGGCTAAATTACACTGAGGCAGCTCCAAGAACTAAGAAGCCCAACCAACTAAAGTAGCAAGCTACAGTTGCTATTGAAGAATGAGGCTATGACTGGAGCTTTCAGGTTGAAGATGTCTCCCCAAACCAATCCCTGGTGGAAGACCATGATGAATCTAAGGTATTGGAACATCTTTGCTCTCTTGAATGCATTGCAAAAGTTAACATGTACAGGTCCTATAATTGGGAAGTACGATCTGATCTTGAGTCCTTGAACATTTTAAAAGCTAATTTTAAAAGAGCAAAAAATGATTATAAACTTAAGATAGAACATCTAGAGAAAACCATTTCTACTCTAAAACATGAGCATACAAACTACAGGACTCAGATTAAAGATCTTGTTACCAAGTTAACTAAATGCCAGGCTAAGCTTGTGATCAGCAAAGCCAAGGTAGAAAATATGTTCTTGAAGAGGAAATCTTCAAGAACATTATATCTTCATCCTTGCATGCAAAAGTTTTTTATCGGAATAGGTACGTACTTGGATCAAATGAAATAGCTCCTCCACTCATATTACTATTAGTTAGAGAACCAAGGTGTGGAACTTGTGAAGATGAGCTATCTCCTATTGATCCTATCCAAGAAGAAGATGAAGATGAAGAGGATATAGTGAAAAATGAATGAGAAGTGAGTGAAGAGGTTCATCCTAAGAAGGGCCATTATATCCCTAGAGAGAAGAAGAAACCAGGGATGACCAAGTCTACAAGAAAGAACTTGATCAGATCTGCAAAAAGTAGATCCAAGAAAGTGAAGGAGATCAAGTCCACATTCAACCCTAGGCAAAAACAAGTTTTCATCTCTATTAGGTTTGAGGCGAGGAAGACTGAAGACTTAACAAATGACTCTAGTACCAGGAGTCCTAGTTCAAGACCAAGCCATCCTGGTAAAGAGAAGAAGCTTAAACCATTATGCACCACTGCTGCACAGGCTGGACCATCCAACACCAAAGACATGCTTCACCCTTAGAAGCATGCTGCATCATCCAAGAATATGAAGAAGGAGCTAGAAAAGGATCAAAACAAACCTTCTCCTCAAGATAAGACTCTCAAAAGAAAGCTTATGGAAGGTATCATGTGTGGTGGTACAACTCACTATGCTAAGGATTGCATTTACAATCCTAAGAGTACCATCCACATGCACAAAAAGAAGACTTCTGAGAAGCAGAAGAAAATTTCTTCGAAAGGAAAACCATTTTCCTTTGAAAGCATCAACGTGAACCAAAAGAAGATAGGTGGAAAACTATCTTCGGAAACAAGTTTGGTCTCAGAAAAAGGAATGCTTCTGAAGCATTAACGTCTGCTGCAGTGAATGCAAAAGCTTCGAAGGTTCAGTCTCCAAAACTTCCAATACATAAAAACTTCTAAAGTTTTGAAAGCCAAGTCTAATCTTCAAAAGATGGTGTGGAAGATAAAGGAAGGTCGTGTGACTAAAGTTTCTTCATCAACAATAGCCAAGGATCCTCAAAGTTTGTATATAGGATCAATAGTTATTGAACTATCTTCAGTTCATCTTGATAATCCTAAGACCAGCAAGGTTTGGGTTTGCAAATGTAACTAATCATCTCTTTTCATGTGTAGGAACAACTGAAGACCAAAAAAGAAATGAATGGATAATTTATAGTGGTTGTTCCAGGCACATGACTGGCAATGACTCTTTGCTTCAATACTTTAAGAAAATTAATTGAGGGCTAGTTGCTTTTGGAGGTGAATTAGGTGGTTACATTACTAGAAGGGGTAGGAAAATAAATGGTAAGCTTAGCATTAAAAAGGTAAACTTTGTTAAGGAGCTTGAGTACAATCTTTTGAGTGTATCTCAATTTTGTGACCATAGACATAACATGCTCTTTACTAAGCATGAGTGCATTGTTTTCAAGCCTGGGGTGATCATTCCTTAATAGAATATTTTGCACAGAGCCCCCAGGAAAGGGAACATGTACAAAATGGATTTGCAAGAAACCTCCTCCACTAGAGAGGTTTCTTGCTTTCTATCCAAAGCAAGTAGTTTTGAGTCTTTCCTTTGGCATAGAAGAATATGCCATGTAAAGTGTAAGAACATGAATAAAATGACTAAGAATGATTTGGTAACTGGAATGCCAAAGAAATAGTTTACAAGTGATGACCATTATGTTGCATGTCTGAAAGGCAAGCAACACAAAGTGTCTCACAAGCCAAAGGAAATAAACTTAATCACTACTCCCCTACAATTATTACACATGGATCTCTTTAGCCCTATAAGTGTAATGAGTTTAGGAAGAACTTCATACTGTCTTGTGATCACAGATGATTTCACAATATATACTTGGGTCTTCTTTCTTAGAAGTAAGGATGAGACCCTTGAAATCTTGAAATTCTTCATTCTTAAAATTGAGAATCAATGTGATCACAAGATTAAGATCATAAGATGTGATCAAGGAACCAAATTCAAAAACCAAATCCTTGATGCATTTTATGATGAAAAAGTTATTTCAAGATAGTATAGTGCTCCTAGAACTCATCAACAAAATGGTGTTGCTGAAAGGAGAAGTAAGACACTTATTGTGGTTGTAAGAACCATGCTCTCTCACTCTAAATTGCCCATCACCTTCTAGGTAGAGGCAGTCAACACTGCCTGCTATGTGCAGAATAGAGTTTTAGTAGTCAAAACTCATGGTAAGACTCCTTATAAACCGTGGCATAAACGGAGACCTTTTATTGGTTTCCTTAGGTCATTTGGATGTCCATGCACCATCTTGAATACCAAAGATCACATAGCCAAGTTTGCTGAGAAAGCAGATGATGGACATTTCATTGGATATTGTTCTCAAGCTAAAGCTTATAGAGAATACAATCTCAAAAATATAGTAGTTAGAGAGTTAGCCAACTGACCATCAATGAACACCCTCCGGTGTGAAAGGTTCGGGTCCTGATTAGCTATTTGATCTTGATTTATTTACTAACCGTTTTAACAAATCTTGTGAAGATGTTTCAGGAACAACAGGTAATATGTGTGTAGAAGATCCTTTTCCAAGATTTGAGCTGAGAAAACCAAATGATAGAATCCCTTTAGCACCAGTGGTAACAAGCACTATATATGGAAATCCTGTCAGTACAAATATGACAACAAATTCTTCAGGTGCTACATCTGAGGTGCCAACTGCAGGATTGGTGTTTGTCTCAGAACACAAGATATTCTCACAAACTCACTTAATATCACTCAGGTTGATAAAGCAGAATCTCTACTAAGTTCACAAGTAACATAATAAGTTAATGAAAGCACAATAACACAAGAATGGTTTTTCAAGATACTTGTATATATTACTTCACAACTCAGTATTACAAGACTCTTACAAGCATGGTTACTAAGTTACATGGAGAAACTATAAATACTACTATCTACAGCCGGTTATACTTGGAAAACCAGCTGGAATTTACAACTAGACAAATACTATATTGCTAGAAGTAAAGCATCTAAGATAAAGTAATAATATCCTAGATTAGGTAGTCATGACAAGTCCATGACTTACCTTTTGTCACCAACTAAGCATAGCAACTGTACTAAGTTGAGAATGGTGAACAGTGGATTAAAGTATGGTCAACTACATGGGGGTGGGAAAGCGCCATGCGGTATATCAAAGTTGTAGCAGGCTGTCAGACAGACCATAATTATGTCCGCTGGTTCATAGTTGGTTCTTCCGAAGGTAAATGGCTTCGGAAGAATAAATTCTTTTGAGGTCATTGGCTTCGGAAGAAATAACGTTTTCTGAACTTCTGCAAGTCTTCAGGACTTTATTATTTGGAAGACTTTGTCTTTGGATCTTCTAAGTTGTATACTTCGGAAGGAGAACAACTTGGTCTCGGAAGACAGAGTTCTTCCTTCGGAAGTTCTTCATACTTTGAGCTTCGAAAGATCTTTGACTTAGCTTCGAAAGAGCAGCTTTGTCTTCGGAAGACCACTTCGTTTAGCACTTCAAAATTCTTCTAAGTGTTGTTTTGGTTGCACCAGCCTCATATGATCCAACAAACTCCCCCTAGGCTGATGCTACCAAAACTTCACTTCTTCCTACTCCTTAAGATCTTCAACACCAAGGAAAGCAGATATTTATCTATCTCTTTGTTTTTCCCTGATGTGATGGTCAGGAGTTTGTACAAGTCATTCATTGATAGTAGATCTAATCTGTTGCTTTGGATGACATGTACCCTTTGTTGTGTCCCTCTGAAGAGATGTAGTTGATGGGAATTATAGTCATATTCCCATCTAACTATAGGTTCAGAAGTCGGTCCTTGAACCATCTGTAGGAATGTTCTTCCTTTTTTGGTTGCTCCTTCTTCTTCTTCCTTTGCACTCTTTTTTCAACTCTTCTTTAGTTTTGGCTCTCTTTGTAAGCTCATCAACATGAAGACTGCTCAGATGATTCCTTATATGAGCAGCAATCTAAGAGTTTGAGGGATTGGAGAATGGTCTCTTTGCTAACTCAGTAATGTCAAATCTGGTAGAGTGTAGCAAAGCTGATGTGTCAAGTTTGGTTACTTGACCATTCTCCCTTTGCACAACAAAGGTGCGTGTATCTTCATCAACCTCCACTGGACAATTTGGCTTCTAGGATTGAGGGGATTAGTTGGCATCTTGTCCCCTTTTTTTGTGTCTAGCAGAGTCACCAGTCTCCTTCTTAACTTCTTCTCTTCTTCTTTAAGTGTATCAGAATTTGTGGCAAGAAGTTGGAGAGCTTGGTCTAGTGTTCCCCTTGGCAGATCAAGGAATGCATCTCTTATGAGGGAACAGAAAGAGCCATCAATGTATTTTAGCTTTATAGACTCTTCCTCATAAGAGATTTCACTTAGGGTAATGCAGTTGGTGAGCTTCCTTTTCATCTCCTTGAATTCTTCTAAGGATAGGGGCTTAGATGATGGTTTGGGTAGTGATTGGGTTCAGGGTTGTGTTTTGGGTTTTAGCATAGGTGGTAGTGGTGGTTGTTGAAAAGCAGGGGGTGAAGGTGAAGGAAAGGCTGGGGATGTGGGTTTAGGGGTGTAAGGTTCAGTTGTTGGCTTAGTTTTGATAGGGAAGGGAAAACGTGTAGGCATAGGTTGTTGTTTGGGTGCTGGTTTGGGTTTAGGAGTTGGTTTGGGTGCCATCCTCTAAACACTTTGTCTTAGAGGTACCTCCTGCCTTCTTCCTAAGTGAATGTCAGCCTTGATGTCGCTGACATGTCGCTGTAGGTTCTTTAGGGACATACGACCCACCTGCCTGCCAGTGAATCCGTGGGATTTAAAGTATGCTTTCATCCAGTCCTTATCACCTTCACTCTTGTCACCTGCAAGCTTTGCCTCTTCCTCCATCTTATTCTTTTCCTTCAGCTTCTCCCTTGTAGTCTTCTTTCTCTCTTTGTGGATCTAATCTTGTTCTTTGTGAAAAAGGAACAAGATCATATCATAGTCAAGTGGATCTAGCTCCTTCTGAATAACCTCTAGTATAGAGAAAGGCTATCCTCTCCTCCCTCCTCTTCCTTTGCCTCCTCCATCTTTCTCCTCCTCTCCTTCTCTATGGCCAAACTTGCTGCCTCCTCTTTTTCCTTTTGCAGCAAGGTTGCCTTGTCCAGCTTCACAAGCTCATCAAGTGGGAGTAGAAGTATTTCTTCATTGTCTACTACCAGGTTGATAAGCCTATCTATGACCTCCACTCTCCTCCAATTATTGATACTTTCTTGGGCGGTTGCTGCTACTTTACTGCTTGCGGCCCACAGCTTCCCAGTATCAAGTCTTCCTTTCTTCTTTAGCTTCTCCAACCTTTCCTACTCTAGAAGCTCTTCAGTAGTGAGCTTCCTCTTCCCTTTAGGATCAAAGGAAGAGTCAGCTATTGGAGACTCAAGCTTAGAAGATTCAGGTTGGGGAGAGGGGGTTAAAACTTTTGGTGCATGGGAGATTGGAGTTGTAAGAAAGTCCTCACTGCTGACTTTAGAAGCCAGGTCAAAAATGGCCTTTGTGATAAGCATGTCACTGGACAAGGAAGATAGTTCAATTATTCCTTCTGTAGCTTGTATTTCTGCTTCGGAAGTAATTAGAACTGCACTACATGTCCCTCTTAAGTTGGTTGCTGGGCCATCAGTCTGTATCTCCCCTTCAAAGTTAATCTCAGGTTCAATAGAGACCTTAGGTTGACCAACTTCCTTCCCAGAGGTAGGTGGTGCACTCAGCCTTTGACTTTGTTTTGAACATTCTCCCCCTTTTCGGTAGCGTCATCTTGAGAAGTAGATGAGCTGGAGGAAGAACATAAAGAAACTTGAGTTGTTACATGCATAACACACTTCTCAATCTGTTTCTCAGCTAGTTGAGCCTTGAGATTTTTGATATCAAGTTGCTGAGTGGCAGACCTATCTTCTAAAATCTTAACCTTTAATTCAAGGTTTGAGACTTTAGAAAGTAGGTCTCTGATAGTGAGTTGCAGACTACCCTCATCTTCTTTTGAAGAATCATTAGGAGATGAGATAACATACCTAGTATGTTTATCACCACCACCAGTAGTGGTTTCTTGGCACCCTGGATACCCTTGCATAGTGATGTCTCTTTTAAAGGCATCAATTGGCAAGGTTGCTGTAGATTCAGTCTCACTGATGTTACCACTGTCTTGACTGGCTAGTGAAACACTCTCAGTAGTAGCAGCTAAATCTATATGAATCACCTCCATTCTGGTTGGACTCACCTCAGTTTGGCTTAGCTGATGTGGGCTAGACATCAGAGGTTCCCTGGGGATCAGTTGATCTTAAGAGTTGTGAAGTAGATCAACATCATGGCCCTGATGGAACATGATATCCTCATCGGGTCGGATTAAAAGGTCAAGAAAGGATAGTGATGTTATATCTAATGACTTGAGATATTGGTCAGCACCTAATGGCTTAGTTGCAATAGCAGTTGAGCTAATGATGTGGCTACCCCTTTTTGGTTGCTCAGGGAAGTGTCGAGACTCACCCTTCGGGCTTAAGGCTTTAGTTGTGGGCTCATCAGGTTGAGATTGAGAAGACTCAACACTGATATTGAGGTTAATTGAGGAGGATGGTTGGACCTCTGGCTAAGTGGGGCCCTTGATTCCACTCTAGCCTTTTTCGTCTGAATAGTGGGGACTTGGTTAATCAGAGTAGATTGATCAAGGGTTCATTTGGGGTGTCTTTTGTAGGTAATTTTGATTGGTGGAAAGAAATAGATGGCATCATAATGGTGGTGTCTGGTGTGGGTTCATCACCTGCTGGGCTTGCAGGGATATCACCAGGAGCCATTGGCTCAAGCATACCTGGAAGGAGATCAGTGAATCTTCCAGTGAAGTTGGTGGACACCTTCTTCAGAGTTTTGAAGATATCGGGCTTCATGTGAGGGACCAATAGAACATGGGCAAATTGTAGTTTGTCCTGGTCCAACTCATAGTTGATGAAGTGCTGAATGAACTTAGGATACATATAGAATGAATCCTTTGTGAGATTGCTTCTTAAGTTGTTCAACACAAACCTCGAGTAGTTGAATCTGAGGCCTTTTACCAACCCATGGACTAGGCAGCCCAAATCATATAGAATTTGATCCCATCACCCTGATTCATTGGAGTGTCTATGTAGGACAACGTGAAGCAAGAACTTCCAGTTGTAAGAGAAGTTTAACTTGTAGACCGTTGACCTGATCACATCAACTCCATAACCTATTTGAACGTAGGTATCCTCCAACTCAGACTTAGGGAATTCAGTGGGGGCGCCTTCATCATTGAGCTCTAAATGCTCCCTGATGGTTGTCTCACTTATGGTGATCTCCTGCCCGCAGATCCTCAATCTGATGACCCTTTCATCGTTGAGCATTTCATTTCGACCATTGGCCCAGAATTCAGCCAAATGGTTTGAGTAGATGGTGTGGTTAACAGTGAGGGCAGTGAAGTATGATGATTGTGATAGAAATTGGAGAATAGGGGCAAAATCAGTATCCTTTGAAGAATCAAGGATGGCGACTTGGTTGTGTTGGGGATTCAAAGCTATTGTTCAGAAGATACTGTTTGATTGAAGGAATTTGAGAGTGAATGAAGAAGATAATGAAAATTTGAGGCTTTTGTAGTGGTAAAGAAAGTAAAGAAAGAGAGTCAAAAATTTTAAATGGGGCTAAAAATCCAAACAGATAGGGTGAAAACATGGGTGAAAGAATGGTGTAGGTTTCGATTGGACATACGCGGCAAGATAAACCATTTAAAATATTCCGACAATCATGAATAATATCTTGTTTTTTATAGAGTGGGGCCCAAAGATTTCCGTTACACAATAAAAGTTTCCTTCTGAGAGTAAGAATACATCCGAGAGAAAACACTTGTGTTTCTCAATATTGTGTTCCGAAGACAATTTTTACTTCTGAAGGCAAACCATGTCTTTAATGACAAATTTGCTTCCGAGAGTAAAATATTCTTTCGAGAAAAGAAGTTAGTAAGCTTCAAAAGTGGATTTGATCTATAATCAAATGTCCTTCCGAGGCTAAACATTCTTTGGAAGAGAATACGTTTGAAGAGAAATTTGCCTTCGGAAGATGAATAAAGATCTCTTCCGAGGGTAAATTTCTCTTCGAAAGAATTCTTACTTAGAAATTTTTGAAGAAAACCTTTTTGTAACAGGGCTTAGATTGTATTTAGACAATATAGACAAGACAAAAATTTTAAATTGTTTTCAAAAGAAAAGGACTAGTCAATGTTAATCATCCCAATAGATGTGATTAAATATTCAAATCTTTGTTCATCAAAGGCTTATGTAAACAAGTCAACATATTGTTCATTTGAATTGACTTTGACTAGCTTGATTAGATTTTTCTCATGAATTTGTCAAATTAAAAGATACCTGATGTCAATGTGTTTTGTCTTTGAGTGCTTGACTGGATTTTCTATGATAGAAATGGCACTCTTGTTGTCTATATGGATAGGAGTCAAAATGAAGTTGAAACCATAATCTAGCATCTGATTCTGAATCCAAAGCAGTTGAGCATAGCAGCTTGCCACAGCAATATACTTAGCTTCAGTAGTTGATGTGGATACTCATGATTGCTTTTTACATTGCCAGGAGATGATCCTTCCACCAAGAAATTGACATCCTCCTAATATGGATTTCTTGTTGATATTGTAGCCACCATAATCACTGTCAGTGTAACCATAGAGGTTTAAATCCTTATTCTTAGGATACCAAAGACCTAGTTTGGGAGCTCCTTTGAGGTATCTAAGGATCCTTTTCGTAGCAATTAGGTGAGACACCAGAAATCTAATAACTGCCCTTTACTGATGCTGATTAGTATCCTCCCCCTCGGAATCAGGACAATGATTGTGATTTTTGGGTATAGGTGTCTTGGCTGGCTTACAATCTTTCATCTTAAATCTTTCAAAGATTTCCTTAACATACTTAGATTGATTGATAAAGAACCCTTCTTCTATCTGCTTCACTTGAATTCCAAGGAATAAGTCCATCTTTCCCATGGAACTCATTTTAAACTTCTTCCTCGTGATGCTTTCAAAGTCTTTGCACATTTGGTCATTTAAGGAAATATGATGTCACCAACATAGACTTGTACAAGCAACACGTCCTTCCCAGACTTCTTTATGAACAATGCCTTCTCTATTGTGCCTCTGGTATAGCCATTCTTGAGAAGAAACTGAGACAGTGTCTCATACCATAGCCTAGGTGCCTGATGCAACCCATAAAGAGCTTTATCAAGTTTGCACACATAGTTGGGGTGCTGTGGGTCTTCAAATCTAGGTGGCTTTACACATAGACTTCTCTATCCATATCCTCATAAAAAATGCACATTTGACATCAAGTTGATACACTATGAAGTTCTTGGATGCTGCAAAAGAAAGGAAGATTCGCACAACCCCAAGTCTTGCAACAGGTGCAAAAAAATCCGTGTAATCTATACCTTCCTCCTGTGTGTATCCTTGAACAACAAGTCTTTCATTATTTCTGATTATCAAACCTCTATCATCTCTTTTATTTCTGAACACCCACTTAGTGCCAATGGGAACTTGGCCAGGTGGCAATGGACACAAGTTCCATACCTTTTGCCTCTTAAATTAAAGCAACTCCTCTTACATTGCTTCTATCCAATTGTTGTCCTTGAGGGCTTCTTCTACCTTCTTTGCTTCCATCTGAGAGAGAAAGCATGAGTACAAGCAGACATTCCCATTGTGGGTCTAACTTCTTGTTTTCACACCTTCTGAGACATCCCCAATGATTTTTCAGCTGGATAAGTGTTGAGTATCCAGAGCCTAGGAATCACATCTAGTTGCATAGATAGATCCAGGTTTGAGATGTTTTGCTCAGGATTTTGAACACCATGACCAGCTAATGTCTCACAGTCATTCAATAAGGATTGATTCAATGAATGTATGATAGCATCAATGGTATTTTGCTGAGAAGCGGCATTAATAGTTGCTTGTTCCACCAGATCACTATCTTCATCATCTTGGTGTTGAGTACTTGAGTTGTCAACTGTTGAGTTATGAGGCTCAGTAGGCTGACAACTTGTTGAAGCTCCATTGTTTCTTGAGATATTCAAGCTTTCAGGACTTTTAGTTGAAGGAGCTTGATCTTCATTTCTTCTTGGAGAACTTGGAATAGGTCTTGGTAACTCAAACATTTGATCTTCATAGGGGTCACTTTGAGTTCCTGTTCCAGCTGAAACATTCTCACAAGATGGTTTAGAATAGTTTGGAAACAATTCTAAATTGAAGATATAATCAGGACCATTGCCCTTAACACAAGGAGTGTTCTCATTGAAAATAATGTTCGATGATTCCTTAAATTATTGATTTTTGATATTATACACTCTATTTGCATAGAGTTTGAGGAATATCCAACAAAGATAGTATCATCCAACTTTTCAGCAAATTTTGTTAAATTTTCCTTTGTGTTAAGTATGGTGCACCTGTTGCCAAAGGACCTAAGAAAGCCAATGAATGGTGGCCTCTTGTTCCATAGCTCATAAGGGGTCTTTCCATGAAGCTTAACAATGAGAACCCTATTCTACACATAACACGTGGTGCTGACTGCCTCTACCCAGAAATTTAGAGGCAATTTTGAATCAGCTAACATAGTTATTGCAGCCTCAATAAGTGTCCTGGTCCTCCTCTCAGCAACACCATTCTGTTGAGGAGTTGTAGGAGCACTATATTGTCTGGCAATCCTTTTTGAGTTACAGAATGAGTCAAGAACTTGATTCTTAAACTCAATCCTTGATCACTTCTAATGATTTTTACCTTGTGATCTATTTGATTTTCAATTTTAAGAATAAATGATTTTAGAGTTTCAGTAGTTTCATCTTTAGTTCTTAAAAAGAAAACCCAAGTAAATCTTGTGAGATCATCAACAATCACAAGGAAATATGATTTCCTTCCAATGCACATTATACTTGTGGGACCAAAAAGATCCATGTGCAATAAGTGTAATGGGGTGGTGATGGAGTTAACCTCTTTGGATTTGTGAGAAACCTTGTGTTGCTTTTCTTTCAGGCAGACAACACAATTATCTTTACAAATAAACTCCTTTTTGGGCACACCATATACCAAATTATTTTTAACCAATTTATTCATGGTTTTAAAATTAACATAGCACATTTTTTTATGCCAAAGAGTTAACTCATCACCATTTTCTTTAGAAAGAAAGCATGATACTTCACCAAGTGGGGAAGCATTGTTCGTATCCAGCTTGTACATATCCCCTCTCCTGGGAGATCTAAGTAGCACCAATCCCTGAGGAATTGCCATCCCGGGTTTGAGGATGATGCACTCATGTTCTGTGAAAAGCATTTGGTGCTTTTGATCATAGAATTGAGAAACACTTAAGAGATTGTGTTCAAGCTATTTGACAAAGTTTACTATGTCAACTTTTAACTTACCATTGGATACACTACCTCTACCAGAAATGTATCCTCCGGCTTCACCTTCAAACTTAACAGGACATCCTTTAAAGTGTTCAAACTTTTGTAGGAGAGATCTGTTTTCTGTCATGTGCATGGAGCATCCACTATCCATAATCCAAACATTTCCATTCTTGTCATATGGATGTCCCTGCACATAAGGTGAAATGATTAGTTACTATTGGAAACCCAAGCATTATTGGTCTTGGGCTCTTTCAATGAAGATGATATAATTGAACCAAAATGTTTGCATGGGGGTTCAATTATGGTTTGTAAAGAAAAGGGTTGGGCTGCAGCATCTTTTTTGATCTTCCATTCCATCCTATGGTTGATTTGTTTTGATGAGCCTGAAGAGGCTTGTGAAGTATAACTTGCTTCTGAGGCTTCTTTCTTCTCGGAAGAAGTTGTCACCACCTTTTCTTCCAAAGCAGTCTTCTTCTCGGAAGGTTTCAAAGGATTCTTTTTGTTCCTTTGTTTATTCTTTGACTTGTCTTCCGAAGCTATTTTCCTTTCGGAAGGAGTAGTTTCTTCCGAAAGCAACTTGGATTCGGAAACAAGCTTTCCTTTCCTTAACACTTGGACCATATGGTAAGGTGCAAATGTGAAACTATCCTTGACTCCTCCTTTCTTAACATTTGATGCATAATGTATGCTTGCTGGATTGTAGTAACAATCTTTAGCCATATGGTTATGCAAAGATTATGCATTCAATGTTAATTTTGATAGGGCATTTTAACTGTTTTTTCTTGCACTTCTTTTCTTCTTCAACAGCCTCCCCCTTCAATTTTTGGTCCTTTATCTGGATAGGAGTGCTGGTACTACACTCTTTTCCTGAATCAGGATTTCCAATCACTTGAAATCCAGCTGATATGACTACACCCTTTTGCCTTGGGTCTATCTTTAACTTAGTTTCATCCACCTTCTTGGAAGTTTTTCTTGTTGTCCTGGTTTTGTTCTTTCTGGCTTTGGTAGTTAAGGGTTGATCATCAACTGTGGGGATGAGGTTTTTTTTTACCAAATCCTTCGCTGTGGTGGTTCCTATTATTGCATCATTCTTCTACTCTTTGGATAATGGGTCAGTAGTTGGAACCTCTTACTCATCAGTACCACATCTTGGCTATCTAATAGACACAAAGGAGTATGGTGGAGCAATTTCATTGTTTCCCAACCCACTTTTATTTTGATAACACACCTTTGTGTGGGAGGACAATGCAATGATGGTGTTGAAGTTATGCTCTTCAATGGCATACTTCTTGGCTTTAGCCTCAACTATCACTAGCTGGGCTTGAGGCTTAGTCAACTTGGAGATTAAATCTTTTATTTGAGCCTTGTAGTTTGAATGTTCATGTTTTCAAGAGGACACAATTTTCTCTAACTCTTCTATTTTGAGTTTGTAGTCAGATTCCGCTCTCTTAAAATCAAATTTTAGTATATTTAAAGACTAAATATCAGATTTAATTTCCATATTGTAGTCCTGATACAACTTGACCTTAGCAATATAGGCTGGAGTACAGAGATGCTCGTATACCTTAGTGTCTTTAGTTCCAGCCATGAGAGCTTGAGCAGGAGTGACATCTTGCACCATGAAGCTCCAATCAACTTCTTGAGCAACAGCTGCAGTCTATTGTTCGGTGGGTTTGGCTACAGCCTTTGGGGTGGCAGGATGTTGGAAGGCTTGAGTTGCTCCAGGATTGGATCTAGGAGTTTTGCACTCCCTTGCAAAGTGACCAAGCTGGTAGCAGTTGTAACACTTGGACTTTGTCTTATCAAACCCAAATTTGCTGTTGGTTGGGTTCTGAGGGAACTTTCTTCCAGTTCTTTTGAAGAACTTCTTTTCTTTGTAGGTTAGGAGAGCCATTTGTTAGACAATCTCCATGTATTCTACATCATCTGGGCTGAAACACTCCAGATCATCAAAATAGAATTGAAATTCTCCAGAGTGCTCATTTCCTGAAAAAAAAAAAAAAAAAGCACAACTATCCTGGAAAGGATTGAGCCTGTTGAGACCTGCATGTCTCAGGGAATGTGATGTATGGCCCAGAGGAAGATGATGGCTGTTGGGGGTAGTTCAGGTACAACCGGGGCTGGGGAGTTCTTGAACCTTCAGCAACATGTAGAGCATTGCTAACAGGAAGGTTTGAGGGTCTGTTCATTCGATGGCTTTTCTGAGTTTCCATCTCCATATGGTATCCATCAAGGTTCCATATAGTTTGGTCATAGTGAGAGTGTTGAGATTCTCAGTTCTCTTGATTGAGACACAATAGAAAGTCCACTCATAAGAAAGTGCACTCATGAATTTTTTTACTATGTCTCTCTTCTTAAAAACCACTCTTATAGACTGAAGAGAGGTGATCAAGTCCATGTACCTGAAGTATTGTTGGCTCAAGGTCTCACCAACAATATATGTGAAGTTCTCAAACTTCTTCTTCAGCACATCTTTCTTGGACTCCTTGGATTCAGCAGAACCAGAGTACATCAACTTCAAAGCATTAAAGAGTTCTTTGGCAGACTCGCATTGCTTAAATCCTACCATTATAGAGTTTGGTATAGCCGTAAGCAAAAAAGTCATGGCTTTACAGTCAATGTCCATCTTCTTGAAGTCTTCATCATAGTAGTCTTCAACGACCTTCTCAATCATGGCACCATTACCAGCTGGGGATTCCACCTTTGGTTGGTATGGACCATGAATAACTGATCTCCACATGCGGCTGTCTTGATACTTGATAAAGCCTTCAATATGTTTGCACCAGGTTCCAAAGTCATCAGGAGTGATGATATGAGCCTTGGTCATGGTTCCCATCTCAGACTCAAAACATTTCTGGTTAAGAGTCATTTGAGTGAAGTGAGTGAGTGTGAAGAAAGCAAGGGTGATTTGGGATGGTAAGATCTCATAATCAAGAGCCTAAAAAGCTCTTATACCAATTAAAGGTTCAATGTTTATCTCACAACACAAGATATTCTCACAAACTCAAGTAATATCACTCGGGTTGATGAAGCAGAATCTCGACTAAGTTCACAAGTAATATAATAAGTTAATGAAAGCATAATAACACAAGAATGGTTTTTTGAGATACTTGTATATATTACTTCTCAACTCAGTATTACAGACTCTTACAAGCATGGTTACTATGTTACATGGAGAAACTATATATACTACTATCTACATCCAGTTATACTTGGAAAACCAGCTAAAATTTACAACTAGACAAATACTACATTGCTAGAAGTAAAACAACTAAGATAAAGTAATAATATCCTAGATTAGGTAGTCATGACAGGTCCATGACTTACCTTTTGTCACCAACTAAGAATGGCAACTGTACTAAGTTGAGAATGGTGAATAGTGGATTAAAGTATGGTCAACTACATAGGAGTGGGAAAGCGCCATGCAGTATATCAAAGTTGCAGCGGGCTATCAGACAGACCATACTTATGTCCACTGGTTCATAGTTGGTTCTTCCGAAGCTAAATGGCTTCGGATAAATTCTTCCGAAAGTCATTTTGCCTTCGGAAGAAACAACTTCTTTCGAACTTCTGCAAGTTTTCAGGCTTTTATTCTTCGGAAGACATTGTCTTTGGATCTTCTAAGTTGTATACTTCGGAAGGAAAACAACTTGGTCTCAAAAGACTCAGTTCTTCTTTCAGAAGTTCTTCATACTTTGAGCTTTAAAAGATCTTTGACTTAGCTTCGAATGAGCAGCTTTGTTTTGGAAGACCACTTCATTTAGCACTTAAAAATTCTTCTAAGTGTTGTTTTGGTTGCACCAGCCTCATGATCCAACACCAACCAATTCCAGCAATGAGCCACAAAACTCAAATAAAAGATTATTTCAATGCAAGACATGTTGGAGATGGTGAAAGTGATCAAGAATTTCATGATGCTGACAACCACTCCATTTAAGACAACATCAATAATGTTATACACTCTCTAGATCAATTCACACTTAATGGGTGTGCTAATGTTGTAGTTTATATTCAATCACCAGATCTAAATTTCTTAATTTAAATCTATGCAATCAACTTGCTATGATTCCTCAGCTAAGAATCCACAAGTACCATCCTACCACAAACATCATTGGTGATGTTGAGACTAGGGTGAGAACAAGTGGACAAACCCATGATCAAAATGTTTGTCTTCACTCTTGCTTCTTATACTAGATTGAGCCAAAGAAAGTAGATGAAGCTTTAAGAGATGCAAGCTGGATTGAAGCAATGCAGGAGGAATTGCTTCAATTCAAAAGGCAGGGTATTTGGAACCTATGTCCTCTTCCACCTAGGAAGATACAATAGGAACCAAATGGGTATTCAGGAACAAGAAAGATGATAGAGGACTTGTTATTAAGAACACGGCAAGATCGATAGTCCAAGGGTACACTCAAGAGGAAGGGATTGACTACACAGATGTTTTTGCTCCTGTAGCAAGACTTAAAGCTGTAAGAATATTCCTTGCTTTTGCTGCATCAAAGGATTTCAAGGTCTACCAACTTGATGTCAAGCGTGCATTTCTATATGGGGTGATAGATGAAGAAGTGTATGTTTGTCAACCACCTGCCTTTGTAGATCCTGATCATCCTAATTATGTCTGCAAGCTTGACAAAGCTCTCTAAGGGCTGCATCAAGCACCAAGGAAGTGGTATGAGACACTGTCACAATACCTAGTTCAACATGGTTACAAAAGAGGTACTATTGACAACACACACTTCATCAAAAGAACATGAAATGACTTGATGCTGGTTTAAGTTTATGTTGATGACATTATCTTTGGGTCAACTAATGAAAAGCTCTGTAAAGAGTTTGAGAAGCTGATGGAAAATAGGTTCGAAATGAGTGCCATGGGGGAACTCAATTTCTTTCTAGGAATTCTAGTAAAGCAAGTTGACAATGGCATCTTCATAAACCAGTCAAACTATGTACAGGACATCCAGATTTCATCTGACTGATTGTAAGGTTGCTGAGCTCCCATAGCAAGAAACCACTCCCTAGAACCTGATCTTGTGGGGGAGTGTATGGATGAACATCAATACAGGGCTATAATTAGGTCTCTTATGTACCTAATAGCTAGCAGGCCTGATATCATGTTTGCCATATGCATATGTGCAAGATATCAAGACAAACCTAAGATGTCACACCTAGTTGCTATCAGGAGGATTCTTAGATACCTTAAAGGAGCTCCCACACTAGGAATTTGGTATCCAAAGAATTCTAACTTCAATTTGTATGCATATACAGATTGTGACTATGGTGGCTGGAATATGAGTGCCAAGTCTACATGTAAGGGATGTCAGTTCCATGGTGAAAGGACAGTCTCATGGCAGTGCAAGAAGCAATACTATGTATCTACATCAACTACTGAAGCTGAATACATTGCTGCTACAGGCTGTTATGCTCAAGTGCTTTGGATTCAAATTCAGATGTTAGATTATGGATTCACCTTCAAGAAGACTCCTATCCACATAGACAATAATAGTGCTATCTCCATCACAAAGAATCCAGTGTAGCATTAAAAGACAAAGCACATCAACATTAGGTATTATTTGATCAGAGAAATTTTGAAAAAGGATTGATTAAACCAGCCAAAGTTAACACAAATGAATAATATGCTGACTTGTTCACAAAAGCATTTGATGAACAGAGATTTAAATATCTTGTATCCACTATTGGGATTATTAACTATGAGTAAATTTTCTTAAATTAATTTCAAAACAATTTTTTGAAAATGTGTCTTTAATGTTGTATGATTTATCACTCATATAAGCCCTATTTATCTTGGAAGAAATTTTTCAAAGTATATATTCCTTATAATTTTAAGAAGTATTGACAGATTTTCTCTCGAAAGATAGTAATTTGACTTCGAAAGAAAATTATGTCTTCAAAACTAATAACTACTTACTAAGAAAGTTAACTTCAGAAGAAATTCTGATATATCTTCTGATGTTTAAGTCTACTTCTAAATGCTTATATGTTTTGAAGGACAATTTTCTTCTAAAAGCAATTTAGTCTCGGAAGTTTTATTTACTCCTTAAATAAAACTTCTGAAGCTTAATATCTTTCGAAACCAAATCTGTCTCGAAAGCACAATTTTTCTTAAGTACATTTTCTTCCAAAGAAATTCTTCTAAAAATCTGAAGAATATCTTTCGAAGTCAATTTTGCTTCGGAAGCTTTCTTTAAACTTTCGAAGGGAAATTACCTTTGAAAGATTTTAAATTCCAAGATAACTACCTTTTTGGGCACTTTTTCAGAGGTGGGACCGACATCCGAATTTCAAAGTTTATCTTTTACAGTAACTTTATCTCAAATCCAAGCATATAAATAGCCTTTATAAGGGATCTCCCCCTTTCTTCTTTTTCTTCATCTGCTAATATTCAAGCCCTAAATTATCCACAAACCCTCGTTGTTTTTCCAATCTCTCCTCTAAAAGCTTCATAAAATGGCCAACCCTGAACTCCAAAACCGGCAAGCCTTTGTCATGCACATTTACAAGCAACACAACCAAGTTGCTCAATTATCTGCTGAGAAAGACTCTGGTTTCTCAGACATCTATTGCTTTCTTTCATACTCATCTTACCTCACCACTCTTACCATTGACAAAAAAAGAAGAAATTATATCAAGCCCTTGTCCTCTCTCCAGTTCAAGAAAGGCTTGAGCTAGAATCTATGGCTATAGAGGAAGAAACTCAAGTAGGAAAAGAACAAGACACACAAATGATGATCAACTACTTGAGTGCCATAGGTCTTTACAAGGAAGAAGCTTTACTCCCTTTATCTTATGAGTATACAGAGTATGAGTACCTTAACCAGCTTGAACAAGAAGCAATTAAAGAAAGAAATGCTGCTAAGAGAAAGATGAGGGTGGAAAATGTAAAATCAAGGGCCACCATCAAAGCCAACAAGAAGAAATCTGAATATAGACAAAGGATGGTGAGCTTCTTGAAGTTGTATGGGTTCTCTGGAATTAGGCTTGGTCTCATGCCTCTATCCACAATGGATGAGCACATTAGGGTAATCAAGCAGAAGACCAAGAGGGGTGAGCTTCAAGACATGTATTCTCCACCAAGTCAAGTTGCACCTGAAGCTGAGATCAAGGTTGAACCACAGCAAATAACTGAACCTGGACCTACTGCTGATCCAGAGTCTGCTTCATCTTCTGACCTATAGCAGGGTCCTGAACCTTCTTTTGAACATGTAAAGGGAAAGGACCAAACTAAGAAGGAAAAAGGATGACAAGGTAATCAAGACCAACCTTCTCAATTGAAATAAAGAAAGAGGAAAAGGATGGCCATTAGAAGAGATTTGAAGTCAAAGATGAAGAGGAAGTCTAAGGCATCAACCTCAACACCGTAGGATGATTCAAAACGTCCTGAGGGTGAACCAAAAGAGGCTGCTCAACCAACTCCCTTATCAATAAAGCCTCTAGATGCTAAGAGACCCATCATGTCTTAGGTGTACTCTCCAAACCAAGAAAGATGGTATGTCATAATAGATCAAGGAGGTCCATAAGTACACTTCTGGAAAAACATACTTGACCTGCCTAAGCATGATCTCTTGGACATAAGGAGATACTATGAAAGCCTGCATAAATCTAGACTAGCTGATGAAAAGAGGAATGGCTCTGATTCTAATAAAGGTTGTAAACAAGTAGAAGATCAACATTCATAGTAATCTTCAAGTTTTGGTAGCATTAGCCTAGGGGGAGTTTGTAAGAGCTTATCTTAGAGGCTGATCCTAACCAAAGATCTCTCAACATGCAATGAAGTACAAGGAAGTTACTTTTGAAGAATTTGAGTATGCACAAAAAGAAAATAACTAAATTTCAAATCATCCAAAGCCAAAGACAAAAATCTTCCAAAGCCAAAAGTGAAGTCCTTCGAAGCTTAAAGACAAAGTCTTCCCAAGCTTGAAGACAGAACGCTTTCGAAGGTTAAGAAGCCGTGTGTCTACTAACACACTTTTGACAAAAGAAGACCACCTTTTCAGTGCCAGCTCTGAATACTCACTAACTTGTATAAGTTGGTTATTATCTCCTTACTTTTGTCAACTGTACATAATGGTGTCTTTATCTGTAACTTTCTACTTTAGTACTTTTATCCTTATAATAGTATGTGAACTATGGCATGTCATAGTCGTATGTCAAAATACAATCTGCCTTTTGACTTTACATTGATCATGTTATCTAGATTAGTGTCCAGCTAGCCTTCAAAGTATGGCTAGTTATAGGATGTAGTATAAAGTATCATATTATATCAGTCTTAGGACTAAGCATTGTAACATTGAAAAAACACTTGAGTGCAATATACGTCATCCTTGACAACCAATCTTTGTGTTCTTGAGTGTTCTTACTTTCTATTCATTGTTTCCTTTCCTGGTTTCCTATAGGATCTAGTAAGACTGTTATCTCCAACTCTGAAACTATTTTTGAACACCCAGAACCGGTCCTACACTTCCTATAATCCTAAGCTTGTGAACACAAACATTACTCCATTGAAGTTGCTTCACATGGATCTTTTTGTACCTACTCACATCATGAATATAGGCAAATAGCAATATTATTTAGTGATCATAGATGACATTTCTAGGTTCACATGGGTCTTCTTTCTACTTCATAAAAACAAATCATCACAAATCATCAAATACTTTATCACTAAGATTGAAAACCAACTTGATTTCAAAGTAAAATCAATAACAAGTGATAATGGTATATAATTCAAAAAGGATGATTTAGGTTCATTTTGTACACAAAAAGGTATTGCTCATCAATTCAGTGTGGCTAGAAGTCCATAACAAAATGGGTAGCTGAAAGGAGGAACTACACACTGATTGAAGCAGCAAGAACCATGCTAGCAGATATTAAACTTCCAATCACCTTTTCGGCAGAAGCAGTTAACCGAGTTTGCTTTGTACAAAATAGAACTTTAATAGTCAAAGAGTGCAACTGAAACCTTATGTACTGCTTTTCAAATAAAACTATTCATTGGTTTCTTCAAATCTTTTGGTAGTCCTGTCTCAATATTGAATACTAGAGACCATTATGGAAAGTTTGCTCCTAAATTTGATGAGAGATTCTTTGTTGGATATTCATCTACCTCTAAAGCATATAAAGTGTTTAATCCCGGATTAAACATCATTGATGGATTAATAAATGTTGAATTCAATGAGCATTCATTTCCTAAGTCCTCTAATGGTCCTGATTGGTTGTTTGATATTAACTCTCTTACAAAATCATTTAATCAATTTAACTTGTCAACGGCAAAAAATCAGCAAGGAACTACATCTGAATCCTCTGAATATGTACAAGATGATTTCCTAATGATTCCTCCATCATCTACTCACGTACCAGCTTAACAAGTTTCTGCAAGCTTATCGAGTTCGAGAAACACAGATTGAAACTACAACAACTAAGGCTGGTCCAAGTTTTTTAGCAACAATTTCTCCTAATACATCTCCAGAAGTGCAACCCAAATGATGTTGATGAAGTGGTGAATCTAGCTGAGGAAACCTATGAAAGTGCTTTTGATTCTGACATTCAACATGAAGAAGCATATGATTATTACCATGACTCTCCCTCTCATTTCAATCCATAAGAAGATGCAGCTCGGCAACCGGACATGAATGTTTCAAATCTAGATGTATCAATCCAAGTAGATGTCATTCATACTTCAAGGATACATATAAATCATCCAGTCACCAATATCATTGGTAACCTTAATGAAGTTGTGACAAGAAGCAAGTCAAGCACAACCAAAATATGGTATAGATTATGATGAAGTGTTTGCACTTGTTGCTCGACTGGAAGCAATTAGACACTTTCTTGTCTACTCTACATTCATGAAGATCACTGTGTACCAAATGGATGTGAAGTGTGCTTTCCTAAATGGGAAAATTTTTGAAGACGTTTATATTAGTCAGCCACTAGGCTTTGAAGACCTGGATTTCCCTCAGAGGGTATACAAGCTTGACAAAGCTTTGTAATAAAGCCCCACGGAAGTGGTATGAGACATTGTCGTCTTTTCTTCTTCAACACGGATATGAAAGAGGAAAGATTGACCAAACATTATTCAAAAAGAAGAAAGGTCATGAGTTGTTTCTAGTTTAGATATATGTGGATGATATCATCTTTGGCTCAACAAACAAACAACTATGCAAGGATTTAGAAGACCTTATGCATTTAAAGTTTCAGATGAGTGCCATAGGTGAATTGACTTTCTTCTCAGGGTTGCAAGTACAACAAATAGAGGATGAGATTTTCATTAACCAGTCCAAGTACGTGGATTCCATGTTGAAGAAATTTCAATTCTCAGATTGTCAGTCTATACGTAACCCCGTAGATACAAAGAAGAAGATAGGTCTTGATCCAGATGGCAAGTCTGTTGATTAAACACATTATCGTTCAATGATAGGATCACTCATGTATCTGACAATAAGTAGACCTGACATAATATTTGGAATATGTGTTTGTTCCAGATATCAGGCCGATCCTAAAGAGTCTCATGTCAATGCTGTGAAGTGAATATTCAGATATCTTAAGGGCAAACCTACACTTGGCTTATGGTATCCAAAGGAAGAAAACTTCAATCTATATACATACACAGACAATCACTATAGGAAAATTTAATTAAAAGTTCACATCTGTTGGTTGTCATTGGTCCAAGACTAGTGTAATAGTAGTGCAGGAAATAGACGTATGTGTCGGTTTCAATTGTAGAACCTGAGTAGATAGCAGCATCCACTTGTTGTTCTTAAGTTTTCTGGAGTCAAAACTAGATGCTTGACTATGGTTTCAACTTTTTTCAACATACTAATACACATTGACAACACAACTATAATTTTTATCACAAATAATCTAGTTCAGCATTAAAAAACAAAACATATTAAGATAAGATATCATTTTTTGACAGATTGTGCTAAAAAGATTTGATTAAGTTGATAAAAGTACACATAGAGAATCAATTGGCTGACTTGTTTACATTTGAATGTAGCCAGTTTGAGTTCTTAGTTCAAACAATAGGCATGATTAACCTTGAATAACATATGAATTCAATATCACTTTATTTTTGCTAGTGACCCATCTTGGTTTTAACAATATCAAAAGACAAAAACATTTTAAAACAAACAAAAATACAAAAATATGCATTTCTTTTGAAAATATGAAAAGACAAAAACAATGAAAAATCAAGAAAAATATCAAAAACATATCTTTACAATTCAATAATATAGATAAGATCGGGAGAAATGATATATATATAGTCGGTATATCATTAGCAATGCAATTCATAAACTATCAAATACTGGCATACCTTATTTGATATGTGGGTAGGTTCTGCTTGGAATTGAAGATATATGCTTTGTGACAAACTAAAGATCCTTATTCCACTAGGAACTATCACCTTATGGTATGGGAAAGAATTAATTTATTCAAGTGGGCATGTGTGTAATAACCTAAACACACCAGATAATGATACTTTATGAATCTCATTCAACCACATCAATTTTTCCTCTGTTTTGCTAAGCAAAAACTTGAGAAAACAAAGCATAAAGTGTTGATGTATATGAAAAGATTCCTATTGAGCAACACATTCCCAAGTGAATTCAAAATAAAGTCCATCTTGGATTAAAACTAAAAGAATCCAAAATAGGATCAACTCCAAAATGGAGCATATAAAAAGGATCAAATAAATCCCAAAATGATCCCCCTCACTTACAATAACATAAGATTTCATAACTTAAATGACCTTGTCATGTAAGTTGTAATAAAGTTCTGCCATGCATTTCTTGCAGGTGATTAATCTATCTATGCTTCTGAGTGTGAGGTACATAAAGAACGATCAACAAACACAAAACATGATAAATCAGTATATAAACCATTGCTTGAGTTTAAGTGGATAAGTATACCTGTAATCAATTTTGTTTGTGATTGTGTCTAATCTTCTAAAAACATTTGCATTGGTGAAGGCAGACTGTTATGATCCCACAAAAAGGTATTATTCTATACTCATGTATAGAAAATATCCACAAAAAATAATAATATTATTTGATTTCATTTTATGTTTTTGATGTTGTCATTACCATTTTCAAAATTCTAAATTTTTAATGTTTTTATACTTGTAGGATATAAACTTTAGGAGGAGTAATTAAAAAATTTTAAACAATTATCTCAATAACATTGAAAAATGATCAATAATACAAAAATATCTGATCTTATGTTAGAATGGTTGATTGATTTTTCAAAATATTAAAAATACAAAAATATGACAAACAGCTGTGTTGGTATGCAAAATTTATGAAATCACAAGTGCATTTCAGTCAATGTAAGTTTTTATATGCACAACATGCCATGAAAAGTTAAAATGAATATTTGTATCACACCGATTAACAAATCATTCAAAATAAGAATTGACAATATCAGCACAAAGGTCAAAGTCGATAAAACAATAACAGTGCAAACATCACATCAGACAGCAAATATCTAAAACATTAAATTTTGACAAGTTCAAAATTTAACAAGGGTAACAGTGTTGGTTTATGTGGGTGAAGGTAACCTTAGCATTAAACCAACTCGGGTAGTCAATTTTCAGTAAATAAGTACATTAGAAAAAGAAATACGAGTAATAGTGCTTACCTAAATGCGATTGACCAAAAATACTTATGCAAATAAGTATTGTTCATCTGTATTTGTTTTTGCAGTGAACAGTGTCAATGCGAGTAACAGTATTAATAGTATTTTAACAAAATTTTTCATCAAGTGTTGAAAGCATTAGTAAACACTAATGAACAAATACGAAGCATAGTACTCAGTACTGATTTGTTCATCAGTATTTAACTAAAATGAACAAGCAAAATTAATGTGGTTCAATAAGTTTGAACAAATGCGAACAACACTATTCACCACATTTGTTTATGCTGACAACAATTGAAAACTTTTTGTTCAACTGCATTAGTTTTTGCAGGTAACAGTAACTTGGTAGACAATGCATTTGTTTAACCACATTAGTTTTTGCGGTGAATAGTACACTAATGTTGTTCAAAAATTTTAACTCGCATTTGGTTGTCCAACACTTATGAAATACAAAAACATTAAAAGTCCGCCTATTTAAACTCAAAAGTAGACCACATTTAATACTTTTCAAAATCTGAAAGACTACATAGTGTGACAAGAGTTCTTTGTTTTAGACATTCAAAATCATCCACACCTTTTCATCTACATACACGGATCATCTACTATAGTAGTATCGATTGAAAGGTAATTTCACACTCTTGTTCAATCGACTGACCTAAATTTCAAACTGGTGATAAACCCAACGTTTAGAATTGAAAAAGGATGAAAATTAATCACATAATATCATTGATTCGGACAACAACAAACATCTTTAAATGATTATGAACTTGATTTATTCTAAAATTTTAACTGTGGAAATCTTGATGAACAGGGGTTTCTTATTCATTCAAACCAAACATGAAATCAAGCATAATAATAGTTAAAGATAGTTTTTATGAACTTAATATGACAAAATAACATGATAAAGACACAAAAGAATGATAAAAATCAGTTTGATTCAAATGCATGTAATGGAACAGTGAGTGTTTTGACTTTTGAAGAGTCAAACTTTGACTCATATATTCCAAGTCAAACAAATTAAACACAAGTTATCATCATCATATCAGCTTACACATATTTTTCTTGTACAGATAATGGCAAATCTTAAATGGAGCAAAAGTCGTAATATTAGTGATTTTTTTACCTTAAGGTGCCTAAAGCTGAAGACCTTAGAGAAATGATCAGATTCATACTCACTACAAGAGTAGCATATGCCATTACAGTAAGGCTTGTGATCTATGAAAACTTCACAAGATCATTCTGGAGAACTGCTAAGGTGAACATGGTAGATAATGTAATTACCATCACAGGAAGGATTGATGATTAGCATGTTCTTACCATCTCTAAATAGACTGTGAGATAGTGTCTATAGTTTGGTGATGATGCAAGCCAACCTGATGAGATCAATGAAGATGAGCCGCTTATCTTCTTTGCGAACATAGTATATGAAGGTGGATTTGAAGGGAAACAAATAATGAAAGGCCAAAATTGATCTATAATGGAGATTTCTGGTCAATTATTTCAAACATTGCTTGTCCAAGAGGAAGACTGGCTAAAATGATATTCCCCTCACCATATCATTTTCCATATGTTTCTTATGCACTAACAGACCATGCAATATGTTTGCTTATATATTTAGTGGAATGCTGTCAAAGATTAGAGAAAGAAGAACTATGTTCCTCATGTATCTAAGATTCTTACAGTGCCTGATCAACCAAGCCTTTCGACCCATGATGAATTTAGCCAACCATACTGCCAATTCATATGGACACATCAAGAAGAAAGACCCAAGGAATTACTACAGTGGCTACTTCTATCCTCCATTGCCTTGGATGCTTGAACAAATTGGGCAAGGCAATATGGAAGGAGGAGAGAAACAATAAGAACAACAAGAACAAGAATAAGAGGCACAATAAGAAGAACAACATGCTGAAGAATAGGCTAAAGAAGCTGTTCTAGCTCAAGAAGCTTTACCTGACTTGCCTAAAGAACAATAAGTTATTGCTGAAGGTCAAAAAGCAATGTCACCACATGTAGATGAAGGTGGTGATATTCACATTGCTTCTCCTGATCAAACACCATCTCACATTCCATCTCCCATTGCATCACCCATTATATCTCTATTTCATACATCTCTTGTTATTGCTGCTAAATTAGTTAGTGCTAGTGAATCTAGTAGTTCCACTGATAATTCTAAATTATCTCTAGATGAGGAGGAACAAGCTGTCATCCACGAGCACGCCAGAAGACAACAAACTTTTGAATACTTACCTTTTGAAGCTACTCAGGAATCAGTAGGTTAAGTACACACTCAAAAGTCCAGTGAGTCTGACAGAGATGAAGTTATTTCTGATCTTCAACTCAAAATAAACAGAATGGAGAAGATCATAAGAAGAAAGATCAAGTTATTGTTGATAGGACTGAAATCTTAAAAGACAAGAAGATCAAAGGGTTAGAGTCTACCTTTGAGAAGATAAGAGATGAAATTAATAAGCATGTTGAGAATGCAAACATCCAAACCTTTGTTATGGATGACCAAGATAGACTAATAAATGCCCAATCTAAGAAGATAGTTGAGTTAGAGAAGAAGGTTGATGATCTCACTCAAAGGCTAAGTCTACTTGAGGATATGCTTACCAAGAAAGAAAATGATGAGGAGAGAAAGGACAAAGACACTGACAAAGATGAGTTTGATTACATCTTTGATTAAGATGATTATAATGATGATGATGAAAGATCTCCTAATACACAAAAGATAGAATAGCAAACAGATATGCCTACTAAACAGGCAAGTACATTCGAGAAGCCTATAGAGGAAGAATCACTTGCCATGGTTCCTTATATAGCTCATACCTCAAGTCAAACTAAAGAGGAGACTACCATGAACACTTTAATTTAAGAGTTTGATGCTTATTCTTCTGGCGATTTCTTCATTGATGAAGATATTTTGGAGATCATCAAAGAAGTCAGTGTCCTTACACAGCTACTTGTATTCATTCCTCAGCAACCCATTATATTTGAGAGAGAGCTCAAAATGCAAACAATCCCTGTTGTAACTCTAACTGAGGAGCAAAAGGAAGTCATTAGGAGGCTATCTGAGGAATTCACAACAAAAATACAAGAAGAAGAAAGAGTAGTGTCTGAGACTACTAAGTCAGTTGAAGTGATTGAGTCTTGTTTATCTTAACTGCGGATATACTCAAGAAGAAGAAATTGTCTGGCTGAGAAGGAAAAAAGAAAGAAGCCTATGGTTGAAGTGGAAGCTCTTGAGTCTAAAAAGATGAAAAGAGAAGACAAACTAAGCAAGGCTGTTGTTGCACAGTTTATGGAAGAACATATTTAGGAAACTGAGCAACAGCCATGGAACAATAAATCATCAATCTAGACGTAGGAGCAATTGAGGGAGGCAATAATCTTGAGGAAGGCATGTATGTTGAGCTTGAATTCCATAAGAGCCCTCATAGACAAGAATCAACAGTTGAAAAGATGGTGGCAAAGGCCCATACTGATGACTTGATGGTCAAAGCCATGTTCCTCATTCAGCAGGGATATGATGCTGATCAGGTGTTCAGCATGACTTTTGAGGCCATGTCTAAAGTAATTAAAAAAGTGGAGAGATTACTTGATTCAACTATAGAAATAGAATATGAGTTGAGGAAAACTGAAGGACTTAAGAAGGCAAAGAAAAGCAATTTCCTCCTCTACTGCTGCACCACCTCCTTCAAGAGAACCACCAGTCCATTATTTATTTCCCGATTCCTACAAGATGATAGACTAGGAAATGAAGGACTTTCTTTCCAGAAATTTTTTTAGCAAGAGGGAATTAGGTTCAATGAAGACCAACTCTTAGAGCCTCTATGCTAGGAATCATTAATGACTTGAAAGAAAAGATAAGAGCTGTTTAAGAATAGGTTGTCCAACATCAACCCAGTCATAGGAGATCTGCTCAGCAAGTTCAAGTTACTAGAGCTGATTATGATTCTATTGCACCTTTGTTGAGGAAGCAATCAGAGTGGTTGAAGCAGCCATCACAACTACATTTACAAGGACTTACCACTTCTGAGATGCTCCAAGGTGTGTCTGCTCCTGTAAGGCAACGTTCTCAGGAACCCCACAGTTAGTCAATCACTACCTCATTTATATCAAAATATATTAAGATTTATTAAGTAATAAAATATTATACTGGAATAATTCATCAAAATCCATTTCATGCTTTAATAAATACATTTGCCAAGTAATACATCATTGTTTACAAGATTACAAAATATCACTTAGTTGTATTACAAAACAACATCATTATTATTGCATGAGATGGATGCCAGTCTTGCCCGCCAAGTAGCTTCACCCTCATGCCATCCTCAGCAACAAGTTACCTGCCAACTGAAAATGCATGAAAAGTCAGCGTTGCTGAGTGAGTTCTAGTTTTTATAAATAAAATACTTTTCTTTCGTTTAAAACCTTTTCATTACTTTCGTACATGATCACACATCATACGTACATCTTGATAATATCATTATTATCTTTCATCATTCTTCTCATTCATTTCGTACGTTTCGAACTTTCATTATTATCTTTCACTTTCATCAATACCAATGTGCAATACCCCAAACATTGTGCACGAAGCTAGTACTGGGCCTAGGGCCTAAAATAGACCCTGAACATTGTGCACGAAGCTGACCAGTACCTAGGGCAAGCAACAAGGGTCCCGTTTCGTACTTTTTAGTCAATCACAAAGATTGACCCCTGTGTGCATCCTCAGGGGTTAGCTAAATCGCACACAGTTGAGCTAACAACCCCTCAATGAGTTGTGAACCTCCTTTCAATTGCTTGCAAGACTTTTCTTTCACTCGTTATGTTCCACTTTTCATTATCTTTAATCTTTTGCTTCTTTTATGATAATACTTTACGTATATGAGCATAAACACACCACGTAAAGTCACGTAATAATACGTAACAAGGAACATCAATAACAACCCACAACATGCAAAACATGAACAAACATAACCCACCAAAACATTCCCGAGCTTAATCATAAATTTCCATTTTTCCTAAAATTTTAGAAAAATTCTAAGGCAACTTAGGCGCATGAGCACTGTATGGGCGCATGGGCACTATGCAGGCACATGAACAGTTGGGCACATGGGAACACTTGGGCGCATGGGGAAAAACTTAGACGCATGGGAAAAACTTAGACGCATGGGTACTATGCAGGTGCATGATTAATATGCAGGCGCATGGATACTTGGGTGCATGGGAAAACTTAGGCGCATGAGCAACCACTTGCGTGCATGGGCAGGTTGGGCGCATGGGTACTATGCCAGTTCCAACTTATGCTAATTTCAGTTCCCGATCATGATTCTAACGTATTCTTAGCTCAAATTTAGCATACTAAACTCACAAAACAACACATATTCGATCAAAACATTCACAAACACACATACCCACATAAACAGGGGAAACATATAAGGTTAACATACTGAAACTTTCAAAAATAGCAGTTTACATGCATTTCAGCCCCAAAACAAGTTTAAAACAGAAAAACCGGGGATCTAGAACTCACCTACAGCAGGCTTCGAGTAAACCTCCTCCAAACTCGAGAGCACTTGGAGTTCAAACACCTAAACATACCAAAAACACCCAACCGAAAACAGAGAAACACATAAGACTCGGTCTACAAGCTGAAAACCCAGCTGAAACCGAACAAAACACACCAAATCTTACCTTCTAGACGATCTTCTTCTTCTTCTATCTAAAAACCGATGGAACTCTGCTTTTCTTCTTTTTATGCTATCGAAGGCAGTTGGTGAGCAGAAGTGTGGGTGGCCATACCCACTTTTAAGCATAATAATAATAAAGTTTGCCTCTTGCACAACTTTAACCCCTCAACTTGGGTTATTTCACCTTCTTTCTTTATACTTCTCTTTTTTTTCTTCTTTCTTTTGTAAATTTCCGGGTGTTACAGCTCCCAAAGGCAAAGTGAATGTAAAGATCATTGTTCGAAAGTATGATTCTGATTGGAACATGTTTGAGGTTAAGAGGAGGTTCGGGTTAGTTCAATTCTTCACAAAATATATTGATCTAGTAAACTCCTTGAAGATCCATGACTTGAAAGAACTTGTTGATTTAGAATTGATCAACCATGCTGCTATGTCAAGGGGATATCAATTTAAGGACATTCTGAAGATATATAAAAAAAACCAACAACTTCAAGGCCTTTAAGGAGATATGCATGAGAAAATATAGATTTTTTAGAAACCCCTTTGAGCAGCAAAAGAAGAAGGATGTAGTAGAAGAGTTGGTAGTCCCAAAGGGGAGCATAAAGCCAACTAAGGAGCTAAAGAGAAACAAAGTAGTTGGTACTCATCAGTCCATGCCAATCTCAAATGTCAACTATGATGAAGAGACATATGAGTTGGTTATCGAGATAGGATGCGAAGGAAAGGTTGGACCTGAAATTAGATTTTTAGTGTGCGGCTGCTAGATGAATCACATATTCATATATGTTCACTAGGAAGTTTGAGAACCTAACCAACAAGCTGGGAGAGGATGATCTATTGTTATTCCTGAAATGCATAAGGATCTTAAAGATTGCCTATGACAGGATTAACAGGAAGAGAGAGGCAAAAAGAGAAAGAAAATGCCTTTGAACTTTGCTAACATAGTAATGTTAGAGGTAAGTTCTGATGGTGAATTAATAATCCATAGAGATGGACTATCTACCATAGCTATGTTTTAACCTCACTCTCTCAAGAAAATTCCCATTGAAGCTGTTAAAAGGATAAAGCACTTAACAATACATGTGCTTGATAAGAACAGGATAAAAGAGGCAAGGGAGTTTGCAACCATGATTAACTTCATCTTGGATCATACCAACCCCAAATATCATTATTATACTTCTAAGGAAGAACCTGCAGCAGCTACAACATCACCACCATTAATTACAACAACAGCAGCTCCAACAACAATATCAACAATAGCTCCATCAACAATACAAGCAACAACAACAACTGCTTGAGCTTCAACTTCAACTTCCACTATAGTCCAAGCATCCACATCATAACAACAAGCAACAGCTGAAGATTCTCTAGAATCTTCACATCTTCCATCACCAAACACACTTGTAAGGCCCCGTTCCCGGAACACTTACAACTGGTCAATCATTGCACACAAAGCATAAAACATACATTAACTTTACTAAAATATTACTCGTTGCATTACATAACAAAAACATTATAATTTAAACAAAGGATGCCTTCCAAAAATGCCAAGTAGCTGCCCCGTGCCATCCTCAGCAACATTACCTGCCAACTAGAAACACATAAAAGTCAGTGTTGCTGAGTGAGTTCTAGTTTTATAAAATAAAATACTTTTCTTTCATTTAAAACCATTCTTTACTTCCATACGCGATCATACAACATACGTACACATAGATAATAATTTATTATTATCTTTCATCATCATGCGTTAACTTTCGTTCATTCATCATCATACGTCATCTTTATCATTCATTATCTTTCTTACCGTACCTTACGTACATTCATTAACTTCCGATGACATGTACTGTACCCCGAACATTATGCACGAAGCTGACCCTTGGGCCTGGGGCAAGTACACTCATCATTATCATTCATCTTTCATTCCGGACCAATGCCATGTGCTATACCCGAACATTGTGCACGAAGCTGGTTACTGGGCCTGAGGTGTATCATAGACCTCGAACATTGTGCACGAAGCTGACTCCAGTACCTAGGGCAAGCGGAAAGGGTCCCATACATATCGTCAACCACAAAGAATAGACCCTAGTGTGCATCCTTCCGGGGTAGCTAACCCGCACACAGTTGAGCTAACACCCTTCATTGGGTTTGAACCTCCATACATTGCTTGCAAGACTTTTCATTACTTCATTCATTCATGCATGCATTCTTTCATTCATTACGTTCCCTTTTTCATTATCTTCCGCTTTACGTTACATAATACTTTCCATTTACTTCATAATCATACCACGTAAAGCCACGGAAATAATATACATAATAAGGAGCATAACATAAACATAACCATACCATACATAGCATCATCATCACATCACAAATGACATCATAAAGTCAACTTACATTACCCCCGGGAACATCCCAAGTCAAAGCCTACACTTTACATTTTCCCTAAAATTTCAAAAAATATTCTAAGGCATAGGCGCATGAGCACTATTAGGGGGCATGGCCTTCTGGGCGCATGGGAATACTTAGGCGCATGGGAAAGGTTCTGGGCGCATGGACACTTAGTCAAATTCAGCCTATTCTAGGCGCATGGATACTATTCAGGCTCATGGGTTTAATCCAACTCATACTAATAACATCATAATCAGTCCCAATTCATCAGTTCGTCATGTTCTAACTTAGTTCTAGCATTCTAAGCATCATAACACGAACATGGCACAATCATAACATCATAAATCACCCAAATCATAACCCACCCACATTCACATATACACATACATACGGGTACAAAATCCATTTTCGTAAAAACATACATACATGCATTTCCAGCCCCAAAATCAGTTAAAACATGTAAAAAGGGGGTTCTAGAACTCACCTTAGCAGCCTTCGAGTATGACTTCCTTCAAACCCGTTTGCACTATAAGTTCAACCACCTAGAAACTCACCAAAAACACACACCCAAACACAACATACACACATAAGCATACAACCGAGGCTAAAACCCAACAGGAACACCTCAAAAACCAAGAATTCTTACCTTGAATTCGAATTCTTCTTCTTCCTTCTTCATAATCCGAGAGCGCTCCGCTTTCTCTCTCTCTAAAACCGACTTGAAAAAGGTGATGTAACATGGAGTGGGCGGTCTCACCCACCTTTTGTAGAAATTATAATAAAATTTTGTACTTTGTACACTTTTAACCCCTCTACTTGTGTTTTATTACGTTTCCCTCTTTTCTTCACTTTTATTCTTTCTTTCTCGTCTTTAAAAAAAATATATATCCGGGTGTTACAAGTCCACCCCCCTTATATAGGTTTCGTCCTCGAAACCTGTTATTCCTCAAACAAATATGGGTAATGTTGCCTCATCTCTTCTTCGGTCTCCCACGTAGACTCGGGTCCCTTCCTGTGCATCCACTGTACATGCACAAGGGGAACCACTTTATTCCTTAACCTTTTCACCTTGCAGTCAATGATTGTCACTGGTTGCTCCACATAATTGAGCCTTTCATCAACTTCAATATCCTCTAATGGTACAACCATATCCTCGTCAGCTAAACACTTCAGCAGATGAGATACATGGAATGTCGGGTGAATTCCACTTAACTCATCAGGTAACTCTAACCTATAGGCCACCTCTCCTACTCTAGCAATAATTCGGAAAGGCCCTATGTATCTCGGGCTCAACTTGCCCCGCTACCTGAACCGAATGATACCTTTCCAAGGTGAGACTTTCAACATAACTCTATCGCCCACTTGGAACTCAATCGGTCTACGTCTCTTATCGGCATACGACTTCTGCCTATCTTTGGCTGCCTTCATAAAGGCTTTGATCTTTTCGAGCTTCTCAGTTGTAGCCTCAATCACCTCACTACTTCCCAACTCCTTCTAGCCAATATCACCCAAACAAACTGGTGTGCTACATCTTCTACCGTATAGCATCTCATAAGGGGGCATACTAATACTGGCATGATAACTGTTATTATATGAGAACTCAGCTAATGGTAAGTGGTCATCCTAACTTCCTCCAAAGTCAATGACGCATGCCCGAAGCATATCTTCCAGCGTCTGAATAGTCCTTTCTGATTGCCATCCGTCTGAGTATGATAAGCCGTGCTAATGTGTAACCTCGTCCCCATCGCATCATAGAACTTCTTCCAAAATTTAGATGTAAACAGAGTGTCACGATCAGAAACAATAGACACTGGCACACCATGACGAGTCACAACCTCTTAAATGAACAAATCCGCCAACCTCTCAGATGGATATGTCTTGCGGATCGATAGGAAGTGAGCACTCTTCGTTAAACGATCAACTATCACCCATATGGCATCATACCCTTTCGCGGTACACGGTAGCTTCATGATAAAGTCCATGGTGATATGCTCCCACTTCCACTTCGATATATCCAACGGTTGGATCTTCCCGTACGGCTTCTGATGCTCGGCCTTCACTTGCAAGCAAGTAAGACACTTACTCACATACTCCGCTACATCGCGCTTCATACCCGGCCACCAATAATCTTTCTTCATATCTTGATACATCTTTGTAGCACCGGGATGAATGGAGTATCGAGTCTTATGAGCTTCGTCCATAATCCTCCCACGTAAATCCCCGTAACGAGGGATCCACCTCCGTCCGAATCAGGTTCTAACACCAAGAGTATTTTCACCCAACTCCACAACCATACCTCCCATCCTTTCGGAGTTAAGACGATCTTCTTTCAATGCCTCGTCTTGAAACTCCTTGACCTGCTTCATCACATCAGAGGTCATAATCAACTGATAAGCCTTCACCCGAATCAGCTCAGGTCTCTCCTTTTTGCTAAGGGCATCCGCTACTATGTTGGCCTTGCCTGGATGGTAATGGATCTCGCAATCATAATCCTTTATGAGTTCCAACCATCGCCTCTGCCTCATGTTCAGGTCCTTTTGCTCGAAGAAGTACTTCAAGCTCTTGTGGTCCGTGAAGATTGTGCACCTCGTTCCGTATAAGTAGTGCCTCCAAATCTTTAGTGCAAAGACCACAGCTGCTAACTCCAAGTCATGAGTAGGGTAATTAACCTCATGAACTTTCAACTGTCGGGATGCATAAGCTATAACCTTTCCTCGCTGCATTAACACGCAACCAATCCCCGAGTAAGAAGCATCCGAATAAACCACTAAGTCGTCGCTTCCTTAGGGTAATGATAAAACGGGAGCCTAAGTTAACCTTGCTTTTAACTCCTCAAAGGCCTTCTCTTGATCTTGACCCCATACAAACTTCACATCCTTGCGGGTCAACTTAGTCAACGAAAAAGCTATCTTAGAGAAGTCTTGAATGAATCTCCTATAATAACCCACCAACCCCAAGAAACTACGAACCTCGGAGGGTGTCTTCGGAGATTTCCATTGCATTACCGCCTCCACCTTTTCCAGGTCCACCATGATCCCTTCCGGATTCACTACATGACCTAAAAACTGAACATCGCGCAACCAAAACGCACACTTGGAGAACTTGGCATACAGCTTCTCCTTTCTTAGCGTCTCTAACACCTCCCGAATATGACGTGCATGCTCTTCCTCGCTCCTCGAATAAATCGGGATATCATCGATAAACACAATCACCGATTTATCCAACATCAGCCGACACACTCGATTCATCAGGTCTATAAAAGCAGCTGGCGCGTTTGTTAAACCAAAAGACATAACGAGAAACTCGTAGTGTCCATAACGCGTGTGAAAAGCTGTTTTAGGAATATCTTGCTCCTTCACCTTTAACTGATGGTAACCAGATCAAAGGTCTATCCTTGAGAACCAATTGGCACCTTGGAGCTGATCAAACAGGTCATCAATCCTCAACAATGGATACCGATTCTTCACCGTCAACTTGTTCAGCTCGCGGTAGTCTATGCACATCCTCATACTACCGTCCTTCTTCTTCACAAATAAGACCGGAGCACCCCAAGGAGAGATACTCGGTCTAATGAACCCCTTATCAAGAAACTCCTGCAGTTGCTCCATCAATTCCTTCATCTCGATCGAAGCCAACTGATACGGTGCCTTAGCAACAGGTTGAGCACCGGGTATCAAGTCAATCTGGAACTCAATCTCACGGTCCGGTGGCACACCTGGTAAATCTTCGTGAAACACATCTGGGAACTCACACACAACCGGTACATCCGACAGTTGTGGTGTTGGCGTATCTACATCCTTCACGTAGGCCAAGTAGGCATTACATCCACGCCTCATGCACTTTCCCGCCACCGCCATTGAAATCACCTTCGGGATAGTCGTAACTCGATCACCGTAGATCGTCACCAAACTCCCGTCGGGCACTGTCAGTCGAATCATCTTCTTACGACATATGATATTCGCCTCGTAGTCCGCCAACCAATCCATTCCTAGGATTACGTCAAATCCGCCTAAGGTCATCACGAATAGTCTAGCAGGAAATTTATGACCCTCTAATTCTATATCGCAGCCTTCTATCAGGTCAACAATCCTGGTAGACTTACCTATGGTAGTTTATACATCGAAGGGCTCATCAACACCTCTACTACTAACAGGCAACTTAGCACAGAAAGCAGTAGAAATAAAACTCTTACTAGCACCTGAATCAAATAACGCAGAAGCAAGAGTTTGGTTTACTAGAAACGTACCTGACACTACATCGGGGTCCGTCCTAGCCTCCTCCTGAGTTATCGTGAATGCCCTGTCGCTCGCCCTCTGCCCCTCAATCCCGGTCTTCTTCCCTGCCCCGGAACTCTCAGCCCTTGGCTTTTTGCATTTTTGACTCATGTGGCCTTCTCCACCACAGTTAAAACACCTTGCCACCTTGCACTCTCTTGCCATGTGGCTAGGCTTTCTACACTTGAAGCAAACATTCAATCCCCACCTACACTCCCCGGTGTGCTCCTTTCCACACTTGCCACACCTCTTCGACCCCGGACCGGATGTGATCACACGCCGGTCATCCACCCGTTCATTGTTGTTGTTTGCCGGGGCACCACCCCGACCAAACCTCTTCCTATTCCAGTTTCGGTCACCACCGCCTTTCTTGCTCACCTCAGCCACCACCACTTCCCTCTCGTCGTACAGCCTTCCCACCAGATCGACCACCGACCTGAACATACTCCGCCAGATCAACCACTGGCAAGCCCTGGATGTATCTCTTGATCTTTCGTGACAGAGGCGTCACCTGATCCGGCACCAGTCGTGCCATCTTGTTAAACTTGGTGGTGTATTACTGATGCGTCATGGTTCTCGGCTCCAGCTACAGGAACTCCCTCTCAACCTTGTCGAGCTCCCTATGAGGACAGAACTCCTCGATCACCAGCTTCTCCAACTCTGGCCACCTCATTCTTCCAATTGCCCTACTACCCTCGGCTTGGACGATATTGTCCCACCAGCACAGAGCCGAGTCCACAAATAAATGAGTGGCAAACTTCACCTTCTGATCCTCCCGGCACTCGCTGATATCAAGTACAGCTTCCTTCTCTTTCACCCACCGGTGAGCAGCAGCAGCAGTACCGTTGCCATCGAAAGTCAGGGGCTTGCATCTTTGAAATGCCCCATAGTTACAGCCTCGTGCTGCCTCAGGCATAGGCTCTTCTTCCTCCTCCTCGTCAGTTGAGACAACCGTCTCAGTCCCTGGTTGCTCCCTTACTCTCGAGGACCGGTTCCTCTCATTCCTTTCCCCTTCTCTTACAGCCTTTATTACTTCGGTCACCATAGATGGTAAGATCGTCTGCATGACCTGATGAACCTCCTCTACAACAGCCTCCTTCACCTAGGCCCTTAAGTTAGCACTTTCATCCCCACCCTCCGGATGAGGGGTCTCGGGCTCTTCATGAGCCACCTCTTCAGCCCTAGGCCTTCCTCTCGTGACCCGTGGTCCAGCACCACGTCCACCACAACCTCCACCTCGAGAAGCCTTCGAAGATCTACAACCGGCCATCCTCTAACACGCTATAAGATTCAAACACTAACACGGTCATTCAAGGTAATAGCTTAGTTTATGTCAAGTATAGTAAGTTCCTAATTATAGTGTCCGGTTGTGATTAGCCACTTACTTTACTCTTCATACCCTAAGCATTTCCTATCCTGACTTCATTAGTATCTAATTCTACTAAGAGCAGATAAACCACATAACATGTGCATATAATACCGGTTATCATTTAAGAAAATACCTGATGGCATGCAGCTACTCGGACTGGCATCCCTCCCCTTTGTCCCATTCTCAGTTTAAGTTTAGGTTTCTTTTGAAAATAATTACCCAATTCACTTAAACTTTGGCTCTGATACCATCTTGTAAGGCCCCGTTCCCGGAACGCTTACAGCTGGTCAATCATTGCACACAAAGCATAAAACATACATTAACTTTACTAAAATATTACTCGTTGCATTACATCACAAAAACATTATAATTTAAACAACGGATGCCATCCAAAAATGCCAAGTAGCTGCCTCGTGCCATCCTCAGTAACATTACCTGCCAACTGGAAACACATAAAAGTCAGCGTTGCTGAGTGAGTTCTAGTTTCATAAAATAAAATACTTTTCTTTCGTTTAAAACCGTTCTTTACTTCCATATGTGATCATACAACATACGTACACATAGATAATAATTTATTATAATCTTTCATCATCATTTGTTAACTTTCATTCATTCATCATCGTACGCCATCTTTATCATTTGTTATCTTTCTTACCGTACCTTACGTACATTCATAAACTTCCGATGACATGTACTGTACCCCGAACATTGTGCACAAAGCTGACCCTTGGGCCTGGGGCAAGTACACTCATCATTATCATTCATCTTTCATTCCGTACCAATGCAATGTGCTCTACCCGAACATTGTGCACGAAGCTGGTTATTGGGCCTGAGGTCTATCATAGACCTCGAACATTGTGCACGAAGCTAACTCAAGTACCTAGGGCAAACAGCAAGGGTCCCATACATATCATCAATCACAAAGATTAGACCCTAGTGTGCATCCTTCCGGGGTAGCTAACCCGCACACAGTTCAGCTAACACCCTTCATTGGGTGTGAACCTCCATACATTGCTTGCAAGACTTTTCATTACTTCATTCATTCATGCATGCATTCTTTCATTCATTAAGTTCCCTTTTTCATTATCTTCCACTTTACGTTACATAATACTTTTCATTTACTTCATAATCATACCACGTAAAGCCACGGAAATAATATACATAATAAGGAACATAACATAAACATAACCATACCATACATAGCATCATCATCACATCACATATGACATCATAAAGTCAACTTACATTACCCCCGGGAACATCCCAAGTCAAAGCCTACACTTTACATTTTCCCCAAAATTTCAGAAAATATTCTAAGGCATAGGCGCATGAGCACTATTGGGGCGCATGAGCACTATTGGGGTGCATGGCCTTCTAGGCACATGGGAATACTTAGGCGCATGGGAAAGGTTCTGGGCGCATGGACACTTAGTCAAATTCAGCCTATTCTAGGCACATGGATACTATTCAGGCACATGGGTTTAATCCAACTCATACTAATAACATCATAATCAGTCCCAATTCATCAATTCATCATGTTCTAACTTAGTTCTAGCATTCTAAGCATCATAACACGAACATGGCACAATCATAACATCATAAATCACCCAAATCATAACCCACCACATTCACACATACACATACATACGGGTACAAAATCCATTTTTGTAAAAACATACATACATGCATTTCCAGCCCCAAAATCTGTTAAAACATGTAAAAAGGGGGTTCTAGAACTCACCTTAGCAGCCTTCTAGTATGAGTTTCTTCAAACCCGTTTGCACTATGAGTTCAACCACCTAGAAACTCACCAAAAACACACACCCGAACACAACATACACACATAAGCATACAATCGAGGCTAAAACCCAGCAGGAACACCTCAAAAACCAAGAATTCTTACCTTGAATTCGAATTATTCTTCTTCCTTCTTCACAATCCGAGAGCTCTCTGCTTTCTCTCTCTAAAACCGACTTGAAAAAGGTGATGTAACATGGAGTGGGCGGCCTCACCCACCTTTTGTACAAATTATAATAAAATTTTATACTTTGTACCCTTTTAACCCCTCTACTTGGGTTTTATTACGTTTCTGTCTTTTCTTCACTTTTATTCTTTCTTTCTCGTCTTTAAAAAAAATATATCCGGGTGTTACAACACTTGAAGTACTTAGGCTGCATAATCTTTAAGGGGAGTATTGGTGGACCTTGAAAAGATCATGCATGCCAATTCAAGTGGTGATGGAATTTGTTCTGGTTGGAAATTATACAAGTCTGATTTTTGTGGATGAAGTTTGAATATATGCGGATAAGAAGAAAAGGCTAAGTATTTTTTAGCCGTATTAGTCTTTGCAGATGAAAAAAAAAATATGAATGAGCATTTGTCTATCCGCAAAAAACTAATGCGGGTGAACTCAAACAAATACACATGTCTTTCTACAACAAATGCGGACAAGACTTGTACACGCGTAGAAACAAATGCGGATGTAGAAAATGACAAATGCGGGTGAAGAACTAATTTTGCGTATACTATCTTCATGTACTTTGTACTTAGTATTCCTAGATTGTATGTCACGGTAGTTAAGTCATTGTACAGGTCATAGTATCTGACCTATAATTAGATAAAATTTTTACCATTTTTATAACTATAGCCACTTTGAGAAAACTTTTGTAACTCATACAGAACCCTACAAAGAAACCCATATTGTATTATTGAATTCTAATTATCAATATACAGTGAACATTATGAGTACTTCTAAATGTTTTAATCATTGATCTTTGTATATCCGCTGAAACTATCATTAAAATCAATTGATATATTCGATCCTTATTGATTATTACCAGTTCAAAATTTAAAATTGAGTTTTTAGTTAAACCTTTAAAGATGTATTTTTTGTGCATCAACAAAACGTACATAAAAGAAATTAAACTTTTTGATTATCATATCTTGATAAACAAGGAATAGGTATAATATGGATACGAGAAATGACATAATTAGTAATGAAGTCATTGCATATGATATAGAAATTGAGTTGCTAAATGAAAATGTTGGCGGATTGTAAATGTTTGAAGTACTAAAGTTGAGAAATATTTAAAGTTAAGTCGAATGTGATATAATCTACTCACTAATGCAACTGGTTCATGTGGCTTTATTAATATACCAATATCATGTTTACAAATATTATAATATATGTTAATGCATTTTATCTCATCAAGAGATTGAAACCTTAAATTATTAAAGAATAAATTTGAAATGAAAAAAGATATTACAAGTATGTCTCAATCCACATATGGAGTATTTGTCCACAAGCAATCTATATCCAAATGATGTTAAGACATTGAATACAATCCGATTATTATCTATGTACGGTAAATATTATACAATTATCTCTAACGATCTCTTATAAAATGTATGAGATTATATTTTTTGTCAACAATTAGCACATTAAGTTAAATGTAACTCGTATCTAGAAAGTAGATATTAAAATGGGTTGGACGTTGAACCAATTATCTTTTTTTACTTTTTTAGACAGAGAACTATTGGATATAGAAAAGAAACTATAAGGATTTGCCAACAACATACTAGTTATAGAGATTTTAAAATCATCAAACAAGTATGATATCTCACACAGCTAATCAATCCTAGACGAGGAAGACCTTCTAAAATTAGACATAGAACTAGAATGGGACAAACCTGTATCCTGGTTCATAACTGGGTTTAAACATTTAAAATAACTACCGAGTTTTCCTAGCCCGTACCAAAAAGAAACTTTACTGCAACATCTTGCCGACTTACCACTCACACAATAGACTATCTATGACTCGATAAGAATCTAGTGTGTTGGACCAGTAAGTTCATCAAGACCTTGTAAGGTTGGTTTTCTGATGTGAGAGAACCGTGCTAAGTCAATAGTCATAGAGCATATCAATCATCAACCTTAGAAGGCAAGAACATAAGCTATAGTATGGCTCTGATACTAAATATGAGGGGGTGTATGGCTGATCTATAGAAGATCAGTAGGCGTGTGTGGCTGCTCTATAGAACACCAGATATGCGGGTGTATGGTTGATCTATAGAAGTCTAATAAGGGGGGTATGTGGCTGCTCTATAGAAGACAAGTAAGAATCATGGAAGACTCAAGGTGTATGAAGAGAAAGAGAAAGACTTAAAACTAGAAATGACTAAAACACTCAAAGGTTTAGAGAGGGAACCAAGAAAGAAGTATAAGAAGAGGGTTTTTATTTCTTTCCAGGGATGGATTACAAATAAGGGGGATGTCATTCTTATATAGGCAATGAAGGTGCATCTTTACAAAACCATGACATAAGCATGACCTGAGAACTTAATAATATCTAGCCTATGAGGTAAGTGCTTACATCACCCGAGGGTGATTTCATGCTTACATCATTCTTACATCACACACTTAAACATGATTACATAAAACACACATAACAAAACACACTTTAACTTAATATACATTCTTAATACTAGAATCTTCCTCATCATCATCCCTATGGCTCAATCAGAATCTGTCATCACTCGGTGATCGCGGAGACCGAAGGTCAACATCCTATCTTCCAAGTTCATCATTAGTTTGAATGATACTAGATTTTAGTAGATGAGTCCTTATGTATTCTTCTAAAGTATCATTCCATAATTTCAAATACGGGTTTTCATTTTTACACACATCTTTTCATTCCATTATATTTATAGGTATCTCCTCAGGCTTAACTCTGTTTGCACTTGCTTAAAACTTACGTATAGCCATCCATTCTTTGGTAAGATAGACTTTGTAATGAAAATTTGATGGTTTAATAATTGACCGGTTATGGATGAAACAAAAAGGTGTGTGGAAGATGGCTAACTTTCTTTGTTGGATGGCTAATGGTGGTATGAAACATCCAAGCCGTCTGAACATAACGACACAGTACTTTTTGGTTAGCAAGAGCCATTTGTCCTGTCCATTGTTGTGTAGGAAGGAACCATTGTAATAACGTCAGTATTTTTTTTCTCCTTTGGTAGTTCTCCAAACTGCCAGTCAACCATGTATTGTTTGAGCTTAGTGGAATCAAGAAACATTGCAATGGTGTGAGACTTAAAGAGGTAGTAGAAGAAGCATAAAGCTTCATTCGGTAGATTGTACAAGTCTCAGTTGTAAAAGATGTTCATGAAAAGGGTAATCTGGGTGGAAAACCAGATCTTTCATAAACAAACCATGGTTTTCAAGAGTGGTTGTGAGGAACATTTTATAGCTAAGGAGAAACTTATCATTTAGAGCTAATTTTGTAATTACCTCTAACACCTCTTTAGCGATGTTTTTAGTTTTTGAACTCTTGATAGAGTGGATGTCTTTTAGAGGGGTCTATAACACTTATCATGAATATTGTTGGTAAGATTTTTTGATGCTCGGTGTGGTGTTGTTGGAGCAGCTCTTTATAGGCTTTTGGTTTGGACAGAAAATCTACAAGAATAATATCTTTTCCTTTGACATGTTGAACACTAAATGTCCATTATGAGAACCAATTTGGCCACTGTAATAATTGTGACTCGAAGCATCTTCCTCTTTATCTGTAACATTTTTGGGAAGGGTGACTTGTACATGTTAATCAGAAAGTTGTGTCCAATTAGGTGGAATTAAAACTTCTTGATTCCTCTTTTGATTGCTAAAATATGTTTGTATGTGGAGTGATATTGCTTTTTTGATTCTTTGAACATGCCACTTTTGTATCCATGTTTTTTTCTAACACCCTTGTCATCTTTGCAAATAGGATTATAGCCCAACAATCATTACTGACATCTGTTTGGAGTATTCTTTTATCTTCTGGTGAAGGAATCATTAAATATAGCATCTTGTCAATGAATTGTTTAATATTTTTTATAGCAATTGTTTACATGTCATACTAGGTTGGTGGGTCCTTGTTCAATATAGGGAACATGTGTATTGTATACTTTGATGGCTTGGGTTGTCTGACATGTAATAACCGAGCCAAGAAATTATTACACCTCCTTTTGAGATGTCATCTCATCTAGAAATTTGTGCAGCTCTTGAGCGATGTGTAGCTGGCTTTGATACCTGCCAAAAATTATTTTCATCCATAGAAACTCAACAGTCTTGGCCCCTACTTCCATCTTCTTCTAAAAGTGCATGATCCTTACATTTTTGAATAATTGAATGAAAAATTAATAGTAATTCTATATGAGACTCTTCATCCTTTGAGAACAAAAGGATATCCTCAATATAAACCAAGGCATGATTAAGAATTGGTTCAAATATGAAACCATTACCTTTTGGAACATAGATGGTGCACTTTTCAGTCCAAATGGCATGACCTTCCATTGGTAGCGATGATTTGGGATATAAAAGGTTGTTTTTAGTCTATCATCTTGTTTAGTTCCTAGTTTCCAAAAGCTAGCTTTAAGATCAAACTTTGATAACACTTTTGCATTTACCAGAGACTAAGACAAAGACTTTTTTTATGGGAGTGAGAACTTGTCATCTCTTTAGAAGTGGTTTAGTGGCTAATAATTAATAACCAACTTTAGCTTCCCGTGAACTTGTTCACTTCTCTTATTAACATAAAATGCTTCACATGCCCATTGGGATGTCATTGTCTTAATGAGGTCCAGTCTTACTAATTCTAAGAATTCTTGTATGGCTAGTTGGGTGTTCTGGATTCATACCTGGATGACTGACCTTAGTGGGATTTATATCTGTATTTTGATTAAATGGTAAAGCAACAAGGAAGGATGGGTTCACCATAATATGGACGTATTTTTATAAGGAGTTCAATATGGTTGTTTGCACAAGATGTCTGGGTAATCTTATCCCTTACAGTTTCTATTTGAACAGGGGAGGGCATGTAAAGCCTTGGGATTGTACTCCAAGGATTTATGAATTTTTTATACCTTAGTCCTTTTTCTTCATATCATAAATATGTTACCAATATAGGATGACAAATCCTATAAGGGGATCTTTACTATGAGAGTTTGATCCCAGAAGCCTATGTTTGACAGTACATGTAGGGAAAAGTCTTAGATGTATTGGAACACTGATTTTATCTATTGTAAAAGTTTTTCTGTTTGCTACAATGAAGTGATGACAGTAGGGTTTCTAATATTCTGGTGGGAGTATGACCGGATTTAGTATAAAAGCTACAAACCTAGTGTCAAAGAACATAATGACTAGGATGGGTTTGGCATAAGTGCTAGTAATCAATTGCACTCTCGCAAGTGGCAAGGGAGGCTCAATGGCGGGTTTTGGCCTTAGTAGTGTAATTTAGCTTAGGGTTTGTTCCACCTTCTGATAACTCATGTGTGTCCAATTCATCTCCTTTTCTCTCAGAACAAGTAGTCACTTGCTCACCACTAGTTAAATTTGTGTGCTTAATCAAGTGGATGTAAGAAGAAATAGGATCTTGCTTCTCAATTGGTATCTTCTCAGGAACCCTAGAGGAGGCCAGCATAAAGCAGTCATCAGGGACTTTTTTGTCCGAATATGGGTTTTCTGCTTTACTTGAAGTCGATCTCTTGTTAATACCGACTGAGGATGTGCTTCGTGTTGGAGAGACTATCTTTCTAGCTCGTGCTTTAATCTAACCTTGCTCTTTAACTAAAGTGCCATTGATGGGGAAGCTTGTGAGAATGGCACTACTAGTAATGGTTGTGGGTCAAAGGTTGTTCCGACAACACTCTCCAAGGATCATCTCTAAGAGTAATAATCCTTTGTTGTTTATGATGCACCTCCATATTTATGAGTTGCATCTTAAGAAACTTCATCTCAGCCACTTTTTCGATAAGACTTAGAGGGGCTTCTGATGTTGGCCAGTTTTTGACTATCTGCATGAGCTCATAATGAATCTCAAGTATCTTTAACTAGAGTTCATGTGTAATGCTTTCAAGACCGCATCCTATCAGCCAAGTTGAACCATTATGGTTTTAAGGGCATGGTTTTGGGCTACAGCATTTTCGCTTTACTAGTTTAATATAGCTTTAGCAAGAGTAGTTGAACTCAAGGAACTGTAAGGACCTATAACAGTAGGAACTTGAATCTTCCAACTGTATTTGGTCTTTTGCTTAACATTTTTAAAAATGGTCAACGATGGGAACTCGGTTTGGTACGATGGTGATGAAGGTGCTAGGTTGAGGGTAAAGCATTCCCTGGGTTGGCTGGGTTGGTGTTTATGTGGTGAGGATTTTATTGGTTTTGGCTTTGGTTATAGGGTAGGATTCCCATACATGACATAGTAGTCAAACTTTTCTAATGGTTCACAAAGAGTACCAACGTTTGGACCACCAGCTTCATATCTCTTTTGTAGAGCCTTCTAGGAACCTTTTTTCTTTGGGTTGTCTTCATCATCATATTCTACCTCGATTGCTTGATCTAAGCAATCTTGGCAGCTGCAGAATAAGTCACACAAATGGTGTGCAACGTGCCTTGAGACTTGTACTGGCTGTCTCATAAGGATCGATGACAACACGTCTCTCCGATATTGGTTTTGGACGTGGTATGTCATTGGATAGTGAAAAATAGCCTGGAAAGTGTTGAGTTGTGGCACACCACTGATCTACATTTAGGCTTTCAAGGCTATTAATAGTGACGGGTCATTGAGAGGCATATTGAGGTTGGGATAAAAGATGACAAAGATTGTAACGACGTCTAACATGGTCTGGATAGTACATATGCAGGCGAGCTGGTACTCCCTTATAACAGGTGAGTTGAAGCTTAAAGTTTAATTTATATAATTTCTAAAGGTAAGTTGTAGTTATTTCACAATTGAACTTTATGATTAACCTACCAAAGGAACAAACACTCTAATAGGAACACACATCATTTCAAAATTGATTTAAAATTCAAAAAAGTATATAATACTACATGAATAGTATATTAACAAAACATAAATCAGCAACATCTGAACATGAACAAATAGACTTAAATACAAGGGAAATAACAAGATTACAATTTAAATCTATAGCAAGAGTCCCACAGTAGGTTCTCCAACTTACCTCTATACTTAATCCATAACAAAAAGGTGGATTTAGTTTGCTTCACCAAATCAAATGACTCCATAGCTTCGTTTTCAAATATCCTTCAATTATGTTCCTTCCACATGGCGTAAACAACAACATATACCACTAACTTAATGAGATCTTTATGCTTCAAGCTAAATGACCATGTCGTTGCTTTGTGCAGCAATAACTAGGACACTAAGAGTTTGGTACTTCACATACTTTACATGCTAATGAACACCGCAAGAAAGCATGGTCAGCTGACTTAAATAACTAGCCGCACGATGGGCAATAGAGCTAAATTGAGATCCCTTCTTTAAAAGAAGATGTTTGGCCAGTAACTTACCTTCCACCACCCTTAAACACATAATGTTAACTCTAGGGGGAACAAGTTTTGGCCAAGAGAATTTAACTTGATTATGTGGCGGAATAAGTGGCTCGAAAAACATTTGTTCATTTTGTGGAGAACCCTATGTTTTCATCCACCTCCTAGTGGCAATAATCTTCCAAGTCTGGGTTCTCGGTATATTTTAATACTTCTTCCATATCTGATAGCTCCCTGAGTTCCTGTAACACATGAACATGATTTCCGTGCCCAAAGATAGTTAATACCATTGAATTTTGCTTTTATCAATCCATCACACTATAGTCCTTTTTATTTTCGAAAAGAAAAAAAGATGGGAACACGTTGTTTAGACATCGAACATGAGCCCATTCATCGAGCTCGCAAAGAACTTTTAAGCCTTTCCTAAGATTGCATGATAACATAGAGCAAAAATCCTGCCCCAACAAGTTAGAGCATCTATAACTGATATAATTCAATGCCAAGGCCTTAGAATTGAATGCTTACTCTAAAATACCTGTGGATTTCTACAACCCCCATGGATCGCTTTGATCTCTTGAACCCATAGTGTGGAGTCCTCTATTTTAAAGCACTAAAGCTATTTTGTTAACAAGGATAGATTGATCCGTTGGATTTAATATGTACGGGTTTGATTACATCACGTTACCAACTGATTTGTGACCCGTAAGAGTTACACCTTGAGCAACGAATGTCGAACCCCACTTAGTTTAATTAACTAGCGTTTACGAACTATATCGTGTTTTAATAATTTATAAAAGTTAAAGCGTTTAAAAGTTAAACGTTATGATTTGAGTTTCGATTATTACGTTGGCTAATATTTATCTAACCGGGCCTAAGGCCCGCGAGTAGATTAAAGTTAATAGTTAATTAGGTTTTAAATAAATCCTAATTATATAATATATCGATATATATACATAGTGACATAAAAAAAAAAAGAAATACTGGAATCAATTTTAAAACTCCACTATCTACACGATATTATATATATAGTGACATAAAAAAAGAAAGAATTACTGGAATCAATTTTAAAACCCCACTATTTACACATATAATTTAGCCGCATTTGGGCTTGTTTTCTTGGATCGGCCGCAAGAACCAAACACGATATCGCCGCCACCTTCTGCCGGCTAAACTGGATTCGCGAACAACCATCACCGCAGCTGACTTAGATTATCAAGATCGCAGCCCTATTGCCGTGAGATTTCAAGATCGAGACCCAACTAGCGCCTTTTTGAATACGCGGTTCGTGTCTCTGATCTTGACGTGTGTTCGTTTGCTTCTAGCATTTTAAATCGTTGAACCCTCAGTGTCTCAAACGGTTAATTATTAACCATAAGGTATATTATATCTAATCAGTAGGTTAATCATAATTCTATATTTGCATTGTTCGTAACCAGATCCTGTCAGGTTCACTCTAGTATTTTATTATTAATCCGTCGCGTTAACTATTATTAATAAGATTAATAAGTTATTAAAATTGTTTTGATAAAATAAACCTAACCAAGATACCGCTAAAGCCAACAGTGGTATCAGAGCCACGCTTACAACATGCAAATCAAATCCGGTATTTTAACCAATTACAAATCACAAACTTTATAATTATTTAAAGTTTCTGATTTATATTATTTAGGGCAACTTATTTATTTTGGTTAAATATTTATCAACCAAAAGATTGCCCGTATTATTTTGGTTGTGTTTTAATATGTAAATCTGTCTGGACCCTATGGTTTAATGGTTGTGTTGTGATTTAGTTTTGTTAGTTTTTTTGGTTTTATGGTCTTGGCTCATTTGATGGCTTAAAGTTGTAATAGATTAGGGTTTTCTTTTATTTTGTATTTCTTATGTAAATACTATAATATTTGAAGACCCGAAACCAAAACTGGAGACAAGACGAATCAAGAAGTCACTAGGAGCCCATCAAGATAACTAGATGCACTTAGATCCATCCTTATAGTTGTTTTGTGCTTTGACCCTGTGACCTGATTTGATCTAGCTACTTGGCTCTAACAAGATCAAACAATCATAGACATTAGATTTACATATTACTTTACTATTATAGTTGCTTTATTTTATAATTATTATAACATCCAACATAATATCAAACTAATTAAATATTTGTTACAATCAAAATAAATAACAAATTCTAAACTTATTTTTTACAACTTGTTAAAATATTAAAACAAATTGTTTGTTTTAAAAGGGGTAACCGGATAAGTCTTCAAATTTAAAATTAGTTTGAATTTCAAAACTTAAAACTTGATAATTTTAAATTAAAATTAATTATCTTTTAAAAGGATAACTAAATAATTTTCAAGTTTAAAATTAGTTTAAATTTCAAAACTTAATACTTGATAATTTAAACTAATCAACTTAAAATCGGTTGTCCATCTCGAGATAAAGTTAGTTTTAATAAGGTATTAAAATCTGGTGTCCCGAGAGATGAAAGGGTTCGGCATTTATTATCAGGAACTAAATATTGTAAAATAGGTTTTTACAACGCACGTATGACTTAATTATACGTTGTGTTTGACCCTATCGGTAAACACTAAAATTGGAACTCGTAGATAAAAACCAATAGTCTATGCCACCCTACTATAAGGAACACTTGGAACATTAAGCGAAATATCAGTGTTTGGAGTCACATCACCGCACTTGATATGTAGTTTATTCTTCTAAGTTGAAAGGGTTTCGTTGACACATCCGGCCCTTCCACATGTACATGTTTTAGGATGATTATTATTTTTCTCTCTTGTTACGTGCCACAACTGTCTAGAGAGAAATGTGGGCATAGATGAGGCTAAACGTATCAATGCATTGACAAATGTTATTGATGCGGCCTCATAGCCGAGAGTTATGCAATTTTCACAATTGATAAGCGTTGTCAGTCTGCCTAATCACTTGCTAATGTTGCGTGCCCCAGCTACCTTTAGTAACTGACCACGCCAGATTCTCATTCCTTTTTTTAAATTACTGTAATCGGGTCATTAATTAAATAAGAAAATAATACATTGAAAATACTAATTAATTTATTTTTATTTATTTAAACAGATGTCTTCAGAAACTAACAACTCCTTCATTCTCAAGTCTATTCTTGAGAAAGAGAAACTTGATAACACCAACTTTCTCGAATGGCACCGCAATTTGAGAATTGTTCTCAAGATGGCAAAAAAGCTCTATGTTTTAAATAGCGCTGTTCCTAACGAGCCTAAAAATAATACGACTGTTGTCTGTAGAACTTAGGAAAAATTTAAGGAGGATGTCGATGAGGTAGCATGTCTTATGCTAGCCACCATGTCGCCTGATCTCCAGATGAAAATGGAGGACATGGCTGCATTTGACATGATTGAGCAACTTAAGGGCATGTTTCAGAAACAGGCCCGACAAGAGCGCTATGATACCATGAAGCAACTTATATCTTGCAAAATGCAAGAAGGCTCGCTTTTTAGTGCCCATGTGCATAAAATGAAAGGGTACATCAAACAAATGGCCAAACTTGGTTATCCTATGCAGGATGAAATGGCAGCGGACTTCATCTTGAACTCCATACCTAGTTCTTAAGGCCAGTTCGTAATGAACTTTAATATGAATGCATGGGTTAAGAGTGTAGCTGAACTATACGGTATGCTCAAAACTACTGAGCAAAACATACCAGGTAAAGCCAGTCAAATGTTGATGGTCTGATCCACTTGTGTTATGAAGCCAAACCCCAAGAAGAAGGCTTATAACAGTAAGGGTAAAGGTAAAGTTGTTGCTGCCAAGACTGCCACCAACTACAAACAACTGGCTAAAAACAATATAGCACCCCCTCCTGAGGAGCGACACTGCTTTGAATGCAATAAGATGGGGCACTGGAGACGTAACTGTCCTAACTATCTAGCCAAGCTGAAGGCGAAGAAGGCCAATCGTCAAGGCTCTTCTTCAGGTATTCTGATTTATGTTATTGAACTTTTCACTGTTTCCAGCAACAGATGGGTATTTGATACCAGATATGGTTATCATATCATTAATGTCTTGCAGAAGTCTGAAAAATGGAAAAACTGAAACAAGGCGACATGGAGCTCATCGTTGGTGATGGGAAAAGAGTACAAGTTCTTGCAACTGGAACATATTATCATTCTTGTCCATCTGGTCTTGTAATTACTTTAGATAATTGTTTGTTTGCTCCTGGTTTGACCAGAAACATTATTTCATTTTTTTTATTATTTGAACAAGGATTCAAGTACTTTTTTATTGATTCTTTTATTTCTGCCTACTTGAATGATGTCTTTTATTTTGAGGCTAAACCTCAAAGTGGTATTTATGATATTGATATTCAAATAAACAATAACATACATAATCTTACTAAATGCATCAAATCTGGAAATAATGATACGTTTCTATGGCATTGTAGACTTGGCCATATAAGCAAGGCTCGCGTGAAAAGGCTTTAGTCTGAAGGGATTCTTGAATCCACAGGACATGAATCTTTTGATGAATGCGAATCTTGCTTAGCTAGCAAACTCACAAAGGATCCTTTCATCCATGTTGGTGAACAGGCCAAGAATCTGTTAGCACTTATACATTCTGATCTATGTGGTCCTTTCAAAACCATGTGTAGAAATCACGAAAGATACTTCGTTACGTTTATTGACGATTATAGTCGATACGCCTATGTCTACTTTATGAAGCATAGACATGAAACCTTTGAAAAGTTCAAAGAGTTTTAGAACGAAGTAGAAAACCAACTTGGTAAGACTATCAAGGTATTTCAATCAGATCGAGGTGGAGAATACCTAAGCCAAGAGTTCACTAATCATTTAAAGGAATGTGGAATTGTTTCACAGTTCACTCCACCCTGCACACCCCAACTTAATGGCTTGAGTGAGAGGAGAAATCGAACCCTACTTAATATGGTTCGACCGATGATGTGTAGAACTAACTTACCTCATTCCTTTTGGAGTTATGCTCTTATGACCGTCGCTCTCCTTGTCAAGCTGGTACCGACTAAAAAGGTAGACAAAACCACATATGAGATATGGCATGGGTCTAAACCTAATTTGTCTTACCTTAGAGTATGGGGATGTGATGCTTATGTCACCAGCGAGTCTGATGACAAGCTAGATCCTCGAGGAAAAAAAGTTATTATTGTCGGATACTATAACGGAAGCGGATATTACTTCTACCATCCTGATGCAAATATGATTTTCATCAAAAGGAAGGCACATACCCTCAAGAAAGAGTTTTTAGATCGAGGAACTGTAAGTAATATTGTGGAACTTGAAGAATTTCGAGAACCACAAACAAACTCTAATGTAATCGGTGCGTCTGAACAACAAGAATTTTTTGCTAATTCAGACATTAACACAAGCGTTTGTAGAAGTAGCAGAACTCGCAAAGAACCTAACAGACATTAACACAAGCGTTTGTAGTAGTTAGTTCTGGATATGAACCTACTAACTACAAATCTGCTATCTCATATCCGGAATCTATGAAATGGGAAGATGCCATGAACGTAAAGATGTAATCTATGCGAGACAATCAAGTCTGGGACGTGGTTGAGCTATCCCCCGGTTCACGAGCAGTAGGGAGCAAGTGGCTTTTCAAGAGAAAAACCGACATGCATGGAAATGTCCACACCTATAAAGCATGGCTTGTTGCAAAAGGTTTCACTAAAACTCAAGGTGTTGATTATGATGAAACCTTCTCACCTGTTGCTATGATCAAATCGATCAGGATATTGCTTGCCATAGCCGCGTACTATGATTATGAGATATGGAAAAAATGGATGTCAAAACTGCTTTTTTAAATGGACATCTCTCTAAAGATGTCTATATGGTTCAGCCTAATGGATTTGTTGATCCATAATATCCAAATAAGGTGCGCAAACTGAATAAGTCCATTTATGGACTTAAACAATCATCTCGTAGCTGGAATCTTCATTTTGATCAGAGAATCGTCGAATTCAGTTTTGTCAAAAGTGAAGATGAGCCTTGTGTTCACAGAAAGGCTAGTGGGAGCACTATATAATTCCTCATATTGTATGTGGAGGATATAATTGTTGGGTTTCTAACAAATTTTAACAAAGATGTTTAACCATTTAACAACAAAACGCAGCAGATATTAGAGAGTTAAAACTTGTTTTAGATTCTGAAAATAAACCATTTATATGTTCAAGAAAACAAACCCAAGAACAAAGATCAAATATATATGAAAAAAATACTATCAAAACCGAAAAACAACAACCATATGATGTCCTTAAAACTACCTTTCAGGAACAAAGAAATTTGATATGGATGAGAGGAAGAAGATGATGCTCTTGAACGGCTAGCCTCCAAAAGAGAAGACCTCAAGCTTGTATACCCACAAGCCCTTGCAAACACCTAACTTGTTAGGAAGTTTGACACCAAAAACCTTCTTCAAATCCCTTCTAAATCCGAAAATTGCTAGGAGAGAAAAGGAGAATAGAAGTGTTCTTGCATGTGTGTGAGAGAGAGATGATGGAGTGTGTTAATAATAGTGATTAATGTCTTGTATTAAAACAAGACAAGGAATCCCAAGACACCCACATGGGGCGGCCGAGAATTCAAAATGGTTTCCCACCATTTTGAAATTTTCACTTTTAATTACAAGTTACAAGTTTATAAAATTAAACCCCTTTTAATTTTATAACTTAAACACACTTTTATCTATTGTTATTTAACTAATTTAAATAACAATACAAATGATATCTCATGAACAAAACATCCATATAATTTGTTCTATCTCAAATGCAATAATTTAGAAAACCCATTTTCTAAGTTGGTGTTAATATTTATTTGCTTGATCATATCAACAAATAAATATTTATTGGTGTTTGTTTAGCTTGTTATTGGGTATGACCCGACTTGGATCATAACGTACTAACCATATCAATCTTGTATGTGTCTTGGGCATATAAGATCCAACAATTTCCCACTTGCACAAGATTCATAGAAGATTGATGCAAGCAGTAAATACCGCCTAACAACGGTTCACTACCCTTAATACGTATGACTAGGAGCCATTCAATAACATCATCCCCTTCAAGTATCTTACTCAAAAATGTTTTAGGTGAATCAATCATCTATCCTTTTGTCACAGATGTCATGTTAAATCTTAGAGACAAAGAATGATCATTCTCCATTGACTTAACTTTAGCAGGCCTTAGACATCTTGCTCTCAACGAATAAGAGGGACAAATCCCATCTTGATTACATACGTCTCTCACAATCACCTCGTGTTATACCTGAATTTAGTCTTATGTACTGCCATGTTTCAGAACAGCGAAGAACTAAGTCAAAGTATAATACCCGATGAATATCAAGACCCAATATGTATCTCAGGTCAGAGGATACCAAATGATATTCGCCTTTACTCAAATTTACTTATGATTAATCAAGAAGATTCCATGTAGTAATATTTGAGATGCGGGTCAGTCCAATATTTGTATCCCACAAATATCTATAAACTTTGGCAGCAACCCTTTGCTCTATATTCATCCATATGAATATCCACCAATCCAAGTTCATAATAGTCTTACCCTCATACTTGTTCCCACAAGTATGAACGACTATGGACGTTTAGAGTAAATGATTTTCTCATGGATTAAACATGCAAAATTGGAACATTAGTTGAAGCATTATAACCAAATAATTTATTCAAGTAATAAAATGGTTCCAATATCCAAATACAAGATTACAAGATCAAATCCAGTCACTAGAATATCGAAGTCCCATGGCACAAGTATGACCCTCATGCTTTGCCTTTTCAAGAAGCTTCGTGAGTGGATCCGCAATGTTTTGATCTATGTGAACTTTTTGAATACATATTTTTCCCTTTTCAACTTCATCCCTTATGTAGTTGAATCTCCGCTCAATGTGCCTAGTCTTTTGATGTGCACGGGGTTCCTAGATTTGAGCAATTGCACCCTCATTATCACAAAGAATTTCTAGGGGGGTCCTGAATGGAAGGGATAACCCCTAGATCGGCAATGAATTTCTTAAACCATACAGCTTCTTGAGCTGCTAATGAAGCGGCGATGTATTCTGAATCTGTAGTTGATAATGCCACCACATCTTGTTTAGAGCTCTTCCAAGAGACTGCACCTCCATTTAGGATGAAGATGTATCCCGATTGTAATCGTGAGTCATCCCGATCAGTTTGGAAACTCGCATCCGTGTAACCTTTTACCACGAGTTCCTCCTCACCAGATCCATAGATTAGGAACATATCTTTAGTCCTCCTTAGGTACTTAAGTATGTTCTTAACAGCCATCCAATGACTATTTCCAGGATTTTGCTGGTATCGGCTTGTCATGCTCAAAGCGCATGACACGTCCGGCCTAGTGCATATCATTACATACATGATGGATCCTATAGCAGACGCATACGGGATTCCCTTCATTTTATCTTGCTCATCCTTTGAGCTTGGACATTGATTTGTACTCAATATCATTCCTCTTTGAATAGGTACCGTACCTTTCTTAGAGTTCTCCATCTTGAACCTTTTCAAGATCTTATCAATATATGCACTTTGATTTAAACCTATCAACCGCCTTGATCTATCCCTATAGATCTTTATTCCCAAAATATAGGCGGCTTCACCAAGATCCTTAATGGAAAAACAGCTTCCAAGCCAGGTTTTTACACCTTCCAAGGTTGGAATGTCATTTCCAAATAGTAGGATGTCATCGACATACAATACTAGGAAAGTGATGATGCTCCCACTAGCCTTTTTATACACACAAGCCTCATCAGCGTTTTTGATGAACCCAAATTTAATTACCTCTTCATCAAAATGGTGATTCCAACTTCTTGACGCTTGCTTCAATCCATAGATTGATTTCTTTAACTTGCATACTTTGTTAGGATGTATTGGGTCGACAAAACCTTCAGGCTGAATCATATAGACATCTTCCTTAAGATATCCATTTAGAAAAGCGGTTTTGACATCCATTTGCCAAATCTCATAATCATAATGAGCAGCTATGGAAAATAATATCCTGATAGACTTTAGCATTGCAACTGGCGAGAAGGTCTCATCATAATCAACCCCTTGAGTTTGAGTGAAACCTTTTGCTACAAGTCTAGCTTTATAAGTGTCCAAGTTTCCATGCATATCGGTTTTCTTCATGAAAACCCACTTACTTCCAACTACCTTGGAGTTAAGAGGTGGTACAACCAAGTCCCACACTTGGTTGTCATACATGGATTGCATCTCAACGTTCATGGCTTCAAGCCATTTGTCACAATCCAAATTGGACATTGCATCATGGTATGTGATTGGTTCATCGGAATCAACCACATAGCATCCATCCATGAAAAATCCATATCTTTCAGGTGGATTACTAGTTCTACCAGATTTGCAAACGTTTTGTGTGTATTGATCAACCATTTGATCATTCTCAACATCCTTATGTTGAGTGCTAGTGTCAACCAAACGTGTATTGGGTTATGGTTCCTGATCCTCCTCAAGATCCACTGTTCTACTGCTAGCTCCTTTCATAAGGAACTTGGCTTCCAAGAACTCGCCCTTCTTGGCAACAAACTCCTTCTGTTCCAATGGATCATAGAAATAATATCCCATAGAATCTCTAGGATATCCAATAAAGATACACTTAGTGGAACGACTTTCTAACTTGTTTGAGGTGGGAGTCTTTACATAAGCCTCACATCCCCACACCTTTAAATATGATAGAGATAGAACCCTTCCATGCCATATTTCAAAAGGTGTCTTTTCCACTTTCTTGGTTGGGGCCATATTCAAAATACGAGCTGTAGAGAGCAAAGCGAAACCCCAAAATGATAGAGGCAATGAGCTTCTAGCCATCATAGATCGAACCATATCCAATAGAGTTCAATTTCTCCTCTCGGACACACCATTGTGTTGTGGTGTTCCAGGTGGTGATAGTTGTGAGACAATCCCACAACTTCTAAGATGATCACTAAAAGCATCACTTAGGTATTCACCTCCTCTATCGGTGCGGAGAATTTTTATTGATTTGTTGAGTTGATTTACTACTTCATTTTGGAAGGTTTTGAACATTTCAAAAGCTTCATCTTTGTGTCTTAACAAGTACACATACCCATACCTACTATAGTCGTCGGTGAAGGTAATGAAGTATCTTTCATTATACCTAGTCATTGGCTTAAAAGGATCACATACATCCGAATGTATGATACCTAATAAATCTTTTGCCCTTTCGGTTTTGGCACGGAAAGGTGCCTTAGTCATTTTTCCTTGTAAACAAGATTCACATACATCAAATGAATCATATTCACTTGCTTTTAAAAGACCATTCTTTTGAAGTGTTTGTATGCGCTTCTTGTTTATATGACCAAGACGGCAATGCCAAAGATAGGTGTCACTCAAATCTAATTTGAGCTTCTTGGTGGTGGTTTGGTACAACAAGCTATCATATAATGTGTTTTCACACACCAATTCATAAATACCATTAATAGGAGTAACTTTAAAATGAAAGATGTTATTTAAAGAAACATGAATTTCATTTTCAATAAACGTCAAAACATAACCATATTGTCTTAATTGAGCAACTGAAATAATGTTCCTAGTCAAACTAGGAGCATACAAAACATTGTTCAAATTGCTTCCAAACCATTTGGAAGCTGTAATTTGTAGTCCCCTCGGGCTTCAACTTGAACTTTTGCCCCATTGCCCATGTAGAGGCTAACATCCCCTTTCTTGAAGTCTTTACTTCTTTTGAACCCCTGCAACAAATTGCAAATATGAGTCCCACATCCAGTATCCAATACCCATGTGTTAGAGGATATTAAATTGAGATCAATATGAATCATGAAAATTGTACCTGAGGTCTGCCCGGCATCCCTCTGAGCTTTCAACTCTTTGAGATGGACAGGACAATTTCTTGCCCTATGTCCTATCTCCCCACACTTAAAGCATGGGTCATCCGAAGCAACTTTTTGCTTCTTCTCCGCTGGTTTTGGTGGTGGCACTTTTACCACTCTCTTTCCCTTTCCCCCAACGTACCCTTTACCTTTGGCAAAACTTGCCTTGGGTGCGGGGTGAGGCTTCTTCTTGTTCCCACCTTCATTGATGGTGAGAACGGGTAAACCCCTTTTACCCATGGCTGCCTCGGCTGTTTTGAGCATAGAGTGAAGCTCAGTTATGTTCTTGTCCCAACCGTTCATGTTATAATTCATAACAAAATTGTCAAACCTTTTTGACAAAGAGTTGAGGATCAAATTCGTAGCCAACTCTTTCGAGACGGGATAATTCAGCCTTTCGAGGCGGTCTATGTGGCTCTTCATCTTAAGTACATAAGACGAGACCGATTGGGTATCATCCATACGACATGCATGGAGTGCTCGAACCGTTTCGAAGTGCTCTACCCTTGCTTGTTGTTGGAACATTTCCTTCAACTGGGTTATCATGTTGTATGCTCCGTGATGTTCGTACTCCTTTTGGAGATCCGGAGTCATACTTGCCAACATGAGGCAAGACACTTGGACCGAGTCCTTAACGTATTTCACCCAATTCATGTAGGCCTCTTCATCTTCCTCATTGGGTTCATCCGGAATCGGATCGTCTAAGATATATGACCGTTTCTCTTGCTTGAGAACAGTTCTCAAGTTTCGAAACTAATCAATAAAATTTTTATGGTTTAGACGCTCCTTTTGGAGAATGGTTCTTAGTGATAGGGTATGAGCGGACGGAATATCATTATTTTCATTGTTGTTGGTGGCCATCTACAAAATTTAACAAAGTTCAATTTTAGTATTTACGATATTATCATATTTAAATATTAACACCCTTTTATGTGTCAAACACAAATTAAAATTCTAGAATCCAATGTTACATTTAAATAGCAGTTAGGTGACCTTTATCCCATTATTTAAATTAACAAGGTAGTCAACGTTTGAGAATTGCAACCCTTTGCAACTTCTAGAGGTATGGGATCGACTTAAACATCATATGTATAGTCGGCATGTTTATCCCATCAACACCTTTGTAAACCACATTATAGGTGATCCATTTAACATGGTTTGCAAATCAAGTCACCCTACTTACACACACATGTGAGTTTATCAATATAAGTGGTTAGGTGATCTTTATCCCACAAATATGGCATTCCCACCTCAAATCACAAGTTCCCTCAAAATGATTAGGTGACCTTTATCCCATTAAGAGTTTTCAAGTGACTCAAGTGTTATGTAAAAGGACGGTGTTAAACTTGTTTTCAAAAGGAATTTAAGTTTTCATAATTCTAGTTTAGAAAACTCTATGTACCTTGTATTTGCATGCTTTCAAACACATGGTACCCTATGGTTCTTTTAATAAAACCCTTTTATTTAAAATCATTAATCCTTTTAATAACCTTTTATTAACCACTTAATGAATAAGAACCATTTTATTTCAGCTTGTTATGATTATTAATTAGATTGTTATACATATCCACATATCAAACAACCAACATAAAATAAACAATCAAAACAAGCACAACCATTCAATCATAAGTGCATAACCATAGCCACTAAGGTGACCACACTTGTTTGCCATCACAAGTGTTGTCATTTGGTCTTCCCAAAGGGTTTACAACAACACATCAAAGAGTCCATGAACACCCACTTGAAACCGCATCCAAAAGGCTTCAAGTGTCCATGTCTTTGTGCCCTTCCTTTGTGCCTTCCTTTTAGTCTCCAACTTGTGCATCTTCTTTTACAAAAATCATATCCTAATAAAATTTTTCTAATAAAAGAAATGCACCTAATCTATTTATTACATAACCAATGAATAAATAAATTACAACCCAAAAGATACAAACACCAAAATTGTTATTACAACCCTTTAATGAATAAAACCAAACATGACAAAACACATTCATCCAAATCCAAAACACATTAGGTCAAGGCTATGTTATGCACCAAAATATGTATCAAATACAACATCCAAGAACAACCATGAACTCCCTTTTTAACCCTTAAAGTTTCGGCCAACATAAACCAAAACTTTAGGGTTTTGTCCAAACAAAACAATCAACCACTTGATGTTAATTTTTTCAAGGTTTATTCTAAAGCATGTAAGATAAAACTTTGAAAGATAAGGGATTCATACATCCACAAGAAAACAACCCCTAATGGGTTGAGAAAGTCCAACAAAACTAACTTTTCTTGGACTTTTGAAGAAAGTTCTCCACATAACCGGCTCTAGATGCCATTGTTGGGTTTCTAACAAATTTTAACAAAGATGTTCAACCATTTAAACAACAAAACGCAGCAGATATTAGAGAGTTAAAACTTATTTTAGATTCTGAAAATAAACCATTTATATGTTCAAGAAAACAAACCCAAGAACAAAGATCAAATATATATGAAAAGAAATGCTATCAAAACCGAAAAACAACAACCATAGGATGTCCTTAAAACTACCTTTCAGGAACAAGGAAATTTGATATGGATGAGAGGAAGAAGATGATGCTCTTGAACGGCTAGCCTCCAAAAGAGAAGACCTCAAGCTTGTATACCCACAAGCCCTTGCAAACTCCTAACTTGTTAGGAAGTTTGACACCAAAAACCTTCTTCAAATCCCTTCTAAATCCGAAAATTGCTAGGAGAGAAAAGGAGAATGGAAGTGTTCTTGCATGTGTGTGAGAGAGAGATGATGGAGTGTGTTAATAATAGTGATTAATGTCTTGTATTAAAACAAGACAAGGAATACCAAGACACCCACATGGGGCGGCCGAGAATTCAAAATGGTTTCCCACCATTTTGAAATTTTCACTTTTAATTACAAGTTACAAGTTTATAAAATTAAACCCCATTTAAATTTATAACTTAAATACACTTTTATCTATTGTTGTTTAACTAATTTAAATAACAATACAAATGGTATCTCATGAACAAAACATCCATATAATTTGTTCTATCTCAAATGCAATAATTTAGAAAACCCATTTTCTAAGTTGGTGTCAATATTTATTTGCTTGATCATATCAACAAATAAATATTTATTGGTGTTTGTTTAGCTTGTTATTGGGTATGACCCGACTTGGATCATAACGTACTAACCACATCAATCTTGTATGTGTCTTGGGCATATAAGATCCAACAATAATGATAATTAGAAATGATATCCCAATGCTTAACGAAGTTAAAAAATAGTTGGGAGCTTGTTTCGCAATGAAAGATCTTGGAGAAGCTGCTTACATTCTAGGAATCAAGATCTATAGGGATAGATCTAAGCGGCTTTTAGAGCTTAGTCAAAGCACATACATAGACAAAATGATGACACACTTTAAGATGGAAAACTCTAAGAAAGGAGGTGTTCCAATGACTAAAGGTATCGTGTTGAACAAATCACAATCTCCTTCAACAATTGGTTCTATCATGTATGATATGTTGTGCCTAGACCTAACGTCTCGTATGCTTTAAGGATTACTAGCCGTTATCAGCAGAACCCTGGCTTTGCCCATTAGACTACAGCTAAGAACATTATGAAGTACTTGAGAAGGACTAAAGACATGTTCTTAATATTTGGAGGAGTTAAAGAACAACTCACTGTAAGATGTTACGCTGATGCTAGTTTTCAAACTAGCCGAGATGACTCTCGCTCACAATATGGATTTGTATTCACACTCAATGGTGGAGCCATCTCCTGGAAAAGTTCCAAGCGAAGTATGGTGGTAGATTCTGCTACTGAATCAGAATACACTGTAGCATCAGATGCTGCAAAGGAAGCTGCTTGGATGAAGAAGTTCATAGCCGATCTTGATGTGGTTCCAAGTATTCAGCAACTAATCAAGATATTTTGTGATAACACAGATGCTATTGCTCAAGCCAAAGAGCTCATATCTCATCACAAGGCTAAGCACATTCAGAGGAAGTTTCACTATATACGAGACATAATGAAACAGGGAGACATCATGATAAGCAAAATAGACACAGATCAAAACCTAGCAGACGCATTCACTAAGCCCATGACTCAAGACAAGCATGATCAGCATAGGGATGCGATCGGGCTTTGATTAGCTAGTGATATGTTTTGATTTAGTAATTGGATGTACGAACGTTTAACATTTATACTTTTGAATTCTTTTTGATTTACTGATTTAAATGCAATTATGAATCTTATAACTGTGTGTAACACCCGGATATTTAAAAAAAGAAAGAAAAGAAAAGAAAACGAGAAGTATAAAGAAAGAAAGGTGAAATAACGTTGAGGGGTTAAAGTTATGCAAGAGGAAAACTTTATTATTATTATGTTCAAAAAGTGGACATGGGCGCTCACTCTTCCTGCTATCACCAACTGCTCGGCTGCAAAAAGTAAAGAACAGAGTTTTCATCGGTTTTCTAGAGAGAAGAAGAAGAAAATTGTCTAGAAGGTGAGTTTTTATGTGTTTTGTTCGGTTTCAGCTGAATTTTCAGATTGTGGACCGAGTCTTATGTGTTTCTCTGTGTTCGGTTGTGTGTTTTTGGTGTGTTTAGGTGTTTGAACTCCAAGTGCTCTCGAGTTTGGAGGAGTTTTACTTGAAGGCTGCTGTAGGTGAGTTCTAGAACCCTGAATTTTTTGTTTTTAAACTTGTTTTGGGGCTGGAAATGCATGTAAACTATTATTTTGCAAGTTTTAGTATGTAACCGTATGTATTACCCCCTATTTTATATGGTTGTGTGATTGTTTTATGTGCTTAGTATGCAATATTTGGGCTAAGGATATGTTAGGATGATGATCGAGAACTGAAATTAGTGTAAGTTAGAACTAGTATAGTGCACATGCGCCAAAACTGCCCATGCGCCTAAGTGTTTGCTCATGCGCCTAAGTTTCCCATGCGCCCAAGTACTCATGCGCCTGCATAGTTCCCATACGCCTAAGTTTTTGCCCATACGCCTGTGTTTGCTCATGCGCCTAAGTTTTCCCATGCGCCTGCATAGTGCTCATGCGCCTTCATAGTACCCATGCGCCTAAGTTTTTCCCCATGCACCCAACTGTTCATGCGCCTGCATAGTGCCCATGCGCCACATAGTGCTCATGCGCCTAATTTGCCTTAGAATTTTTCTGAATTTTGGGAAAAATGAAAATTTATGATTAAGCTCTGAATGTTTTGGGGGTTATGCTTGTTCATGTTATGCATGTTGTGGCCTGTTATTGATGTTCCTTATTACGTATTATTACGTAACTTTACGTGGTGTGTTAATGCTCGTATACGTAAAGTATTATCATAAAAGAAGCGAAAGATTAAAGATAATGAAAAATGCAACATAACGAATGAATGAAAGTCTTGCAAGCAATATTAAAGAGGTTCACAACTCAATGAAGAGTTGATAGCTCAAATATGTGCAATATAGCGTGCGATCTTGACTAACCCATAAGGGTGTACACACAGGGGGGTCAGTCTTGGTGACTGATCCAAACGTGCGAAACGGGATCCTTGTCGCTTAAGCCAAAGATTGTAGTCGCTTTGCGCACCAATGATGGGGTATAGCTTATGACAGGATCTAGATAGAAGTGAAAGATAATAAAAAGTGCGAAATGAATGATTATGAACGATGATAAAATATAATAATGATATTATCAAGATGCATGTATGTTGTGTGATCACGAACGAAAGTAAAGGAAAGGTTCTTACTAAAGGTAAAGTATTTTACTTATAAAACTAAAACTCACTCAGCAACGCTGACTTTTTATGCATTTTCAGTTGGCAGGTAGCTTGTTGCTGAGGATGGTACGAGGGTGAAGCTACTTAGCGGGCAAATACTGGCATCTATTTCATGCAATAATAATGATGTTGTTTTGTAATACAACTAATTGATCTTTTGTAATCCTTTAAACAATGATGTATTACTTGGCAAATGTATTTATTAAAGCATAAAATGGTTTTTGATGAATTATTCTATTGTAATGTTTTAAATCTTAATATGTTTTGATATAAATGAGGTTGTGATTGACCAACTGTGAGGTTTCCTGAAATGGAGCCTTACACTGTGTTCGATTCTAATACGTTTAATCCATGAATATTGTATTCTAAAGTATCCATAGTCGGTCAGACTTGTGGGAACAATTCTAAATTAAGACTATTCTGAATTTAGACTCAAAGAGTTGACTTCTAAATTCACAAACCTCATTATGAATGGTGTTGGATGTAACTCGCCACAAACCATCTTCATTATAAGATGATTTGATATTGGTATACTCATTTAGTATCCTCTGACTTGAGATGCATACTAGAACTTTCGTTTACCACAGGTTATTCCTCGATCACTGTCAACCGCTGTCGCGTAACTGCTAGTGTTAAAAGCTTTGGTTAGGAATAATTCTGAAGTTCAGTGGGAGTTGTATGTAGTCAATAATGGATTCTTTACTCTTACATTATATGTAACAGTTAGATATCGTGACGCCCTCATTGATTCAAACTAGTGAAGTGTGAGGCCATAATGATTGAGCTCCATATGAGAATTAATGATTGAGCCCAAACTGATTGTGTGTTTGATTGGATCACTTTGAATCTGGATCGAGAACAATAATGATTGAGCTCCATATGAGAATTAATCTCAATGACTCAATTGATGTCTTTTACAGAAAGGATAAATAACTATGAATACCATAAGTCTATTGTCTTATTATAGTAATGTGTTAATATAACAAGGTGTTTTGGTTAATGAGTTTAAAGTGTCATACCTTGATGGGGGCAGCCATGTGCAGCTAGAGTGCCGCTGACTGTCTACGTTAAGATTTAATCGAATACCGTCCAAGTGGGAGTTTGTTGGATTTAATATGTACGGGTTCGATTACATCACGTTACCAACTGAGTTATGACCCGTAAGAGTTACACCTTGGGCAACGAATGTCGAACCCCACTTAGTTTAATTAACTGGCGTTTACAAACTATATCTTGTTTTAATAATTTATAAAAGTTATAAATTATTTAATTAAAGCGTTTTAATGTTAAACGTTATGATTTGAGTTTCGATTATTAGGTGGGGTAATATTTATCAAACCAGGTCTAAGGCCCGCGAGTGGATTATAGTTTATAGTTAATTAGATTTTAAATAAATCCTAATAATATAAAATATGGATATATATACATAGTGGCTTCAAAAAAAAAGAAAGAATTACCGGAATCAATTTTAAAACCTCACTATCTACACATATAATTTAGCCGCCTTTGGGCTTCTTTACTTGGATCGGCCGCAAGAACCAAACACGATATCGCCGCCAACTTCTGCCGGCTAAACACGATTCGTGAACAACCATCACCGCAGCTGACTTTGATTATCAAGATCGCAGCCCTATTGCCGTGAGATTTCAAGATCGAGACCCAACTAGCGCCTCTTTGAATATGCGGTTCGAGTCTCTGATCTTGACGCGTGTTCGTTTGATTCTAGCATTTTAATTCGTTGAACCCTCGGTATCTCAAACGGTTAATTATTAACTATAAGGTATATTATATCTCATTAGTAGGTTAATCATAATTCAGTATTTGCATTGTTCGTAATCAGATCCTGTCGTGCTCACTCTGGTATTTTATTATTAATCCGCTGCTTTAACTATTATTAATATGATTAATAAGTTATCTAAATTGTTTTGATAAAATAAACCTAACCAAGATACCGCTGAACCCAATATGGTCTCCTTAAGCTTTTAATCTCCCAACATCCCCGTGACTTAGGAGCTAGAAGCCTATCCCAAGCAACCCAACTCATTGTATGTCTTGTTCTTAGATCTCAAAGAAATGAGTCAGATTTTCTCCATGGAATCGATAATCTGCATGGGGGCTCAAAATATTGACAGGTAGTATATAGCAAACTACCTAAAATGGATTTAATAGTGTGTGTCAACCATCAATAGACAGTGAGTCAGATTTCTAAGTTGACAATGTACACTGCATATAATCGATAACTAGGTTTTACTACTCCACCCAGTTTAAGTTGGTCCAACAAGAAACCTAAGGTATGAGAAATGTAGATCACCAACTTCGCATATAGCTTATTTGCAAATGCAGCCACTAAAGTCTGGTCAACTCTTACTTTAGATACTTTCCTTTTCTCTAAATTGATTTTAAACTAGATGCTAAGTTTAAAAACCTTGGAATACAAACTAAGTTATTAATGTTGGAAGTCGAGCTTTCTCTAATGAAAACAGCATCACTAACAAAGAATAAATCGGATTGTACTACCGATCCTGATGGAAGGGTAAGTCCTTGATAATTACCTATGGATAAAGCTGATTTCATGAAAATATTAAGACCTTCCATTACAAGCAATATCATTTCGTTCAATGCAAGAACCCCAATAAATGTCAATTGATTAGAACTGCCAAGCGATATCATCACCTTTTTATAACTGAAAAGCTAAAACCTTAGCCAAGACTTTGTATACACACCCGATTAAAGATATAGGCATGTAGGCAACCATTCATCCACTTTTGGAATAAGTGTAACAAATGAGGAATTATTGCCCTTGTGAAGATGCCCACAAGAATGGAAATATTGAAAGGCCTTCCTAAATTCATCCTTGAATAGATTCCAAAATAATTTCAGAATTGGAATGTAAACGTATCGAGGCCCGAAGCCTTCTCACCAAAACTATCCCAAACTGCATTTTAAAAAATGTTTTCTCAAAAAAATTAAAGACCTTGGCTTAGATTATTATTAGATTTGTTACGAAAGTGTCATCAATTATGACCCCAATGATTCTAATCTTAGCAGAGTTGGCTTTAATTATACTATGAAAGCAAAGAGAACTTTTGTCCCTTTAATTTCCCACTTGATTATCGCCTTCTGCCTAAGATCAAGAATGATGATCCTCTCGATTTTAATGTATTTCTTTTTGCATTGAATAAAACCTCATGTTTATCTTGATTCAACTTCTAGTTTCTGCCAGCCTCTCCAAATTAGATATTTTCAAGCTTAAATTAATAGCATTCCCGTTTGGTTTTAGCTTGCTACCTTGATCCGTTTTTATAGCCATTTTAATAGCCCTTACTTTGGCCTGAGAGAGATGAGCAGCATTCATGACCACTTGATTGAAACCCTCCATGGACATCGAAGAATTAAAGCATTTAGAAGGAATAGGCTCGAACTCAAGAACTGATGTTTTAATTATAGATATACCATGATCTAAAAGAAGAGGGGGTATAGTTATCACCTAGGCTGAAGGACACCAATTCATGAATTAAGAGCATACGAGAAAATGATCAAGTTTGCTAAGCCGGTTACCTTTAGCGAACATGTACCTAAACTATGATTCCCATATACGATATTTATGCAGACCAGTAGCCCTAATGAACCGGCAGAAGTTATCTAGTAAAGCTACACAAACATTAGAATTGAAACATTTTGCATCACTCCTAACCTTGCGAAACTCCCCAAGGAATACTCAATAACCCTACACGGGAGACTTTATCTATAGAAGATATGCCCACAAATAACACATTGTATGCTTTTCATGTGGACCACTAAAGTGGCTATAAAAGCAGATCAAGGTATGCAATATAAACCAACATTATCACTCCTAACATTGTGTTTGTTTAAGTCAAAGTTTGACAATAGAAACTATCCAATAGAAAGTACAAGACAAACGGCTCAAGAGAAACTACAAGAGAAACTAGGTTGTAGTTTCGTTGAGTCTAAGATAAACTATATAGTTTCGCCTCGATGGAATATATGGGAAACATTAGGGACTTGTTTTTACTATAAATAGAATCTTGTAGTTATTTTTTGTCGTTAAAAATACCCTCTGACCCGCATCATCCAGTTCCTTTTGTTCTCAACCTATGTTTCGCTTATTCTGGCATTTTTTTTATTTATTCACGTTTTTACGAGTCTTTCATGCTATTATATGGCATAGAAGTCGTAATTATTTTATTTTTGGTTAAATTATGTTTAGTTAGTAAACTTTAGCTGAAGTCTACCAATGTATGACTTTCGTTGCGTTTTTTACGTAAATCTTTATGATTTACATTTTCTAAGTTTTTAGTCACAATCTTGGCATGAAGCAATCGTGCAAAGACCAATCCTGTGAACCAACCACTATGTAACACTACTGAAAGTCGGACCCAAAGCATCCGCTAAACAATGGGGGTTCGGGGGAGGCAGCTCTTGGCTGGGGTTGTGTTGCCAGGTTAGCTTGGAAAAAAATTATTTTAGAGAGTTAGTGTAATGGAAAAATATGAAGAAAAGTCAAACTTTGAGAAATTAGGGCCGATGTGGCCCACATCGGAGAAAGGATGCGGGGCACATCGACTTGGCTAAGGAAACCATATGAAGGCGACACATGTTGCTGACTAATGGACAGGTGTTAGACACATGGACATTGATACGAGTAGCATCGGCTTTGGATGAGGCCTCATCACCAAAAGGGGCTCAAGACAATGCATGCACGACATGTGTCACGCATGCAAGGACTGCACTTGACGCGGGGCACATTGCCCTAATAATGCGGGGCGCATCGACTAGCCGATCTCACCTATATAAAGGTGAGCATTCTACTCATTTTATTCACATTCCACACATAAAAACACAAACTTAACCTCAGTATTCGCTCCCAACATCAATTCCAACTCGTTGCGTGACCTAGAGGTGGGCATTGTATCCGGGTACGGACCCGACCCGGACCCGGGTACAGGTAGGACTCGAGAGGGGGTGTACCCGGTTAGGACCCAAAATAACTCGTAGGGTAGGAACCGGGTATAGCTTTTGGAAAACTTCCCGTACCCAACCCGGACCCGACCCGATTGTACCCAGGTACTACCCGGATTATTACCGTTTTTTTGCCTTTTTAAAAAACTAGCCGTTTTTAACAGATATATAGCCGTTATCTTTGTTTTTGACCGTTTTTTTGGTTTTTTTTTGCCTTATAGGTTAGTATAAATAGGTGTGGGTTGATATGGTTGAGTACCCAAGTCCTAAACGCAAAAAACATACGCAAAAAATACTCCCGTTTACTCTCGTTTTACACTTTCGCTCTCTCATTTTATACTTTCACTCTCTTCAATCTTGATATGACTCACTCACAATCTTCCGTTGGTCAAGGTTAGTCCAACACTCCAACCGTCAGTCGTGTTATTGCACACAATCGTAACATGGATGTTTGGTGTAATTGGGATATGGTTGAGTTGAGTGATGGGTCTGTAAAGGCTCGTTGTAAGCTTTGTGAAACTTTACTTGCTAAAGATTCAAACACAACTTTAAGCAAACACATTAACAAGAAGTTTTGTAAGTCATTGAAAAGTAATCCGGATTCGCAACAAACACAATTGGGTACAGACGGTGGAATCTTTAACTATGATGTTAATACGGTTCGAGATCGAATGGCGAAGTTCGTGATTCAAGAAGCTTTGCCTTTTAGTCACTTCGACAATTGTCGATTGACGAACTTAATTCGAGAGACGCTTCAACCTCGTTACACCCACGTAAGTCGTACTACACTTAGACGTTATTGTTTAAAATTATGGAAACAAGCAAAAAATGATTTAGTTGTATTTTTGAAAATTTCAATACCGGTGTAAATTTAACTAGTGACGTTTGGTCGGCTCCACACGGTTTAACTGAATTATACCTTTGCGTCACCACTCATTGGGTAGATACCAATTCATGGTAAATGATGAAACGTACGATTGCATTTGAACTTTTTCCGTATCCACACAACGGAAAATTTTTGTTTTACTTTTTGAATAATGTAATAACTACTTTTACTTTACAAAATAAATTTTTTTCAATTGCATTTGATAACGCCTCAAATAACACTACCGCGGTTGAAAAATTAAAATTAAAATATATTTCGATTGCTAACGGCGATTTTTTCCATACTCGTTGTGTTGCACATATTATAAATTTAGTAGTGCAAGATGGGCTATCCGTGTAATTTGTTGTTAACTTTATAAAAAAAATTCGATTTATGTTACACGACGTTTTTAAAATAAGTAGAAAAAGATATTAAGATTATAAACAACTTTGTAAGGATATGGAATCTATATTTTTAAGCCCTAATTGGGATGTATCTATTAGATGGAATTCGACTTGTCACGTGTTTGATTGTGCTTTAAAACAAAAAGACACTTTAAAATCTTTTCATGGTAGTCTTTCGGATAATGGCGAAGCCGACCCATTTCCGGATGCGTGTTAGAAAAATATTCAACGTCTAACCGGATTTCTTGACGTGTTTAAAATCTCAACTACAAAATTATCGGGAGTTTATTATCCCACTAGTTATTCGGTGCTTCAAGCATTATATATCATGGCTTTGAATTTTAAAAATTTTTAAAATAAAAATAATATGTTTAGAGAAATGATAGAACCAATAAAAGATAAGTTTAAAAAATATTTTGTTGAGTTACACCCGTTTACTTGTGCCGCCACTTTAAATCCATTTTTAAATGTTATGGGGATTGAATGTTTGATAGACGAGATAAATAAAAATTTGGATACGCATGACGAACACCCAATTTTTCAACCACGGCAAAATAAATTTTTAATAAAAGTTTGAAAATAATTTATAATTTTTATTTAAATAGATATGGTGTAGGACCGGTAAGGGTATTTAAGAATGCAATTAGCTTCACAAGAGGAGTGATCTTAAATTACTTAACCACTCAAATAGGTAACTGGTAACTTTACTGATGATACAAGCTACACAAGTAATATTAAAGAGACAAAACTATAAGAACAAGAACAAAGTCACATGAACACATGATTAAGTTTTCAAGGAAGTTGTATATTGATTTTTAGTTCTATTACATGTGTTTGCAAGCATATCTAATTACAAGAACTGGAGACTATTTATACTACATCCTACAACCGTCAATATACAAAAAGACAGTTGGAATTTTGACTAATCTAGACAACAAGATCAATCTACAATCAAAAGGCAGATTGCCTTTTGACTAGTGACTATGACATGTCATAGCTCACTGACTTAATCTAAAATAGACAAGTCAACAGGTACAAAAGTGGAAGTTACAGTCAAAGACTTTTTCTACTGTTTGATAAAGTATGGAAGTTTCACCAACTAATGTTAGCAGGTGAGTCTTCAGAGCAGCAGCAGAAAATACATCAGCTTTATCAAAAGGTAACTCAGAGAAAGCATCTTTTCTCTGTCTTCGAAAGAAATCTTTCTTCACAGCAAAATGGCTTCGGAAGACTTTGTCTTTTGAAGCTTCGAAAGACGTCATCTTTGGCTTCGGAAGAAATGAGTCTTTGGCTTCGAAAGATTTCACACTTATAATAATTTTCTGATGAGTATGAAACTTCCAAAGTAACTTCTTCTGAACTGTTGGCTTCGGAAGATTTTACACTTAGACTTATTTGTGAGTGTACAACTTCCGAAGCTAGTTCATCTTTGTTTCTTAGTGCATGCAGGAAGACTTGGTTATTTTGGTATACTTTGGTTGCATCAGCCTTTTAATCTTCAGATGTTCCTTACAAACTCCCCCTAGGCTGATGCTACCAAAATAGAGAAGTTCTTTATATTTTGATAGTCCACATCAGGATCTTGAGCAGACCTTTCTTCATCATCAGATCTGGATCCTTCAGGCTTACATAGAACCTTCTCATGTCATAGAGATCATGCAAAGGAAGTTCAAGCATATCATTTATGAAGTAGACATGTTGTTCTCCCTAATTTCTTGTGACATACCATCTGTCTGGATTTTCAGCATAAGTCTAGGACAGAATTTTTCTTCCAACAGCAAAAGGCTCTACTATGATTGGAGTTTGTTAAGAGACCTCTTCATGCACTTCCTCAGGATGCTTTGACTCATCCTGAGGTTAGGAGGTGGATGCCTTTCTTCTCTTTTTCTTTGAATCAGATCTTCTTCTGGCCATCCTTTTTCTCCTCCCTGATTTCTTCAACTGAGAGGACTGGTCTTGAGTACCAGTTGGTTCTGTTGTGTCTCTCTCAGTTGGGTTCTCCTCTCTCATAGGTTCAGAAGGAGAGAGAGGAGAATCCTACTGTGGGTCAAAAGATGAAGTTGGCTCAGATGCAGCTCCAGGTTCAAGTTGTGTTGTCTTAATAGGTTCAACCTTCACCTCAACTTCAGGTTGAGCTGGACTTGGTAGAGAATGCAAGTCCACCAGCTCTCCCTTTTTTATCTTCTGCTTGATCACCCTAATATGTTCATCCATTATGGATAGAGACATAGGACCAAGCTTCCTTCCAAAGAACCTATAAAGCTTTAAGAAGCTCATCATCCTTTGTCTGTCAGCAGACTTATTTTGGCTTTTGAGGATGATGGCTCTTGACTTTACAGCTTCTTCCCTTAATTTGTTTCTAGCAGCTTTCTTTTCTCTTTTGGCTTGTTCTTCCAGCTGCTTGTTGTATTCAAACTTTATGTACTCATGTGATAAGGGAAGAAGTGTAGATGCCTGATAGAGACCTGTGGCACTCAGGTAGTTGATCATCTTTAGTCTTTCTTCTTCATTAACTACCTGAGGTTGTTCTGTTGCCACAGTCTCTGGCTCAGGACTTTCTTGAACTGGAGAGAGGAAAGGAGCTTCTTTATAGAGTCTTTTCAGCCTCCTTTATTCTTTGACTTTGAGGAGCAGTTTTGCATCCTCTGCCTCCCTCCTCTCTTTTGAAAACTCAGTCTCAGCCAATTCATTTAGCTCCTCTAAGGGGAGAGAGATGAGTTCATCAAAATTATAGTTTCTGGTTCCCAGGTAGTTTAACCTAACTGCATTCAATTCATCTTCTTGAGTGTTTGGCCTGGGGGCAGCCCGGATTGTAGCTTCCATGAACCTTGGGGAACCACTTGAACTCTCTCCCATCAGCTTTCTCTTCCTCTCTCTCTTCTCCTCCTCTATCTCCTCAGGAGTTAACTTCCTTTTTTCTTTGTCAACCATAGGCCTTGATGACTCAGGGAGGAGAGAGCTTTGGCCTTCATTTCTTGATTCAACTATCAAACTCTAGCTAGAGAGAGGTTGTGAAGCACCATCACCAGCTGGTGCCTCACAGAGGGTAAAGGGTGCAAAAGAAGATCCTATCTCAAGGTTCACAAGCTCAACCTCTAGGTCTTTAGTCAACGATTTCCCTTTGAAGTTAATCTTAGGGTCCACCTCAACTTTCAGTTGACCAAAGGCCTCACCTGCTAGCCTCCGTCTATATAGTCTTGATCTCTATTTGAATTCTTCTAGCCCCATATCTTGTTCTAGTCAGCTAATCTGGCAGCTTGTCTGTTGTTGCTAGGGTTGACAAGTGGCAGATCCACCAGATATGTACTCTTATAGAGCTACAGGTGTGAAATGTTGAAAATTTCTAATTGACCCTGAGCTCTAGAGATTACAAGAGCTTTTCTGTTGCTGTCATACCCCCAACCCATGATTGGATTCTCAGAAGGAACAGACATTGCTCTTGGGATTCCCTCCTCAAACAGATATTGAAAAAGAAAGTCTAGATCTCTAACTTGAGGAGGTTGCTGAGTGTGGACAACTGCAAGAGAGGGTGGTGATTCCTGTATGTCCATACTCTGGGAAGAACTCCCAGGTTCTGTGATTGTTAGGATTTCCTCCCCCTTTTTGGTAGCATCACCCTCTTGTATGGTGAGCTGGGAGATTGATCCATAACAATCACAGGTTCTTGTGGGCCTGGTTGAGTTTTCCTCATGGGTCTCTCAGCTAACTGGCCCTTGAGATCGGTTATCTCAAGTTGCTGGTGATTAACCCTTTTTAGCAAGAAAGTCACTTGAGACTCCAAATGGCTTATCTTTGAAACCAAGTAAGTGCATGTATTTGTCAGTAGGTGCACTCTTTGTTTCAGACTCCCCTCATCTTCAGATGAAGAATCATTGGGGGATGAGAGAATTAGACCTAAGTCTTCTTCTTCACCACCAGCATGTGGTTCTTGGCTGCTGGATTTCCCTTGCCGCATGACTACTTCTAGAGAAGTGTCAATAGGCTGGGTTGCCATGGTTGAGGTCCTAGTTATGTAATCACTTGCAAAAGTGAGAGACTCTTCCATATGGGTCTCCTGAACAAGTACAGGAAGATCCACCTCAGTAGGGGGTTACTGATGTGTACTAGAAGTCGGAGAAGCAGGAGTACTCATCTCTCCTAGAGTGTGGGAAGAGAGGAGAGATTCATGGTACTCACTGAATCCCAAATCCTCATCAGAGTAAAAGTCAAGGCTGGAGATGGGTCGGTTAAGGTCTAGAGGTTGGGGATGGTAGCTTTCTCTAGAAGGTTGATCACTTGAGTGTTGAGACTCAGAGCGATCGCTTAAGGCTGTTTGTGGGGTTGTGAGCTCATCAGGCTGAGCATGAGGAACCTCAGCACTGATTATTTCAAGGATGGGAGTGGTCTGCTCCTCAGGGGAAGTGGGAGCTTGAGATTCCACTTCCTCCTATATGGGTTGTGATATATGTGCCTGCTCATGCTCAGTAGCAAGTGCAGGGGTTTGTTTGCGCTTTCTAGTATAGGTAATGGTGATGGTAGGCTGTGTTTGAGGTGGTTGAGTGGTGGAGGGTGTGGGATCAACACTAGCTGGTGCTGTTAGGTTGTCATCCTGAGCAATGAGCTCAAACATTTTTGGGACAAGGGCTGTTTCTACCCCCGAGAAGCCAACAGTTGGCTTCTTCAAGATTTTGAAAATGTAAGGCCTTATGTGTCCCAATTTAAGAATATTACCTATCCCCCTCAACTGTGGGCCCAATTCACAGTTAAGAATGTGTTGAACATACCTGGGGAACATGTAATACTCTAAGGAGTTCAAGTTAGCAAGCAAGTTTGTGTAAACAAATTGAGAGTACCTGAACTTGACTCCCTGTACCATCCCATGGACTATGAAGGAGAGGTCTTCTAGAACTTGATCCCATCCCCCATGTTTGTTAGATAAACTGTGTATGATGATGTGGAGGAGGTATTTCCACTGGGATGAGACCTTCCTCTTCCTGAAGGTTTTGATTGTGAAGTCACCTTCATAGCCCATCTGCTGGAAGAAATGGTTGACAACATCTTTTGGGAAGGACAGTTCACCTGCTTCATCATCCAGCTACAAATGAGTGTTTATGATGGTCGGAGTGATGAAAACCATCCTCCCCTGCACTGTGGCAGCCAGTGCCCTCTCCCCATCCATAGTGACCTCTTGACAGGTCCGCCAAAATTCAAGCAACTGATCCTCATAGAGAGGAGGATCGATTGTAAGGGAGGTGAGGTAGTGAGACGAAGAAACATACCTAAACATGTCGGAGAAACTTGAATCCTTCTCAGAGTGCAACAGGGCAACTTGATTGTGTTGCCTATGTAGGTGCATTGAGAAGTTTGGGTCGTTTCGACGATCGATGTTGGCCATTTAGGTGAAGCTTATCAGTGAAGAAAGGAAGAAGAAGGTGAATTTTGAGAGAATTTAGGTTAAAGATTTGTGAGAGTAGTGAGATGAAGTGGAACCGTTGAGAAGATATATGCTATAGATTTGAGTCAAAGTTAAGACAAAAAGATAAACTTTGAAATCCGTAAGTGGGTCCCACTTCTGAAAAAGTTCCCAAAGAGTTAGTTTTCTTGGAAGTTGCAAATCTTCTGAAGGTATTTTTTTTTTTTGCTTCGGAAGCTTTTCAGCAAAACATCCAAAGGCAATTTTGCTTCGGAAGATATTTCAAAGAGTTGTGAAAATTTGGCTTCGAAAGAAATATACTTAAAGAAATTTCTTTCGATGTATATTTTTCTTTGGAAGAACTAAGTCTGAGAGAATTATTATCCTTGGATAATAAATCTTCTGAGACTTAATTGCGTTCGGAAGACATTTGTTCTTTGAATGCATTTAAGTGCTTATAAGCATATTTAACCTTCGGAAGATATTCCAAGAATTTCTTCCGAATGTAAACTCTGATAAGTAGTTAAATGATTTAAAGACATAAATTTCTTCCGAAGGCAATTTGAGTTCTGCCGAGACAAAATAATAAATTTTCACAAATCTAGGGAATATCATTTGAAATTTTAATTTACTTCTAAAGAGAACTGGGCTTATGAATGTGATCTAATAGACAACTTAGGACACACAGTTTTAAGAAATAAGGTTGATTAAGTATTTAAAGAAAATCGATTCAAAGTTAATCATCCCAATAGCTGATTGTAACACCCGGATTTTTGAAGAGAAAGAAGAATAAAACAAATAATGTAATAAAACCCAGGTAGTGGGGTTAAATATGTAAAAGGTACAAAATTAATTATTATTTTGTACAAAAGTAGCATGGCCGCCCATGCCATGCCACTTTTCACCTTTTGGATTCGGATTAGAGAGAGAAAGAGCTGAGGTTTCGGGTTTTGAAGAAAGAAGAAGAAGACTCGAATTCAAGGTAAGAATTCATCATTTTAAGTTGTTCTTGACCGGCCTATGCCTCGGTTATATGCTTATGTGTGTTTATGTGTTCGGGTGTGTGTGTTTTTGGTGGGTTTCTAGGCGGTTGAACTCATAGTACAATTGGGTTGAAGAAGTTCATCTGGAAGTTTGTTAAAGGTGAGTTTTTGTCACACCCTCAAAATCCGCGTGCGGGGTTTTACCGCGAGGCGCGTGACATACCAGGATCTCAGTCATTAGTTACCAAGAACGACTCTATATGATTAATAAACAAAACCAGAGTCAACGTTTAAAATACTGCGGAAGCGTTTTTAAAACTGGAAAACCCAAAACAAGTAATATGTAACGAGAATGCGCAAAACAAACGCGCCCCAAACACAAATGTATAAAATGAAAATAATCCCAATTTGTAAACAATGCAAATGTAGACAACTCAACAATGCTGACGTGCGTGCTCCTAGGCAACTGGCAACCTTAACCTGAGAATAGCATACTAAACAAGTCAACACATGGTTGGTGAGTTCAAGAGTTTGCGTTAAAATATAAACCAATCAATAGTTTTCAGAGCATAAGTAGTGTATTGCAATAGATAGCTAGTCTATTAACATAAAAATATTAATCATAGTGATCTCGCGATTGAAGCTGACTGTGATACGTTTGTTGCCTCCCGTCACGACTTACCAGGTCGTGACGAATATGTGATAGGACAAAATTGCACCCGTTTGACCTCGAGTCGCACAGGTGGGGCTCGTCAGACCCAGTAGTACTACCCAAAATTTCCCCGCTAGTCAATATTAACAATCCGAAAGTGTGAGGACTTTCCATGGTAAACAACACTATATCAATATTATACACACTCATAAATAAAAGCGTTTGTAAACAGTATGCCATCTCCCCCAAAAGAGATTTATGTAAAAAGAGTGGGGCAAGAACTCACCTGGTATGCGCAAGAATTAACTTAGAGTTTAACTTGAAAGAAAGAAGGAAAGACAACCTTCAAAGGTCACCTAGAATACAAGAGTACATAAGTACGTGTGCACAAAAACAACACGAAACCCTAAGTGCTCTACAAACCAAGGAACTCAAGGTTTAAGAATACAAGACACATTTGACCCAGTTGACCCGTTGGACCCGTTGGTGACATTATAGGTGATAATTCATTAAACTAACACAACAGCATATCATACATGATCAACATACCACTTGATTACATATAGCACATCACCACCACATGTACTACCTAGATCATCATATAACTAGATATCATACAAATCATGCAAATCACAACAGGCCAAAACAGATAACAACCCAAATCAACATTCATACAACATAAACAACACATTTAGTCACCTTAGAACCCATCCATGAACACACTAGCATGATCCTAATATCCCAAACATGCTCAAATCATCCAATTCAAGGATTTGCACAATTAAAGTTTCCCTTTTGGGAAAGTTCATCCCAAATTCATCAAACTCACACAACATTCATGAATTCATCAATTATATACCATTTCAAGTCCATGACAACATCTAAACATGATCAACAACACCTACTCATCATGATTCATCAACTTTCATACCCAAAAGTTACTATCTTTAGTAAGGTATGAACTACAACATGCATTCTTGAATTCCTAACATTCATATCAACCATCTAGCATCTAAACATCATCACAAACACATCCATAACATTCACACATCATCCAATCACCAATTCATGCAAAATAAAGTTACTATTATTAGTAACCTATGAACAATGCACCCAAATCATGGCTTTCTTGTAAAATCGACGTTAACTAATATATATACAATACAACTAACATAATCACAACATCAAACAACCATTATTCAACATCCAATTTGATCCAAAATTGCCTCAAACTCACGGCCAAGATAACCCTATGAACAAACAACCAAAATCCAAACTTTCTTGCATAATCAACGTTAACTAGCATCAACACAACCTAACTAACATCATAACATCACCAAACGAACAAGGATTAACATCCAATTGCAGATTTTCGAACTAGGGTTCGGCCACCATGAAAAACCATCAAAAACATGCAAAAAATCTAACCTTTAAACGTGTAATGGCTTGCAATTGATGATTCTAACTTGTTGTATGCCTTGAAATCGATCAAATTCGAATGTGATTGCTTGTTCTTGGGCTGAAATCACAGGTTTGTGGGTGTGGGGAGGTCGATCGCGGCCGAGGGTGGGATTAGGGTTGGAGTTTTTTTGTTTTATTAATTCAATTTTGCATAAATACCCTTTAACCCTTGCATTTTGTATTTTATAAAAATTAAGCTTTTTGAATAGATTTTAAATAGTTTTTAACTACTAAACACAATTATTATTAATCACAAATAACAATCATGCATAATTCCCATTTATCACAAAACACACGAATAAATATGCACGTTTTCACGTTACGCGATAACATTACAGTTAACATTCAAATCACATAAGCATAACTTAATAATCACATTGTTAACCTAATTATCATCAATTTAACATTACTGATTATTGTTAAGTCACCAACGTTCAACGACAACCAGTGTGTGCTCCCAACACGTGTATGCAAGACTTAACGGAAACTAACGGAGTTTGGTAACGGAAAATTACCGGATGTCACAGTTTTTTTACATGTTTTAACTGATTTTGGGGCTGGACATGCATGTATATATGTTATTATGAAAATGGGTTTTGTACCCATAAGTATGTGTATGTGTGAATGTGGGTGGTTTATGATATGGGTGATTTATGATGTTATGATTGTGCCATGTTCATGTTATGATGCTTAGAATGCTAGAACTAAGTTAGAACATGTTGAATTGGTGATATTGGGACTGATTATGATGTTATTAGTATGTGTTGGTTGTCCATGCGCCTGGATTTGGCCCATGCGCCCAACGGTTGAATTTGCCTAAGTGTCCCCCATGCACCCAAAACCCATGCGCCTGAATAGTATCCATGCGCCTAGAATAGGCTGAATTTGGCTAAGTGTCCAAGCGCCCCAATAGTGCCCATGCGCCCAGAACCTTTCCCATGCGCCTAAGTATTCCCATGCGCCCAGAACCTTTCCCATGCGCCTAAGTGTTCCCACGCGCCCAGAAGGCCATGCGCCTGCATAGTGCCCATGCGCCTAAGACTTTGAATATTTTTTGAAATTTTAGGGAAAATGTAAAATGTAGGCTTTGACTTGGGATGTTCCCGGGGGTAATGTAAGTTGACTTTATGATGTCATATGTGCTGTGATGATGATGCTATGTATGGTATGGTTATGTTTATGTTATGTTCCTTATTATGTATATTATTTCCGTGGCTTTACGTGGTATGATTATGAAAGTAAATGGAAAGTATTATGAAATGTAAAGCAGAAGATAATGAAAAAGGGAACGTAAAGTATGAAAGAATGCATGCATTAAAGAAAGAATGAATGAATGGATAAGTCTTACCCTGGTACTGGTGCCAGGCTATGTGCGTTATGGAAGTCTGATAAACTTCGGCCCAGTACCCGCTTTGTGCTGACGTTTGGGGTAAACTTATGCATGGGACCTTGGTTGCTTGCCCCGGTACTGGTGCCAGGCTATATGCGTTATGGAAATCTGATAAACTTAGGCCCAGTACCTGCTTTGTGCCCCCGTTTGGGCTATAGCTTATAGCTATGATCTTTGTCGCTTACCCCGTTGCTGGTGCCAGGCTATGTGCGTTATGGAAGTCTCTTTATCAACTTCGGCCCAGTACCCGCTTTGTGCCTACGTTTGGGGTATAGCTGATGACATTGATCCGGAAGGAATGAACGAAGGAAGGTTAATGAATGAAATGTTCGGTATGAAAGTAATGAATGGTAATGGAAGATAATAATGATATTATCTATGTGTATGTATGTTGTCTGATCGCGTATGAAAGTAAAGAATGGTTTTAAACGAAAGAAAAGTATTTTATTTTATAAAACTAGAACTCACTCAGCAACGCTGACTTTTATGTGTTTCCAGTTGGCAGGTAATGTTGCTGAGGATGGCACGGGGCAGCTACTTGGATTATTTTGGATGGCATCCATTTCATGTTATGATAATGTTTTTGTGATGTAATGCAAATTATGATATTTTTTAACAGTTAACTACAATGTATTATTTTGCAAAAGCAATTATAATGAAATGGTTTAAAATTTTTCCGCTTCAATGTTTTAGAAATTATAAATATAAATTATATGTTTTATGTGCGATGATTGTCCAACTGTGAGCGTCCTGGGATCGGGGACTTACATTGATATAAGATATTTAAATCTCTGTTCATCAATGGCTTTGGTGAACAGATCAGCATATTGTTCATTTGTGTTAACTTTGACTAGTTTGATTAATCCTTTTTAAAGTTATCTCCAATCAGATGATACCTGATGTTGATGTGCTTGGTTCATGAGTGCTGCACAGGATTCTCTGTAATAGAAATGGAACTATTGTTGTCTATATGGATAGGAGTCTCCTTGAAATTAAACCCATAGTCTAGCATCTGGTTCTGAATCCATAGCACTTGAGCATAGCAGCTTGCAGCAGCAATGTATTCAGCTTCAGCTGTTGATACAGACACACAGGATTGCTTCTTGCATTGCCAAGAGACTATCCTTCCATAAAAGAATTAACATCCCCCAGATGTAGACTTTGCAGTCATGTTGCAACCACCATAGTCACTATCTGTATAAGCATACAGATTAAAGTTTGAATTCTTTGGATACCAAAGGCCAAGTTTAGGGGCACCTTTGAGATATCTGAGAATTCTTTTGACAGTAACTAGGTGTGACATCTTGGGGTTGGATTGATATCTTGCATATATACATGTGGCAAACATGATATCAGACCGGCTAGCAGTAAGGTATATAAGGGACCTAATCATAGCCCTGTAGAGATGTTCATCAACACACTCCCCCTCAAGATCAGGACCAAATGAGTGGTTTCTGGCTATGGGTGTCTTTGCAACCTTGCAATCAGTCATCTTGAATCTTGTAAGTATGTCTTGTACGTATTTTGACTAACTAATGAAGATGCCATTTTCAACCTGCTTCACTTGAATTCCTAAAAAGAAATTGAGTTCCCCCATGACACTCATTTCAAATCTATTCTTCATCAGCATTTCAAAGTCTTTGAAGAGCTTTGAATTAGTTGAACCAAAGATAATGTCATCTACATATATCTGAACTAGCATTATGTCACTTCCTATTTCTTTGATGAAGAGAGTCCCATCAATAGTACCTCTTTTGTATCCATGTTGACAAAGATACTTTGGTAGTGTCTCACACCACTTTCTCGGAGCTTGATGCAGTCCATATAGAGCTTTATCAAGCTTGCAGACATAATCAGGATGATCTGGGTCAGCAAAGCCAGGTGGTTGTTTGACATAAACTTCTTCATCTATCACCCTATAGAGGAAGGCACACTTTACATCAAGCTGATAGACCTTGAAATCCTTGGATGCAGTATAGGCCAGGAATATTCTTACAGCTTCAAGTTTTGCTACAGGAGCAAACACATCTGTGTAATCAACTCCTTCTTCTTGTGTGTATCCCTAGACAACTAGTCTAGCCTTGTTCTTGATGACAATTCTTCAATCATCCTTCTTGTTCCTAAAAACCCATTTGGTTCCTATGATAGTCTTCCCTTGAGGAAGAGGACATAGGTTCTAAACCTTCTGTCTTCTGATTTGAAGTAGCTCTTCTTGCATAGCTTCAACCCAGCTTCAATCCTTCAGAGCCTCATCAACCTTCTTTGGCTCAATTTAGGACAAGAAACAAGAGTGCAGACAAACATTTTGATCATGGGTTTGTCCTCTTGTTCTCACCCCAGTATCAACATTTCCAATGATATTTTTGGTGGGGTGTGACTTGTGGATTCTTAGTTGAGGGATCACAACAAGTTGGTTAGACAGATCTAGATTGGAGAAATTTAGATTTGGCAATGGAGTGTCACCCACCACATCAGCATATTTATCAAGTGAGACTTGATCCAATGAATGTGTGACATCATTTATGTTGTCCTCTATGGAGTGGTTATCAGCATTAAGAAATTCTTGATCACTGTCACCACCTCCATTTCCTCCTGCATTTGAAGTTCCTTCTACTAAGTTTTGAACCTCTGAGCTGGAATTTAAGGGTACCTCAGATGTATCAGCTGAATTTGTCAAGTTTGTGTTGATAGGATCTTCATTTGTAGGGTTAATCACCAAAGGAGCTGAAGTCATAGTCTTGCTTGGTCTTTTCAGCTCAAATCTTGGGTCAGGATCTCTTGTTGATATATTATTTGTAATCCTGAAACATTCTCACAAGACTTGTTAAAACAGTTGGTAACTAAGTCAAGATCAAATAGCCAGTCTGGACCAGAACCTTTCACACTTGAAGTGTGCTCATTGAAGGTCACATTGGCTGACTCGTCAAGTACTCTAGTTCTGAGATTGTATACTCTATAAGCTTTAGCTTGGGAAGAGTATCCAATAAAGTGTCCATCATCTGACTTCTCATCAAATTTGGCTACTTGATCTTTGGTATTCAAGATGGTGCAAGGACATCCAAATGACCTGAGAAAGCCAATAAATGGTCTCCTTTTATGCCACAACTCATAAGGAGTCTTACCATGAGTCTTAACCACTAAGACTCTTTTCAGCATATAGCAGGCAGTGTTAACAGCCTCTGCCCAGAAGGTGATGGGCAATTTAGAGTCAGACAGCATGGTTCTTGCAGCTTCAATAAGTGTCATGTTTCTCCTCTCAGCAACACCATTTTGTTAAGGAGTCCTGGGAGCACTATATTATTTTGTAATACCCTTTTCATCACAAAATGTATCAAGGATTTGGTTCTTAAATTCTGTTCCTTGATCACATCTTATGGTTTTGACATTGTGATCAGATTGATTCTTAATTTTCAGAATGAAATTCTTTAAGATCTCAAGGGTCTCATCCTTAGTTCTAAGGAAAAAACCCAAGTAAATCTTGTAAAATCATCTGTGATCACTAAATAGTAAAAGGTTCTTCCTAGACTCATTACACTGGTGGAGGCAAACAAGTCCATATGTAATAGGTGTAGGGGAGTGATGATGGAATTCATTTCTTTTGGTTTGTGAGACACTTTGTGTTGCTTCCCTTTCAGGCATGCAACACAGTGGTCATCACTTGTAAACTCTTTCTTTGGCATTCCAATTACTAAATCATTCTTAATCAATTTATTCATGTTCTTAAAGTTTACATGGCATATTCTTTTATGCCAAAGGAATGACTCATCACTATTTTCTTTAGATAGGAAGCAAGAAACCTCTCCTGGGGGAGATGTTTTCTGCAAGTCCATCTTGTACATGTTCCTTTTCCTAGGGCCACTAAGCAGGATATGCTCTTGAGGAATGACCACCCCGGGCTTGACAACAATGCACTCATGCTCAGTAAAGAGCATGTTGTGTTTCTGATCACAAAATTGAGATACACTCAGTAGATTGTATCCAAGCTCCTTAACAAAATTTACCTTCTTAATGGTGAGCTTACCATTTATGACCATACCCCTTCCTGTGATGTAACCACCCACATCTCCTCCAAAATCAACTGGTCCTCCATCAATTTTCTCAAAATTGCGAAGCAAAGAACCATTGCCAGTCATATGCCTGGAACAACTACTATCAATGATCCATACATTTTCCTTAGTCCTTAGATGTTCCTGCATAAAAGGAAGTGGTTAGTTACACTTGGAAACCCAAGCCTCATTGGTCTTGGGCTTATTAAAATGAGTTGAAGACAATGGAACAGTAAGAGATCCTATATTCAAGCTTTGAGGATCATTTGCTGTTGTTGATAAAGAACTTATAGTCACATGGTCTTCCTTCATCTTCCACACCACCTTTGGAAGATTGGGCTTGACCTTCAAGGCTTTGGAAGTTTTGACAACTTAGGAAGTCTTGGAGACTAGACCTTCAGAAGATCTAGCTTTCACTGCTGCAAGCTTCAGTACTTCGGAAGCATTCCTTTCTTCCAAGACCAACTTTTCTTCCAAAGGCAATTTTTCACTTGTCTTCTTCTTCATTTTGGAGCTTTCGAAGGAAACGAATATTCCTTCTGAAGCTATTGGTTCCTTCTTCTTCCCAGAAATATTCTTCTTGGTCATGTGGATGGTACTTTTAGGATTGTACTTGCAATCCTTAGCCATATGAGAAGTACTACCACACATGACACAGTTGAGTTCCTTCTTTCTAAGAGTCTTCTTTTGAGAGCAAGACTAAGTTTGATCACTTTTCTTCTCCATCTTCATCTTTGCAGATGAAGCAGCAAGCTTCTTAAGGAGAGACTTTCTCTTGGAGCTGGATGGTTCAGGCTGTGTAGCAGTGGTACACAGCTGGTCAGTCTTCTTCTTGCTGGAATGATTTGGAACTAAACTAGAACTCCTGGTACTAGAGTTCATAGTTGAGTTTTCAGTCTTTACAACTTCAAAACCTGCAGAAAGAAACACTTGTTTCTGCTTTGAGTCAAAAGTGGCCTTGACTTCTTGAGCCTTCTTTGATCTTCTCTTCGCTCTTCTAATCAAGTTCTTTCTCTTTGACTTGGTCATTCCAGCCTCTTTCCTCTCCTCAGGAGTATAGTGACCCTTCTTAGTATGACCTTCTTCACTCTTCTCTGAGTCATCCTCCACTATCTCCTCTTCATCCTCTTCAACAATGGGGTCTATGAGGGGAAGCTCATCTTCACAAGTTCCACACCTTGGAGATCTTACAGACAATAGAGTGTGTGGAGGAGCTATCTCAGTAGATCCCAGTCCCTACTTATACTGATAACAAACTTTTGCATGTAGGGATGAGGATATTATGTTCTTGAAGGTCTCTTCTTCAAGAACACATTTTTCTGCCCTAGCTTTGTTGATCATAAGCTCAGCCTGGCATTTAGTTAACTTTGTGATGAGATCTTTGATTTGAGTTCTGTAGTTTGTATGCTCATGCTGAAGAGTTGAAATGGTTTTCTCTAGATCCTCTATCTCAAGTTTATAATCATTTTCAGCTCTTTTAAAGTCAGCTTTTAAGATATTTAAGGATTCAAGATCAGATCTCATCTCTAAGTTATAGGACCTGTATCTATTAACTTTAGCAATGCATTCAGGAGTACAAAGATGTTCCAATACCTTGGCTTCATCATGATCTGACATTAGTGCTTGGTTTGGAGAAGCATCCTCAACCTGAAAGCTCCAGTCAAAGCCTCCTTCTTCAATAGCAACTGCAGCTTGTTGTCCTGGCTTCTTATTCTAGTGAGCTCCCTTAGTGTAGTTTGGTCTGGATTGTGTTTGGCCACCATTTGACTTTGGTGCCTTGCACTCCCTGGCAAAGTGTCCTATTTGGTTACAGTTGTAACACTTTACCTTGCTTTTGTCCAGCCCAAACTTCCCACTGGCTGCATTGAAATCTTCTCCCAGTCCTCTTGTAGAACTTCTGGGCTCTATGAGTGAGTAGAGCCATCTGCTGGACTATTTCTATATATTCCAGGTCAACTGGATGGATACAGTCCAGGTCTTCAAATGTGAAGAGAAAGTTACCTGAACTTTCATCAGAGGACACAAAAGCTTATGAAGAACTTGTCTCCTTGAATGGGCTTCTAGGAATGTAGCCTTCCCTTGGTGTCTCTGGAAAGGTGATGAAAGGACCCTTTTGTGATTTGTCAGGGTAGCAGATGAGATGGTGCTGTGGTTCTCTGCAATCCCTTTCAATTACATGGAGGGCTGAACTCTGAGAAGTGTTGGAGTTACCAGATGAATTTTGCATGTTCATTTCCATCTGGTATCCACTGAGTATTCCATATAACTCAGTGAGTGTAAAAGTCTTGAGGTTTTCAGTCCTCTTAATGACCACACAGTAATGTGTCCACTGTCTGGGAAGAGAGGACATGAACTTCCTAACAATATCTCTATTCTTAATGGTTTCTCCAACATCAGCTAGAGTATCCACAATCTTAACAAACCTGAAGTATTGTTGAGTCATGGTTTCACCTGTCTTGAAGGTGAAATTCTCAAACTGTTGCTTCAAGTGGTCCTTCTTGTTTTCTTTGGCTTCATTGGACCCATCATACATCAGCTTCAGTGCATCACTTAGCTGTTTGGCACTCTTGTACTTCTTGAAACCTCTATAGATGGAGTTAGGAAGAACAGTTTGAAGGGCTATCATGGCTTTCTGATCAATATCAATTTTCTTCCAATCTTCTTCAGAAAAATCATCCCTTTCTTTCGGTATCTTACCACCACCAGCAGCTGAAGTGGTCCATGGTACATAAGGTCCATTGACAATAGAGTCCCACATCCTGGAATCTTGAGACTTGATGAAGCCTTTCATTCTATTTGGCACCAAGTATCAAAATCCTCAAAAGTGATCAGTGGGGACTTTCTTATAGTTCCAGTTTCCATATCAGCCTTTGAGCTAGCTGCCATTTGAAAAGTTAAGTGAAGTGTGAAACTAAGAGGATTTAAGATGGTAAGATCTTACAATCAAGAGCCTGGAACGCTCTGATACCATTTGCAGGATCGGTAAGGGTACTTAAGAATGCAATTAGCTTCACAAGAGTAGTGATCTTAAATCACTTAACCACTCAAATAGGAAACTGGTAACTTCACTGATGATACAAGCTACACAAGTAATATTAAAGAGATAGAACTATAAGAACAAGAACAAAGTCACAAGAACACAAGATTAAGTTTTGAAGGAAGTTGTATATTGATTCTCTAGTTCTATTACAAGTGTTTGCAAGCATATCTAATTACAAGAACCAGAGACTATTTATACTACATTCTACAACCGTCAATATGCAATAAGACAGTCGGCATTTTGACTAATCTAGACAACAAGATCAATCTATAGTCAAAAGGCAGATTACCTTTTGACTAGTGACTATGACATACCATAGCTCACTGACTTAATCTAAAACAGACAAGTCAACAGGTACAAAAGTGGGAAGTTACATTCAAAGACTTTTTCTACTGTTTGATAAAGTATGGAAGTTTCACCAACTAATGTTAGCAGGTGAGTCTTCAGAGTAGCAGCGGAAAGTGCATCAGCTTTATCAAAAGGTAACTCAGAGAAAGCATCCCTTCTCTGTCTTTGGAAGAAATCTGTCTTCACAGCAAAATGGCTTCAGAAGACTTTGTCTTTTGAAGCTTTGGAAGACTTCATCTTTGGCTTCGGAAGAAATGAGTCTTTGGCTTCGGAAGATTTCACACTTATAATAATTTTCTGATGAGTGTGAAACTTCCGAAGTAACTTCTTCTAAACTGTTGGCTTTGGAAGATTTTACACTTAGACTTATTTGTGAGTGTACAACTTCCGAAGCTAGTTCATCTTTGTTCCTTAGTGCATACAGGAAGACTTGATTGTTTTGGTATACTTTGGTTGCATCAGCCTTTTAATCTTCAGATGTTCCTTACATATGAGCCTGATGTAAAAATAACCACGCCAAGAGAATCCACCTCAAGTGCTAGTACCTCAGTAAAAGACCCGGTTTTGACTTTGTTGAATGTTGTTCGGGATATGACGGCTAAACACAAAGGGGTAACACCCCAACAAGCGAGCTCGGTAGATATAGTGGAACAGATTTTATTTCCACTATGACTACCGAAGATTATCGTGCATTCGATATTTTGGCTTGGTGGAAAGGAAAGGAATCCCAATGGCCTGTGATTTACTAAGCGTCCAAGCTTCTACGGTAGCTTTGGAGTGGCAGGGTAATAACATTACGGAGAACAAGTCTAACTCCAGAAGCGGTGGAGATGTGCATTTTCTTAAAGGATCACTTAGATGTGATGGATCGTATACGAGACAAAACAAACCTTCAAGATGAAATTGTACTCAAAGCTAAAGTACACGATGAAGAGGTAGAAGAAAAAGTATCTTCTGGTATATCCGATAAAAAATTAGCATTTGATGAAGCATCTAATAAATATTAGACGATAAGTTAAATATGTTCATGCTTGATTACGAAAACAATTTGAGTCTGATAAATGATATTCATCAGCATATCGCTGACGTTGAATTTTAAACCTTTTACAGGTAAACAATGATTGAATGTTACATAGATCATGCCACGGTATTAGCTCTGTGGGTGCATCTAATGTCAATATCTGAGTAACAAGCTCAAAGAAGAGATGGAAGCATCTATAACATTGAGAAATATTGTGGCTTCTAAATAAATAATCAATTGATCCCAATCGGTTCACACGGCCCGGGGTGACCCAAACCCAGGGGTGTGACACACAGTCACCATGTCTAAGGCCCATTTATCTCTATCAGATCCATATCATACATCTCGTGTACAAAACATGTCTATGTCACTAATCACAGTCCAAGTCAAATCAAGCCAACTTTCAGGTCAAACTCAACATCATGGTCAAAGTCAAAGTCACATTCAACACGTGTTTTGGTGATGGACGACACATTTCGTAAGGAATATCATGGCGTTTTCAAATTCAGAGTTTGTTGATCAAACTTTGTACCAGTGTTGTTGTATTATCAATACATCCCCTTAATTCATTTAAACTCTTAAAGTTCAAAATTAGATTCAAACCACCAATGTAGGATAGGGCGGCATTTAGATCATTGACTGCTTCCATCACCCTTTTCACATTCATCGGTGGCATGATGCCATTTGCTTCACCCATCACCGCAATTCTCTTTAGGTCCAAGTGGCTCCATCGTTGATGTATGCCATTTTACTTGGTTCTCCTCCAACCATTACATCCTTGAAGGATTTATGATTTCTAAACCCATTTATTTTCGCAACTCTATCCGAATTGTGATATCCAACAAGTCGGGTAGCTGCTCTTTGGTAGGACTAATCGTATTGGGTGTTGGAGCCCTGTATTCTTTTTTGTGTTTCTCTTAGTTGGCATGAATCCAAGAATTCCCCATCTTGATTCTAGAGAGCTCTCTACACATTCTTTCACCATCTTCTACATATTGGAATCTAACAAAACCGAAAACGTTGTTGTTTATATCTTTCTGTCATACAACATATGCATCAACTATATGCCCACAATATTGGCTAGTCTTCAATAGTTTATTACTCTAATAATTCTTTAGGCAAGTTACTAACATTGAACATTGTTGGCGGTTAGTGATGATTGATATTAGTGGCGACTGATACAACAAGTCCATCAATAACAACTAATTATTACTAGTAATTTACTACTGATGTAAGGCCACGTTCCCAGAATGCTTACAGTTGGTCATTCATAGCGTAAAACATCTAAAATATAAAATTTGCAGCGGAAATATATTTTTTCATTAATAATTAAAATTGTGTCAAATCAGCACATCGTTTGTTTACATCCCAAAATTGTATTAACACAATTACATTCTCAAATATGTGGATGCCAGACTCGAATCACTACCAGTAGCTTATACATCCATGCCCACACCTCCTTAGCATCAACCATTACCTGCCAACTATTATGCATACAAAAGTCAACGACGCTGAGCGAGTTCTAGTTTAATAATAAAATACTTTTTCATATATTTCAAAACCTTTACATTTAATGCATGATCATTCATCATTACATACATATCATCATATCATTTATTATCATTCTTTTCGTTCATTTCGTACATTTCGAACTTTCATTATTATCTTTCACTTTCATCTAGACCAATTTCGTATGCTATACCCCAAACATTGTGCACGAAGCTCGTACTGGGCCGAAGTCTATAAATAGACCCCTAACATTGTGCACGAAGCTGACTCCAGTACCGGGGCAAGCGACAAGGGTCCCGTTTCATATGTATTAATCAATCACAAAGATTGACCCCTGTGTGCATCCTTATGGGTTAGCTAAACCTCACACAGTTGAGCTAACAACCCAATGGCTGTGAACCTCCATTCATTTTGCTTGCAAGACTTTCATTCATTAATTACGTTCCACTTTTCATCATTGTTATCTTTGACTTTCATTACATAATACTTTACGTACATATACATATCATACCACGCAAAGTCATATCATACACATATCGTTTTAAGAACCGTTTAATGTGAAAAGATAACACAACACCTAAACAACATACCATGCGATAACTTAATCACATGACATCATCATCTCGCGCGAGACCTAGCCTTTCACGTGAATACCTTACCACATTCAAATCCTGCACATCCCATCATCACAGTCACGCGAAATCATACATATCGTACGAGAAAATACATATCGCGCGAGAACTTCCTATCGCGCGAAAACTACCTGTCGCGCGAGAACTATCAGATTCAAACTTCATACCGTACACCAAACGGCTCGCGCGAAAGCTTATGGTTTCCCGCCCAAACATAGCTTATCGTATCTAAGGCTGTTCTAACATGCTTAACACCATAAACAACATCATCATAAGCATAAACAAGCATTTTAGTATGCATAATAGGCCCAAAACATAAAAACATGCATAAAAAGGGGACTAGAGACTCACCTCTTGAGGTTCTAGCACAAACGCAACCTTCCCAAAGCCTTCACCGAGCAAAAACTATATAATCATGCGTTATATTCATCAATAATCCATTCTTAGTACATAACACGAGTTATATACCTCAAACACTTGGATTCTTCACTTTCTCTCTCTACGCAGCCGCTTTCTCTCTCTAACATCAGCACTTCTCACGTGAAAATGGAGTCAGACTGGGTGTTTCATCTATTTATACCCAGGTCCACCTCTCGCGTGAGGTTCTTGCTCGAGAACTTCATTCTGCCTTCTTTTCTTTAAAACTTTCGAGCGTTACAAGTCCACCCTCCTTATTTAGGTTTCGTCCTCGAAACCTGTCAGTCCTCGAACAGCTGCGGATAGTGCTGTCTCATATCTTTCTTGGTCTCCGATGTTGACTCGGACCCCTTTCTGTGTCTCCACTGTACATGCACAAGTGGAACCACTTTATTCCTTAACCTTTTCTCCTTTCTATCAACGATGGCCATCGGTTGCTCCTCATAATTGAGCCATTCATCCACCTCGATATCATCGAATGGCACGATCATATCCTCGTCGTCTAAGCACTTCCTCAGGTGAGATACATGGAACGTCGGATGAATTCCACTTAACTCATCAGATAGCTCTAACTTGTAAGCCACCTCTCCTACTCGAGCAATGATTCGGAAAGGCCCTATATACCTTGTGCTTAGCTTTCCTCGCTTCCTAAACCGGATGATCCCTTTCGAATGCGATACCTTCAACATAACTCTATCGCCTACCTTGAATTCGATCGGTCTCTGCGTCTTGTCGGCATACGACTTCTGTCTATCCTTCGCTGCCTTCATAAAGGCCTTGATATTTTCCAACTTTTCGGTCGTAGCCTCGATCACCTCAATACTCCCTAACTCCTTTTGCCCGATATTGCCCTAACATACGAGCGTCCTACACCTTCTACCATGTAGCATCTCATAAGGAGGCATACCAATACTGGCATGATAACTGTTGTTATACAAGAACTTGGCTAACGGTAAGTGTTCATCCCAACTTCCACCAAAATAAATGACGCATGCCCGAAGCATATCTTCTAGCATCTGAATGGTTCTCTCCGACTAACCATCTGTCTGAGGATGATCAGCCGTACTGATATGTAACCTCATCCCTATCGCATCATGAAATCTCTTCCAAAACCTCATCCCTATCGCATCGTATCCCCTTGCCGTACGCGGCAACTTCATAATGAAGTCCATGGTGATGTGATCCCGCTTCCACTCGGGAATGTCCAAAGGTTGAATCCTCTTGTACGGCTTCTGATGCTCAGCCTTCACTTGCAGACAAGTAAGGCACTTACTCACATACTCCGCTACGTCCCGCTTTATTCCCGGCCACCAATAATCCTTCTTCATATCTTGATACATTTTCGTAGCACCGGGATGAATTGAGTATTGAGTCTTACGAGCCTCATCCATGATCTTCCTACGTAGATCCCTATAAACAGGAATCCACATTCACCCTGATAGGGTCCTATCTCCAAGGGTGTTCTCCCCCAACACGATGACTAGACCTTTCATCCTTTCGGAGTTAATCTGATCTTCTTTCAGAGCTTCTTCTTGAATTTATTTGACCTGCTTCATCACATCGAAGGTCATAATCAACTGATAAGCCTTCACCCGGATCGGTTCGGGTTTCTCCTTTCGGCTAAGGGCATCCGCCACCACGTTGGCCTTGCCCGGATGGTAGTAGATCTCGCAATCATAATCCTTAATAAGTTCCAACCATCTCCATTGCCTCATGCTCAAATCCTTTTGCTCGAAGAAGTACTTCAAGCTCTTGTGGTCAGTGTAAATGGTGCACTTCGTCCCGTACAAGTAGTGCCTCCAAATCATCAATGCAAAGACCATAGCCGCCAACTCCAAATCATGAGTAGGGTAGTTAGCCTCATGGATCTTCAACTGTTGGGACGCATAGGCTATAACTCTCCCCCGTTGCATCAACACGCAACCCAATCCCGAATAAGAAGCATCCGAATAGACCACCAGGCCTTCGCTCCCTTCGGGCAACGCCAAGATAGGAGCTTGAGTCAATCTCGTCTTTTGCTCTTCGAAAGCATTCTCCTGCTCTAGACCCGATACGAACTTCACATCCTTACGGGTCAACTTAGTCAATGGTAAAGCTATCTTGGAGAAGTCTTGAATGAACCTTCTGTAGTATCCCGCCAAACCCAAGAAACTACGAATCTCGGATGGTGTCTTTGGAGATTTCCATTGCATCACCGCCTCAACCTTTGCTGGGTCTACCATGATCCCTTTCGGGTTGACCACATGACCCAAAAACTGAACCTCGCGCAACCAGAACACGCATTTGGGGAACTTGGTGTACAGCTTCTCCCTTCTAAGCGTCCCCAGTACCTCCCGAATGTGACGGGCATGTTCCTCCTCGCTCTTCAAATAAATAAAGATATCATCAATGAACACAATCACTGATTTATCCAACATTGGTCGACACACCCGATTCATCAAGTCCATAAAAGCAGCTGGTGTGTTGGTTAAACCAAAGGACATCACGAGGAATTCGTAGTGTCCATAACGCGTACGAAAAGCTGTCTTTGGAATATCCTGCTCTTTCACCCTTAGCTGATGGTAGCCAGATCGAAGGTCTATCTTCAAGAACCAACTAGCACCTTGGAGCTGATCGAACAAGTCATCAATCCTCGGTAACGGATACTGGTTCTGCACAGTCAACTTGTTCAGCTCATGGTAGTCGATGCACATCCTCATGCTACCGTCCTTCTTCTTCACAAATAAGACCAGAGCACCCCATGGAGAGATACTAGGTCGAATGAACCCCTTATCTAACAATTCTTGCAGCTGAGTCATCAATTCCTTCATCTTGAAGGGAGCTAGGCGATACGGCGCCTTAGCAATAGGTTGGGCAACAGGTATCAGATTGATCTGGAACTCGATCTCGCAGTCAGGTGGCACGCCTGATAGATCCTCCTACAATACGTTTGGGAAGACACACACGACCGGTAAATCCGTCAATCGTGGTACTGACGCATCCACATCCTTCACGTAGGCTAGATAGACACCACATCCACATCTCATACACTTCTCAGCCACCACCATCGAAATTAATTTTGGGACCGTGCGAACACTATCACCATAAATCGTCACCAAGATCCCATCGGGCGAGGTCAATCAAATCATCTTCTTACGACACACAATATTTGCCTCATAGGCTGCTAGCCAATCCATCCCTAGGACTACATCAAATCCGCCTAAAGGCATTACGAACAACCTAGCATAGAACCTATGGCCTTCCAACTCTATGTCATAATCCTCTACCATATCAAATTTCCTAGTAGACTTACCAATGGCAGTTTCTACATTGAAGGACTCATCAATCCTTCTACTCCTAATGGGCAACTTATCATAGAAGGCAGCAGATATAAAACTCCTACTAGCACCAGAATCAAAAAGCATAGAGGCATAAGTTTGGTTTCTAGGAATGTACCTGACACATCGGGGTCCACCCTAGCCTCCTCCCAGGTCATAGTGAATGCCCTCGCTTTTGCCCTCTGCCCCTCCTTCTCTTTCTCAATCCCCTTCCTTGCCTCGAAGTTCTCATCCCTTGGCTTCTTTCACTCCCTGACTCATATGACCTGTTTCTCCATAGTTATAGCACCTTATCACCCCACAATCCTTTGCCACATGCCCTGCTTTCTCGCACTTGAAACAGATGTTTGATCTCCACTTACAGTCTCCCTACCAGATCGACCACCGACCTAAACGTACCTGGTCAAGCGGCGATCAAGTGTCTGCGGATATCCGCTGGCAGACCTTGGATGTACCTCTTGATCTTTCGTGACACGGGTGTCACCTGTTCTGGCACCAGCCTCTCAATCTCGTTGAACTTCGTCGTATACTGCTAGTGCGTCATAGTTCCCTCCTCCAACTGTAGGAACTCCCTCTTAATCTTATCCAACTCCCTGTGAGGACAGAACTCCTCAATCACCAACTTCTTCAGTTCCGGCCACCTCATCCTGCTAATGGACCTGCTACCCTCAGCCTAGATAATATTGTCCCACCAGCATAAGGCCAAATCCACAAATGAGTGGGTGGCAAACGTCACCTTCTGGTCCTCCCTGCACACGCTGATATCCAACACAGCCTCCATTTCCCTCACCCATCGATGAGCAGCAGCAACATTCCCACTCCCATCAAAAGTCATGGGTTTGTATCTCTAGAATGCCCCATAGTTACACCCCTTTACAGTTTCTTGCACAGCTTCCTCCTCCTCTTCATCACTCGAAGCAACCGTCTAGGTTTTTGGTTGCTCCCATTCTCCTCCCTCTTCTCCCCCTCTCTTGGTAGTATTCTTCTTCTCCTTTTTCTCCTTCCTTTCATCCTCCCTCACAGCTCTAATAACCTCAGTCACCATAGACGGCTGAATCGTCTGCATGACTTGATGAACCTCCTCAACTACAACCTCCTTTACTGAGGCCCTCAAATTAGCGCTCTCGTCCCCACATTCCTGGTGATGAAGCTCGTGCTCCTCAGGTGCCGTTTCGACAGCCCTAGCCCTGTTCCTCGTGACATGCGGCCCATCACCACATCCACCACGACCTCCACCTTGTGAAGCGCTCGAAGATAAACCACCAGCCATCTCTTAAGTACTATAAGATTCAAACACCAATACGGTCATTCAATGTAATAACTCAGATTATGTCAAGTATAGTAAGTACCTAATTACAGTGGTCGGTTGTGATTAGCCACTTACTTTAATCTTCATTCCGAAAGCATTTCCTATCCTGACTACATTAGTATCCAAATCTACTAAAGACACATAATTCATATAACACGCGCACAAAAATTCCTTTTCCATTTGATTTACATAAAACGTTTACATAAACATTTATATAAACATTTACCTGTAGGCATGTAGCTACTAGGACTGGCATCCATTCCCTTTCGTCCCATTCTCAATTTAGGTTTTAGGTTTTTGAAAATATTTTACCCAATTCTCTTAAACTTTGGCTCTGATATCAACTTGTAAGGCCCCATTCCCGGAACGCTTACAGTTGGTCATTCATAGCGTTAAACATCTAAAATATAACATTTGCAGTGGAAATGTATCTTTTCATTAATAATAAAAATTGTGTCAAATCAGCACATCGTTTGTTTACATCCTACAAATTGTATTAACACAATAACATTCTCAAAAATGTGGATGGTAGACTCGAATCACTCCCAGTAGCTTATGCATCCATACTCTCACCTCCTCGGCATCAACCATTACCTACCAACTATTATGCATACAAAGGTCAGCGATGCTGAGTGAGTTCTAGTTTAATAATAAAATACTTTTTCATACATTTCAAAACCTTTACATTTAGTGCGTGATCATTCATCATTACATACATATCATCATATTCATTCATTATCATTCGTTTCATTTATTTCGTCATTTCGAACTTTCATTATTATCTTTCACTTTCATCTAGACCAATGTCGTATGCTATACCCCAAATATTATGCACAAAGTTGGTACTGGGCCGAAGTCTATAAATAGACCCCTAACATTGTGCACGAAGCTGACTCCAGTACCGGGGCAAGCGACAAGGGTCCCGTTTCGTACGTATTAGTAAATCACAAAGATTGACCCTGTGTGCATCCTCATGGGTTAGCTAAACTACACACAGTTGAGTTAATAACCCAATGGTTGTGAACCTCCATTCATTTTGCTTGCAAGACTTTCATTCATTAATTACGTTTCACTTTTCATCATCGTTATCTTTCACTTTCATTGCATAATACTTTACGTACATATACATATCATACCATGCAAAGTCAGATCATACACATATCGTTTTAAAAAACGTTTAATGTGAAAAGATAACACAACACCTAACAACATACCCTGCGAAAACTTAATCACACGACATCATCTCGAGCGAGAACTAGCCTTTCGCGCGAGTACCTTACCACATTTAAATCCAGCACATCCCATCATCACAGTCGCGTGAAATCAGACATATCGCGCGAGAACTTCCTGTCGTGCGAGAACTACCTGTCCTGCGAGAACTACCTATCGCGCGAGAACTATCAGATTCAAACTTCATACCGTACACCAAACGGCTCGCGCGAAAACTACGGGTTTCCCGCCCAAACATAACTTATCGCATCTAAGGCTGTTCTAACATGCTTAACACCATAAACAACATCATCATAAGCATAAACAAGCATTTTAGTATGCATAATAGCCCCAAAACGTAAAAACTCGCATAAAAAGGGGACTAGAAACTCACCTCTTGAGGTTCTAGCACAAACGCAACCTTCCCGAAGCCTTCACCAAGCGAAAACTACATAATCATGCGTTATATTCATCAATAATCCATTCTTAGTACATAACACGAGTTACTACACGAGTTACATACCTCAAACACTTGGAATTTTCACTTTCTCTCTCTAGGCAGCCGTTTTCTCTCTCTAACAGCAACACTTCTCGCGTGAAAATAGAGTGTGACTGGGTGTTTCAGCTATTTATACCCAGGTCCACCTCTCACGTGAGGTTCTCGCGCGAGAACTTCATTCTGCCTTCTTTTCTTTGAAATTTTCGGGCGTTACAACTGATATACAACAAGTTGATTGTTAATGTGGTGACCAAAGTTAGTGGTGATTGATATTAGTGGTGACTGATACTAGTGGTGGCTATTTTAGGGGCAATTAGTTATTAACAATAAGGGCTCATCGGCAGCAATTTGAGTGAAATGGAAGCAATTAGTTACTAGTGACAAACCAATCATCAACAATGACTAATTTACTGTTGAAGAAGTTACCACTTAATGTCTTTCTTACTGGCTATGTTATTGCTGATGTAACCAAATAACTGCTAAAGGTTATAAATGCCAACTACACAATCTCTTACAAAGAGTTACATTGTTGAATTTCAAACGTTATAATGGTTCTCTTCCTATTAGATGAAAGTCTTTACACTATTACAATACATGATATTATAATTTTATTTTTAGAGAAAAAATAAATTCTCATTCTTATGGAAGCCTTCTGTTTTGTTCGATTATCGACATTTTATCTACAAAGTATTTAATCTCAGTTCTATAACTAATGTCTAAGCTATTCAGAAAACTACCTATAACAATTTATGGAAAAAAAATGCTTGTAAAAATGTAATGTCTCAACTTAGCGCACCAAACTTTTCTTTTTTTAACATGTTTCGTATGATAAGTATTATTTTAATCGGACTCACCTATCCGTTTTTCAGCCGGGACCGCACCCCCAACCTCTCAGAAAAAACCCATTACTAAGAAAATCTACTATCTCAACTTAAACATTTTTACTCAAAATGAGACTTAAACCCATAAAATATTAATATTTACATATCATATGTAGGTTACTTTAACCGGTTAAAATAAGAATCATAGTTCCTATTTTGGTTAAAGTTTAAATCATTTGTGGGGTTGAGGATACGATGGAATCATGAGTATTTATAGGTTGACATCACAATATCATGAGTGCCCATTGACAACGCAAGTGTGCAGCCTTTTATATTATCATCACCGACAATTGCACCAAAACCTAATATAAATATATTTTATTTATGGTGTGGATAATCGTGGGTTGCACTACCATTTCACATCATATTACAATTCAACTTGACATCACACAAGCAGACCCAAATCATGATTCTTATTTTCACAATTAAAGTGCTTTCATCACTTTTCGTCACAACCTATCACACTATTTCCACCTCTTTCAAGTATTTTTACTTTTTGATTGTGCACGGTATGAATCGACGGTGATGCATCGTGGTTCACCGCATCACATTAGCATTAGCGGTGTTGTCACGAACGTTACATATTCACCTTACTCATCAATTGTGCACAGGACCGGTCTTAAAACTATGATTCTAGTTATATAGAAGTTACAATAAATAAATATATAAAATTATAAATAAAACTGTTTTGTTTTGTTTTTTTTTTCTTGTTAAACTAAGTTAATTTCACAAATTAAATATATGTAGAAATTGATTACCATTTAGTTATTCTACTTTTCATGTTTACCTAAATAAAATTATTATAAAACTTAGTTAATATATTTTATAAGTTTGCTAGAATAAAATTAGGTTTATTGGGTTTTAATAATCACAACTTTTATCTTTTGAACGTGATTAATCATAACTCAAATATATTTACAGATGCACTTAACTTTAGATTATTTTACTCAAACGATTCCTTATTAATTGACAGTACATCGTTTAACTTTTTTGAAGAAACTTGGCCAACTTTTAACTTAGTTTTAACTCAACTGTTGCCCAATCTCTATCAAGTTTGTTTTCCGGAGTCTAGCCATCATCGTCACTTGAAATCTACATACAATGAATCAAGTTGTTCATATCAGGAGGTTGAGATTGACGGATTTTGGATGCAGAAGTTTTAGATAGATGGATCTGATGGTAGAATTCAATTATTTGCTTGATGTTTTGGCCATATAACTAGTCCACACCATCAGAAAACTAATGGAATTAACTCTCAGTTAATAACAATCGTTGAAGGAAAATTTAAGAATGTCTGTAAACATTTCATAATTTATAATTAATCACGGCTAATAAATGAAAGTTAGAATTATTAAAATTCCATAACCTATAAATTTATTAAAAGACTTGATATTATTTAGTAAATTTCTTTCTTGACAGTTTGCTCCTGCTAATCTTTCAAATAAAAAAAATACTAAATAGTAATTAATATATATATATATATATATATATATATATATATATATATATATATATATATATATATATATATATATATATAGTATATATATATATATATATATGTATATATATATATGTATATATATATGTATATATATATATATGTATATATATATATATATATATATATATATATATATATATATATATATATATATATATATATATGTTTGTGTGTGTGTGTGTATTTGATTAACTTAATTTCAATAACTTACATATAAAAATCACAACAATAAAACAATATTAAAACATTGATTGATTCTTACTGTTAAAAGATATTAGTGAGTTAAACTTAGTTATTATTGGATAAGATATTTTATCCGGTTACTTAATTTATCCAAATATTACTAAACTAAAACTATTTTATTGACGATCAACCTCCCCTCTTAATTCTTTACCAAAACGAATTATGTGCCTAACCGCAAGGGCAAATTGAGTATAATGTAAAATTCTAAAATGTTAATATATATTGAGTATCAATTTCAGTGTTCTTTGCGTAAAGTATATATATATATATATATATATGCAGATAACTTTTGACGTTGACCACTACATTACAACTTCTGAATGGAAAGAATTTGTTTGTGGCCAGAGAACAATCCACTCCTTTAAGTATTTCTAGATGGTGTCCCTTCTATCCATCATAAGGCATTCTAGTTTGTCGTCTTTTAGTATATGATGCCAATAAATACGTAATGTTTAAACATATTATGCTCATCGATCAAATAAATAATGATAATAAAGTGTGACCGAAGAGGGAGTTAAATGAAGCAACCATTTTAAGCCCTTATATGTTTTTAAAACGATATATTAAGACATGATATGATTGAAATTACGTATGAGTTATAAACTATAAGTAATAAAATAATAATATAAAATTAAAAAAAAAAATTCAAAGATAAAGTAAACATTTTGTTTCAAAATAACATTAAAAAATTTCATTTTTAAAAATTTCCTTACTATAACTTCCTATTTTAATTTTTTTAAATTTACTTTAAAAAAACTAATTTTAAAATATTACGTAAAAATAGTTTATTTTTAGAAAAATTCTTTTTATTAAAAAAATATTTTTATACATTAATAAAAAGATCTCTTTTTTAATTTATTAAAAAACTAGTTATAATGTAAAAATAAATAAAAAATATTATTAGTAACTAATGTAGTTATTTAATAGAAGAGAGAAGCGGGAAAAGTTTAATAAAAATAAATGTGATGCTAACAGATGCCACCTTTATTTATCATTTTATTAGAGTAGAAAGATTAACTCATTAATTTGTATAATATCATTTAGATCAATTCTATTAGTTTATAAAATATTAAAACGAGTATATTTTTATGGTTTATATAATTTTTAATTTTATTGCATATTATCTAAAGGATACTAAATTTTGTAATAAAAAATAAATACGAAATAGTTTATAGTCGTACATAATTTAATTATAGATAATTTGATTATGATAATAGAAACGTAAAAGATGCATGGTGATGATTTGGAAATCAAATGTTGTTTCTAAAGAATGGTGTGCTATAGGAAAAAAAAAATTTTATGGAAGAAAATTTTTTTAATACGTGTGCTGACTTGACACATTCGTAATGACTTATAAAAATGTCATTGCAGATGTTTTACATGTCTTCAGGAGAATGCTAACCACAAATACCAAGATTAAAAGTAACATATAATTGGTGCATGATTAATGACGTGATGTAGGGAAATAAGATAAGATTATTTTTAAATAATGTAAAAAAGATGCGTGGATATAAGTAGTTAGCATAAAACAATTATAAAATTGGTCCGAGTGTGCATGCACCCAAACTCTCACCACATGCTTAACGCCTTCAGGTCTTGTCGCGACTCTTATACCTAATATTTGGTCTAGGAACCACATTTATCAAATTATATTATTTACATATTAACCATGACCACTTAATTGTTGCTGTCCAAAACAAACATATGAATTAGACGTACTCTTAACATGACCTATAAAGGTAGACAACTATATAGTGTTGGACTACCATAAACTATCATAACAACCACCTCCATAACAACAATTAATTCATAGTCATCGCGCGTAACAATTACCGTCGACAATATCTTCTTTTAATTCTTGGTGGTAGAGAAATATGACTAAAATAATGTGTGATGATTCATGTTGTCTTCATTTTACGTTTCTTATAATGTTATTGACTAAAAATATGGCTATTTTACATGTTTATTATTGAGTTAACCTAATTTTTAAATTTATTTACTTCAAGCAAAAAATTCCACAGTAAGAACAATACATAGAACAAAAAGAGTATTGCAACCTAAGGGTATAAGGAGTAGCGCGCACCTGGATGTGAGGGGAGGGCAAAACGAAAACAAAGAAAGAAGTAGTCGTTGCAACAACTAATTTAATAAACAAAATAATTAATCTATAAATACCCTATTAACTTCATTATATTTTATACCAATTCATACTATTTTCTCATATGATAATGAATTCCTTATCAACTTTTAAGTTTTCATCATGAGCTCAGATGAGTCTTCAACTGGTTCTTTTGAATGTAACGATCACTTTTTAAAAAAGATGACACAAACTATATTCCTCCTTTTTGATGATGTGGCAAGTTCACGCAATGCAAATTTAAAAACATATATAGATAACGATAAAGGTAATGAAACTACTCATGATCATATTTTAGAAGTTTATTGTCCACATATCCTCTATATGATGATAACATGTTCAATACAAGGATCTAGTTGCAAAAAAGTATTATTTAGACGAACCGTTAATAATATGGTAAGACAATTCTTGTATTTCAAATTAAGGTGGATGGTTGAGGTAAAGGTCTTTTAACCCATTACAAAAGTATACATTTATAACACGTCAACTAGCGTAGGGGATGATTCCTGATTCGTGTGACGATTACTTGAAGGTGTTTGCAAGAACTTCATGAGAAACTATAGACCATTTTTGTGACGGTATTATTCAGATATACGGATAAAATATCGTGAAAACTGATTAAGAGCAACATACAAATTTTATACACGACACATGAGTTTAAACACGAATTCATTAGAATGTTAGACAACATTATTTGTACATATTGCGCTTGAAGGATTTGCCCAAGGGAATGAACAGGTCGATACATGATAGGTATTCCGGTGGTAGGAGACCTTGATTCATATTAAATTTTTAATCCATTTTGATCTGAACTCATTCCGACCCAAAAACATGTTATCCTAATTTCATCCTAATCCTTTTTTCTAAATTGTCCATCTTGACCTAAACTCATGTTGACCTTTTTTTCGAAATGATTCATCCTGACCTAAACTAATCTAATTCAAACTCATCGTGACCTAAATAATCTAATCCAACCCACTCATTGCATCACCTCTAATCTCTAAGTTAATTACCAGGAAGCCTTCTTGTCTAGTGGTAACACCGTGGTTTTTCAAATGGGAAGTTGTGGGTTCAACTCTCATATACGCAATATACTTCGGGGCGAGCCATGAGATTTTTACAGTTGTTGGATTTCTTCTGGGTGAGATAGGTTGTGGTCACCACCCTCTGTTATTCAGGCAAAAGGTTGAATAGTTGTTAGTATGGGTTTTTCAAATTGACCAACGTTTAAAACTCAATTGCTCAGAAATTCACTCGTTCGATTTTGGTTCGGTTGTAAACGAGCCGAGTGGCTCGACTCGGTTTGTAAAGGAACCGAGCATGAGCGGAGGTAAGTTCGCTCGTTGCTTGCTTGTTTTTTGTCGAATTATTTTTAGTTATTTAATTTATATATGTGTGTATGTTAATATATTTAATATTTTTACTTAATATCCCTACCCTTGGATCTTGTCCCTTGAGTCATTTATCAATTTTCGAAATTACACTGACCTAAGACCGTGATGTCATGAACCGTCTAAATTTCCTAGTTCCCCTAAACTCCTAATCACCGTCACCGTAATGAATTTGACTTAATTGCGTTTTAATTTGTATTTTGTTAACATTATTTTGTATGTAATTTTGTTTAATTTTTGAGTTAAAGTTGTAAGTATTTAATCGTTAAACAAATGATCATTTGGAGTTTTCTATTAAATTTTAACTTGAAACCGAGCAGAACCAAGTTCAAGCATAAACATTCTGTATGATTTTAAATTCGAACCAAACCGAGCGACTTGATTTGTAAACGAACCGAGTTCAAGCATACATTCTTTCGGTTCGTGAACCACGGTGACCCAAGTAACTGGAGCTTTAATATGAAAAAAAAGAAAAAAGTCATTGGCGGCTAGTTTCATATCTTATCCTACTTTATTGACCATTTAGTCGGTGTGTCTACCGATCGGACAAAGCGTTCCAGTAACTTGTACCAAACAAGTATTGCCACGTAAGCTTCTGTGGGACCCATAATAAACCAAATCTTCGTGTGTTCTGGAGTCTGGACTGCCACTTCTCGAGGACTCCTTGACCGGTGAACACAGAATAAGGTCAATGACATGAACTCAAGTCAATTGCTTCAACCTCCAATGTTGATCTTATTAACGAACCACTCACTATGCATGTTGTACAATCATTATTTTAGGCTTTGTAACGTGATTAAGCTAGGATATTAGAAGGTTTAGTTAACAAAATGTTTACCTTTCCATCTTCTTAAACAATATCAATAAGCCATTTTCTAGTACTTTTAAACTTTTGATTCGGGCCAAGACACTAGAGCTGAGATGTGAGTTTGTACGTGATGTAAGCCCTTATCTTTACCTGCGGATTTATTTCACCCCAAATGGTCATTTTAGGATAGACGGTCATTTAAGCTTTCTTAGAGGATAGCGTTTTTAATCTTGAGTTTCACAATCCAAATTCATCGGTATCTACTTCAACAATAGTGTGTGATTTACACGTTGAGGACTTGCCATCCAGTGATAAAAGATGATTTAACGGTTTGAAGTGTTACTTTTAACTTTAAAATTTATATTTAGTTTAAATATTTGGGAATGAAAAAGATGAGTTATATGTGTATTAAATATATTCATAACTACATATAGTAAAAATAAAAAGAATTAATGATTATTGTTGAAGTAAATACCCGTCTGGAGAGATATGTTTATTTTCATCAAGTGACAGCCCATTGATCTAAGGAAAGCACATGATGAGGTAAAACGGAAAGTAGAAAGAAATGATGGTTAAGATTAAGATGGTAGAAAAGTCTCACCGGTCTTTGGAGAGGGTTAAGGTGATGGAAGAGGTAGCACGCCTTAACAAGGCTAAGCACACATTGATCGCTAGGGCATTCTCAATTGTCTGAACAATTAAACAATTGATCATGCTTAAAAACATATAATAAATCATATAAATCTTAAATAAGTACTTAGTCCGATCTAAAAAATTAAAACAACTCCATTAGCTTATTAACATGCTTATAAACCGATGATCCATTTGTACTTTTGTCCGCCGCCGACGCCCCTCGATAATCTATCACAAAAAACACTATCCATATCTTTTTTCAGACAGATAAATTATATCGGTAAGACAACATGCTTAAATAAACATATGTAGAGAGGTATTTTCTAGTAGTGTGACTCTTACACTAAATGGTATGTATTTTAAGGAAGAAAGTATTTGGTTTGTTGATAAGATTAAGAAAAGAAAACCCATCAAAGTAGGAAAATAAAAATATAGAAAACTTTATAAAAGAAGAAGCGGTTGTCAAGGTTTCTTTGTTCATCTCCAAGACATGAACCCAACTTTGCTAAGTAACCTTCACCGGGACCTTCCACCTGGAACTCATCAGGATAAAAGCACCTCCATATCATCACCCTTCACCCCCCCTACGTCATTCACCCTTATATACACACACAACCCCATCAACATCTCAAATCACTCATCACAAATGGAGAATTATGGAGCTAAACCCAATTGGGTCCGCCGGAATTGCATCGGAAAAGGGTCATTCGGGGTCGTCAGTCTCGCCGTCGATGAACTCACCGACGATGGTCATGTCTTCGCTGTGAAATCAGTGAAAGAAAACTCCGGCGAGGCTGTACGGTGTTTGGAGAACGAGATTCGAGTGCTGAAATCGTTATCTTCACCGTTTGTTGTTAAGTATCTCGGAAATGATGTGACGTGTGAGAGTTCGACGGTGTACAGAAACTTACACATGGAGTATATCTCCGGTGGCACTCTCGCCGGAGTGGGCAAACACGGTGGCGGTGATGCTGCAAATTTCCGGAGTTACATACGGTGTATCACGGCGGCGTTGAGCTACATTCACGGGAGAAACATTGTTCACTGTGATGTAAAAGGGGCGAATGTGCTGATCGGAGAGATCTCCGGCACGGCGAAGCTCGCCGACTTCGGGTCGGCGGTGGCGACCGGCGGTGGGTTTCCGGGGATACGTGGGACACCGCGGTGGATGGCGCCGGAGGTCGTCAGAGGTGAGTATATCGGACCGGAGTCCGACGTGTGGTCGTTGGGGTGTACGGTGGTTGAAATTCTCACCGGAGAACCACCGTGGGAAAACAGGGGTGCTGATACTCTCCGTCAAATTGGATTCTCTGGCGACATGCCGGAGATTCCATCGCCGGTGTCGGAGGATTTACGTGATTTTGTCGACATGTGTTTGAAGCGAGAGTGGAGGGAGAGGTGGACCTCCGATCAGCTGCTGCACCACCCGTTTCTGTCATCGTGTTCATCTGTTTCACCACTGCAAATCAGTGAAATCACCATTGACAAGTGTAAATTATCACCCAGATGCGTGTTTGATTGGTCGGATTCATGTTGTTCTGAAGAATCAACGAGTGAAGATCATCTATTCGACGCGAAACAGAGGATTTGTAAATTAGCTTCGAATTCGATGGTAATTTGGGAATCAGAAGGTTGGGAGATGGTGAGGAACAGATATTCGCCGGAATTTGGTGTAGATACGCCGGAATATTCTGATTCCGGCGATGGTGAAGCTGGTGTGAGTGGCAGGGGAAGGGTAAATTGGGAAGATGTAGAATCTAGTGAAAGTTATAGGTACGATTTTGAATGTACAAGCAGTGATGCATTGGGTACACTGGTCGGTGTGATGTGTAGAGATAGTGTGTATATATACACGTGTAACATGTTTGTATGGATTAGGCATGTGTTTCTGATGGTTTGTTTGTATATTTTGAATGTTATCCAATACATTTACTACATGCAACGGTTAGCTTCAACGCCAAGTCTTTCTTTGCATTCAATTTTTTTTAAAGTACAAAAATAATTTGCATGGTTCTATAAAGATACACGTGTACTATGGGAAAAAATTATATGAGAAAGAAAGATGTTAACTTAACTAAAAAGAGAAACTAAAAGTTATAAGAAAAAGAAATATGTTAACTAAAGAGAGAAACCGAAGAAGGGAAATTTCCTATATACTACTTAACTTAAAATAACTATTTATATATTTATGGGAAATGTTTAAATACAAAAAGTTTCAAAACTATAAAAATATAATATTAATTTTCACCATCAATCTCTTTAATTAATAGTAAATATCAAATTGTAAGTAAAAGTCTGTTAAATGTGTATTTTAAGTATAAACATTTTTGTTTATCTTTTGTAAGTTTTTTTATTTTTTTAAACGTTCATAACTTTTATATACAAAATTATTTTTTAATAAAAATTACACCATAAAAAGAAATATTTTTTTTTATTTTTAAAGCAAGTACAATATTGTTATTTAAAAAGATAATTTATTAAAAATTAGTTTACATAATCTATAAAACACAATGATAGATAACAACTAGTTTACATAATCTACTAAAAATTTTGACAAAAATAGCATATTGTGTTATCTTCAATATTATGAGTTTTAAAAAATGCATTGGTGAAAGTATATTGTTATGTATTTTTAATTGTAAAACATAATGATAGATAACAAGTTTTTATAATCTATAAGGACAATAACAAAAATAACTGCAGGATCGGTGTTGGTCTCTCAACACAAGTCTTGTATCTCACAAACTCACTAACTCTCACTCGATTGATGAAGAGGAATCTCTAACTAAGTTGATAATAATATAATAAGTTGATGAACACAAAAATGATTTTCAAGATACTTGAATATATTATTTCTCAACTCAGTATTATAAGACTCTTACAAGTATGGTTACATAAGTTACAATGAAAAACTATATATACTACTATCTACAGCCGGTTATACTTAAAAAACCAGCTGGAATTTACCGCTAAGCAAATACTACATTGCTAGAAGTAAAATATCTAAGATAAAATAATATCCTAGATTAGGTAGTCATAACAGGTCTATGACTTACCTTTTGTCACCAACTAAGTATGGTAACTGTACTAACTGAAAAAGGTAAACAGTGGATTAAAATATGGTCAACTACATGGGAGTGGGAAAACGCCATGCAGTGTATCAGAGTTGTCAGCGGATGTCAGACAGCCCATACTTATGTCCACTGGTTCATAGTTGATTCTTCCTAAAGCAAAATGGTTTCGGAAGAATAAGTTCTTCGGAAGCCATTTATACTTCGGAAGAATCAACTTCTTCCAAGTCTTCTGCAAGTCTTTGTGACTTCATTCTTCGGAAGACTTTGTCTTGGATCTTCTAAGTGTGAATGCTTCGGAAGGAGAATTACTTGGTCCTCATATGCTTCAGAAGACTTGATTCTACCTTCGAAAGTTCTTCATATACTTCGGAAGTAAAACTATTTAGTCTCGGAAGACTTAGTTTTACTTTCGGAAGTTCTTCATACTTAAGCTTCGGAAGATGTTCAACTTGTCTTCGGAAGAGCAGCTATAGCTTCGGAAGACTTCTTCAATTGTACTTCAAAAATATTCTAAGTGTTGTTTTGGTTACACCAGCCTCGTATGATCCAACAAACTCTCCTAGGCTGATGCTACCAAAATTTCACTTCTTTCTGCTCCTTAAAGTCTTCAACACCAGGGAAGAATATATTTATCTGTTTCCTTGTTCTTCCTTGATGTGGTGGTGACGAGCTGGTACAAATCATTCGTAGATAGTAGATCGAGCCTGTTGTTTTGAATGACATGCACCCTTTGTTGTGTCCCTCTGAAGAGAGTTAGTTGATGGGAATTGTACTCCTACTCCCATCTAACTATAGGATCAGAAGTTGAGCCTTCAACCATCTGAAAGAATGGTTTTCCTTTTGTAGTTGTGCCTTCTTTCTCATCCTTTGCTCTCCTCTTCAACTCTTCTTTAGTCTTGGCCTTTTCTGTGAGCTCAGCTAGATGAAGACTGCTCAGATGATTTCTTATGTGAGCAGCAACTTGAGAGTTGGAAGGATTGGAGAATGGTTTCTCTGCTAACTCAGTAAGATCAAATTTGTTGGAGTGTAGCAGAGATGAGGTATCAACCCTACTTACCTCAACATTCTCTCTATCCACAACAAAGCTCTAGGAAGGTTCATCGAACCTCCACTGGACTATTTGTTTTCTAGGATGAAGGGGTTTGGATGAAAGTTTGTCCCCCTTCCTAGTGTCCAGTAGAGACACCAGCCTCCTCCTTAACTTCTTCTCTTCTTCTGTAAGAATATCTGAGTTGGTTGCAAGAAGTTGGAGAGCTTGGTACAATGCTCCCCTAGGTAAATCAAGGAATGCATCTCTTGTGAGGGAGATGGAAGAGCCATCAGTGTATTTCAGGTTAACTGACTCTTCCTCACAAGAGATGTCGCTCAACGTTGTGCAGTTGATGAGCTTCCTCTTGATCACCTTAAATTCTTCCATGGTCAGGGGCTTAAAGGTTCAGAAGAAGGTTTAGGTAAAGATTAGGTTCTAGGTTGTGTTTTGGGTTTAAGGATTGGTGGTGGTGGTGGTTAATGGGAAGTAGTGGGTGAGGGTGTAGGTAAGGATGATGGTGTGGGTTCAGGAGTGTAAGGCTCAGGGGTTGATTTGGTTTTGATAGGAAAGGGAAGAGGTATGGGTGTAGGTTTTGCTAGTTTGGCTGTTGGTGTTGGTTTGGGTGCCTTCTTCTGAATATTTGGCAATTGACTTACCTCCTACCTTCTTTCTACGTGAATGTCAGCCTTGTTGTTACTAACATGTCGCTGTAGGGTATTCTCAGACATAGGACCCACTTGCCTGCCGGTGAAGCCGTGGGCTTTGAGATAGCCTTTCATCCGCTCCTTATCTCCCACCTTCTTGGCAGCGGCAAGCTGTGCCTCTTCCTCCTTCTTCTTTCTCTCCTTCAGCTTTTCCCTGGCACTCCTCTTCCTCTCTTTGTTGATTTGATCTTGCTCTTTGTGAAAAAGAAACAAGATCGTGTCATAATCATAGGGTGCCAGCTCCTCTTGAGAATAGCCTTTTGAGCAAAGAAAGGCTATCCTCTCCTTCCTTTCCCTTTCAGTAGCCTCCTCCTTCCTCTTCCTTTTCTCCTCCTCTTCGGCCAACCTTGCTACTTCTTCCTTTTTCTTTTGTAGCAAGGTTGCCTTCTCCAGTCTTACAAGCTCATCAAGTAAGAGTAAAAGGATGTCTTCATTGGCTACTCCCAGGCTGATGAGCCTATCAATAATCTCTGCTCTCCTCTTGTTGTTGATACTTTCTTGAGCGGCTGCTGCTGCTTTGCTGCTTGCAGCAAACAGCTTCCCAGTATCAATTCTTCCCTTTTTTTAAGCTTTTCTAACCTTTCCTTCTCTAGAAGCTCCTCAGCAGTGAGCTTCCTCTTCCCCTTAGGATCAAAGGAAGATTCAGCCTTTGAAGACTCGAGTTTAGAAGATTCAGGTTAGGGAGAGTGGGGTTGGACATGTGGTGTTTGGGAGAGAGGGGTTGTAAGGAAGTCCTCACTGTTTACCTTAGAGGCTAGGTCCAGAATAGCCTCTGTGATGAACAGATCATTAGACGAGGAAGACAGTTCAATTATTCCTCCAGGAGCTTGTATTTCTGCTTCCTTTCTAATTTGGTTGCTGGTCCATGAGTCTATGTATCCCCTTCGAAGCTAATCTCGGGTTCAATAGATTTCGTAGGTTGACCAACTTCCTTTTCAGAGGTAGCTGGTGCACTCAGTCTTTGAAGCTCCTCAGTTCCAAAGTAGGCAACTACTACATCAGGGGAAGGTTGTTCAATGGATGAGCTTATCAAAAATGTGGTTAAAAACCTGTTAAGGTCTATAAGCTTTTTTGGATCCACTTGAATAGTGATGGGAGCTGGTTGAGGGAAGGTAGTTGCTGGGTGTTGCTGGGTGGGGTACAAAGAAGATATGACATCAAAGGAAGTTGTTGTGATAGCAAGGCAGGGTTCTTCATGTCTTTGTCTCTGTACATATTCCCCCTTTTTGGTAGCATCATCTTGACAAGTAGATAAGCTATAGGGAGAATTTAAAGAAACCTGAATATATACGTGCCTGACAGACTTCTCAATCTATCTCTTAGCTAGTTATGCCTTGAGATCTTCAATCTCAAGTTGCTGAGTGGCAGACCTGTCCTCTAAAGTCCTAACCTTTGATTCAAGGTTTAAGACTTTAGAAATCAGGTCTCTGATAATGAGTTTCAGTCTACCCTCATCTTCTTTAGAAGAATCATCAAAAGATGAGATAACATATCTGGTATGTTCATTTTCACCACCAGTAATGGTTTCTCGGCGCCCTGGATACCCTTGCTTGCTGATGTCTCTTTTAGAGTCATCAAGAGGCAAGGTTGCCGTAGACTTTGTCCCACTTATGTTACCACTGTCCTGAGAGGTTATTAAAACACTCTCAGTAGTGGTAGCTGAGCCTACATGAGTCACCTCCACACCAGTTTGACTCACCTCAGTTAGGTATTGCTGATATGGGCTAGACATCAGAGGTTCCCTGGGGCTCAGTTGATCTAAACAGTGGTATGGTAGATCAACATCACGGCCCATATGGAACATAATGTCCTCATCAGGTAGGGTTGATAGGTCATAGAGAGGGTAAATCTAATGACCTGGGACCTTGGTCAGCACCTAAGGATTCTTCTGTGAGAGCAGATGACCCAATGATGTTGGTGTCCCTTTTTGGCTGCTCAGGGGAGTGTTGGGACTCACCCTGAGGGCTAAAGGCTTGGGTTATGGTCTCGTCAGCTTGAGACTGAGGAGGCTCAATGCTGACATTGAGGTCAATGGTGGAGGATGGTTGGACCTCTGGCTGAGTGGGAGCCCTGAGTTCCACTCGAGCCTTTTTGGATAGAATAGAGGGGACCTGACCAATCAGAGTAGATTGATCAGGGGTTCGTTTAGGGCATCTAGTGTATGTAATCTTGATTTCATGGGAAGAAGTGATTGGCATTTTAGTGGTGGTGGTTGGTGTGGGTTTATCACCTGTCGGGCTTGCAAGGATGTCACCAGGAGCCGTTGGCTCGCACATACCTGGAAGAAGATCGGTGAATCTTCCAGAGGTGTCAGTGGACACCTTCTTCAAGGTCTTGAAGATGCCAGGCCGCATGTGATAGACCAGTAGAACATTTTCACAATGTACTCTGTCCTGGTCTAGCTCACAATTGATAATGTGCTGAATGAACCGGGGATACATGTAGAATGGATCCCGGGTGAGATTGCCTCTTAGATTGTTCAGCAGAAATTTTGAGTAGTTAAAGCGCTGGCCCTTTACCAACCCGTGGACGAGGCAGCCCAAATCATATGGGATTTGATCCCATCCCCCGGATTTATTTGGATAGGTAATGCAGGACAATGTGCAACAAGAACTTCCAATTGTAGGAGAAGTTAAACTTGTTGACTGTAGACTTGTGCACATCGCCGCCATATCCCATCTGAGTGTAAGTGTCTTCCAACTCAGATTTGGGGAACTTAGTAGGGGCGCCTTCATCATGAAGCTCCAGATGCTCCCTGATGGTTGATTCAGCAATGATGATCTCTTGTCCGCAGATCCTAGAACGAATGACCCGTTCACTATTTAGCATTTCATCTTGACCATTGGCCCCTGAATTCGGCCATATAGTTAGAGTAGATGGTGGGGTTAACAGTGAGGGCTGTGAAGTATGCTGAGGACAAAAATTCGATGATAGGGGTGAAGTCAGCATCCTTTGAAGAGTCAAGGATAGCGACCTGATTATGTTGGGGATTTAGGGCCATTGTTAAGAGGTAAGGTAGGATTGAAGAAATTTGGAAGTGAGTGAAGAAGATGGTGGTAATTCTAGGGCTTTTACTGTGGTAAAGAAAGTAAAGAGAGAGAGTCAGAAATTTTAAATGAGGGTTAAAAAGCAAACCGATAAGGTGAAATGACAGTTTAGGTTTCGATTTGACAGAGGCGATAATATAAAACATTTAAAATATTCCGACAATCATCGCTAAAATTTTACTTTTTACAGAGAGGGGCCCAAAGATTTCTGTTACAGAGTAAAGATGTTCTTTCGAAGGTAAACTTGCTTCCGAGAGAAAACACTTGTGTTTCTCAATATTGTCTTACGAAGTCATTTTTACTTCCGAAAGCAAACCATGTCTCAATGACAATTTTGGTTTCGAGAGTACAATATTCTTCCAAGAAAAGAAGTTAGTAAGCTTCGGAAGTAAATTTGATCTTTGATCAATTGTTCTTCCGAGGCTAAAACTCTTCGGAAGATAATATTTAGGCAGAGGAATTTGCCTTCGGAAGAAGAATAAAGATTTCTTCCGATGGAAAATTTCTCTTGGGAAGTATTTACACTTAGATTTTTGAAGAACGCCTTTTTCTAACAGGGCTTAGATTGTAGTTAGGCAACATAGACAAGACATATTTTAAAAGGTTTTTCAAAAGAGAAGAACTAATCAATGTTAATCATCCCAATAGCTGTAATTAAGTATTTAAATATTTGTTCATCAAAGGCTTTGGTGAACAAGTCAGCATATTATTCATTTGAATTCACTTTGACTAGCTTTATTAGATTTTTCTTATGAATATCTCTAATGAAATGATACCTGATGTCTATATGCTCTGTCTTGGAGTGCTTGACTGGATTTTCTATGATAGAAATGGCACTCTTGTTGTCTATGTGGATAGGAGTCTGCATGAAGTTGAAACCATAGTCCAGCATCTGATTTTGAATCCATAGCCGTTGAGCACAGCAGCTAGCAGCAGTAATGTATTCAGCTTCAGCAGTTGATGTTGAGACACATGATTTCTTCTTGCATTGCCAGGAGATAACCCTTCCACCATGAAATTGACATCCTCCGGATGTAGATTTCTTGTTGATGTTGCAGCCACCATAATCACTGTTAGTGTACCTATAGAGATTGAAATCTTTATTCTTAGGATACCAAAGACCTAGTTTGGGAGCTTCTTTAAGGTATCTAAGAATTCTCTTGGCAGTAATTAGGTGAGACACCTTAGGAGCAGCCTGATATCTTGCACAGATGCAGGTTCCAAACATGAAATCAGGTCTACTTACAGTGAGATACATCAGAGATCCAATAATCACTCTGTACTGATGCTGATCAGTATCCTCCCCCTCGGAATCCGGACAAAGATTGTGATTTCTGGGTATGGGTGTCTTGGCTGGCTTACAATCTTTCATCTCAAATCTTTCTAAGATGTACTTGACATACTTAGATTTATTGATGAAGAACCCTTCTTCCATCTGCTTCACTTGAATTCCAAGGAAGAAATCCATCTTTCCCATAGAACTCATCTCAAACTTCTTCCTCATGATGCTTTCAAAGTCTTTGCACATTTGGTCATTTGAGGAACCAAATATGATGTCATCAACATAGACTTGAACAAGCAACATGTCCTTCCCAGACTTCTTTATGAAAAATGTCTTGTCTATGGTGCCTCTGGTGTAGCCATTCCTAAGAAGAAACTGAGACAGGGTCTCATACCATAGCCTAGGTGCTTGATGCAACCCATAGAGAGCTTTATCCAGTTTGCACACATAGTTGGGGTGCTGTGGGTCTTCAAATCTAGGCGGCTGACACACATAGACTTCTCTATCAATATCCCCATATAAAAATGCACATTTGATATCAAGTTGATAGACAGTGAAGTTCTTGGATGCTGCAAAAGCAAGGAAGATTCTCACAGCCTCAAGTCTTGCGACAGGTGCAAAGACATTAGCGTAATCTATTCCTTCCTCCTGTGTGTATCCTTGAACAACAAGTCTTACCTTGTTCTTGATAATCAAACCTCTACCATCTTTCTTATTTCTGAATGCCCAATTGGTGCCAATGGGGACTTGGCCAGGTGGTAATGGACACAAGTTCCATACATTTTTCCACTTGAACTGAAGCAACTCCTCTTGCATAGCTTCAATCCATTTATTGTCCCTGAGGGCTTCTGCCACCTTCTTTGGTTCTACTTGAGAGAGAAAGCATGAGTACAAGAAGACATTTCCCTTGTGGGTCTGACTCCTTGTTCTCACACCTTCTGAGACATCCCCAATGATGTTCTCAGCTGGGTGAGTGTTATGTATCTTAAGCCTAGGAATCACATCTAGTTGCATAGATAGATCTAGATTTGAGAAGTTTTGCTCAGGGTTTTGAACACCATGACCAGCTGATGTCTCACACTCATTCAATGAGGACTGATTGAATGAATGTGTGACATCATCAATGATATTCTGCTGAGAAGTAGTGTCAACAGTTTCCTATTCCTCCAGATTAATGTCTTTATCAGCTTGGTGTTGAATGCTGGAGTTCTCAGCTGATGAGTTTTGAGGCTCAGTTTGCTGACAGCTTATTAAAGCTCCATAATTTCCTGATATGTTCAAGGTTTCAGGACTTCTAGTAGTGGGAGCTTGTTCTTTAATTCCTCTTGGAGAACTGGGAATAGGTTTGGGTAACTCAAACATTTGATCTTCATAGGTATCACTTTGAGTTTTGTTCCAGCTAAAACATTCTCACAAGATGGTTTAGAATAGTTTGGAAACAATTCTAGATTGAAGATATGATCAGACCCATTCCCTCCAACACAAGGAGTGTGCCCATTAACAACAATATTGGATGATTCCTTAAATTGTTGATTTTTAATATTATACGCTCTATAAGCAATAGAGGTTGAGGAATATCCAACAAAGATAGCATCATCCGACTTTTTAGCAAATTTTGCTAAATTGTCTTTTGTGTTAAGTATGGTACACCTACTGCCAAAGGACCTAAGAAAGCCAATGAACGGTGGCCTCTTGTTCCATAACTCATAAGGGGTCTTTCCATGGGGCTTAACAATGTGAACCCTGTTCTGTACATAGCATGCAGTGCTGACTGCCTCTACCCAGAAAGTTAGAGATAGCTTTGAATCAGCTAACATGGTTCTTGCAGCCTCAATAAGTGTCCTGTTCCTCCTCTCAGCAACACCATTTTGTTGAGGAGTTCTAGGAGCACTGTATTGTCTGGCGATTCTTTTGAGTTGTAGAATGAGTTGAGAACTTGATTCTTAAACTCAGTCCCTTGATCACTTTTAATGATTTTTACCTTGTGATCCTTTTGATTTTAAACTTTAAGAATAAAAGATTTTAAAGTTTCAGCTTTTCATCTTTAGTTCTAAAAAAGAATAACCATGTATATCTTGTAAATCATCAACAATCACAAGGCAATATGATTTCCTTCCAATGCTTATTATACTTATGGGACTCAAAAGATCCATGTGCAATAAGTGTAATGGAGTGCTGATGGAGTTAACTTCTTTGGATTTGTGAGAAACCTTGTGTTGCTTTCCTTTCAAGTAAGCAACATAGTTTTCTTTACAGAAAAATTCCTTTTTAGGCATGCCATGTACCAAATTGTTTTTAACCAGCTTATTCATGGTTTTAAAATTAACATGGCATATTCTTTTATGCCAAAGAGTTGACTCATCACCATTAGCTTTGGAAAGAAAGCATGATACTTCACCTAGTGGAGAAGCATTGTTCATATCAAGCTTATACATATCACCTCTCCTGGGAGATCTAAGAAACACCAATTCCCGAGGAATTGTCATCCCGGGTTTGAGGATAATGCACTCATGTTCTATGAAAAGCATTTGGTGCTTTTGATAATAGAATTGAGAAACACTCAAGAGATTGTGTTCAAGCTGTTTGACAAAGTTTACTTTGTTAATGTTTAACATACCATTGGATACACTACCTCTACCAAAAATGTATCCTCCGGCTTTACCTCCAAACTGAATAGGACCTCCATCAAAATGTTCAAATTGTTGTAGTAGAGATCTATTTCCTGTCATGTGCCTGGAGCATCCACTATCCACAATCCAGACATTTCCATTCTTGTCATGTGGATGTCCTTACATATAAGGTGAAATGATTAGTTATTGTTGGAAACCCAAGCCTTGTTGGTCTTGGGTTCTTCCAATACAGATGATATAACTGAACCAAATTGTATGCATGGGGGCTCAATTATAGTTTGTGAAGAAGAGGCTTGGGCTGCAGCATCTTTTCTGGTCTTCCATTCCATCCTATGGTTGACCTGTGTTGATGAGCCTGAGGAGGCTTGTGCAGCATGACTTGGTTCCGAAGCTTCTTTCTTTTCGAAAGAAGTCTTCACCACCTTTTCTTTCGAAGCAACCTTCTTCTTGGAAGGTTTTAAGGAAATGTTTTTGTTTCTTTGTTTGCTCTTTGGCTTGTCTTCTGAAGCTATTTTTCTTTCGAAAGAATGAGTTTCTTCCGTAAGCAACTTGGCTTCGGAAACAAGCTTTCCTTTCCTTAACACATGGACCATATGGTAAGGACCAAATGTGAAACCATCCTTGACTCCTTCTTTCTTAATATTGGTTGCATAATGTGTGCTTACTGGATTGTAGTAACAATCTTTAGCCATGTGGTTATGCATACCACATATTATGCATTCAATGTTAATCTTGGTGGGACATATGGGCTGTTGTTTCTTGCACTTCTTCTCTTCTTCAATAGTCTTTCCCTTTAGTTTATGATCCTTCAGTTGGATAGGAGTGCTGGTACTACTCTCATTTTCTGAATCAAAACTTCCAACCACTTGGAATCCAGCTGAGATGAATACACCCTTTTGCCTTGGGTCTATTTTCATCTTAGTCTCAGCCACCTTTTTGGTAGTTTTTCTTGCTTCCCTGATCTGGTTCTTTCTTGCTTTGGTGGTCAAGGGTTTATCAACTGTGAGGATGAGGTTTTCTACCTTATCCTTCTCTGTGGTGGTTTTCATTATTGCATCATTCTTCTGCTCACTAGGTAGTGGGTCAGCAGTTGGAACCTCTTGCTCATCAGTACCATATCTTGGCTGTCTAATAGACACAAGAGAGTGTGGTGGAGCAATTTCATTGGATCCCGACCCATTTTTGTTTTGATAGAATACCTTGGAGTGGGAGGATGATGCTATAATAGTGTTGAAGTTATGCTCTTGAATAACATACTTCTCTGCTTTAGCCTTAGCTATGACTAGCTGGGCTTGAGCTTCAGTCAACTTGGATATTAGATCTTTTATTTGAGTCCTATAGTTAGTGTGTTCATGTTTTAAAGAGGACATTGTTTTCTCTAACTCTTCAATTTTGAGTTTGTAGTCAAATTCTGCTCTCTTAAAATCAGATTTTAGGATATTTAAAGACTCAATATCAGATCTAATTTCCATGTTGTAGTCCTGATATAATTTAACCTTAGCAATACAAGCTGGAGTACAAAGGTGTTCATATACCTTGTTGTCTTCAGTTCCAGCCATAAGAGCTTGAGCCGGAGTGACATTTTGCACCATAAAGCTCCAGTCAACCTCTTGAGCAACAATAGCAGTTTATGGCTTAGTGGGTTTGGTTGCAGCCTTTGAGGTAACAGGATGTTGGGAGGCTTGAGCTGCTCTAGGATTAGATCTTAGAGCTTTATATTCCCTACAAAGTGACCAAACTGGTTACAGTTGTAACATTTAGCCTTGCTTTTGTCAAACCCGAATTCGCTATTGGTTGGGTTCTGAGGAAATTGCCTTCCGGTTCTTTTGAAGAACTTCTTTGCTCTGTAGGTTAAAAGAGCCATTTGTTGGACAATGTCCATGTATTCAACATCATCTGGGCTGAAACACTCTATATCATCAAAACAATATTGAAAATCTCCAGAGTGCTCATTCCCTGAAACAAAAGCACAACTCTCCTGGAGGGAGTGTGTTGAGCTTGTTGAGACCTGGGTGTCTCAGGAAAAGTGATATATGGCCCAGAGGATGATGATGGTTGTTAGGGGTAGTTCAGGTACAACTGAGGCTGGGGAGTTCTTGATCCTTCAGCAACATGTAGAGCATTGTTGACTGCATGATTTGAGGGTCTGTTCATCTGTTGGCTCTTCTGAGTCTCCATCTCCATACAGTATCCATCAAGGATGCCATACAGTTCAGTCATAGTAAGAGTGTTGAGATTTTCGGTTCTCTTGATCGAGACATAGTAAAAAGTCCACTCATGAGGAAGTGCACTCATGAATTTTCTCACTATGTCTCTTTTCTCAAGAGCAACTCCCATATTCTAAAGAGAGGTGATCAAGTCCATATACCTAAAGTATTGTTGGCTCAAGGTCTTACCAATAATATAAGTGAAGTTTTCAAACTTCTGCTTCAGCATATTCTTCTTGGTTTCCTTGGATTCAGTGGAACCGGAGTACATCAGCTTCAAAGCATCAAAGAGTTCTTTGGCGGTCTCGCATTTCTTAAAGCCTGCCATTATGGAGTTTGGTATGGCAGTGAGCAATACGGTCATCACTTTGTAGTCGATGTCCAACCTCTTGAAGTCTTCATCAGAGTAGTCTTTAACAGCTTTCTCAATCATGGCACCCTTACCAGCCGGGCCCGCCACCTTTGGCTTGTAAGGACCATGAGTGATAGATCTCCACATGCAGCTATCTTGGTACATGATAAAACCTTCAATACGTTTGCACCATATTCCAAAATCATCAGGGGTGATGATAGGAGCCTTGGTCATGGTTCCCATTTAGGGAACATATAATATTCTAAGGAATCCAAGTTAGCAAGCAAGTTTGTATAAACAAATTATGAGTACCTGAACTTGACCCCTTGAACCATCCCATGAACTATATAGGATAAGTCCTCAGGAATTTGGTCCCAACCTCCATGTTTGTTGGATAAAGAGTGGATTACCACATGGCGGAGGTACTTTTACTGAGAGGACCCCTTACCCTTTTTGAAGGTTCTTACGGAGTAGTCCCTTTCATAGCCCATCTGCCAGAAGGAGTTGTTTACAGTAGATTTTGGGAAGGACAACTCGCCTTCTGCATCATCCAGCTTCAGATGAGAGTTGATGGTGGCTGAAGTGATGAATATTATCCACCCCTGCACTACAGCAGACAGTGCCTTCTCACCATCCAAGATGACCTCTTGGCAGGTCCTCCAGATCTGTAGAAGTTGATCTTCATACAATGGAGGGTATATTATGAGGGTGGTGAGTTAGTTTGATAGAGATAAGAAGCGGCAAACATCTGAGAAACCTGGATCTTTCTCAGATGATAACAGAGCAACCTGATTGTGTTGTATGTGAAGATGCATGGAAAAATCTGGTTGGTTTCAGGGATCAGGGTTGGCCATTTTGAGTACCTTTGAAATGAAGAAAATTAAGAACAAAGTCGTCTTGTGGGTGAATTTAGGGTTTGAACTTTTGCAGATGAAGAGGAAGGTGAAAGTGGGGGAACCGTTGTACGAATATATATATATATGATAAGGATTTGAGACAAAGTTAAAGCAAAAGTATAAACTTTGAAATCCGAATGTCGGTCCCACCTCTGAAAAAATGCCCAAAAAGGTAGTTTTCTTGGAAGTTTAAAATCTTCCGAAGCTAATTTGTTTTCGGGAGGTTTGAGAAAACATCCGAAGCCAATTTGGCTTTGCTTCATATTCCTTAGTATTTTAAGGATTTGCTTCGGAAAAAAAGTACTTAGAGTATTTTTACTTGTTAGACAAATTTTGCGTCGGAAGATATGAAATATCAGAAATTTTTTTCAAAGAGAGAATAAAGCTTTCGAGACTTAATTTCTTTTGGAAGAATAGTCTTTCAAGACATATAAGTACTTGTTGAAGACATAATTTTCTTCTGAAGACAACTTGATGTCTTCCGAAGGAAAATATATCCAAAATTCTCAAAATTCTAAGCGATATCATTTTGAAAATTTTCTTCAAAAGTAAACTGGGCTTATATAGGTGATGATATAGACAACTTAAGACACACATGTATTTTTTATAAAATAATCTTAAATTTAGTTTAAGAAAAATCTACTCAAAGTTAATCATCCTTATAGCTGATACAAGATACTTAAATCTCTGTTCATCAAAAGATTTTGTGAACAGATTAGCATATTGTTTATTTGTGTTAACTTTGACTATTTTTATCAATCTTTTTTCAAAATTATCTCTAATAAAATAATACCTGATGTTGACGTGCTTAGTTTTTGAGTGCTGCACAGGATTCTCTGTAATAGAGATAACACTGTTGTAGTCTATGTGGATGGGAGTCTCCTTGAAGTTGAATCCATAGTCCAGCATATGATTCTGAATCCAAAGCACTTGAGCATAGCAGCTTGCAGCAGCAATGTATTCAACTTTAACAGTTGATACAGACACACATAATTGTTTCTTGCATTGCCATGAGATTATCCTTCCACCAAGAAATTGACATCTCCTTCATGTAGACTTTGTGGTCATGTTGCAGCTACCATAGTCACTATCTGTATAGGCATAAAGATTAAAGTCAGAATTATTTGAATACCAAAGGCCCAGTATAGGAGCACCTTTGAGATATCTAATAATCCTTTTGACAGCAACCAGGTGTGACATTTGTGAAGTCAATAGTGATCACCAACCAATATGAGGTCCTTCCTAGACTCATTACACCGGCGGAGCCAAAGAGATCCATATGTAATAAGTGTAGGGGAGTAGTGATGGAGTTCATTTCTTTTGGCTTGTGAGTCACTTTGTGTTGCTTCCCTTTCAGGAATGCAACACAATGGTCATCACTTGTAATCTCTTTCTTTGGCATTCTAGTTACCAATTTATTTTTAATTAATTTATTCATGTTCTTAAAGTTTACATGGAATATTTTTTTATGGCAGAGGAAAGACTTATCACTATTTGCTTTAGATAGAAAATAAGAAACTCCTCCTGAAGGAGATGTTTCCTGCAAATCCTTCTTGTACATGTTCTTTTTCCTAGGGGCTCTGACCAAGATATGATCTTGAGGAATGACCAACTCGGGCTTGAGAACAATGCACTCATGCTTAGTAAAAAGCATGTTATGTCTCTAATCATAAAATTAGGATACACTCAAAAGATTATACCAAGCTTCTTAACAAAATTTACCTTCTCAATGCTAAGCTTACCATTTATGACCCTGCCCCTTCCAGTAATGTAACCACCTGATGCTCCTCCAAAATCAACTGGCCCTCCATCAATTTTCTCAAAGTTCAGAAGCAAAGAGCCATTGCCTGTCATGTGCCTGGAACAACCACTATCAATGATCCATACATTTCCTTTGGACTTTAGTTATTCCTGCATATAAGGAGATGGTTAGTTTCATTTGGAAACCAAAGCCTTATTGGTCTTGGGCTTGTCAAAGTGAACTAAAGATAATGCAATAGTAATTGATACTATATGGAAGCTATGAGGATCATTTGCTGTTGTTGATGAAGAACTTTCAGTCACAAGGCCTTCCTTTATCTTCCACACCATCTTTGGAAGACTAGACTTGGCCTTCAATACTTTGGAAGTTTTGATGACTTTGAAAGTTTTGGAGATTGGACCTTCAGAAGCTTTTGCATCCACTATAGCAGACTTTAGTACTTAGGAAGCATTCCTTTCTTCCGAGACCAAATTTTCTTCTAAGGTAAGTTTTCACTCATCTTTTGCTTCACTTTGGAGCTTCCAGAAGGAAGAGATTTTCCTTCTGAAGCTATCTTTTTCTTCTTCTTCTCAGAATTTTTCTTCATGATCATGTGGATAGTACTTTTGGGATTGTAGATGCAATCCTTAGCAAAGTGAGATGTACTACCACACATGATGCATTTAGTTGGCATGCTTCTGAGTAGGAGGCTGAGCTTGATCACTTTCTACTTCCTTCTTCATCTTCTCAGATGATGCAGCAAGCTTCTTAGGGTGAGGTTTACTCTTGGAACTGGATGATTCAGGCTATGCAGTAGTGGTACACATTTGATCAGCCTTCTTCTCCTGACTAGGATGATTTGGACATGAACTGGGACTCCTGCTACTAGAATCCATTATTGAGTCTTCAGTATTTACCACCTCAAATCCAGCAGAAATGAAAACTTGCTTTTTCTTGAAGTTGAAAGTGGCCTTAATCACTTGGGCTTTCTTTGATTTTCTTTTGGTTGCCCTTATCAAGTTCTTCCTTGTAGACTTGGTCATCCCTCATTCCTTCTTCTCTCCAGGAGAATAATGACCCTTTCTAGGATAACCCTTATCACTCACCTCAGTTTCATCCTTCACTATCTCCTCTACATCTTCATCCTTCTCTTGGATAGGATCAATAGGAGGCAGTTCATCTTGACAAGTTCCACACCTTGGAGATCTATCAGATAGGAGTGTATGTGAAGGAGCTATCTCAGTTGACCCTATTCACTGTCTATTCTGATAACAAATCTTTGCATGCAAGGATGAGGATATTATGTTCTTAAAGGTTTCCTTTCCAAAAACATAAATTTCTTCCTTGGCTTTGCTGATCACAAGCTCAGCCTGGCATTTAGTTAACTTGGTTATAAGATCTTTGATTTGAGTCCTGTAGTTTGTATGCTCATGCTTAAAAGTAGAAATGGTTTTCTCTAAATCTTCAATTTTAAGTTTATAATCATATTCTGCTCTTTTAAAATCATCTTTTAAAATATTTAAGGACTCAAGATCAGATCTCACTTCCAAGTTGTAGGACCTGTACATATTAACTTTAGCAATGCATTCAGGTGTACAAAGATTATAACGCCCTGAATTTTGAATAAAGGTGAAGTACTCATGCGAGAGGTAAAGTTCTCACCCGAGTCATGAAGTTCTCGAGTGGAGAACGGTTCTCGCATGACTAGAAGTTCTCGCGCGAGAAGTCCGAGCGAAAAGTTGCACTGGGTATAAATAGCTGGGTACACCTAGCCAGACACTAGTTTCATGCGAGAAGTAGTGCTGCTAGGGAGAGAAAGCGGCTGTGTAGAGAGAGAGTGTGAATAAACAAAGTGTTTAAGGTATGTAACTCGTGTAGTAACTCGTTTTATGTACTAAGGATGGATTATTGATGTATAAAACATATGGTTATGTGGTTTTTGCTCGGTAAAAGCTTCTGGAAAGTTGTGGCTGTGCTGGAACTTCAAGAGGTGAGTTCTAGACCCCTCTTTTACGTGTTTTATCATGTTTTGGGGCTAATATGCATACCTAAATGAATGTTTTGTAAAAGAATGATGTTTATAACTGTTATAGCATGTTTTGGGCGTTAAAGTGGTTAAAGAAGCGATAACTTGTAGATAAAATTATGTACAGCAGAAAGTTATCGTGCGAGAGGCAAGTTCTCGGGCTAAATATAGTTTTCGCGGCTAACGGTTATCTTTTGAATGTTCTCGCGCGAATGATGAAGTTATCACATGAATGATGATGTTCTCGCATGAATGATGATGTTCTCACGCAAATGATGATGTTCTCAGGCAAATGATGATGTTCTTGCGCGAATGTGAGTTCTAGCGCGAAGAGGGAGTTGTCGCTTGACGTGGGAAGTTCTCGAGCGAATGTGGGTTCTCACGTGAAAACTTTGGACTGTTACGTGTTATGTTACCCCGTAAAAGTGCGTTAATATTGACTTGTGAAATGCAAAAGGATAGTTATATATATTATATATATCATGATAGTTAAAAGCTAAAGAACCATGATAATTGACTTGTGAAATGCGAAAGGATGGTTACCCTGTATAGCACAGCTGTAAAAACGTTAAAGCGCTAAAGAAGTCTTGCAAGCAATTGATAGGAGCTACACTATGGTGTGCTCAACCGATAGGAGTTATGCTTCGTGCATTCTCACCCGCAGGACCTACACTTTGGTGTGCTCAACTAATAGGAGATATGCCTCGCGCATTCTCAGGATAGGAGCCATACTTTGGTGTGCTCAAATTGATAGGAGACATGCTTCGTGCATTCTCACCTGATAGGAACTAAGCTTCGTGCTATGTTTAAATGATGACGTAATGTAAAGTGAATGGTAAAGTAAAGTAAAGTATGGGTAACGTAATGTAAAGTGAATGGTAAAGTAAAGTAATGTATGGGCAACGTCATGTAAAGTGAATGGTAAAGTAAAGTAATGTATGGGTAACGTAACGGTAAAGTGATTGGTAAAGTAAAAGTTAAGTGTAATTATCGGACGAGCTCGGTAAGCTCATGTGTACAGTTAATGTTTTATGAAATGTTTGAGATGATAAAGTGTTTGATCATGATAATGTTTTGTTTTAGCAACCCTAGAGCTCACTCAGCGTCACTGACTTTTGTATGCATATTAGATTGAAAGGTATGTTATACATTTTGGGTGAGCTTGGCATGGATGGGAGAGCTACCTGGCACATGATCGAGACTGGCATCCCGGTGTAGAGCTTTAGATAGATAGCTAAAGTGTTTTTTTGATGTAAATGTTAAAGAATTGAAATTTTTGTATGTTTCGCTGTGTATATTAATGAAATTTGATGTTCAAGAACTTGTGTTTCTGATGTTCAAATCCAACTGTGAGGTTTCCAGGATTGGGGGCCTTACAAGTTGGTATCAGAGCCATAGTTTGAGAGATTTAGACACTCCAATGTCTAGACTCGAATTGAGAATTGGATCAATTAAGGGATGCCAGTGCCAGTAGCTCCATGCCCGGAAGCTTATGACTGATAAGGGTTCCTTGAGGTAATAGTGCTTGTAGTGAGATTGAGTGCTGATGTGATTTAGGATAGCAAATGTTTAGGGCATGTAGAGTAAGGTAAGTAGTTAATTACAACTGGCCATTGTCATTAGGAACTTCATTACTTGACATGATCTGAACTATTACCTAGAATGATAACGTTAGCCTTTTGCATCTTATAGCCAGCAATGGTTGGAAGAAAAGCCGACTGAGGAGGCGCATATGGACTCTGTTCACACTGCTAGTGAGGAAAACTCTCATCATTCTAAAGAGAGGATCACCTTGGACCCTGTTGTTAGGTAGGCTATCGTTGAAGAGGTCCACAAGATCCTTCAGGACATCATGCCATCGATCATGACTGAGGCCATGAAGTAGGTAACCAAGAAGTGGACATTGGAGGCAAAGAATAAAGCTAGCAAGAAAGATAGTGAAGGTACTGGGGAAGGCTCGGGGAAGGATGGGAAGGATGAAGGGGATGAAACTGATGGGGACTTAGCCAAGGGGGTGTTCGTATCGAATCTTTAAGGGATGCAACCCTCCATCCCTAGACGGTAAGGGTGGTGCTGTTGCCACTCTCCAGTGGGTGTCTGAGATGGAGGCAGTGATTGAGATCAGTGAGTGTAGAGCTGACCAGGCTGTGAAGTTCGCAGCTCACTTATTTGTTAACGAAGCTATTCATTGGTGGAACACCATCAAGCAAACTAAAGACCCTCCTGAGTTCAGGAACTTGAAGTGGGATGACCTGAAGGATTTGGTAATAAGAAAGTTCTGAATGAGATCGATAGGGTGGGAAGGGAACTTTTGGTTTTAAGTCTGGAAGTATGACCCACAGATAGTACACGTCTCGTTTCAACGAGATGGCTATGTTGGTGCCTCACCTGGTGATTACGGAGGAGAGGAGGATGAAGTGTTATGTACAGGGTTTGCCTTCAAAGGTTAGGACGTATATTAAGGCAAGTGGGCCGAAGACCTTCGATTCTTTGGTGGAGTTGAGTGGGATAGCGTATGACGATGTGGTGGCTGATGAGCCCGTCAAGGGGGCGATGAAGAAAAGTTGGCCCGGGAGTGTGAAGCGGGAGAGAATTGAGAGGTCTGTTGTTTAGGCCAAAAAGGTAACAGTGGAATCATCCGGTGATTGCCAGAAATATGGGAGGAAGCACGTTGTTGAATGCAGGATTGGTTCGAGTCTGTGTTACAGATGTAGGAAGACGAGCATTTCTCTAAGGATTGCCCTAATGCGGGAATGTGCTACAACTGTGGTAAGTTGGGGCACTACAGCCAAGATTGTAAGGAGGCACGAGTGGTTGACTCGGCCAGGGGAAAGGAGTCTGAGAAGGAAAAGAAAGCTGCAGACAAGCCAAAGGCCAAGGCTAGGGCCTTCATGATGACCAGAGAGGTGGCCAGAGCGGAACCTGATGTTGTGTCAGGTATGTTCCCAGTTAACAACATACTTGCTTTTGTTCTGTTTGATTCTGGTGTATGTAAGAGTTTTATAGCTGCCACCTTCTGTGATGTGATGAATGCTATGGCCAAGGTAATAGAACATGTGTTTGAGGTAGAAACTACCATTGGAAAGATTACTAAGATAACTGAGGCCTTAGAGGATTGTAGCATAGAACTGGAAGGTCATAGATTCCCCGCTAGGTTGTTTGTTATGACCCTAGGAGGATTTGATGTTGTGTTGGGTATGGACTGATTAGCCACCTACAAGGCTAATATAGTTTGCCAGAGGAAGATGATTCAGATGAAAGTGCCCGACGGTGGCTTAGTCACGATTTACGGCGACAGAATCTGCAAAGTTCCGAAGATGATTTCTATGATGAAGGCAGAGAATTTTATGAGACGAGCTTGGCATACGTTAAATATGCTAAAGCTGAAACTGTAAAGTTGACAGATGTACCCGTGGTGTGTGCCTTCCCAGAAGTGTTCCCTGATGACTTGACAAAGGTACCACCCGATCGGGAGATAGAGTTTCAGATTGACCTTGTTCCAGGAACTCAGCCCGTTGCTAAAGCACCGTATCGACTGGCTCCATCAGAGTTAAATGAATTGCTAGCCCAATTACAGGACCTTCGTGATAAAGGATTTATCAGACCGAGCATTTCTCCTTGGGGCGCTCCGGTGCTATTCGTGAAGAAGAAGGATGGTAGCATGCGTATGTGTATAGACTACAGGGAGCTGAATAAGCTCACAGTGAAGAATCGATACCCGTTACCTCGGATGGACGATTTATTAGACCAGTTGCAAGGTGCGAGTTAGTTCTCGAGGATCGATCTTCGGTCTGGTTATCACCAGTTAAAGGTTAAGGAACAGGATATCCCAAAGACTGCGTTTCGGATGCGATATGGGCATTATGAATTTCTCGTGATGTCGTTTGGTCTAACCAATGCTCCTGCAGTATTCATGGACCTGATGAATAGGGTTTGTCAACCGATGCTTGACAAATCAGTGATAGTGTTCATAGACGATATCCTGATCTACTCAAAGAATGAGGGAGACCACGCCTGTCACATCCGTGAGGTGTTGGAAACTCTAAGAAGGGAGAAGTTGTATGCAAAATTCTCCAAATGTGTATTTTGGTTACGCGAGGTGCAGCATCTGTGTCATGTGATTAATCCAGAGGGAATCATGGTTGATCCTGCTAAGGTGGAGGCGGTGATGAAGTGGAATTCGCCTAAAACGCCATCTGAAATCCGAAGCTTCCTCGGATTGGCGGGTTATTACAGGAGATTCATCCAAGATTTTTCCAAGATTGCCTCACCATTGACCAAATTGACGAGAAAGGATGTGAAGTTTGAATGGGGCGACAGCCAAGAGAATGCGTTCATGGAGTTAAAGAAAAGATTGACACAAGCTCCAGTGCTAACGCTGCCTGAAGGGAATGAGGACTTGGTTGTCTATTCTAATGCTTCATATCAAGGGTTAGGGTGTGTACTAATACAGCGAGGCAAAGTCATAGTGTATGCATCTCGACAGTTAAAGATTCATGAAGTGAACTACTCTACCCACGATCTGGAGCTGGCTGCTATGGTATTCGTGTTAAAGATATGGAGACACTACTTATATGGTGTCAAATGTACAATTTTCACGGATCATAAAAGCTTAAAGTATTTCTTCGAGTAGAAGGATCTTAATATGAGGCAAAGACAATGGTTGGAGGTCATAATAGATTACGATTGTGAGATTCATTTTCATCCGGGTAAAGCTAATGTGGTAGCTGATGCCCTAAGCCAGAAGGAGAATCGAGAACCAATTCGGGTGAGATCTTACTAGTTGATTGTGACTCCTAATGTGTTAAAACAAATCTGCGAAGCTCAGAAAGAAGGTCTAAAGCTCGAGCACGTTAATGAAGAAAGGATGAAGGGGCAGATCTCAAACCTGGAAGAAAACGCCAATGGTATCAAAACTAGATTTGGGCGTATGTGGATTCCTAGACGTGGAGGTCTGCGAGAGAAGGTGTTGGACAAAGCCTACAAGACTCGCTACTCCATTCACCCGGGAACCACCAAGATGTAACAAGACCTAACAGTGAACTATTGGTGGCCAGGAATGAAAGCCGACGTAGCAAGGTATGTAGAAAGGTGATTGACCTGTCTCCAGGTTAAGGCCAAGCATCAGAAGCCATACGAGAAAATCCAACCCTTGGAAACTCCTGAATGGAAGTGGGAGCACATTACTATGGACTTCAGAATGAAGCTACCTCATACAGCTAAAGGCTATGATGCCATATGGGTCATAGTAGATAGACTGACGAAGAGTGCTCACTTTCTACCCATCCGAGAGGCGTATAACTCGGAACGACTAGCCGAATTGTTCATCAATAAGATAGTTTCCCGTCATGGTGTGCCGGTGTCAATTGTTTTTGACAGGGATACGCGGTTTACATCAAAGTTTTGGAAGAAGTTCAATGATACGATAGGAACTAGATTGCACATCAGTACAGCATACCACCCACAGACGGATGGCCAATCTGAAAGGACTATCCAGACCTTGGAGGACATGCTTCGGGCATATAGTATAGACTTTGGTGGGAGCTGGGATAGTCATCTACTATTGGCAGAGTTCTCATACAATAACAGCTACCATGCTAGTATTAGTATGCCCCCGTATGAGATGCTCTACGGCCGAAAGTGTTGAACCCCTGTTTGTTGGGGGGAAATCAAACAGAAGGGGTTAGGTAGTATCGAGATCATCGAGACGACCAATGAGAAGTTAGGCAGAATTAAAGCCTACATGAAAGATGCTAAAGATAGGCTGAAATCCTATGCCGACAAACATCGAAGACCTATCGAGTTTAACGTCAGTGATAGAGTGATGCTAATGGTGTCAACTTGGAGAGGAATCATTCGATTCAGAAAGAGAGGAAAGTTATGCCCTCGATTTATTAGGCCTTTCAAGATCGTAGCCCGTGTAGAGGAAGTGGCGTATAGGCTGGAACTACCCGATGCATTGAGTGGAATTTATCCTACCTTCCACGTATCACATCTGGGTAACTGTCTAGCAGACGAAGACGCATGTTCAACTGGAAGATGAGGAGATAGACGAAAGATTGAACTACGTGGCATAGCCCATAGTAATAATAGACAGAAAGGAGAAACGACTGATGAATAAAGTAGTTCAACTTGTCCGGGTGCAGTGGAAGCATAGAAAGGGGTAGGAGTCCACGTGGGAGTCCGAAGATGAGATAAGACAGTGCAGGACCGGGTAAGGGTACTTAACACTTAGTTTCACACTGAGGAGAGATCTTAGATCACTTAACAATTCAAATAGGAAACTGGTAACTTAAACAGATGATATTAAGAACACAAGTAAATTAAAGAGACAGAACTAAGAACAACACAAGAAAACAAGATTAGTTTTCAAGGATGTTATATATTGATCTCAAGTTCTTTTACAAGTGTTACAAAGTATAAAGAAATTACAAGAACCTGAGACACTTTTATACTACAACCTACAACCATCACTTACATGTAAAGACAGTTAGGATTTGACTAATCTAGACAACAAGATCAATCTAAAATCAAAAGGCAGATTGCCTTTTGACTAGTGACTATGACATGCCATAGCTCACTGACTTTTCCTAATGCAAAAAGTCTACAGGAACAAGTAAGGTAAGTTACAAACAAAGGCCATTCCTACTTTTTGTTAAAGCATGGGAGTTTCACCAACTTGTGTAAAGTAGGTGAACCACCAGAGCAGGCAGCGGAAAGTGTGTCAGCTTTATCAAAAGTTGATTTAGAGAAAGCATATTTTCTCTGTCCTTTGAAGAAATCAATCTTCACAGCTTCAGAAGACTTTGTCTTCGAAGCTTCGGTAGATTTCATCTTTGGCTTCGGAAGATGCTGGTCTTTGGCTTTGGAAGATTTCACACTTAGAATATTTTTTTGTTTGAGTGTAAAACTTCCAAAGTAACTCTTTTTGAACTGTTAGCTTCGGAAGATCTTACACTTAGACACATTTGAGAGTGTAAGACTTCCAAAGCTAATTCATCTTTGTTCCTTAGTGCATGTACGGGAGACTTGGTTGTTCTGGTTTGTTGGTTGCATCAGCCTCATAATCTTTAGATGATCTTACAAACTCCCCCTAGGCTGATGCTACCAAAACAGAGAAGTTCTTCAGATTTTGATAGTCCACATTAGGATCCTCAGCATACCTTTCTTCATCATTAGGTCTAGATCCGTCAGACTAACATAGAACCTTCTCATGTCAAAGAGATCATGTTGAGGAAGATTCAGCATGTCTTCTAAGGAATAGACATGCATGCCTTCCTAATCTCTTATGACATACCATCTGTCTTGATCTTCATCATAAGACCATGACATAATTTGTCTTCCAACAATAAGAGGCTCTACTATGATTGGAGTTTGTTGAGAGACCTCTTCATGCACTCCCTCAGGATGCTCTGACTCATCCTAAGGTTGGGAGGTGGATGCCTTTCTTCTTTTTCTCTTTGAGGTTGATCTTCTGGCCATCCTTTTTCTTCTCCCAGATGATTTTAACTGAGGGGACTGGTTTTGAGTACCAGGTTGTTCAGTTGAGTCCCCCTCAATTGGGATCTCCTCTCTCACAGGTTCAGAAGGAGATAGAGGAGGACCTTGCTGCGAATCAGAAGATGAAGTTGGCTGAGATGCAGCTCCAGGTTCAGTTTGTGTTGTCTAAGTGGGTTCAACCTTCACCTTAACTTCAGGTTGAGCTGGACTTGTTAGAGAATGCAAGTCCACCAGCTCTCCCTTCTTTATCTTTTGCTTGATTACGTTAATATGCTCATCCATTGTGGATAGAGACATAGGGCCAAGCCTCCTTTCGGAGAATCTATACAGCTTCAAGAAGCTCATCATCCTTTGTCTGTCAGCAGACTTCTTTTGGCTTTTGTGGATGATGGCCATTGACTTTGCAGCTTCTTCCCTTAATCTTTTCTTTTCAGCTTGTTTTTCTCTTTTAGCTTTTTCTTCCATCTGCTTATTGTATTCAAACAATATGTACTCAGATAGTAAAGGAAGAAGTGCATCTGCCTGATAGAGACCTGTGGCACTCAGGTAGCTGATCATCTTTAGTCTTTCTTCTTCAGTTGCTACCTGAGGTTGTTTAGTGGCCACCGTCTCTGGCTCAAGACTTTCTTGAACTGGGGAGAGGACAGGAATGTTCTTGTATAGTCTTTTCAACCTCATTTCTTCTTTGTGCTTGAGGAGCAGTGCTGCATCCTCTGCTTCCTTCCTCTCCTTTGACAACTCTGTGTCAGCCAGTTCATTCAGCTCATCTAAGGGGAGAGAGATGAGTTCATCAATATTATAGTTTCTGGTTCCCAGGTAGTTTAGCCTGGCTGCCCGTAACTCATCTTCCTGAGTGTTTAGCCTGCGGGCAGCCCTGATTGCAGCTTCCATAAACCCTGGGGAACCACTTGAACTCTCTCCCCTCATCTGCCTCTTCCTCTCTCTCTTCTCCTCCTCAATCTCCTCAGGAGTCAGTTTCCTTTTGCCTTTGTCAACCACAGGCTTTGGTGACTCAGGCTGGAGAGAGCTTTGGCCTTCATTGCTTGGTTCAGTTGTCAAGCTCTGGCCAGAGAGAGGTTGTGAAACACCATCACCAGCTAGTGTTTCACTGAGGTTAATGGGTGCAGAGGGAGATCCTGTCTCAAGGTTCACAGGTTCAACCTCTGGGCCTTTAGTCAAGGTTTTCCCTTCGAAGCTAATCTCTGGGTCTACCTCAACATCCAGTTGACCAAAGATCTCACCTGCTAGCCTCTGTCTATATAATTTTGATCTCAATTTAAACTCCTCTAGTACCCTATCTTGGATTCTTTCTGCCAGTCTTGCTGCTTGTTTGTTATTGCTTGGGTTGACAAGTGGCAGATCTACCAAGTTGATGTTCTCATAGAAACTCAGGTGTGAAATGTTGAGAACTTCTAGTTGACCCTGAGCTCTAGAGATCAGAAGAGGTCTCCTATTACTATCATACCCCCAACCCTAGATTGGGTTCTCAGAAGGGGCAGACATTGCTCTTGGTATTCCCTCCTCAAACAGTTATTGAATGAGCAAATGTAGATCACTGTCTAGAGGAGGTTGCTGAGTATGAACATCTGCAAGAGAGGATGGTGATTCCTCTATGTCCATACTCTTGGAAAAACTCCCCGGTTCTGTGATTGTCAGAATTTTCTCCCCCTTTTTGGTAGCATCACCCTCTTGCATAGGTGAGCTGGGAGATTGATCCATGACATCCACAGGTTCTTGTGGACCTGGATGAGTTGTCCTCATGGGTCTCTCAGCCAACTTGCCCTTGAGATCGATGATCTCAAGTTGCTGGTCATTGACCTACTTTTGTAAGATAGTCACCTGAGATTCCAGGTGAGATATCTTTGAAACAAAATAGGTGCAAAGATGTGACAGTTTGTGCACCTTTTGTTGCAGACTCCCCTCATCTTCAGATGAAGAATCATTGGGGGATGAGAGAATTGGACCTAAGTCTTCTTTCTCACCACCAGCATGGGTTTTTTTGGCTGCTGGATTTCCCCTACCCAATGACAACTTCCAGAGAAGTGTCAAGAGGCTGGGTTGCCATAATAGAGGTCCTATTGATGTTATCACTTGCAAAAGTGATAGCCTCTGCCATATGGATTTCCTGCATAAGTTCAGGACGATCCACCTCAGTAGGGGGTTGCTGATGTGGGTTAGAGATAGGGGAAGCAGGAGTACTCATCTCTCCTTGAGTGTGGGAAGAAAGGACAGACTCATGGTACTCACTGAAGCCCAAATCTTCATCAGAATAGAAGTTAAGGTTGGGAATGGGGCAGTTTAGATCAAGAGGTTGGGGATGGTAGCTTTCCCCAGAAGGTTGATCACTAGAGTATTGAGACTCAGAGTGATGGCTTAAGGCTGTTTGTGGGGTTGTGAGCTCATCAGGCTGAGCATGAGGAACCTCAGCATTGAGTGGTGGAAAGATGGGAGTGGTCTGCTCCTCAGGGGAAGTAGGAGCTCGAGATTCCACTTCCTCCTGTATTGGTTGTGATATGGGGGCCTGCACATGCATAGTAGCAAGTGCAGGGGTTCGTTGGGATTTTCTTTTGTAGGTGATGGTGATGGTAGGCTGTGTTTGAGGTGGTTGAGAGGTGGAGGGTGTTGGTTCAACACTAGCTGGTGCTGCTAGGTTTTCACCCTGAGCAATGAGCTCAAACATTTTTGGACAAGCTGTTTCTACCCCAGAGAAGCCAACAGTTGCCTTCTTCAAGATTTTGAAGATGCCGGGCCTTATTTGTCCTATTTTAAGAATATTACTTGTTCCCCTCAACTGTGGTCCCGACTCATAGTTGAGAATGTATTGAACATACCTAGGGAACATGTAATACTCTAAGGAGCCCAAGTTTGCAAGTAAATTAGTATATACAAACTGAGAGTACCTGAACTTGACCCCTTGTACCATCCTATGGACTATAAAGGAGAGGTCTTCTGGAACTTGATCCCATCCTCCATGCTTGTTAGAAAGGCTATGAATGATGACATGGAGGAGGTATTTCCATTGAGATGAGACCTTCCCCTTCCTGAAGGTTTTGACTGAGAAGTCACCTTCATAGCCCATCTGCTGAAAGGAGTGGTTGACAGTAGATTTGGGAAAGGACAGCTCACCTACTTCATCATCCAGCTGCAAATGGGTGTTTATGATGGCCGGAGTGATGAAAACTGTCCTCCCCTACACTGTAGCAGACAGTGCCTTCTCCCCGTCCATGGTGACCTCTTGACAGGTCCTCCAGAACTCAAGCAACTGATTCTCATAGAGAGGAGGATCAATTGTAAGGGAGGTGAAGTAGTGAGATGAAGAAAGGTACCTACACACATTTGAGAAGCTTGGATCCTTCTCAGAGTGTAATAGGGCAACCTGATTGTGTTGCCTGTGTAGGTGCATGGAAAAATCAGGGTCGTTACGACGATCAATGTTGGCCATTTGAGGAAGCTTTACAGTGAAGAAAGGAAGAAGATGATGAAATTTAGGGGTAATTTTAAGGTAAGGATCACTGAGAGTAGAGAGACGAAATAGAACCGTTTGGAAGATATATATCGTGGATTTGAGACAAAGTTATGACAAAAAGATAAACTTTGAAATCCGCAAGTGGGTCCTACTTCTGAAAAAGTACGCCCAAAAAGTTAGTTTTCTTGGAAGTTGTAAAACTTCCGAAGACAATTTTGGTTTTTGCTTCGAAAGATATTTCAAAGAATTTTGAAAATTTGGTTTCGGAAGAAGTGAATAAGTCTTCCGAGACTTAGTTGCTTTCGGAAGATATTTATTCTTTGAATGCATTTAAGTGCTTATATACAAATTTAAGCTTCGGAAGATACTCCAAGAATTTCTTCCGAAGGTAAATCTTAGATAAGTTGTTAAATGATTTAAAGACATAAATTTCTTCTGAAGGCAATTTGAGTTCTTCTGAAGGTAAATTTTCACAAATCTAAGAAATATCAGTTAAAAGTTAGTTTTCTTCCAAAGAGAACTGGGCTTATAAGGTGATCTAATAGACAACTTAGGACACACAATTTTAGGAAATAAAGTTGATTAAGTTATTAAAGAAAATCTATTCAAAGTTAATTCACGGTGAAAAACATACAACAACAGAGCACCATCGAACAACATGGTGAAAAACTCATGATTACTTAAAAATCTTTTGCTCGGTATGCATAATAGCCTCAAACACTTCAAAAATCAGTAAAAAGAGGGGTCCAAGAACTCACCTGAAGCAACGTTCAAGCAACACACTTCCACCTACAAATTTAGCTCCTAAAACCCATGAAAACAGGCACTTAGCACCACAAATCTCGGCCTAGAAGCTGAAAATTCGGTTGAAACCGAACATTAACCCAAGTAAACTCACCTTTTTGTAGATTTCAGCTTCTTCTCTCTCTAAAACCAGGAGCTCTTCTTCTTTCTTCCTTTTTCAGCCGAGAACATAGGTGGGTTGTGGGGGAATGGGCGGCCATGCCCTTCTTTTTAAACATAATTATATTTAAGTTTACATCTTGCACAAATTTGGTCCTTCAACTTGAGTTATTTATCTTTTCTTTCTTTATACTTTTCCTTTCTCTTCTTTTTGATAAAATTCAGGGTTTTTACATGACAAAAGCATGGACTTTTCACCAACTCATGCTAGTTGGTAAGTCTTCAGAGATGGTAGCAAAAAAGTGTTTCAGCTTTTGTCAAAAGTAAGTCAGAGAAGACATGCCTTCTCTGTCTTCGGAAGAAATTGGTCTTGGCTTCAGAAGACTTTGTCTTTGAAGTTTCGAAAGATTTCATCTTTGGCTTTGGAAGAATTGGTTTTTTGGGTTTGGAAGATTTGATATTTAGTATAATTCACTGAGTTATATCAAATCTTCCAAAGTATTTTCCTAATAATTCACATGTGCATGCTGAGAGCTCTATGGTTGCATCAGCTTCCAAGTATGATCCTTACAGGTGCTTTGGACTTGATTAAGGATTGATAAAACATAAAATATTAAAACTTATATTAAAAATGCAACAAAAACCGGATATCAGTGGACTTTGCGTAAAGTCTAATAAATAGACATAATTTAATTCCAAAGTATGAATTAAATAACTTATATAGCGTATAATACTCCATTGAATTTGTAAAAATGCATAGAATTTAAAAACACAAAAATTAGAAGACATGTGGATTGGCATGAGAAGAGATTGGACGAGACAGGCCAAGGGCTCGGGGCCCTTTTCCCTCCCTTGTTTGGAGCCGAGTTTAACAAACGGGACTCCTCCTTGTTTTGCTTTCATTTGTTTTGAAACTTTTCTCTCAAGTGTCTCTCAAGTTGCAAACCTAGCCACCACTCCCAAACTTCCTTTATTCTTCTTTATCATCATTGAAATCATCATGATCAATCTTAATCCATTCAATTTTGTTGTTTTGGATCATTCAAGATTGGATTTTAATCAAGCATTGTTCATCTACTTGTTTTCTAGTAAGAAATTCTTTTGTTGTGATGATTTAATTCTTTTTAATCATGTTATTGATTATATTCATCATCTAAAATCTAAATAATCATCTAGTTGTTTTGTCTTCTTGGTTTTGGGCATTGAATTGTGAAGAACTAGGCGTTTCAGGTGCTGGATCTTCAAAACGGCAAAAGCCTAGCTTTTTATGTTCATATATTCTTTGGATTTGTTGAATTGGATTTGTAAACGTGTGTAATCTGGTCCTAACGGACATCTTGGGTACAAAATTTTTTCTTAAGTGTTAATCTGTGTTGTCAAATTGATAGACATGCTAGGGATTAGATCTATGTTTAAATCAACTAAAAACATGAGCTAGATGATTAAGAACTTAACTACATGAATTGAGACTGAAAATTATGATAAATTAAGGGTCTAATATAATGGTTTGGTCAAATGGTTCATGAAATAAACAATGGTCTAGGTCTCGGGTCAAAGGTGATCAAAAATTATGGATTTAGGGTACAAAGGACAAGAATGAGAATTTGGACAGCCACTTGTCAGAAAAATTGAACGTTTTGTACTGTTCATTACTTGATTATTCGGAGTCCAAATAGGTCTAACGCTTTATCTAAAAACAAGTTCAGACTCTCTCTAACTAACCCAAGTGGTATCGCTCATTTTGGTATTATTTGGTCCTCCAAACACTATAAAACAAAATCAAAGGTCAAAACTATTAAATTCATGCAGAATGTTAGGCTGTGATCATAGAGTCAAATCTCCCTTATAATTTTTCCGATTGAGGTGATTGATTTTATGGAAGTTAGTTTAATGTCTTAGAATTACGAAGATGCCTAATACATGACGTTGTTATCGCTTTGACCTCCAAACAGCCTACGCAAGATTGGTGCGCGATTAATTCTACAAGCTTAAATATATTTATAAACGTTAATGTTAAGATTTGAGACTAAATAACCAAAACTAGCCAATACTTGTGTTCAATAAGAGATTCTATGACGCTTAAGGATAATGACAATTAAGATTAATAATTCATTGAACTTGGACTAATAAATGTACATCAAGGAACGTTAACAACATAGTACATGTTAATAATGACTTGAAAACCAAAATGAAACGGGATTAGAGATTTATTATAAGACACTGGAATTGGAATGATATATAAATCATGTTTTCATCAAAATAATAATTTGGATGCGCATTAAGGACTAGACTACGAGGATATCACCCAATTTAGTCTTCTCTACCTTTAGTAATTCTATTGTGTTTTTATGTATATATTGTTACTTGTTATACTTGTTGTGGACTTTGGATTGTGCTATCATCAAGGTGAGCTTCACGGCCTCTTTTCATATGCTTTACTTGGAAGAAAAGCTTGCTTATTAGTTTTGGTCTATGTCGTGATTTAAAATTTATTTTGGACTATCGTATATGGTTTTAGTCATAGGATCGAGTCTAGATTTTCCTTCATAAGTACGTACTCTTATTTGGACTTGGATTGTATTGTTATAAACATTTATTGTTAGTACTAACAGGTTGATACCCCACCCCTGTTGTTAGTATGCTAGCTAAGACTGACATGGCCTGTGCATGCTCCTGAGTGAATATAATCTGATGATTTGGACTTGGACTTATCATGAGCTTACTATACTCTCCTACAAAAACACATTTTGTACATGACTCGCATGAAAATTTATTTTGTACTTATAAACCTATGAACTCACCAACGTTTGTAGACTTTTTAGAGCATCTCTTTTCAGATATAATGATTAAGTGTTCGAAACATGGACTGTAGACGAGACCGCTCCCATTGGAGCCTTATATAATTTATGGACTAGGATTTTGGTTTGAATTATATTTGCTTGGTTTGGATTGTATTAGTTGGATTATGTACTTAGTTTGGTTAGTATTTGTGCATGTTTGTTCCGGTTTGGAACTTTGGATTGTTTTGTTCAATATGGTATGATGTTATGGGATTGGCTACACTTGGCAGTTGTTATTATGTGTCAAGCAACATCATGATCGATTGATGAAGAATGCCGTTAGTGATTCTCTTAGATCATCAATGTGCAATGACGATTCAATCCGTCGCATCCTCGTGTTTATACTACCAGCGGGGGTGTGACAATCAACTCCTAGGGTTCAGGTATCATTTATTTCCTCATCATGCATATCACTTGAAGAAATCATTATGCATATTCATATAGTCCGTATATGGTACCAATGGCTTACTAATTATGTTACCATATTAGGGTCCCGACATAGCTTGTGATCACTCAGTATTTATTTATAAACACGACTCATATATAACTTATTTACTTTATGGTGTAGATGCCATTATACTTACTACTTCACCCCTAACTCTTAAACAACATCTCATGTTTCATCTCATGTTTGTATTTGCTATGAAGGATCTCAGTCCTCTTAATTATTTTCTTGGTAGTTCTGTCACATAAGATCCTTAAGGGTAATTTCTATCTCAACATAAATATGAATTGGATATTCTAATATGAGCCAAGATGGTTGATTGTAATCCAATAAGCACACGAATTAACACATCCGACAAGTTGAGTGCTACTGCTGGTGATCTATTCGATGACCCTACTATGTTTTGATGTCTAGATAGAGCCCTAATGTTCCTGCGACTGCATATATATTATGTACTAATAGATATGCATGCACATGTATGCCCCACATATATCATTTTCATGGGTTAAAACGCATAATATTAAAGGCAATTTACAAAAGGGTAGCCCAACCTCCACCCTCATCTCTTATATAGATGCATATTGGGCACCCAACACACAACGTTTTACTTTGGGTTATTGTGTCTTCTTAGGCTATAACCTTATATCTTGATCTAAATACGAGCCTACTATTTCATTCTCTAGTACCAAGACCGAGTACTACTGGGTCACTAGCTGAGTTGCCAAAATTGTTGGATTCGCAACCTTCTCCTCGAGTTGGGTCGTCCACCTTCTTAGACTTCATTGGTTTATTATGACTATGTAAGCTCTAGTTAATCATCCTAGGATCCTATTTAGCATCAACACACATAACATATAGAGATCGATTTTCATTTTGTTTAGGAAAAGGTTTAACTACAAGTTCTTCTACAATTATCTCCTTGATGGACACTCATTTATCACATTTTTACTCGTATATCACACTAATGTTCATTAATGCATCCATAAATGCATGCTAAACGTGATTAGCAGTTACGTACTTTAGCTCGCGGAGTAACAGAAGACCAATTATACAATTCCTTTCATCTATGTTTAAATGTTTATAACTTATTTTTCAATACCAATCATTGGATAAAAGTAAAAGTACAAGTTAATTGCTTATAATGTATGCACTCGAACATTTGATATAGTAAGTTAATCGAAAGGGTTGGATGATACAACCCTTATAACAAAGAGTCTAATCACATGATATTTTGAACAACTAGGAGTGTGCATGTAATGTACAAAGTATTCCTCTTTCACTAATCTACTAGTAGTAATATATCCTTGAAATGACTAGAATATGAACATATCTCAAAACTATAGTGTTACCTATAGAACAACCGAATTGTACTTTTCCACACTAGCAACCTATAACTGGTATTCATTTTCAAGTACGAATATCTACCAATAGGTAGATGGTGCATAAATCTAAACGTTTCACCACTTTTATGAGTAGTTGCTTTTAACATTATGAACAATGAATAAGCAACGAATGATCTAGTGATCTAAAAGAAATTCGTTATTACATTAGTGGCTTCCATGTCCGATAGTGACTTAGTTAGCTCTATAACAAACCATCCACCCATCACAATGTCTCTTTATAAATATTGATCTATATAGATAGAAATGGAAAAATTGTCCATCTGATTCATGTATTTATATATAGTACATGATGTTTTTTTGTAATTATTGATACTGATATGCGATTACATGATGTTTTTTGTAATTATTGATACTGATATGCGATTAAGATGGATGATGCACATTTTACGATCATGTAAATAATGGATACTTGTAGTTAACTAGTAGTGAGGATGATTTTTAATACTATGAAAGTAGAAGGGTGAAACATGAGTTATAACTGCATAGTATTAGGGATGACTGATAAAGCAGAATGTAAGGAAACCTGAAACAATTAGGACCAATATAAAGGTATGGAACTGGGTATTAGATTATTTCACGAACTTAGGACAAGTATGTGGTACAAGACTATTAGGTGATACCAATTTGATTACCTCGAACATATCACATATCTATTTACGGAAAATATCATAAAAAATAAGAATACTTTTACTTTTTTCTCACAAAAACCTCTGTATAATTTTTTGCACATAAAAATACCAACATATTTTCTGTTTTGTTTCATAAAAATCACTCAACAGTTTTTGCATATAAAAAACCAACATACTTTTTTTTTCACATAAAAACCTCTCAATAAATTATTTACACTTTTAGGTCCATTCACTTTTTATATTTTAGCAAATTCTAAAAAGAAAATAAAACAACTTTTGCACTGATTGTTTTGTTTGCGTGTATTTCTACACCTACATAGCTCGTTTAAGTTATAGGATCCCGTGTTCGGATTGTTTAAGTTGTGCGAGCTCAAGCTCGCCTCATTTAAGTGATTCCAAATGAAGTGAATTTAGTGTGTAAATAATTGTTGAGTGGTTTTTATATAAAAAAACAAAAAGTATGTTGGTTTTTTATGTGTAAAAACTGTTGAGCGATTTTTACGAGACAAAACAGAAAATATTTTGGTCTTTTGCATGTAAAAAAGTTATATAGGGACTTTTGTTTTTTAGTTTTTTTGAACACCCATAATGACGTACGCAATCATACCCAAAACTTTGTGGATAAGGCTCTTTCCCACTAGAATATATAATATGTTATGTAATTTTTAAAACATAATAATAAATGATTATTTAAGGTAGGTAGAAACTTCAAATAACGAAATTCTAAAATTTTAGATGTGTGAGTAAGTATTTAACATTTGTAGTCTGTTTTTAGATGAGTTTTGGTTCATGTTTCGAGTAATGAGAAACCTAGTGGATGATAATTAACCACAAAAGATCATAAACAGGTAGTAAGTAATAACAAGCAAATATGGGAAAAGATTTTGTAATCAATGATGAGATTACGATCACCAAACCCGTCACATTATCATATCTACGTCGACCAAGAATTTTGGTGTGCATTTATGGTGTTAGTTCTTAATGTTATTTAAGTTTGGTAATTAACATTGGACTTTAATGTGTTATTGAGTGGATTTTATATAATTAATTTTGTTGGGCTCAATTGAGAGTTATAAGAATTTTGTCCATAACAATTTTGTGGTGGCTAAGGAGGTTTGATAGGCCCACAATTTTGCTTCATCAAACAAAAAGTAAAGGGACGGCCGAATAGGGATATACGCACTCTTAGTAATTATTTTTCTCAATGAAATTCACCAAGTAGATGCACTCACTGTTACGGTGTGAGATGAGATCATTCTCTCAGTTTTCAAATTCTACTTCATCGTAAATTCTCTGTCTAAACTGATAAACTATTTTGAGTTTAACCCATAATAGGTTTATTTGATAATCTTCTTACGATTCAAAATATAATCCAAATGGGTTTTGTATTTAAAGATTGAATACTAAGGCATGTTTTCATTCGTTGTTATGTTCTAGACTACGTTTCCTTGCTAAATGTAGCTACTTTGTTGTATTTTATTTCACAAGAACCATTACATATTTATTAGAAATACATAGAAAATCTTAACCTATATGTCTTAAAAATGCCTCAAAACTAAACTTTTTGTAGTGATGAGCAAAAGTTGATCCACTTGCAATCATATGCTGATCCGTTTTCCAAATGTGTCTATCCCATTACCCAAGTAGGTCATGGAAACCAAACAACCCAAATCCCCCGAGCCCAAACGGAAAAACTTAATTATTATTTCTTATGATATAACAAGCAAAGATACACGAACGTTGCGGCGTGACCGCACTTAGCGATGCGTTTGTGAAATTTGTTACCCGCAGTGGGGCATGGACAATGGTTGAGCGTCTGTGAACTTTGTTACATGAATTTTGATGATGATATTAACATTGTTTATTACATAAAAAAGTGAGAAATGACATGCTTGCAAAGGTCATAACCAACAAACGTTGCCACAAACCTAGTTACGACAGTTAAATTGATGTGGTTAAATACTTAAAGAGGAGCGTATGAAGTTGAATATGTTGGCGTACGGAAACCCAAACGTAGGATAAAAAAACACATCGAAAATATTGAAAAGTTTTCGAGTTCACGGATTTGATATTTTTTACACGCATGTTGCAGCACAATTATTTAAATTAAAGCAATTTAAAGTAAAGGATAGAAGAAAAGTAAAATAAGCACAAAAAATAAGGATGGCCGTAGGGTTTGAACATGCAACCCAGTAGTTGAAGCGCCTTATTTTTTGTGCTTATCTCCTAAAAACAATATATGTAACCTTGACAAATTTCCAGAAAAAGAAAAGGAAGAAAACCACCGACCTTTACAATTAAGGGGAATGTTTACCGTACAAAATGTTGTTTTCGTACGAAGGGTATGAAATAACAAGGATCATCGATCTAATAAATGAACGGTTCAGATTTAAGATGTAATAACTACGCAAGAAATGTGACTGTAGGGGTAGAATTGGTAATATCCTACAATTGTTGACTTTTTTAAGTTCCTTTGTTTTTTAAACAAATATAACTTTTTCATATGACATTATTTTTTTTTTTTAAAAATACCATAATAACAAGCATTTTATCATCTTTAATATGAGTATAGTATTGTCATACTTTTTTAAAAAGAAACAACATTTTAAGAAAACGTCTATGTGTTATGCATATAACTTGCGTGGTTATTCATTGTGTAAATATTAATATAACTTGTGTAATTATCATATAACTTGCGTAGTTATAAATATAAGTTGCGTGATTATTTTTTATAACGTGAGTAATTTTTCTTTGCGTAATAATAGATATAACTTGCGTAATTATGAATATAACTTGCGTAATTATGTACCTTTTACGAGTAATTGTTGCGCGGACGAAACTACCACTCCGCTAAAAAACACGTGTCACACTCTGTTTACTTCGTACACTTTGCATGATCGATATCATTTTAGATTACGTTTATGGAACAAACTTTGATTCATGGATCGATATCACGTACTAAATACTCAACCAATATATTAGGATTCCATTTTAGATAGTAACATGTTTTGTACAAAACTTGGTTGTAATTGCTACGGCTATAGAAGGTATTGATGATTTATTATCAGCTAAAAAGCTTTGACATGAGTTCTACCTAAATTGTGTTTTTACAGTACATGCTTCAAAATGTTTTTTTTTATTGCATGTTTGCTTTATTGTTTATCTATACGTTTAAATTAATTGAAAGTAACTACTTTAGTTTGCTTGAACATATGATCACCGTTATAAACGTACAACACCTTACATTAATAATAAAAATCTATCTTATTATCATTGTTACAAACTTGTTAAAAAAATTAACCATTCGACTGTTACAATTGATTACTTGAAAATATAACAGTAAAGAGATCTCATGCCAATTTTAATATCACAAATGGCGTTATTTAGACCTTAATTAGCTTTTGAGTAGTTTTGCCATAAAAACTAAAAATAGTACGATTAGCGAATCATGTGATGACATGTCAACCTTAAATCGTAAATTGAGTTATTTTAGGCTAAAGGAAATGGAAATTTTGTGTAGCTATCTTATACAACTATCGAGCTTTTAACACAAAACAATCTTTTTACTAATAAATAAAAATTAATCCGGATACTTGTTATTATTTTGTTATCATTTTAAGCTATCTAATAATTGGTTTTCTTATTTCTCTCTTCTCTAAATTATGAATGCTAACTATCCATAATTAAAATTTCAAATATATTAACTTCAAATTTTCAAATGTGTAATACATGGATTTATTCAATCTGTATAATATACAATATTTAAAACATAACTTTATATATTATTAACCATGTAACAGCAAATTTATTTAGTCCGTGTATTACGCGGGATTGTAACCTAGTTAGGCATGTAAATGAACCCAACGAACACAAACATCAGTATGTTTGTGTTCGTACATTTAACTTTTACCGAACACGAACACGAACACGAACACATTATCGAACATGATTTTTTGTTCATGTTCATTCAGGAAGAAAATAAAAATGTTCGTGTTCGTTCATGTTTTTTCGTTAATAAGCTAAATGAACACGAACACAAATGAACAATAATAAATAAACATAAATGAGTCATAATAAACAAACAAAACTGAACATAAAAAAATCTTAAATAATCATTTTGGAATTTTTAAATGTATTAATGGAAATTGAAACTCGTTAAACTTATAGGTTTCTAGTATAACTTAATACACTTATGTTTCAAATATTAACACATAATAATCTTTTATTAATATATTAATATATATAAATACACGAAAATAAATGAACAAACATAAACGAACGTATATGAACGAACATATATGAACAAACATAAACGAACGTTCATGAACGTAAACGAACTAACAAAGTATGTGTTCATGTTTGTTTTTTTAATTAAACGAATACAAATTTTTTGTTCATGTTCGTTTATTTCCTAAATAAACGAACATAAACGAATTTACCGCCTAACAGTTCATGAATGTTCGGTTCATTTACAGACTTACAAACAATTGTATTTATGTAAAATAACTTTGTGAAAATGAATTTTATAATAAAAACCTGCTATGAATGCTCTTAGAGAAGAAAAGAGACATGTGATTCATCCACTTAGTCTAATTTTAAACCACACAAGATTACGTTTATTTAGTCTAATTTTAAACCACACAAGATTACGTTTATGTTATTGATATAAACGTATTTGTTTTAATGTTTATTTTGTGAACGTTTCAGAAGTCGTCTTTGCTATAAATAAAGAAATAGTATATAAAATCGAACATTTATTTGGATTTTATCGAGCTTTTGATTCGTCAAAGTATGAAATTGTTCCTTTCAACTTATTAAACGAGATCCACATAATCTTAGTTAGCGTATGAAATTGGCGACGTATATAAAGCCAAGTGCACGTGTGGAACACCACACCTATCAAGCAGCAAATCATATAATCTCATTAATTGACAATTGATTGACGTTAAAACAATACCAAACATATGCTATGATGTACTCTCTTTTCCTTTTGCCATGTGACCCCATCTTTCATATCTATTTACACACTATCAATTCTTTCTTATTTCTGTTTTCTCAAATATACAAATTAAATTTTAGAGTTAATTACATGAAAGATCTTTGTGTTTAGGTTTGTTTTTATTTTCGTTTTTTAAATTTAAAAAACTACAAGGTCGGTACACATATATAACAAAATATAACACCAAAGGTTCCAGTCATGAATGTCCGTTATCTTTTTCCGTTAAGTTTTTGTAAATGACTAAATTGACCGTCATTTAATATTACGTGTGAATAAAAATAAAGAACACATAGTGGGCCCACTACTACCACTAACCCACCACCATCCCATCATCTTCGACCATCACCGTTTCCGACACGACCAGACCACCATCGCCTAACCACCACCGCAACACCGCCTAACCACCACCGCAACACCGCCTAAACACCACCTCAATACCGCCTTACCACCACCACATCACCATCGCCGTCTCCCTTACCACCTCAATACATAAATATATGTATACATACATATATATATATACCTATATATTATATACACGTATATATATATACATACATATATATATATACATACATACATATATATAATACATACATACATATATATATATATATATATATATATATACATATATATATATATATACATACATATATATATATATACATACATACATATATAATATATACATACAAACATATATATATATATATATATATACATACATACATACATACATACATACATACATACATACATACATACATACTACATACATACATACATACATACATACATACATACATACATACATACATACATACATATATATATATGGGAAGGTTCTAATAAAAACCAATATATAATTAAAAACTTAGAAAAACTTTTTATAGCTTTTGATTTTCTAATCAATGGTTAAGATTGAGTAACGACATGAATGAAATTAAATAGGGTTTAAAGGTTTTAAATACTAGTTAATAGGGGTATAATATATAAAACATAAATAATTTATGTGAAATATTTTTGTAGTTAATTAAATCCTTAAAAACACTCTCTCTATTCTCTTTCTCAACCTATATCAATTTTTTCATTCTCTCTCTTCTTTATTCCGCTAATATTTTTTAAACAAATTCAAACAATAAAATCATAGTAAATTTGGTATATGTTGGATCAATTGATAACAACGGGGTGACGTATAAGTAACAGCGGTGTTACTTATGTGTAACAACGGTGTTACGGAATAACAATGGTGCATAACATCCTTCTTATGTATACGTAGCAATAGTGTTATATATATGTAACAATAGTCTAACGTATATGTAAACTTGATGTTCAGTCTTCATCTTCTTCATCTTGAATACCAAAAACACACACATTAGTGTGTATATTTATGTATACAAAAGATCCGTGATTTCATCCAATTTTTGATGTGCTTTATTTGAAAATCATGATGAAAACAAATAAGGAAATCACAAAAATCATGATCTTGAATTCATATATAATCAATTTGATCACTCATAAAAAGATTGATGTGATTTTTCTTCAATTGGAATTCGGAACAAGCATACACATTTTCATGAGTTTTGTACATATATCTAACGCTAGTGAACTTTTCATATTCATTAAATGATTAAGATAATAAAGCATGGATCGCTTGTAACAAGCCTGTAAATAAGTGAATCAAAATGACAATGTAGAAAGTTAGAATCTTTTTAAAAGTCATAATAACATAATTATTTTGGTTCATAATTATAGATGCAACGAAGATGTGGATTAATATATATTTGGGTCAAAATTCGTATGATAATTATATGGTAATGATTAATATGTGGTGATAATAAATATTGAAAGAGGAAAAGAATTAGTTAATTAAAATTTGAAAAATATTGAAAAAAACAAATGATGAACTCAGGAATTCAATTTTTGGATTTAGTTATTTGAAAATTTTGAATTAGTCAATCTAAAGACACGTGACTTGATTAGAGAATAAAGTTATCATAATTATATGTATGTAACTTTACTAATATACCCTTATGAATTTATATAGAAATTTAAAAAAAAGGAATTATGTGATTGGTTAGATATGTTTTTTTGGTTTTCTTTTAAATATATATATATATATCTTTACAAGTATATAATACATCATTTTAGAAAGACAAGATAGTAATTTTACTCAAATTGTAAGACACTAATACAAAATTTTAAGTATAGAGTACAAGTGTCTTATGCAATAGTTTTATTTTTACCCCTATTTAATAAACTCTTTAATTAATAGACTATTTAATATATATTATTAATATATTATTTAATAATATGATATTATTTAATTTAATATATTAAATATTATATTATTTGTAATACTTGAAAATGGTATTTAAATTTATTAAATAGTATTTAAATAATTAAGTATACAACTCATATTTATAATAACTAATAGTTATATTTTCTAAAGGTATTTTGGGTAGTCGATACTTCAGCATTTATGACTAAATTTGTTAGTAAATGACATATTATTTAATATGTCTAAGAATATAATAATAAAAATATAATAATATTAATAGTAATGATTATTGAAGGACCGGAAAGGGTGGTCAATGCAATAGTTTCACAAGTTGGAGAGAGTTTGAACACTTAGTAGATAAAATAGGGAAACGGTTAGTGATGAAACAATGAATACAAGTAAAAGAACAAGAACAAAAACACTCAAATACGGTTTTCAAGAATGATGTATATTGCTCTCAAGTTCTTACAAGTGTTACAAAGCTTGCATTAAAATACAAGTACTTGAGACACTTTACACTACATCCTATAGTCGGCCATACTTTGAGGGCCAGCTGGAAACACTAAACTAGACAACAAGATCAATGTAGAGTCAAAAGGCAGATTGCCTTTTGATTAGTGACTATGACATGCCATAGCTCACATCCTAATATATTACAAAAAGAATGAAAGTACATAGTTGGAAAGTTACAGACAAAAGACCTTAATCTACAGTTGACAAAAGTTTGGATTTTTCACCAACTCATATAAGTTAGTGAGTCATCAGAAGTGGTAGCGGAAAGTGGTTCAGCCTTTGTCAAAAAGTGATTCAGAGAAAACATGTCTTCCCAGTCTTCAGAAGAAATCAATCTTTGGCTTCGAAAGACTTTGTCCTTGAAACTTCTAAAGACTTCATACTTAGCATAATTTACCAAGTTATATAAATTTTTTTGAAGTAATTTCCTTGTACTTTAGTTGTGCATGCTGAGAGCTCTTTGGTTGTTCTTTGGTTACATCAGCCTCTAAGTGTATTCCTATCAAACTCCTCCTAGGCTGATGCTACCAAAAATGAAGAGACCTTTGATTCTTGATCTTTATCTGTTGATAGTCCTCATCAGAATCAAGACCATTCCTTTTATCATCAGTTGGTCAGGATTCTTCAGACTCTCAAAGTATCTCCTCATGTCATAAAGATCATGAAGAGGGAGATCAATTATGTTTTTCCAGAATTATAGGTCTTGACCTCCTTGATCTCTAGTGACATACCATCTGTCTGGATTAATGGAAAACATCCAAGACAAAATGGGTCTCTCAGCAGTAAGAGGCTCTATTTGAATAGGAGTTGGATGAGCAGCCTCTTCTTGATCACCATCAGGATGTTCTGACCTATCCTGATATGTAGAGGTGGATGCCTTGAACTGCTTCTTCTTCTTCTTCTTCTTCTTGTCCCTTCTGATGGCCATCCTTTTCCTCTTTATGTAAAAGATTGTTATGTTTATCTTCCTTAGTTGGGTCCTTGTCCTTCACAAGTTCAGAAGAAGAAGGATCAGGACCTTACTGTGGATCAAAAGATGAAGCTGGCTGTGATGCAGCACTAGGTCTAGGTTGTGTTGTCTCATGGGGTTCAACCTTGACCTCAGCTTCAGGTGCAGCCTAACTTGGTGGAGAATGCAAGTCAACCAGCTTACCCTTCTTGATCTTCTGCTTGATCACTCTAATGTGCTCATTCATGGTGGATAGAGATATGGACCAAGTCTCCTTTCAAAGAATCCATACAACTTCAAGAAGCTCACCATCTTCTGTCTGTCAGTAGATTTCTTCAAGTTTGCTCGGATGGCAGCTCTTGACTTTGCAGCCTCTTCCCTCATCTTCCTCTTAGCAGCTTTTTGCTCTTTTTGTACTTATTTCATAACCTGCTTGAGGTATTCAAACTCAATATAGTCATATGGCAAGGGGAAGAAGGTCTGCTGCCTGCTAGAGACTTGGGGCACTCAGGTAGGTGATCATATATTGTTCCCTACCTTTTTGAGTTTGTTGTTCGGTAGCCATAACCTCTGTCTCAGGACTTTCCTAAACTGGGGAGAGGGTAGAAGCTTTGTAGAGTCTTTTTCTCCTTCTTTCTTCTTTGATCTTGAGGATCAATTCTGCATCCTCAGCTTCCTTCCTCTCCTTTGACACTTCCATGTCAGCCAGTTCATTTAATTCCTCTAAGGGGAGAGAGATGAGTTCGTCAATGTGGTAGTTTCTGGACCCCAAATAATCCAATCTGGCTACCCTCAGCTCATCATCTTAAGTACTTGGCCTGGGGGCAGCCCTGACTGTAGCTTCCATGAAGCCAGGGGTCCTGCTTGAACTCTCTCCCCTTGCCTTCCTCTTCCTCTCTCTCTTATCCTCCTCAATCACCTCAGGAGTCATCTTCCTTTTCCTTTTGTCACTCACAGGCCTGTGTGACTCAGGGTGGAAAGAGCTTTGGCCTTCATTGCTTGGTGCTGCACTTAAGCTCTGGCCAGAGAGAGGCTGTAAGACACCGTCACCAGCTGGTGCCTCACTGAGGGTAATAGGTGCTGAGGGTACTGAAGCAGCCCCTTTCTCAAGGTTCACAGGCTCAACTGTTGGGCCTTCATCCAAGGTTTCCCCTTCAAAGCTAATCTTAGGGTCCACCTCAACATCCAGTTGACCAACAGTCTTGCCTGCTAGCCTCTGTCTATATAATCTTGTTCTCAACTTGAACTCTTTGAGCACCTTTGTTGAATCCTATCAGCTAACCTTGCAGCTTGCCTATTTTGACTTGGGTTGGCAAGTGGGAGGTCAACCAGATAGGTGATCTTATAGTATCTTAGGTTATAGAAGTTGAAGATCTCTTGTTGGCCCTGAGACCTAGAGATTACCAGGGTTGGCAATGTGGGCTTAAGGAGGTTGTTGAGTATGGACAACTGCAAGTGAAGGTGGTGAGTCCTTCATGTCCATACTCTGAGAGAAACTCCCAAGTTCTGTGATTATAAGTAAGACTTTCTCCCCCTTTTTGGTAGCATCACCCTCTTGCATAGGGGAGCTAGGAGTTAGGTCCACCATATCCACAGGTTCTTGTGGGTCTGGTTGAGTCCTCTGGATGGGTCTCTCAGCTAACTTGCCCTTGAGATAGGTGATCTCAAGTTGCTGGTCATTGACCCTTCTCTGTAAGGTAGTCACCTGAGATTCTAGGTGACTAACCTTTGAAACAAAATAGGTGCAAAGTTTGGACATTTTTTGCACCTTTAGTTGCAGACTCCCCTTATCTTCATTAGAAAAATCATGAGGAAGAAGACCTTGGTCCTTTTCTCTCATCCACCCATGATTCTTTTGATGAAGATGAGGGGAGTCTGAAACTAAATGTGCAAAGACTGACAAAAACATGCACCTATTTAGTCTCAAAGATAAGTCACCTGGAATCTCAGGTGACTGTCTTACAAAGGAGGGTCAATGACATGCAACTTGAGATTACCTATCTTAAGGGCAAGTTAGCTGATAGACCACTCAGGAGAACTCAACCAGGTCCACAAGAACCTGTGGATGTGATAGACCCAACCCCAAGCTCACCTATGCAAGAAGGTGATGCTACTAAAAAGGGGAAGAAAGTCCAAACAATCACAGAACTTGGGAGTTCTTCATAAAGTATGGACTTTGAGGATTAATCACCCTTACTTGCAATGGTCCATGCTCAGCAACCTCCTCAAATCTAAATGGATGTGGACTCACTCATACAAAGTTTGTTTGAGGAGGGTATTCCTAGTGCTATGCCTACCCCATCTCCTCACTCTGAGAATCCAATCATGGGATGGAGGTATGACACTGATAGAAGAGCTCTAGTCATCTCTAGATCTCAGGGTCAATAGAAAATCTTAAACTTTTCCAACCTGAGCTTCTATAAGAGCATCTATCTGATTGATCTTCCACATGTCAACCCAAGTCTAAACAGACAAGCTGCAAGATTAGCATATAGGATTCAAGAGAGGGTGCTAGAAGAATTCAAGCTGAGGTCAAGACTATGTAGACAGAGGCTAGCAGGTGAGATTTTTGGTCAACTGGATGTTGAGGTGGACCCTAAGATTAGCTTTGAAGGGGAAGCCTTGACTGAAGCCCCAGAAGTTGAACATGTGAACCTTAAGGCATGAAATTCTTTAGCACCCATTACCCTCAGTGAGGCACCAGCTGGTGAAGCTTGACTACTAAATCAAGCAATGAAGGCCAAAGCTCTATCCACCCTGAGTCACCAAGGCCCGTGAGTGACAAAGGGAAAAGGAAACAGACTTCTGAGGAAATTAAAGAGGAGGAAAGAGAGAGGAAGATAAAGCTTACGGGAGAAGTCTTCAGGCTTCATGGAAGCTACCATCAGGGCTGCTCTCAGGCCAAATACTTAGGATGATGAGTTGAGGGCGGCCAGGCTAAACTAACTGGGGACCAGGAACTGCAACATTGATGAACTCATATCTCTTCCCTTAGATGAACTGAATGAGCTGGCTGACAAGGAATTGTCCAAGGAGAGGAAGGAAGTAGAGGATGCAACATTGCTCCTCAAAAACATGGAAGAAAGGAGAAAGAAAAGGCTCTACAAGCATGCTCCTACCCTCTCCCCAGTTCAAGAAAGTCCTAAGACAGAGGATGTGGCAACTGCACTACCTCAGATAGACAAGGAAGCTGATAGACTAAACATGATCAACTACCTGAGTGCCACAAGAGTCTATCAGGCATCAGGACTTCTTCCCTTATCATATGAGTATGTTGAATTTGAGTATCTCAAGCAGCTGGGGCAACAAGTCATCAAGGAACAAAAGGCTGCTAAGAGAAAACTAAGGGAAGAAGCTACAAAGTCAAGAGCTATCATCCAAAAGAGCCAAAAGAAGTCTGCTGACAGACAAAGGATGATGAGCTTCTTGAAGCTGTATGGATTCTTCGAAAGGAGGCTTGATCCAATGTCTCTATCCACCATGGATGAGCACATCAGGGTGATCAAGCAGATGATTAAGAAGGGAGAGCTTGTTGACTTGCATTCTCCACCAAGTCTAGCTCAACCTGAAGTTGAAGTGAAGGTTGAACCCCCTGAGGCAACACAACCTGGATCTAGAGCTGAATATCAACCAACTTTATATTCTAATACACAGCAGGGTCCTCTTCACTCTCCTTCTGAACCTATAAGAGAAGAGAACCCAACTGAGAGAGACACAGTAGAACAACCTGGTACTGAAGACTAGTCCTCTTAATTAAAGAATTCAAAGAGGAGGAAAAGGATGGCCATGAAGAGTGTTTCCAAAAAGAAGGCCAAGGCATCCACCTCTATACCTCAGGATGAGTTGGAGCATCCTGAGGTAGTGTAAGAAGAGACTGCTCAACAAACTCCAACTCAAGTAGAGCCTCTTGCAACTAGAAGACCCATTGTCCTAAACTTTTGCTGCTAATCCAGATAGGTGGTATGTTATCAGAGATCAAGGAGGTCAAGATGTCTATTTCTAGCAAGACATGCTTGATCTTCCCCTACATGATCTCCATGACATGTGAAGATATTATGAGAGTTTGAGGTATCCTGACCAGATGATGAAGAAAGGTATGGTCTTAATCCTAATGAGGATTGTCAAGATCTAAATAACTTCTCTGTTTTGGTAGCATCAGCCTAGGGGGAGTTTGTAAGGTTGCATTAGAAGGATGATGCAACCAAAGAAGCCAAAACAACCAAGGAGCTTCCTGCATGCATGCACTGATGTACAAGGTAGAAGTTACTTTGGAAGTGTTACACTCATCACAGAAAATTTTCTAAGTGTAAAATCTTCCGAAGTGTCACACCTCAAAATCCGCGAGCGGGGTTTTACCGCGAGGCGCGTGACATACCAGGATCTCAGTCATTAGTTACCAAGAACGACTCTATATGATAAATAAACAAAACCAGAGTTAACGTTTAAAATACTGCGGAAGCGTTAAAATACTGCGGAAGCGTTTTTAAAACAGAAAACCCAAAACAAGTAATATGTAAAGAGAATGCGCAAAACATACGCGCCCCAAACACAAATGTTTAATAGGAAAAATAAACCCAAATGTGTAAACAAACAATGTAGACAACTCAACGATGCTGGTGTGCGTGCTCCTAGGCAACTGGCAACCTTAACCTGAGAATAGCATACTAAACAAGTCAACACATGGTTGGTGAGTTCAAGAGTTTGCGTTAAAATATAAACCAATTAACAATTTCCAGAGCATAAGTAGTGTATTACAATAGATAGCTAGTCTATTAACATAAAAATATTAATCATAGTGATTTCGCGATCGAAGCTGACTGTGTTACGTTTGTTGCCTCCCGTCACGACTTACCAGGTCGTGACGAATATGTGTTAGGACAAAATTGCACCCGTTTGACCTCGAGTCGCACAGGTGGGGCTCGTCAGACCCAGTAGTTCTACCCAAGATTTCCCCGCTATTCAATATTAACAATCCGAAAGTGTGAGGACTTTCCATGGTAATCAACACTATATCAATATTATACACACTCATAAATAAAAACGTTTGTGATCAACAGTATGCTATCTCCCCAAAAGAGATGATGTAAAATGAGTGGGGCAAGAACTCACCTGATACGCGCAAGAATTAACTTAGAGCTTAACTTGAAAGAAAGAGGAAAGACAACCTTCAAAGGTCACCTAGAACACAAGAGTACATAAGTACGTGTACACAGAATCAACATGAAACCCTAAGTGTTCTACAAACCAAGAGACTCAAGGTTTAAGAAAGACAAGACACATTTGACCCAGTTGACCCGTTTGACCCGTTGGTGACATTATAGGTGATAATTCGTTAATACTAACACAACAGTATGTCATACATGATCAACATACAACTTGATTACATATAGCACATCATTAAGCACATGTACTACCTAGATCATCATACAACCAATTGTCATACAAGTCATGCGAATCACAACAGGCCAAAACAGGTAACAAACCAAATCAACATTCATATAACTAAACAACACATTTAATCACCTTAGAAACCATCCATGAACACACTAGCATGATCCTAACATCCCAAACATGCTCAAATCATCCAATTCAAGGATTTGCACAATTAAGGTTTCCCTTTTGGGAAAGTTCATCCCAAATTCATCAAACTCACACTACATTCATGAATTCATCAATTATATACCAATTCAAGTCCATGACAACATCTAAACATGATCAACAACACCTAATCATCATGATTCATCAACTTTCATACCCAAAAGTTACTATCTTTAGTAAGGTATGAACTACAACATGCATTCTTAAATTCCTAACATTCATATCAACCATCTAGCATCTAAACATCATTACAAACACATTCATAACATTCATACATCAACCAAAATCCAAACTTTCTTGCATAATCAACGTTAACTAGCATCAATACAACCTAACTAACATCATAACATCACCAAACAACAAGAATTAACATCCAATTGCAGATTTTCGAACTAGGGTTCGGCCACCTTGAAAAACCATCAAAAACATGTAAAAATCTAACCTTTAAACGTGTAATGGCTTGCAATTGATGATTCTAACTTGTTGTGTGCCTTGAAATCGATCCAAATTCGAATGTGAATGGTTGTTCTTGGCTGAATTCGCGATGGTGAGGGTGTGAGAATGAAGTCGCGGCCGAATGGGTGGGATTAGGGTTGGGTTTTGATTTTTATTTTATTAAATAATCCATAATTACCCTTTTAACCCTTATAATTTGTATTTTATAAAAATTAAGCTTTTTGAATAGTTTTTAAATAGTTTTTAACTACTAAACACAATTATTATTAATCACAAATAACAATCATGCATAATTCCCATTTATGACAAAACACACGAAATAAATATGCACGTTTTCACGTTACGTGATAAAATTACAGTTAACATTCAAATCACATAAGCATAACTTAATAATCACATTGTTAACTTAATTATCATCAATTTAACATTACTGATTATTGTTAAGTCACCAACGTTCAACGACAACTAGTGTGTGCTCCCGACACGTGTATGCAAGACTTAACGGAACTAACGGAGTTTGGTAACGGAAAATTACCGGATGTCACATTATCCCCATGTTGAAAGAATTTTCGTCCCGAAAATTGCGTTACATGGTGAGTGTTCCATCACTGGTCTACTGCATTGGCACAAGGAAATCGAAATCGTGTGAGTTTTGGATGAGTTGTCACATCATCCCCATGTTGAAAGAAATTTCGTCCCGAAATTTAATCAATACCTTCGCCGGCTGGCATCGTCCTTTCAAATAGCTGAGGATACTTAAGCTTCATTTGGTCTTCACGTTCCCACGTGAATTCTGGTCCACGTCTCGAGTTCCAACGAACTTTGACGATGGGTATCTTGCTTTGCTTAAGCGTTTTCACCTCACGATCCATCACTTCGACCGGTTCCTCAATAAACGTAATTGTTCATCTACTTGAACTTCTTCCAGTGGTACGACCATCGTTTCATCCGTTAAACATTTCTTTAGATTTGAAACATGGAATACATCATGGATTCCACTCAATGAATCAGGTAAGGCTAGTCGATAAGCCACTGGACCAATTCTTTCCACTATCTCAAATGGTCCAACGTATCTCGGATTTAGCTTTCCTCGCTTACCAAACCGAACTACGCCTTTCCATGGTGAGACTTTTAATAAAACTTTGTCACTAACCTGAAATTCCAAAGGTTTTCGTCGTTTGTCAGCATAGCTTTTCTGTCTGTCTCGCGCTGCGGCCATGCGGTTTCTTATCTGAACAATCTTCCCAGTTGTCTCGTGTACTAACTCGGGACCCGTTAACTGACTATCACCAATTTCAGCCCAGCAAACTGGCGATCTACACTTTCTCCCATATAAAGCTTCAAATGGTGCTGCCTTTATGCTAGTGTGATAACTGTTGTTGTAAGAAAATTCCACCAATGGTAGGTGAACTTCCCAGTTATTCCCGAAGTCAATCACACAAGCACGTAACATGTCCTCCAAAGTCTGTATAGTACGCTCGCTTTGACCATCAGTCTGTGGATGATAAGCAGTACTCATATCCAATCGCGTACCTAAAGCTTTTTGCAACGACTGCCAGAAGTGTGATGTGAAACGAGAATCGCGATCAGAAATGATTGAGATGGTACTCCATGCCTCGAAACGATCTCCTTCAGATAAAGTCGGGTTAACTTCTCCATCTTATCTGTTTCCTTTATCGCTAGGAAATGAGCAGATTTTGTTAATCGATCCACGATAACCCATATTGTATCACAACCCGTAGAAGTGCGAGGTAACTTAGTAATAAAATCCATTGATATTTGATCCCACTTCCACATAGGGATCTCGGGTTGTTGTAGTAGACCAGATGGTTTCTGATACTCCACTTTAACTTCGAGCAGGTCAGACACTTACTCACATAAGTAGCTACATCTGCTTTCATGTTAGGCCACCAATAGTGCGCCTTCAAATCGTGGTACATCTTGTCAGATCCAGGATGTATAGAATACTTGGACTTATGAGCCTCACTCATGACCAAATCTCTCAGATTTCCATGTAGAGGTACCCATAATCTGTCCATGAAATAACGAATTCCATCCGCTTTTACTTCCAATTGCTTTTCCATCCTCGCAACCCTTCTAAACTCATATTTTCTACCTTCAGAGCTTCAGTTTGAGCATCACGGATTTGTTCAGGTAATTGCGTACTAATCGTTAGTTGCAGAGCTCGCACACGTCGAGGTTTAGCAGTCTCTTTCTACTCAGCGCATCAGCAACTACATTTGCTTTCCCCGGGTGGTACTTAATAGCACAATCATAGTCGTTTAACAATTCCACCCAGCGTCTTGTCTCATGTTCAACTCTTTTGCTCAAAGATGTGCTGAAGACTCTTGTGATCGGTGTAGATGGTGCATTTGGTACCGTACAAGTAATGTCTCCAGATCTTTAAGGCAAAAACTACCGCACCCAGTTCCAAGTCATGGGTGGTATAGTTCTTCTCATGAATCTTCAATTGTCTAGAGGCGTAAGCTATCACTTTATCCCGCTGCATCAGGACGCATCCAAGTCCTTGAATAGACGCATCGCAGTAGACTACGAAGTCATCACTACCATCCGGTAACGCTAATATTGGTGCGCTACACAATTTATGTTTCAGCAACTGAAAAGCAGATTCCTGACTCTCACCCCATTTGTACGTCGTTCCCTTGTGAGTCAAGGCTGTGAGAGGTTGTGCAATCTTAGAGAATCCTTCAATGAATCGTCGATAATATCCCGCTAATCCAAGGAATTGTCGTATCTCACTCGGTGTCTTAGGAACAGACCAATTCTTTATCGCTTCAATCTTAGCAGGATCAACATGTATTCCCTTCTCGTTGACAATATGACCCAAGAATTGTACCTCACGTATCCAGAAATCACACTTAGAAAACTTTGCGTACAGTTGTTCCTTTCTAAGTAATTCCAAGATCAAACGTAAGTGCTCTCCATGTTCTTCCTCAGTCCTTGAGTATATCAGTATGTCATCAATAAAGACGATAACAAACTGATCAAGATAGGGTTTGCACACGCGATTCATGAGGTCCATGAATACTGCTGGTGCATTCGTCAACCCAAATGGCATGACCAAAAATTCATAGTGACCATATCGTGTACGGAAAGCAGTCTTCGAGATGTCCTCTTCTCGAACTCTCAGCTGATGATACCCAGACCTCAGATCAATCTTAGAGTAATAGCTTGATCCTTGCAGTTGATCAAACAAATCATCGATACGAGGTAAGGGATATCTATTCTTGATAGTAACCTTGTTCAGTTCCCTATAGTCAATGCACATTCGAAATGTACCATCCTTCTTCTTCACAAATAGAACTGGCGCTCCCCAGGGCGACGAACTCGGTCGGATGAACCCTTTATCCAACAACTCTTGTAGTTGAGCGGATAATTCCTGCAGTTCGTTCGGAGCTAACCGGTACGGTGCTCTCGCAATTGGAGCGGCTCCTGGAGTCAACTCAATCTGGAATTCAACTTGACGATGAGGCGGTAATCCAGGAAGGTCTTCCGGAAACACCTCGAGAAACTCACGAACTACGGGGATATCCTCTATCTTCTTTTCCTCAGTCTGTTTATCTGTGACGAGTGCTAATATGGCTAGTCGACCCTTTCGTAACAACTTTTGTGCCTTCATAAACGAGATGATGCCTATCACCGCACCACTCCTATCACCTCTGACCGTAAGGACTTCTTCACCAAGGGGAATCCGTATGATCTTCTCGTGGCATATGACTTCTGCTTGTTTATCGGAAAGCCAATCCATGCCTACTACCACATCGAAACTTCCTAGTGTAACAGGCATGAGATCTATGGTGAATGTATGACCAGCAAGCTCTATCTTGCAGTCTCTAAGAATATGCGTTACGTGAATCTGTGTACCGTCAGCTAACTCTACGGTGTATTTAGATTCTAAGGCTGAGGGCATATCACTTAAAAGACTACAGAACCTAGTGGACACGAAACTTCTATCGGCTCCGGTATCGAATAATACAGTAGCAAAACAACCATTAACCGAAAATTTACCAGTTACTGTTGTAGGGTCGTTTAGAGCCTCACCTGAGCCAATGACGAAGGCTCTTCCTTTGGCTCCATTGTTGTTTCCACCATTGTTGTTGCCATTACCATTGTTGTTGTTATTGTTGTTGCCATTGTTATTATTGTTGTTGTTCCCATTGTTGTTGTTACCATTACCATTCCTCTTAAGCTGGGGACAGTTGCGTTTGTAATGGCCTTCTTTCCCGCATTCAAAACAACCTTTCGGAGTTTCTTGTGATTGTTGTGGCTTTCTCATCAGTTCACCCCGACAGTCTTTGGCTGCATGACCAATCTTCCCACAACGTTGACACTTGAAGTTATCACACCGACCCACATGGTGGTAGTTACACCGGTTGCACTTCGGCAGTCTTCCACCATACCCTCCGGGTCCTTGATTTGAGTGCGCCTGGTTGAAGCTTCGGTTGTTATCAAACTTCCGTTGCTGTTGCTGATTTTGCTGCTGTTGTTGAGGTTGAGATTGGCTACTGGATGACGATCCCTTGTTGCTTGAACCATCCCACTTGCGTTTCTGGTCGGGCACGCTTGCCACCGCACCCCGTTTAGGTAACCGACCTTGCTCAACTGCCTGGTCAGTCAGCCTGTGGGCTGTTCGGATTGCTTGTTGTATGGTAGTGGGGTTAGAAGCAGTTACCATACTTTGAATTTCAGGCACCAATCCCCGTATATAATGCTCCACCCTCTTGTGCATTTCATTCACCATCCCTGGGCATAAAGTGGCTAACTCATGAGTACGAGTTGTGTAGGCTTCAATTTCTGAGCCTTGCATTTTGAGTTGCCAGAACTCAATCTCCAGTTTCTGCACTTCATTCCGGGGGCAATATTCTTCAGTCATGATTTCTTTGAATTCATCCCAAGGTAGTTCATTGGCCATGGCTTGACCCAGCATTTGTACCTGGCATTCCACCAGGAAAGTGCTGCGCCTTCCAATGTCCCGGTGGCATACTTCACCTGATCAGCAGGCGGGCAGTTGCATTTCGCGAAGACAGACTCTGTCTTCTCAAACCACCTTACAAGCCCTACAGCTCCTTCCGTCCCGCTGTAGGTATGGGGTTTACAGTCCATGAAGGACTTGTAGGTACATGGTGGTGGTCCTGTTTTGACAACCCAAACATTAGTCAGATATCCTAGACAAATAACTAGGATAATCAGTTTAACCTCTTGTTATCATTTACCTGCTGGTTGTCCCGGTTGGGCAGCAGCCACTGCCGCCTGAACATGTTCATTAATTAATGCCGCCAATTCCGCAGGCGTCATGTTTATGGCTCCGGCTCCACGGCCTCCGGCGCCACGTCCACGACCACGCCCACGTCCTCGTCCACGTGCGTCCATATTTCACTTTAAAATTCACAATTACAATAATGAGTAACATCCAACACATTAATCTCATCAAGGTACAGTAAACAATAAGAAATAATGCATTCACCACAACCACAACATTTATAACAGAAATAATAATCAAAGATAAATAATTTGCAATTGAGTCACAAAATATTCCATCAATGTCAAAATTTAAGTTTGTCAGTTGGGTGGGAAACAACCCTTCCCACATAGGTTTCAAAGAAAAGAAACACTACATAGTCTAAGTCATTTAAAAGGTAGGATCAGTCCAGTACGTCAGATCCGTCACTGTCCTCATCCATCTCAACTGGTTCTTCTTCGGGGGCTTCCTCGGGTTCTTCTTCTGGGTCTTCCTCATCAGGGTCCACCAAAGGTGCAGGAGCTTCAGCAATCTGGAGTGCTGCTAGCTGTGCCTCTAACTCAGCAAACCTATTATCGATCTCCATATTATGGTGCTCCTGTGCGTCCATGCGCTCACTAAGTGCTACCACGTTGCCTGCCAGAGTATGATGTCCACCAATGGCCATCGAAAGTCGCTCCTGAAGCGTATCTACCTGGAAACGCAGCTGACGCATCTCAGATCGTAATGCAGAGTTCTCATCAGTGAGTCCTCTAATCCGCTGTCGCTCTGTGTCTAGTGTGGCTACTAGGGCTGCAAATGCCTGCTCCAGAGGGATGCTCAGGGTAGGAAGTGTAGGCAAAGTAGAGACGGTTGATGACCTTGTCCTAGGTCGTGTAGGTGCTACAGGTGGTACGCGTTCTCTATAAGCCATACGGTTTATGTAAGTGGGGTAGAAATCCCAGTTACGTAGAGGATCGAGCTCAGGAGGTATGAAAGGCTGATCCCAGTCTATCTCGCTAGGAGGATAAGGATGTCGTGGCCAGTTAAATCCCCTATCCGGTACGGGAGAAGTAGGAGGTGAATCAGATCGTGCAGGTCTCTTGCCTAAATTTCTGGACGACGATGCCATGCTGCGAAGTACTTGTTGCGTATGCCAATGAGTATACAGTAAGGAGAGTAAGCGATAAGTAACTAACAACTGTGCGGTTATAGTCTAGTGTGTGTATGCAACCTAGTTCCCTATAACCAATGGCTCTGATACCATTCTGTAACACCCGGCCTTTCATACCACCAATATTGTCCGCTTTGCCTACGAGGAGCTCACGGATTTGTTTTTGGTTGCCCGGGTGAAAACTTCCCAGGGAGGTCACCCATCCCTAGATTGCTGCCACCTGAGCACGCTTAACTGTGGAGTTCTCCTCTCATCCACAGCCAATACGCCCAAAACGCGTTGGTGATATTAGAGACCAGACATTCCTTTTGAACCAGGAATCTCTCCTGTCCACGACCGATGTGGGATATATGTAGGGTGTCACAATCACCCCCCCTTTGGACTCATCGTCCTCGATGAGCCCGATAACTCACCATCCCCAGTGAGGTTTGTCCCACCATCCCGAATGGCACAGGAGTGGCTCTGATACCAATCTGTCACACCCTCAAAATCCGCGAGCGGGGTTTTACCGCGAGGCGCGTGACATACCAGGATCTCAGTCATTAGTTACCAAGAACGACTCTATATGATAAATAAACAAAACTAGAGTTAACGTTTAAAATACTGCGGAAGCGTTTAAAATACTGCGGAAGCGTTTTTAAAACAGAAAACCCAAAACAAGTAATATGTAAAGAGAATGCGCAAAACATACGCGCCCCAAACACAAATGTTTAATAGGAAAAATAAACCCAAATGTGTAAACAAACAATGTAGACAACTCAACGATGCTGGTGTGCGTGCTCCTAGGCAACTGGCAACCTTAACCTGAGAATAGCATACTAAACAAGTCAACACATGGTTGGTGAGTTCAAGAGTTTGCGTTAAAATATAAACCAATTAACAATTTCCAGAGCATAAGTAGTGTATTGCAATAGATAGCTAGTCTATTAACATAAAAATATTAATCATAGTGATTTCGCGATCGAAGCTGACTGTGTTACGTTTGTTGCCTCCCGTCACGACTTACCAGGTCGTGACGAATATGTGTTAGGACAAAATTGCACCCGTTTGACCTCGAGTCGCACAGGTGGGGCTCGTCAGACCCAGTAGTCTACCCAAGATTTCCCCGCTATTCAATATTAACAATCCGAAAGTGTGAGGACTTTCCATGGTAATCAACACTATATCAATATTATACACACTCATAAATAAAAACGTTTGTGATCAACAGTATGCTATCTCCCCCAAAAGAGATGATGTAAAATGAGTGGGGCAAGAACTCACCTGATACGCGCAAGAATTAACTTAGAGCTTAACTTGAAAGAAAGAGGGAAAGACAACCTTCAAAGGTCACCTAGAACACAAGAGTACATAAGTACGTGTACACAGAATCAACATGAAACCCTAAGTGTTCTACAAACCAAGAGACTCAAGGTTTAAGAAAGACAAGACACATTTGACCCAGTTGACCCGTTTGACCCGTTGGTACATTATAGGTGATAATTCGTTAATACTAACACAACAGTATGTCATACATGATCAACATACAACTTGATTACATATAGCACATCATTAAGCACATGTACTACCTAGATCATCATACAACCAATTGTCATACAAGTCATGCGAATCACAACAGGCCAAAACAGGTAACAAACCAAATCAACATTCATATAACCTAAACAACACATTTAATCACCTTAGAAACCATCCATGAACACACTAGCATGATCCTAACATCCCAAACATGCTCAAATCATCCAATTCAAGGATTTGCACAATTAAAGTTTCCCTTTTGGGAAAGTTCATCCCAAATTCATCAAACTCACACTACATTCATGAATTCATCAATTATATACCAATTCAAGTCCATGACAACATCTAAACATGATCAACAACACCTAATCATCATGATTCATCAACTTTCATACCCAAAAGTTACTATCTTTAGTAAGGTATGAACTACAACATGCATTCTTGAATTCCTAACATTCATATCAACCATCTAGCATCTAAACATCATTACAAACACATTCATAACATTCATACATCAACCAAAATCCAAACTTTCTTGCATAATCAACGTTAACTAGCATCAATACAACCTAACTAACATCATAACATCACCAAACAACAAGAATTAACATCCAATTGCAGATTTTCGAACTAGGGTTCGGCCACCTTGAAAAACCATCAAAAACATGTAAAAATCTAACCTTTAAACGTGTAATGGCTTGCAATTGATGATTCTAACTTGTTGTGTGCCTTGAAATCGATCCAAATTCGAATGTGAATGGTTGTTCTTGGCTGAATTCGCGATGGTGAGGGTGTGAGAATGAAGTCGCGGCCGAATGGGTGGGATTAGGGTTGGGTTTTGATTTTTATTTTATTAAATAATCCATAATTACCCTTTTAACCCTTATAATTTGTATTTTATAAAAATTAAGCTTTTTGAATAGTTTTTAAATAGTTTTTAACTACTAAACACAATTATTATTAATCACAAATAACAATCATGCATAATTCCCATTTATGACAAAACACACGAAATAAATATGCACGTTTTCACGTTACGTGATAAAATTACAGTTAACATTCAAATCACATAAGCATAACTTAATAATCACATTGTTAACTTAATTATCATCAATTTAACATTACTGATTATTGTTAAGTCACCAACGTTCAACGACAACTAGTGTGTGCTCCCGACACGTGTATGCAAGACTTAACGGAACTAACGGAGTTTGGTAACGGAAAATTACCGGATGTCACATTATCCCCATGTTGAAAGAATTTTCGTCCCGAAAATTGCGTTACATGGTGAGTGTTCCATTACTGGTCTACTGCATTGGCACAAGGAAAATCGAAATCGTGTGAGTTTTGGATGAGTTGTCACACGAAGTCAAAGACCAAATCTTCCAAAGCCAAAGATGAAGTCTTCCAAAGCTTCAAAGAGAAAGTCTTTAGAAGCCAATAAAGTGAAGACTGATTTCCTCCAAAGACAGAGAGGACATGCTTTCTTTGATCTACTTTTCTATAAAGCTGACTTACTTTCCTCTGCAACTCTAAAGACTCACCAACTTATATAAGTTGGTGAAAAGGTCCATGCTTTAGTAAAATGTAGATTATGGTCTTGAGTCTGTAACTTCCTACTTTGTACCTTTTATCCTTTTTATAATATATTAGGATGTGAGCTATGACATGTCATAGTCGCTAGTCAAAAGGCAATTTGCCTTTTGACTTTACATTGATCTTGTTCTCTAGATTATTGTTTCCAGTTGGCTTTCAAAGTATGGCCGGCTGTAGGATGTAGTATAAAGTATCTTAGGTCCTTGTATTTCTTTTTATGCTTTGTAACACTTGTAAAAGAACTTGAGAGCAATATACATCATCCTTGAAAACCATATTACTCTGTTCTTGTTCTTAGTTCTATCTCATTGTTTACTTGTGTTCTTAGTATCATTTACATAAAACCAGTTTCCCATTTGATCTGTTAAGTGTTCTAACACTCTCCTTATTATGAGACTGATTGTATTGACGATCCCTTAACCGGTCCTGCACATGCTGACAGAGATACAGTGATAGTGTCTCATACCACTTCCTTGGAGCCTGATGTAGCCTATAAAGAGATTAGTCAAGCTTGCAGACATAATCAGGATGATCTGGGTCTGCAAATCTAGGTGGTTGTTTGACATACACCTACTCATCAATTACTCCTTATAAAAAGGCACACTTGACATCAAGTTGGTAGACCTTGAAATCCTTGAATGCAGAAAAATCCAAGAATATCCTAACAGCTTCAAGTCTTGCTACAGGAGCAAAAACATATGTGTAGTCAATCCCTTCTTCTTGTGTGTGTCCTTGAACAACTAGTCTTGCCTTGTTCTTGATGACAAGTCCTCTATCATCCTTCTTGTTCCTAAATACGCATTTGGTACCTATAGTAGTCTTCCCTGGAGGAAGAGGACAAAGATTCCAAACTTTCTGTCTCTTGAATTGATACAACTCCTCCTGTATTGCTTTAACCGAACTTCCATCTTTCAAAGCCACATCAATCTTCTTAGGCTCTATCAGGGACAAGAAACAAGAGTGAAGACAAACATTTTTGTCGTGGGTTTGTCCTCTTGTTTTCACCCCAGTCTCAAAATCTCCAATGATGTTTATGGTGGGATTAGATTATGGATTCTCAATTGAGGAATCACAACAAGTTGTTTGGACATATCTAAATTGGTGAAATTCAGATCTGGTGCTTGAGAGTCATCCACCACATCAACACACTTATCAAGTGAGACTTGATCCAATGAGTGTGTTACATCATTGATGTTGTCTTCTATGGAGTGGTTATCAGCATCAAGAAATTCTTGATCACTATCACCACCTCTATCTCCTCTTATATTGGAAATTCCTTCATCTGAGTTCTGTGTCTCTGTGCTTGAATTTATAGGCACTTCAGATGTATCAGCTGAAGAATTTGTCATGGTTATGCTGACAGGATTTCCAACTGTAGGGCTAGTCATCACTGAAGCTGGAGTAGTTTGAATATAGGTCTTCTCAGCTCAAATCTTGGATCAGAATCTCCTGTTGATAAGTTACCTGTAGATCCTGAAACATCCTCACAAGATTTTTTAAAACAATTGGTAACTAAATCAAGATCAAACAGCCAATCAGGACTAGAACCTTTCACACTGGGTGTGTGCTCATTGAAGGTTATATTGTCTGACTCCTCAACTACTCTGGTTCTAAGATTGAATATTCTATAAGCCTTAGCTTGGGAAGAGTATCTTATAAAATGTCTATCATCTGATTTCTCAACAAATTTGGCTATTTGATCTTTGGTATTCAAGATGGTGCAAGGACATCCAAATGATCTGAGAAAACCAATGAAAGGTCTCTTTTTTTGCCACAGTTCATAAGGAGTCTTACCATGAGTCTTTAGCATTAAAACTCTATTCTGCAAATAGCAGACAATGTTGATTGCCTCAACCCAGAAGATGATGGGTTGTTTAGAGTCAGAAAACACGGTTCTTGCAACTTCAATAAGTGTCTTGTTTCTCCTCTCAGCAACACCGTTTTGCTGAGGAGTCTTGGGAGCACTATATTGTCTTAAGATACCCTTTCATCATAAAATATATCAAGGATTTGGCTTTTGAATTCGGTTCATTAATCACATGGTATGATTTTGACCTTGTCATCATATTGATTCTCAATTTTTACAATGAAGTTTTTAAAGATCACAGGGGTCTCATCCTTAGTTCTAAGGAAGAAGACCTAAGTATATCTTGTGAAGTTATCTGTGATCACCAAGCAATAAGAGGTCCTTCCTAGACTCATTACACTGGTGGGGAAAAAGAGATCCATATGTAATAAGTGTAGGGGTGTAGTGATGGAGTTCATTTCCTTTGGCTTGTGAGATACCTTGTGTTCCTTCCCTTTCAAGCATGCAACACAATGGTCATCACTTGTAAACTCTTTCTTTGGTATTTCAGTTACCAAATCATTCTTAATTAATTTATTCATGTTTTTAAAGTTTACATGGCACATTCTTTTATGCCAAAAGAAAGACTCATCACTATTTGCTTTAGATAGAAAGCAAGAAACTTCTATTGAAGGGGATGTTTCTATAAATCCATCTTGTACATGTTGCCTTTCCTGGGGGCCCTAAGTAGTATATGCTCTTGAGGAATGACCACCTCGGGCTTGAGAACAATGCACTCATGCTTAGTAAAACGCATGTTGTGTCTCTGATCATAAAATTGGGTTACACCAAAAGATTGTATCCAAGCTCCTTGACAAAGTTTACATTTTCAATACTGAACTTACCATTTATGACTTTGCCCCTTCCATTAATATAGCCACCATATTTTCCTCCAAAAGCAACTGACCCTCCATCAATTTTCTCAAAGTTTTGAAGCAAAGAGCCATTGCCTGTCACGTATCTGGAACAACCACTGTCAATGATCCATACATTTTCTTTGGTCTTTAGTTGTTCCTACATAAAAAGAGATGGTTAGTTACATTTGGAAACCCAAGCCTTAATGGTCTTAGGCTTGTCAAAGTGAACAGAACATAATGCAATAGTAATTGATCCTATATGCAAGTTTTGAGGATCATTTGTTGTTGTTAATGAAGAACTTTCAGTCACATGGCCTTCCTTCATCTTCCACACCATCTTTGGAAGACTAGACTTGGCCTTCAATACTTTGGAAGTTTTGATGACTTCAGAAGTTTCGGAGACTGGACCTTCGGAAGCTTTTAGATCCACTACAGCAGACTTCAGTACTTCAGAAGCATTCCTTTCTTTCGAGACCAAATTTTTTTCCGAAGGTAAGTTTTCACCTTCTTGTTCATGTGGATAGTACTTTTGGGATTGTAGATACAATCCTTGGCAAGGTGAGAAGTACTACCACATATGATGCATTCAGTTGGTATGCTTATGAGAATCTTCTTTTGAGTGGGAGGCTGAGCTTGATCACTTTCCACTTCCTTCTTCATCTTCTCAGATGATGCAGCAGGCTTTTTTAGATGAGGCTTGCTCTTGGAACTGGATGGTTCAAGCTGTGCAGTAGTGGTGCACATGTTATCAGCCTTCTTCTCTGGATCAGGATGATTTGGACATGAACTAGGACTCCTGGTACTCGAGTCCATGGTTGAGTCCACAGTCTTTACCACTTCAAATCCCACAGAGATGAAACCCTGCTTTTGCTTGGAATTGAAAGTGTCCTTGATCTCTTGGGCTTTCTTGGACTTTCTTTTGGCTGCCCTGATCAAGTTCTTCCTTGTAGACTTGGTCATCCTTGATTCTTTCTTCTCTCCAGGAGAATAGTGTCCCTTCTTAGGATAACCATTGTCACTCACCATAGGTTCATCCTTCACTGTCTCCTCTTTATCTTCATTGTCTTCTTGAAGGGGATCTATGGAAGGCAGCTCATCTTGAAAAGTTCCACACCTTGGAGGTCTTATAGATAACAATGTGTGTGGAGGAGCTATCTCACTTGAAACCAATCCTTGCTTGTTTTGATTAAAAAATCTTTGCATGCATGGACGAAGATATTATGTTCTTGAAGGTTTCCTCTTCAAGAACACATTTTTCTGCCTTAGCTTTACTGATCACAAGCTTAGCTTGGCACTCAGTTAACTTGGTAATGAGATCCTTAATTTGAGTCCTGTAATGTGTGTGCTCATGCTTAATAGTTGAAATGGTTTTCTCTAAATCTTCTATTGTAAGTTTATATTCATTTTCAGCTCTTTTAAAATCAGCTTTTAAAACGTTCAAGGACTCAAGATTAGTTCTCACTTCCAAGTTGTAGGACCTATACATGTTAACTTTAGCAATGCATTCAGGAGTACAAAGATGTTCCAATATCTTAGTTTTTTCATGATCAGCCATTAATGCTTGGTTTGGAAAAGCATCTTCTACCTGAAAGCTCCAGTCAAAGCCTCCTTCTTTAACAGTAACAACAGCATGTTATTTGGGTTGGCTGGGCTTCTTAGTTCTTGGAGCTGCATCAGTGTAGTTTGGTTTGGATTGTGCTTGGCCACCATTTGTCCATGGTTCCTTGCACTCTCTAGTAAAGTGGCCTATTTGGTTGTAGTTGTAACACTTCACTTTGCTTTTGTCCAGTCTAAACTTTCAACTGGCCATATTGCTGGGAAACTTTCTTCCTATCCTCTTGTAGAACTTCTTGGCTCTATAAGTGAAAAGAGCCATCTCTTGGACTATCTCCATGTACTCTAGATCATCTGGATGGATGCAGTCCAAGTCTTCAAGAGTGAAGAGAAAGTTTCCATAATTTTCATCAAAGACTTATGCAAAGCATGTCTCTTGGAATGGGCTTCCTTGGATGTAGCTCTCCCTTGGTGTCTCAGGGAAGGTGATGAAAGGACCCTTTTGTGAGTTTTCAGGGAAGCATCCTTTTCAACCACCTAAATGGTTGAACTCTACTGATTGTTGAAGAGCTGCTTGATGGACTTTGCAGGTTCATCTCCATCTGGTAACCACTAAGGATACCATACAGCTCTGTAAGAGTAAGAGTAAAGAGGTTCTTAGTTCTCTTGATAGCCACACAGTAGTGAGTCTATTGTCTGGGAAGAGAGAACATGAACTTCCTAACTATGTCCCTATCTCAGGTTTTACTCCAACATCCATTAGAGTATCAACAATCTCAACATACCTGAAGTATTATTGAGTCATGGTTTCATCTATCTTTTAGGTGAAGTTTTCAAACTGCTGCTTCATAATTGCTTTCTTGTTCTCCAAGGCTTCCTCAGGCCCCTCATACATGAGCTTCAATGCATCCAAGAGTTTCTTAGCAGTTTTGTACTTCTTGAAGCCTCAGTAAATGGAGTTAGGAAGAGCAGTTTGAAGAGCGGTCATGGCTTTCTAATCTACATCTATCTTCTTCCATTACTCTTCAGAGTAGTCAGCTATTTCCTTCAGTATCATCCCACCTCTAATAGTGACTAAAGAGGTGCTTGGGATGTGAGGTCCTTCAACAACAGATCTCCACATCCTACTGTCTTGAGACTTGATGAACCCTTCCATACGTTGGCACCAAGTATCAAAGTCATCAGAGTGATCAGTGGAGATTTTGTCATAGTACTAGTTTCCATATCAGCCTTAGACAAAGCTGCTATTTGAGTTGATAAGTGTTTTGTGAAACTAAAGTGATCTAAGATGATGAGATCTTACAATAAAGAGCCTGAAATGCTCTGATACCAATTACAGGACCAGGAAGGGTGGTCATTACAACAGTTTCACAAGGAGGAGAGAGTTTGAACACTTAGCAGAACAAATAGGGAATCGGTTAGTAATGAAACAATGAACACAAGTAAAAGAACAAGAACACTCAAATATGGTTTTCAATAATGATGTATATTGCTCTTAAGTTCTTACAAGTGTTATAAAGCATGCATTAAGATACAAGTCCTTGAGACACTTTATACTACATCCTATAGCCGGCCATACTTTGAGAGCCAGCTGGAAACACTAATCTAGACAACAAGATAAATGTAGAGTCAAAAGGCAGATTGCCTTTTGACTAGTGACTATCATATGTCATAGCTCACATTCTAATATATTACAAAAAAGATAAAAGGACATAGTTAGAAAGTTACAGACAAAAGACCTTAATCTACAGTTGACAAAAGTATGAACTTTTCACCAACTCATATAAGTTGGTGAGTCATCAGAAGTGGTAGCGGAAAGTGGTTCAGCTTTAGTCAAAAAGTGATTCAGAGAAAGCATGTCTTCTCAGTTTTCGGAAGAAATCAGTCTTGGCTTCGGAAGACTTTGTCCTTGAAACTTCTGAAGACTTCATATTTGGCTTTGGAAGATTTGATACTTAGCATAATTTACTGAGTTATATCAAATCTTCTGAAGTAACTTCCTTGTACTTCAGTTGTGCATGCTATGAGCTCTGTGGTTGTTCTTTGATTGTATCAGCCTCTAAATGTATTCCTTACAATTATTTTTATTGAAAGGTTAACAACAACAATAACAACAACAATATTGTGTTAAATTTTAATACTGTAATTTTGTCATGTTACTGTATCTGTAACAATCTAATAATAACATATAATTAATCATGATACAATGTTTTATATTTTATGATAGTTTTTATTCAAATACTTTTAATGTATTTGTTTTACTTGACATCCACGAATAATTAAATATCATAGTATCTGTTTTACTTGACATCTGTGAATTATTAAATATCATATGTTTAATAATAGTATTATGATGATATAATAACAAATCACTAAAGCATGTGTAGATACACATGAGAATCCGAGCTCTTATATAATTGTACTCATGAAAATCATGATTATCCCAAAAAGTATCAGTGCGACGTTCACATATACATTTAAAATCAAACCGCGGCAAGGCGCGGGTGTCCACTATACTATTATATAAAGCAAAACCTTAGGATACAAATGTAATTTTATAAAAAAAATTAAGACAGCTAATACCACTTTTTAAGCAACAGCTACAAGTGTTCAATGCAATCATTTCTATTGTGAAGATACCTTTCTTTCCTGAAGGTTCTGAGTATGTAGTCACCTTCATAACCCACTTGATGGAATGATCCATTGAATTCCTTCTTGGTGAGGGATAACTCACCATCTTCATCATCAAGCTATAGATGTTGGTTTATGGTGGTTGGAGTGATGAAAACTGTCATCTCCTACACTGAAACCAAGAGTGCCTTCTTACCGTCTATAATAACTTCCTGGCAAGTCCTCCAAAAATACAAAAGATGATCTTTGTTATGTGGAGGGTCAATGGTAAGGGCGGTAAGGTAGGAGGAATGTGAAAGAAAGTTGCAGATACGTAAAAAACTAGGGTCTTTTTCAGCATTTAATAGTGCAACTTGGTTGTGTTGCCTGTGTAGATGCATTATGAGGGCTGCTTGCTAGTTTTGGGATTCAGGGTTGGCCATTTTTGAAGCTTTTGGGAGAGAGATTGGAAGAAGAATGAGGGCTCGCTGAAAAGTTTAGGGCTTGAAAGATTCGGATGAAGAAGAAGAAGAGAGAGTGCCATTTTGAAGGCTATTTATAGGCTTGGATTTGAGACAAAGTTATTTTGAAAGATAAACTTTGGAATCCGAATGTAGGTCCTGTTGGATCTTATATGCCCAAGACACATACAAGATTGATGTGGTTAGTACGTTATGATCCAAGTCGGGTCATACCCAATAACAAGCTAGACAAACACCGATAAATATTTATTTGTTGACATGATCAAGCAAATAAATTTTGACACCAATTTAGAAAATGGGTTTTCTGAATTATTGCATTTGAGATAGAACAAATTATATGGATATTTTGTTCATGAGATATCATTTGTAATGTTATTAAATAAGTTAAATAACATCAATATAAGAGTGTTTAAGTTATAAAATTAAAATTGGTTTAATTATATAACTTAATTAGTTATTAACAATGTATTAAAAAGAGTTTTTCAAAATAGGAGGGAACCCATTTTGAACCCTTTTTGGCCGCCCTTTTGGTGTTTGCCTTGGATTCCTTTGTCTTGTTTTTATGAAAGACATTTACTTGTTCAACTAAGACACTCAACACACTTTCTCTCTCACACATGCAAGCTCCTTCTTCTCCATTTTCTCTTCTCCCATTTTCGGATCTAGAGCTTTTGTAAGAAGGATCTTTGGTGTCAACTTCCTAACAAGTTGGGTGTTTTGCAAGAGCTTGTGGGTATACTAGCTTGAGACTTTCTTCTTTGGAGGTTTACGTTCAGAGCATCATCTTCTTCATCTTTATCCATCTCGAATTGCCTTGTTCTTGAAAGGTAGTATTCAAGAACATTCTATGGTTGTTTTCTTTGATAGCGTTTCTTTTCACATATATATTTGATCCTTGTTCTTGGGTTTGTTTTCTTGAAAATAAAATGGTTTATTTTCAGCATCTAAAACAAGTTTAAATTCATAATATCCGTTGCATTTTGTTGTTTAAATGGTTAAACATCTTTGTTAAACTTGTAAGAACCCAATAATGGCATCTAGCCGGTTATGTGGAAAACTTGCTTCAAAAGTCCAAGAAAAGTTAGTTTTTGTGGACTTTTTCAACCCATTAGGGGCTGTTTTGTTGTGGATGAATGAATCCCTTATCTTTCAAAGTTTTATCTTACATGCTTTAGAATAAACCTTGAAAGATTAACATCAAGTGGTTGATTGTTTTGTTTGGACTAAACCCTAAAGTTTGGGTTTATGTTGGCCGAAACTTTAAGGGTTAAAAGGGAGTTCATGGTTGTTCTTGGATGTTGTATTTGATACATATTTTGGTGCATAACATAGCCTTGACCTAATGTTTTGGATTTGGATGAATGTGATTGTCATGTTGGTTTGGTTTTATTCATTAAAGGGTTGTAATAATAATTTTTGTGTTTGTATCTTTTGGGTTGTAATTTATTTATTCATTGTTATGTAATAAATATTAGGTGCATTTCTTTTATTAGAAAAAAATTGTATTAGGATATGATTTTTGTAAAAGAAGATGCACAAGTTGGAGACTCAAGGGAGATACAAGGAAGACTCAAAAGACATGGACACTTGAAGCATTTGGATGCGGATTCAAGTGGGAGTTCTTGGACACATTTTAATGTGTCATTATTAACCCTTAGGAAAGACCAAATGACAACACTTGTGATGGAAAACAAGTGTGGTCACCTTAGTGGCTATGGTTATGCACTTATGATTGAATGGTTGTGCTTGTTTGGTTGTTTTGTTTTATGTTGGATGTTTGATATATGGATATGCATAACTAACAAATTTATAAACATAACAAGCTAAAAATAAATGGTTCTTAATCATTAAGTGGTTAATAAAAGGTTATTAAAAGGATTAATGATTTTAAATAAAAGGGGTTTTATTAAAAGAACCATAGGGTACCATGTTTTTTGAAAGCATGCAAATACAAGGTACATAGAGTTTTCTAAACTAGAATTATGAAAACTTAAAATGTCTTTTGAAAACAAGTTTATCACCATCCTTTTACACACACACTTGAGTCACTTGAAAACTCTTAATGGGATAAGGTCACCTAACCATTTTGAGGGAACTTGTGATTTGGGGAGGTGGGAATGCCATTTATGGGATAAAGATCACCTAACCACTTATATTGGAAAACTCACATGTGTGTGTAAGTAGGGTAACTTGATTTGCAAACCATGTTAAATGGATCACCTACAATGTGGTTTACAAAAGGTGTTGATGGGATCAACATGCCGACTATACATATGATGTTTAAGTCGATCCCATACCTCTAGAAGTTGCAAAGGGTTGCAATTGGCAAACGTTGACTACCTTGTTAATTAAATAATGGGATAAAGGTCACCTAACCACTATTTAAATGTAACGTTGGATTCTAGAATTTTATTTTGTGTATAACACATAAAGGTATTTATAATTAATATGATAATATCGTAAATACTAAAATTGAACTTGTTAAATTTGTAGATGGCCACCAACAACAATGAAAATAATGATATTCCCTCCGCTCATACCTTATCACTAAGAACCATTCTCCAAAAGGAGCGTCTAAACCATAACATTTCATTGATTGGTTTCGAAACTTGAGAATTGTTCTCAAGCAAGAGAAACGGTCATATATCTTAGACGATCCAATTCCCTGAACCCATGAGGAAGATGAAGAGGCCTACATGAATTGGGTGAAATACACTGAGAACTCGGTCCAAGTGTCTTGCCTCATGTTGGCAAGTATGACTCCGGATCTCCAAAAGGAGTACGAACATCACGGAGCATACGACATGATAACCCAGTTAAGGAAACGTTCCAACAACAAGCAAGGTAGAGCGCTTCGAAACGGTTCGAGCACTCCATGCATGTCGTATGGATGATACCCAATCATCTGGTCTTATGTACTTAAGATGAAGAGCCACATAGACCGCCTCGAAAGGCTGAATTGTCCCGTCTCGAAAGAGTTGGCTACGGATTTGATCCTCAACTCTTTGTCAAAAATATTTGAAAATTTTGTTATGAATTATAACATGAACGGTTGGGACAAGAACATACTGAGCTTCACTCTATGCTCAAAACAGCCGAGGCGGCCATGGGTAAAGGAGTTTACCCGTTCTCACCATCAATGAAGGTGGGAACAGAAGAGGCCTCACCCCGCATCCAAGGCAAGTGTTGCCAAAGGTAAGGGTACGTTGGAGAAAGGGAAAGGGAGTGGTAAAAGTGCTACCACCAAAACCAGCGGAGAAGAAGCAAAAGGTTGCTTCGATGACCCATGCTTTAAGTGTGGGGAGATAGGACATGGGCAAGAAATTGTCCTGTCCATCTCAAAGAGTTGAAAGCTAAGAGGATGCCGGGCAAACCTTAGGTACAATTTTTCATGATTCATATTGATCTAAGTTTATATCCTCTAACACATGGGTATTGGATACCGGATGTGGAACTCATATTGCAATTTGTTGCAGGGGTTCAAAAGAAGTAAAGACTTCAAGAAAGGGGATGTTAGCCCCTCTACATGGGAATGGGGCAAAAGTTCAAGTTGAAGCCCGAGGGGACTACATCCTGAAGCTTCAAATGGTTTGGAAGCAATTTTGAACATGTTTTGTATGCTCCTAGTTTGACTAGGAACATTATTTCAGTTGCCCAATTAAGACAATATGGTTATGTTTTGACGTTTATTTAAAATGAAATTCATGTTTCTTTAAATGACATCTTTTATTTTAAAGCTATTCCTATTAATGGTATTTGAATTGGTTCGTGAAAACACATTATATGATAGCTCCTTATACCAAACTAGTACCAAGAAGCTCAATTGGATTTGAGTGACACCTATCTTTGGCATTACCGTCTTGGTCATATAAACAAGAAGCGCATACAAACACTTCAAAAGAATGGTCTTTTAAAAGCAAGTGAATATGATTCATTTGATGTAGGTGAATCTTGTTTACAAGGCAAAATGACTAAGGCACCTTTTAGTGGCAAAACCGAAAGGGCAAAAGATTTATTAGGTATCATACATTCGGATGTATGTGTCCTTTTAAGCCATGACTAGGTACAAGAAAGATACATCATTACCTTCACCGATGACTATAATAGGTATGGGTATGTGTACTTGTTAAGACACAAAGATGAAGCTTTTGAAATGTTCAAAACCTTCCAAAATGAAGTAGAAAATCAACTAAACAAATCAATAAAAATTCTTCGCACCGATAGAGGAGGTGAATACCTGAGTGATACTTTTAGAGATCAACTTAGAAGTTGTGGGATTATCTCACACTATCTCCACCTGGAACACCACAACACAATGGTGTGTCCGAGAGGAGAATCGAACTCTATCGGATATGGTTCGATC